>CM069131.1:136197674-136797674 GCA_035221665.1 Okamejei kenojei | reverse complement strand
AACACTGGAATGATTTAGGAATTAAAAGGATAGAACACCTTTACAAGAAAGGAACATTTATTTTATTTCAAGAGTTACAAGATCTATGGATTGCAGTCAAATAACATATTTAGGTATTTACAAATTAGAAACTATATTAAGTCAAATACGCAAGACTATAAAAATAGAAAACCAGGATTATTAGATTAATTGTTTAATAAACACCCAAATACAGAAAAATTAATAGCGTATATATATAATACTATTTTGGATAAGGAAATCCCAACTTCGGAAATATATCAACAAACATGGGAAAATGAAATAGGTGAAATTTGGGAAGAAAGCCTACAACGTATACATCGTTGTTCACTAAATGTTAGACATATATTGATACAATTTAAGGTATTACACTGATTACATTATTCAAAAACGAAATTAAATAGTATTTATCCTAACATTTCTCCTATTTGTGATATATATCAGAACTTGGAAGCTAATTTAACGCATAGTTGTGTAACATGTATAGAACTCAATTATTATTGGACAGAAATCTTTAGAGTTATCTCTGAAGTTCTTAAAATTAAACTGGACCCAGATCCAAAATTAATAATATTAGGAGTTCCAGATTCAAATTTAATATTAACAGTAAACCAAAGACATTTATTGGATTACTGTTTGATAACAGGGAAAAAAAATTAATACTGAAATTTTGGAAGGGAACATTATCCCCCACAATTAAAATGTGGACAGTGGAAATGTTGGAGAGGTTGCATTTGGAAAGAATCAGATTTGTCCTAATGGACAAATACGAACTCTTTGAACAGATATGGTCTCCATATACAGAATATTTGAAGGGGTAGCTGTTCTTGGCATCACAACCCAATGGGTACCCGGCAGGATTAGATGAAAATAACTCTCTGATTTTCTTTTTGATTTGTATACATGTCTCTATTGATATTCCTATTTGAAATTGTGTTATTCACTATTAAGATGTATACTATAATCTCTTTTTTTGTAATATATATAATACTTTGTTTTAATTAAATACATATAACAAGAATATATACATATATTTTTTTTTCCTCTCTTCTCTTTCTCTTTCTACATAATCAAAATTATTATTTAATCACTATTCTTATTGATTAAAATCTATTCTTTTCTTTTTCTACTTTCTAAAAAAATAGGTTTATAAGAATTATTCATAACATTCATATACTATGAAAAGTTGTTATACTGTTGTTATGATGGATTACTTCTAATAAAAATATTATTACAAAAATATAGTGATCTTTTAGCAGAGTTCAGATACAGCAGTGTCTGAACTCTGCCAAAAGAGGTCAAATGTGATTTACTGTTGGCACAGAACATAGAACATATAAGTGTCCGAAGAAGGGTTTTGGCCCGAAACGTTGCCTATTTCCTTTGCTCCATAGATGCTGCCGCACCCGCTGAGTTTCTCCAGCATTTTTGTCTACCTTCGATTTTCCAGCATCTGCAGTTCCTTCTTGAACATATAAGTGTACAGCACAAGACCAGGCCCTTCGTCGAAATCTTCCTGACTAACCTTGGGGCTTCTCCAGAAAATCAGCCTTTCCTTCAGGCACTCGCCTTGGTCTTGTTTGTATCATTGGCACAGTGTGAGCATTATGAACGCAACGACATCAGCATATAAAGGGGGCATATATGCAAGTGCTTACCCAGATAATGTGTTAAGAGTACTCTTAGGTACAAAAATTATTTTGGTGCTATGATTCAATCCATATGCATGTCCAGTAAGTCGTCTTTATGGCAAAGCTTCACAATTTTATCATTTCCTGGGATGAGACACTCATGCCTCTGGATTTGTGCTTTCTAAACACAATTTCCCAGCTGGAGCTTTATGCTGGAATGGGTGACTCAACAACAATGAATGAAAAAGGCATCCAAATTACCATTATTTACATACATTAACATTTCGTACAAGTTCCACCAGGCAGCAAAGCAAATTTTGCCTTAATTATTTTCTGAGCAAAAATGATTTGGTGCAATCTTCCATTTTGAATCCCAGTGAAAAATGTTAAGTGCCATTTACACCAGGTATTTAAAAAAAAACAATAAATCATTCTGTAGGAGTGCAATGCAAATGACGAGTTGAGTTTGTTTTGAAACATAAGGAATTTAAAATTCAACATCAGTGTGATTAGCCAGTAAGGTTTAAAACAAAGTACAGGAATTTGAATTACATACGGCTGCAGGGGAGTATGTTCTCAACATACAGCAAAACTTCTTTCAGGAGATTTCATAAGATTGTTAGTTTAGTGCTCACTGCAGAAATCGAACAGCACTTTAACCACATAGCAGAAGCGTCCACGTCGCGGGGCTGTAAACTTGAAGCATCCTGAGCTAATTCTGCTACCACCATCATCTATTGCGACGGGTGATGGCTTCCACTGATTGTCTCCGGGAAGCTATCATTCTTTTCAGGACGGACGATGACAGTGAGGCCAACATTTGAAACAAGATGGACACGGAATAAAGATCAGTTTGTGGTCCACATAGCAAGATTACTGAGCAGTAAAGCCCCTGTCCCACTTCGGAAACCTGAACGGAAACCTCTGGAGACCGTGTGCCCCACCCAAGGTTTCTGTGAGGTTCCCAGAGGTTCCCGGAGGTTCCGGTCACTCTCCATGAGTCACCAGAGGTTCTGGTCACTTGCCTGGAAAGCCTCGACCGAAGCGTGAGCTGCATCTACTGACCAAAGATCCTGTAGGTTCTTTGCTGCCGACCACACACGCACACACACACGCAAACACATCACGAAGGTGGGGGCCAGGGGCAGCGGAGGAGCGCTTTCTGCACGTTGAAGAGGAAAGTAAACGGCTGCCACAGAGCATGGTAAGTCCTTTGGAGAGCGCGGGAGGGAGGGAGAGAAGGGGAAAGAAGGAGAGAGAAGGACAGAGAAAGGGAGAGAAAAGGGGAAAGAGAAGGGGGAGAGAATGGGGGAGAGAAGGGGGGAGAGAAGGGGGGAGAGAAGGAGTGGAGACAGTTTTAAGAACTTTAATAAAGTTAGCGGGCATTTTACCTTCCGGCGGATCTTCTAGGTCCTGAAAACCACTGGCTTCGTCAAAATGGCAACCTAATTTTGGTCGAGGCCGGTTTTGATTTTTTTGAAATAATCGCAGGAACATAGAAGAAGGCACGACTATGTGGAAACCACTTTCCACCAATAGGTAGAGTGACCGGAACCTCCGGAAACCTCACGGAAACCTTGGGTGGGGCACACAGTCTCCAGAGGTTTCCGTTCAGGTTTCCTAAGTGGGAAGATTCGCCGGTAGGTAAAATGCCTGCTAACTTTATTAAACTTATTAAAACCTCTCCACTCCTTCACCCTCCCGTTCTCTCCCGTTCTCTCCCCTTCTCTCCCCTTCTCTTTCCCCTTCTCTCTCCCCTTCCCTCTCCCCTTCTCTCTCCCCTTCTCTTTCCTCTTCTCTCCCCTTCTCTCCCCTTCTCTCCCCATCTTTCCCCTTCTCTTTCCCCTTCTCTTTCCCCTTCTCTTTCCTCTTCTCTCCCCTTCTATGTCCTTCTCTCCGTCTCTCCCGCACTCTCTAAAGGACTTACCATGCTCTGTGGCAGCCGTTTACTTTCCTCTTCAACGCACAGAAAGCGCTCCTCCGCTGTCCCTAGCCCCCACCTTCGCGATGTGTGTGTGTGTGTGTGCGCGCGCGCGCGGTCGGCAGCAAAGACCCTATAGGATCTTTGGTCAGTATATACAGCTCACGCTTCGTTCGAGGCTTTCCAGGCAAGTAACCAGAACCTCTGTTGACTCATGGAGAGTTGACAGGAACCTCTGGGAACCTCACAGAAAACTTGGGTGGGGCACACGATCTCCATAGGTTTCCGTTCAGGTTTCCTAAGTGGGACAGGGGAATAAGGCTCTCCCTTCTCCATTCTACTTGTTACATCCTCAAAAAATTCCAAAAGATTAGTCAAGCATGATTTCCCCTTCATAAATCCATGCTGACTTTGACCGATCTTGTCACTGCTTTCCAAATGCACTGCTATTACATCTTTAATAATTGACTCAAGCATCTCCCCACTATCAATGTAAGGCTAACTGGTCTATAATTCCCTGTTTTCTCTCTCCCTCCTTTCTTAAAAGGTGAAGTTACATTGGCTACCCTCCAGTCCACAGGAACTGATGGATAGTCTATAGAACATTGGAAAATTATCACCAAAGCATCCATATTATCTAGAGCCACCTTGAGTACCCTGGGATGCAGACCATCAGGCCCTGGGGATTTATTTGCCTTCAGTCCCAACAGTTTACCTCAACACCATTTCCTGACTAATGCAGATTCTCTTCAGTTCCTCCCTCCCACTAGATCCTCGGTCCCCTAGTATTTCTGGGAGATTGTTTGTGTCTTCCTTAGTGAAGACAGAATTAAAGTACTCATTTAACTGTTTCTTGTTTCCTTTTCCTTGTTTCTCATTATAAATTCACCTGTCTCTGATTGTAACGGACCTCCATTTGTCTTCACTAATCTTTTCCTTTTTACATATCTAAATAAGCTTTTACAGTCAGTTTTTATATTCCCCGCAAGCTTTCTTTCATGCTCTTTTCCCCCCCTCTTAATTAACCCCTTTGTCCTCCTCTGTTGAATTGGGCACGTGGTCCCATATCACCAGCTTCAGGAACAGCTACTTTCTTATATACAAAAAACAGCTTAAAACAACCTACACAGCTTTAACCTTACCTTAGCAACAGAAAACATGCACACCTTCTGCACTCCTACGGTCTTGTTCTCTAGTTGCGTTTTGCACTTTTAGTTCTACTGGCACAGACCTTTTTCAATCCTTTTTCTTCTAATATGCAAGAATATGATTATATATATTCTCCATATATGTAGAATTTATGTTTTCTATGTTGATGTGCCTTTGATGCTGCTGCAAGCAAGATTTTAATTGTGCCTGTGCCTGATCATAATTGTGCACTTGACAATAAACTCGGCGTCTTGATAATGAAGGTTTCAAGGTCAAGGGCAGTTTATTGTCACATGTATTAAATAAGGTACAGTGAATTCTGAGTGGCCATACATACAACCATACTAAGTGAAAAGCAACACAACACACAGCACATAAAATAAAAGTTAACATAAACATCCACCACAGTGGCTCCCCACATTCCTCACTGTGATGGAAGGGAATAAATTCCAATCGTCTCCCTCCCGTCGAGGTAAGAGATTGAAAAAAGTTTCCCCCAGCCTCATCCTACCCCACCATCCCACATAAAACAAACCAAGGAACACTAAAACATACTCTTTAACACATACTTAAAATAACAAAGCAGAAGAAAGGACAGACAGAATGTTGGCGAGGCAGCCATTGCTGGAGCCACCCGGTGCAGGGATTTGGTCGACAACCATGATAGAATTCATGTCATAACCCCAGCACGAATGGCCCAACATACACATATCACTGATTTAATTACCTCAAGATAGATCCCCAATGCCCTCAACAGGAGGAAAGATTCAACACCGTCATCCATTGTGTTGATAAATACAACTCAGACTAAAGATAATTCTTAATTAACTTTATAACGCTGAATCGCAAAAAAAGAATGAGTATGTACCAATTTCAAGAGAAAGATGTTCAAGAAAAGCAGGCAAAAAGATAAATTGATGTGTGCTGAAAAAAAGGAAAAATATATTAATCACTTCCAGAAGGTCAGGTGCTCTGGAGCATTAACAAACTCTCTAAATCAATCCTTCGCACTCAGCAGACACTTACTGATGATGCACAGCGTAGATTAGACATGACATGCAGATAAAACATGAGCATCTCAGGGCAAGCCTTGCCATGCGCTGACTTTATTAAAGAACAAAAAATGAAGACCAGTGACTGGAAGGAACTGTGGACTAGATCAAAGCACCTTCAGCAGAATTAGTACATTGTACACAACCATACAGAAGGCTAAACTGGTAATCTTTTACAGCTACAAGAACTGCACCAAGAAAAAGTATTAAAGGCAACGGATTTTTTTGCTTTAGGTTTACTGTTAAATATAATTTAAGGTAGAACTTCATTGAAGCTGTTAAGATTTTATACTTGTCTATTTTCACAAAAGTATTAGAGCTACAGCATGGAAAAAGGCCCTTCAGCCCTCCAAGTCCATGACGACCACATGGAAGCTGTTCACACGAGTTCTATGTTATCCCACTTTCTCATCCACTCCCTACAGACAGGGGGAAATTGACATCATCATCATCTTCATCGTTGAAAACATCAACGGGCATGGTGCCTTACAATGCTATATATGACAGTGATCGTAACTTCTACTGAAGTGTGGATGGCTGTTGGCTCATTAGGAGCTCATTCGCCCTTTGACAGGTCTTGTTTTTGGTCCTGCAGGGGGTCCACAGCCCCCCTCCTCACCTGGCTAAACCAGGTGGGGGAGACGGTTTAGTCGCTGACTATCCGACCATGGAGCAGGTGGCACAGGATCATGTGGTACCCGTGGCGGTGAAACTCCCCCCGACCTGACCAGGTCGACCTGACTAACTGACAGAGGGCAATTAACTGATAAACCCATGTGGCTTTGGGGCGTGGGAGGAAACCAGAGCACTCGGATGAAACCTAGGCGGTCACAGAGAACGTGCAAATTCCATACAAAGAGCAGCCAAAGTCAGGAACGAACCCTGGTCTCTGGCGCTGTGAGGTAGCAGTACTGCCAGCTGCAGCACTGTGCAGTTTCTTAATGCTACAGAGCCCCTGACTTTCTGGAAAAAGATTGAGATTTCTTTACTTCCTTTTTGCAGCACATATCAATTTGCTAAATACACAAACACACTATGATACTATTCATTTGTTTTCAATTAATTATATTAAATCACCATTCCATTGATTTCAATTGTTTGGTTCAATGCAAACATCTGTCTTTTTTTCTGAACTACTCCTCTACTTATTAGCATTAATTCTTTCAGATCTTAGCTTGACACTAGCTGGTAATCAAGAACCTGTTTTAGAATACTTCATATCCAGCTTCAGAATAATTTTGTCTGAATAACTAGACTGAATAAAGTCATGACCCGAAACGTCATGACCCGAAACGTCAGTCTTAAGAAGGATTGCGACCCAAATCATCGTCTGTTCAATCCCTCACCAGATGCTCCCTGACTGGCTGTGGTCCTCCAGCACTTTTGTATTTTGCTCAAAATTCCAGCATCTGCAGATCCTTGTAGCTTCAGCATTATTTTGGCTCTCAATCCAGATCAGAGGAGAAGCAGCATAGCCTGATACACTGTTTAGCTAAGAACTGACTCGATCAAATTAAAATTTAACATGGAAGGGCAGGGATTCTTCTCAAAGTAAATGCATTCACCCTGTGCTGCCTGTCAGTACTCTTTCTTTGAGCGTCAGGTAAGAATGGGAAGGAATACTCTCTTGAACTTCTACAGGTATATTGACTGATTGCTTCACGGCCTGGTTCGATAACTCGAACGCCCAGGAACAAAGATGATTACAGAAAGTTGTGAGCTCTGCCCAGTACATTACGGGTACTTACCTCCCTGCTTGCGAAGGGATCCACATGAGTCGCTGCCTCATAAAGACAGCCACCATTATTAGAGACCCACACCACCCAGGCCACACTCTCATTTTACCCCTGCCATCGGAAAACATTCGGGTCTAGGAGCAGCCTATTACCAACAACCATCACGCTATTAAACCCTACAATCTCCAAATAAGCTCTCAACTACATGGACATGGTAGGCATTGTGTATATCTTTCTGCACTATTATTGTTTGCTTACATGTAAGTGCGCATATATATTTATTTACTTATATGTGTGTATATGTACGTATGTACTGAATTTCTTTTTTGCTGTTTATTTATGTGTTTACAAAGCACTATGTTTACATATCTGTTGTGCTGCTGCAAGTAAGAATTTAATTGTTCCATTTTGGGACATAAGAAACGCTCTTGACTCGGAATGTACTTTATCTTCCGATATCCTAACTGATCTTTCAGCCTCTCCAGATGTTAATATCTGCGGGATCTTGCTGAAATGAGACAGTCCAGTTGGTTGTTCACCACCAATGAGGAGACATCAGAAGTGCCATTGAACATTCAATATGTCTGCCAAAGACAGGGACGTGCTTTAACAGGTACATATACTGATGGAAAAAGTTTATACCATATAATATCTTGATTCTACAAAGTACCCAGTACGATAATCTCAGTTCCCTACGTTTTAGTAGCTATTTCATCAATAAAACTGCATTATGAATATGTACAGTGGCTTGCAAAAGTATTCATACCCCTTGAACCTTTCCACATTTTGTCACGTTACAACCACAAACGTAAATGTATTTTATTGGCATTTTATGTGATAGACCAACACAAAGTGGCGCATAATTGTGAAGTGGAAGGAAAATGATACATGGTTTTCAAATTTTTTTTACATATAAAAAACTGCAAAGCGTGGCGTGCAAAAGTATTCAGCCCCCTTTACTCTGGTACCCCTAAATAAAATCCAGTGCAACCAATTGCCTTCAGAAGTCACCTAATTAGTAAAGAGTCCACTTGTGTGTAATCTAATCTCAGTATAAATCAGCTGTTCTGTGAAGGCCTCAGAGGTTTGTTAGAGAACATTAGTGAACAAACAGCATCATGAAACCCAAGGAACACACCAGACAGGTCAGGGATAAAGTTGTGGAGAAGTCTAAAGCAGGGTTAGGTTATAAAAAAAACATCCCGAGCTTTGAACATCTCACGGAGCACTGTTCAATCCATCCGCCAAAAATGGAAAGAGTATGGCACAACTGCAGACCTACCAAGACATGGCCGTCCACCTAAACTGACAGGCCGGGCAAGGAGAGCATTGATCAGAGAAGCAGCCAAGAGGCCCATGGTAACTCTGGCGGAGCTGCAGAGATCCACAGCTAAGGTTGGAGAATCTGTCCACAGGACAACTATTAGTCGTGCACTCCACAAATCGGGCCTTTATAGAAGAGTGGCAAGAAGAAAGCCATTGTTGAAACAAAGCCACAAGAAGTCCCATTGCAGTTTGCCACAAGCCATGTGGGGGACACAGCAAACATGTGGAGGAAGGTGCTCTGGTCTGATGAGACCAAAATGGAAGTTTTTGGCCTAAATGCAAAACGCTATGTGTGGCGGAAAACTAACACTGCACATCACCCTGAACACACCATCCCCACTGTGACACATGGTGGTGGCAGCATCATGCTGTGGGGATGCTTTTCTTCAGCAGGGACAGGGAAGCTGGTCAGAGTTGATAGGAAGATGGGTGGAGCCAAATATAGGGCAATCTTGGAAGAAAACCTGTTAGAGGCTGCAAAAGACTTGAGAGTGGGGCGGAGGTTCACCTTCCAGCAGACCCTAAACATACAGCCAGAGCTACAATGGAATGGTTTAGATCAAAGCATATTCATGTGTTAGAATGGCCCAGTCAAAGTCCAGACCTAAATTCAATTGAGAATCTCTGGCAAGACTTGAAAATTGCTGTTCACAGACGCTCTCCATCCAATCTGAATGAGCTTGAGCTATTTTGCAAAGAAGAATGGGCAAAAATTTCAGTCTCTAGATGTGAAAAGCTGGTAGAAACATACCCCAAAAGACTTGTAGCTGTAATTGTAGCGAAAGGTGGTTCTACAAAGTATTTACTCAAGGGGGCTGAATACTTTTGCATGCCACATTTTTCAGTTTTTTATTTGTAATAAAATTTGGAAACCACGTATCATTTTCCTTCCACTTCACAATTATGCACCACTTTGTGTTGGCCTATCACATAAAATCCCAATAAAATACATTTACGTTTGTGGTTGTAACGTGATAAAATGTGGAAAAGTTCAAGGGGTATGAATACTTTTGCAAGCCACTGTAAATAGTCAGAAGTGGCTGGCAATCTATTAAAATCTTGAGTAAAGAGGTGGGTCTCAAGTGTGTGGGACATATGGTCAGAGGGATTTGGGGAGATAGACACAGAGCACTGGGCTGTGATGACTGGAGGCGTACCTTCCAGCATTATAATGTTGTGGCGAAAGAGGATATAAATTTAATACCTTGTCCAAGGGCTAACAGATAATTACAGGGTAACTGGTTACACTCCCTCTGGCCCAGCCTTGTCAATTTATTAAAATAAATGTAATCATCTTTGGTTGTGCTGGAAGCAGTGAGCCAGTCTACACTGCCGTTGACTCTTGTGCCTTGCAGAGGCAATTTTCAATCTGAATCCCTGATGGAGACAAGTATCCTAATGGGAGATGCTGAAAATATTCTAAATGAGCCTGAACAGCAAGAACTTGCATACTGCAGGGAAGTGCAGAAGAAGAAAAAAATCGAGCTTGTGAGATTCTGATCTGTTCAAACTGTTTCCGTGCAGACCTGAAGTACTTTTACTTATCACATTTATGTCAGCTTTGTCTAAACTTCTTTTCTCACGTATTAAGGACGAGTATTTGCTCTGCACTTTTTACACCCTGGGAATCATTAACAGTCAGCCACCTTTAATTGCTCTGATTTATTCCAGTAATATATTATATGACTGGATTCTAAAAACCCTACAAAGAAACCATGCATGGGCAAATACGTTACCTTCTACAAATCGTCCCAGAAGTTGCCAAATATTTTAGTGACAAGACAACATTTAGTAACAAGCTATGTTACTTGTTTGGCACCACATAGCCAAAGTTGATGTGTAGGAAGGAACTGCAGATGTTGGTTTATATCGAAGATAAACACAAAAAACTGGAGTAGCTCAACGGGTCAGACAACATCTCTGGTGAAAAAGAATAAGTAACGTTTCCGGTCGAGACCCTTCTGCATACTGAAACATCACCTATTCTTTTTCACCAGAGATGCTGTCTGACTCGCTGAATTACTCCAGATCTATCCAAGTTAATGTGTACCTTTTTTTTTTAAAGAGATACAGCATGGAAACAGGCCCTTTGGCCCACCTATCCCATGCTAACCATCGATCACGCATTCACACTAGTTCTGTGTTATCCCACTTCCATAACCACACTCTACGCACTGGGGGCAATTTACAGAGGTCAATTAACTTACAAACATGCACGTCTTTGGGAAGTGCAAGGGAAGCCACATGGTCTCAGGCAGAATGTGCAAACTCTACACAGACAGCACCCAAGGTCAGTATCGAACCTGGGCCTCTGGCCTTGTGAGACAGCAGCTCTACCAGCTGTGCCGCTGTTACTCTTTTTGTGCATCTTGTACACATTTACTGTCTGTATTTCAGCATGCCTCCCTTTCTTTCCATATGATTCCCACTCCTCTCTCCTGTAACTCACATTCATTGCATATTTTCCCCTTACATTCACCCTCACACTTGTTCAGACGATACTCCATTTGCCATCTTTCTGCCCATTTCTGTAGCTGATCTCTCTCCTACTGTGTACTTTGACAGCATTCCTCAAAGTCTGCGACTCTAGCAATCCTGCAGTCATCTGCAAACCTTCTTATCAACCCATCTACATTTACATCCAAGATTATATATATCACCAACACCAGAGGTCCCAGCATTGATAATTGTGGAATTTCACTGGTCACAGACCTCCATCCTTCCACCACAACCCTCTGTCTTCTATCTGTAAGCCAGTTCTTAATCCATATGACCAAATCATTGTGAATCCCATGCACTTTAATATTTTGGATCAGCGTATTTAAAAAATGAAAACTGGAGAACATTTTAAACCTAGTAACATTCAGACCTGAATTCAATTAAAACAAATCTATCTATCTATCAATCTACTACGTTTAAAACTGTGTGCGTGTGTCATTTTGCCTTTGAAACGTATGTCCTTGAAAACCTGACGCAAAAACGGGGAGACTTTTACAAATTGCGATGGGGATTTACCTTATGAGTTCAGAAATCCACTCATCTCGAAATTTTGTCAATTAATTCCACAGATTTTGAATAAAATTGTTCACAAAACTCACTTTTTTTAAAAAAATCGCCGTTTGCCAGCTGCTGACGTTATTATGCCCACCAATTGAAACACACCTGCCTCCTGGCCACTCCCCCCGATCCTCTGTAATGCTGGCGGAAGCCACGATCGGCTGGTCGTCCACTGTTTTTGGCCGTCCTCAGCAAAAAGCCTATAGTGCGCAATAGGATCTTTGGTCCTTGGATCGCTCCGGGCTCGCTCGGGCCTCCGCAACCTGCCCCCTGCTGCACTCTCTCTCTCTCTCTCTCTCTCTCTCTCTCTCTCTCTCTCTCTCTCTCTCTCTCCCCTCTTCTCTCTCTCTCCCTCTCTCTCCCCCTCTCTCCCCCTCTCTCTCTCTCTCTCTCCCTCTCTCTCTCTCCCTCTCTCTCTCTCTCTCACCTCCTCTCTTTCTCTCTCTCTCCCCCCTCTTGCCCCCTCTGTCTCTCTCTCCCCCTCTCTCTCACCCTCTCTCTGCTCCCCACTCTCTCTCCTCCCATCTCTCTCTCCCCTCCTCCCCACCCTCCCCCCCTCACCCACCCTCTCCTCCTCCCCTCCACCCCCCTCTCTCTCTGTCTCTCCCCCTTATCTTTCAGCCCTCACTCTCAAACCCACCCCCCTCCCTTTCTAGATGCACCTGCCAGTTGGGGGCTATGCGTCAGTTGATAGGGCGGTTATGAGGTAATTAATATAATATAATATCAAGGGGGGTAGTTAGCGTGTGTGCGGGGGGGTAGGTTAGGTAGTGTGTGTGTGTGTGGGTGGTTAGTGTGTGTGGCGCCGCATGCCACTCCCCCCCCCACCTCCCGCGCAACTGTACATTGGGGGGACAGACCCAACGGGTTTGCACTGGTCTAGTATACTATTAAAACTGTGTGTGTGTACGTGTGTGTGTGTTGTGTGTGTGTGTCTGTGTGTGTGTGTGTGTGTGTGTGTGTGTGTGTGTGTGTGTGTGTGTGTGTGTGTCTGTGTGTGTATGTGTGTCATTTTGCCTTTGAAACGTATCTCCTCGAAAACCAGAGGCAAAAATGGGGAAAAATTTACATATTTCGGGAGGGATTTACCTTATGAGTTCAGAAATCCACTCCTATCTAAATTTGGTCAATTAATTCCCCAGATTTTGAATAAAATCTTTCACAAAACTCACAAAAAAAAAAAATTGCCGCTTGCCAGCTGCTGACGTCACAATGCCCATATGCATTGTTTATTTCCTTTTTACATAGCATTGAATTTTATTGTTTCCCTGTGTCCATGACCCTCTACGTGTTCTTCCCCCTCCCCCCTCCCCCCCTACCCCCCTCGGGGATTAAACATCTGCTGATTTGCACGAGTTAAGTCACCCCCCGTTCCTTAAAAGGCGCAGAAAGAATGAGCAGGTTCTTCAGATCCCGAGGACACCTGGTTTCTTTTGTGAAGTCACACCCCTCCCCTTGCCCAGCCAAGTACGCTCACGCCATGCCTCCCGCAGCTGGACTCCCCCGCCCACCCACCCACACCTTCCCCCCCACGCCTTCTTCAAACTGCGCAGAAAGAATAAGCATTCTGCAGATCCAGAGGTCACAGCCAGTCACCGGAAGCCACCGGCTTGCGTCTGAATCCTCTCCATCTCCCCCACGTGATGGTAGAACATGGCGGCGGTGGCGGGTGTTATCGTCGCGCAGGGCATGCAATGAGAAGGTGGCCTTCGCGTGGCCATAACCCGCCCCGGCATAGCGAGTGATCATGCCCCTCCCTCCCTCGCTACCGCAGCAAACAGAACGCGCTGTTAGTCGCACCGCTCGGAAGTCCTTTGGAAAAAGCCTTGTGCCCCCCCCTCTCTTTCTCTCCCCTCCTCTCTCTCCCCTCCTCTCTCTCCCCCCTCTCTCTCCCCCCTCTCTCTCCCCCCTCTCTCTCACCCGCTCTCTCTCCCCCCTCTCTCTCCCCCCCTCTCTCTCTCCCCTTTCTCTCTCCCCACCCCTCCACCCCCCTGTCCCTCTGTCTCTTGCCCCGCTCTCTGTGTCTGCCCCTCTGTCTCTGCCCCTTCTCTCTCTGCCCTCACTCTCTACCACCCCCCCCCCCCCCGCCTCTCTCTCTAGATGCACCTGTGAGTTGGGGGCTATGCGTCCGTAGATAGGGGGGTTATGGGGTAAAAGGAGCAAGTTAATAATATTAATATAATAACAATGGGGGTAGTTAGCATGTGTGCTGGGGGGGAGGGTAATTAGTGTGTGTGTGGGTGTGGTTAGTGTGTGTGATGCCTCATGCCCCCCTCCCACAACCGCACGTTGGGGTAACAGACCCAACGGGTCTGCACTTGGTCTAGTATTTATCAAAACTCTGATCTTGTATGTCTCTATGTACATGTGTATTTGTGTGTGTCTTTACATCTTCGCAAAATAACTACACCGTAATGATAAAAATTTTACATATTCCGGTTGACATTTTTCCTGTCGAGGCCGGGATCACATTATCTGAATATTTCATCCTTTATTTCTTGACATTACAGATTAAAGTTAAAAATCGTCAAAAGACTTTGAACTTAAACCACTGGATTTCGCTGATGACGTCACAATGGGTCTGCTGAGTACACAGAATCGTCCACGCGCTTCGAGTGACTTTTCACACACAGAATATTCCACGAGCTTCCAGTGAGGTTAGGGGGAGGGCAGCATTTCCAGAACATTCTTCAAATGCTTCACCACCACCCCAACGGTCATTCTCACTTTGATGAATGATGCTTCATGCTGACTTCCACATCTTTAAAGATATGACCGCAATTTTTGACTGATTGATCTTCATTTTTTTGTTTAACTTTGAAAATTTTAATACATTAACGCTGCTCTAATTTTTCTTAAAAGACTTCCCGGTTTTTCACTTAATTGTACTAATTCTTAAAGATAACATTTATTTTCAAAGATTTCGCGGTTTTTCACGATTTTAAAAATACCTCGCTATTTTCTTACGTTGGTTTTATTGTTGTGACAAGAATTGCCTGTTTTTCACTTCAATATTACATTTATTACGACTTTCCGGTTTTCACTTTATTATACTAATTTCTTTACAATTTTAAAAGTTTAACTTCACGGTTTTTTAATTTGTGATATTTGTCAGATTTTTGACAGCTTTCAAAAGACTTCGCTGTTGATTTATTTCTGTGCTTACTGTTTCAATAATATTTTGAAAATGTTAATACATTAACGTTGCTTTTATTGTTCTTAAAAGACTTCAGTTTTTCACTAATTCCTAAAGATATGTATTTTCAAAGACTTAGCGGCTTTCTACTTCGTGATTTTTGCGTTTTTGTTTTTTTTTTAATACCTCGCTCGGGTCGACGCCTGCCCGCCACCTCGCTCGGAGCCCTTGGGTCGACACCCGCCCGCCGCGGCCTTGCTCGGGGTCCAAGCCCGTCCACATCCTCGCTTGGGTCCGGCGCCTGGTGGGGAGGCTGCTGCCTGGGCTGAAGCAGAGCCTGGGCTGGAGCAGAGCCTGGAGCTGGAGTGAGAGTCGAACCCAGGGTTTGGGATGGGGCCTTGACCGACGCCAAAAAGAAGCCACCCCATGCCCGCCAGCAGCCTTTCTCTTACTCTGCCCTCTCTCTCTCTCTGTCTCTGCCCTCTCTCTGTCTCTGCCTCTCTCTCTCTCTGCCCACTCTCTCTCTCTCTCTGCCCTCTCTGCCTCTCTCTGCCTTTCTCTGCCCTCTCTCTCTCTCTGCCCTCTTTCTGTCTCTCTCTCTGCCCTCACACTCCCCCCTCCCCCTCAGAAAACAGACCTTCATGGTCAGGTCAAGACCTCTGCACTTACTACAACTGGGACTTGGAAATGGTGCCAAACTGGTGACTCAGTATACCAGGGGTCTCCAAACTATGCCTCTGTACTCTGTCTTCTCTGTCTCTGCCCTCTCTCATTGCCCTCTCTCTCTACCCTTTCTCTCTGCCCACTTTCTCTGCCCACTTTCTCTGTCCTCTCTCTCTCTGCCCTCTCTCTCTCTGCCCTCTCTTTCTCTGCCCTCTCTCTCTGCCCTCTATCTCTCTGCCCTCTATCTCTACCCCCTCCCTCTCTAGCCGCGCCCAGGCAGTTGGGGGTTATGCGTGAGTGGATAGGGCGGGGGATGGGGTTAAAGGAGCAAATGAATAATATTCATATAATGTCTCGGTGGGGGGTTTGTGTGTGTGTGTGTGTGTGTGTGTGTGTGAGTGTGTGTGTGTGTGTGTGTGTGTTTGTGTGTGTGTGTGTGTGTGTGTGTGTGGTTAGTGTGTGTGACGCTGCAGGTCCCCCCCCCGCAAACGCGCGTTGAAGGGACGGGACCCAACCGGTCCCACTTGGTCTAGTCTAGTATATAATAAAACTCTGATCCTTGTATATGTGGGTATCTTTACGTTGATCCTTGTATATGTGGGTACATATTCCGGTTGATATTTTTCCCTTCGAGGCCGGGACCACCTGATCTGAACATTTCCTGCTTTATTTATCGACATTTTACTGATTAAAGTTTAAAATCATCAAAAGACTTTGAATTTAAAATGACCAGCTTTCGCTGATGACATCACAATGGGTCTGCACCGAGCCATCTCACACACAGAATCTTCCACACGCTTCGAGTGACGTCACCCCCCCCCCCCCCCCCCCCCCCCCCCCCCCCCCCCCCCCCAAACGGGTTATTCACCCCGCCGGGTTATTCAAAAGGCGCTGCCGGTGGAAGAAAGGTCGCCTGGAGATGCAAAGTCAAGGCTATTGTAGTGTTTTTTTCAGAGAAAATGAGTGCGACCAAGCAGCGAAGCATTGTTTCTGAGGAGCTATGATAGCACAACTAACTAATCTCTCTGCATACTCTCTCTCTCTCTCTCTCTCTCTCTCTCTCTCTCCTCTTTCTCCCCTCACTCCCCTCTGCCTCCGCTCTCTTTCTTTCTTTCTTTCTCTCTCTCTCTCTCTCTCCCCTCACTCCCCTCTGCCTCCGCTCTCTCTCCCCCTCTCTCTCTCTCTCCCTCTGCCTCCGCACTCTCTCTCTCTCTCTCTCTCTCTCTCTCTCTCTCGCTCTCTCTCCCCTCACTCCCCTCTGCCTCCGCTCTCTCTCCCCTCTCTCTCACCTCTCACTCCGCACTCTCTCTCTCTCTCTCTCTCTCTCTCTCTGCCACTCTCTCTGCCTCTCACTCTGCCTCCCTTTCTCTGCCTCTCTCTCTATGGCTCTCTTTCTGCCACTCTCTCTCTTTGCCTCTCTCTGACTCTCTCTGCCTCTCTCTCTCTACCCTCTCTGTCTCTGCCCTTTCTCTGTCTCTGCCCTATCTCTGTCTCTGCCCTCTCCCTGTTTCTGCCCTCTCCCTGTTTCTGCCCTCTCCCTATCTCTGCTCCCTCTCTGTATCTGCCCTCTCTCTCTCTCTCTCTGCCCTCTCTCTCTCTGCCCTCTCTCTCTCTGCCCTCTCTGCGTCCCTCTCTGCCTCTCTCTCTGCCTCTCTCTGCCCTCTCTCGGTCTCTGCCCACTCTGTCTCTGCCCTCTCTCTGTCTGCCCTATCACTGTCTCTGCCCTATCACTGTATCTGCCCTATCACTGTATCTGCCCTCTCTCTGTGCCCTCTCTCTCTGCCCTCTTTCTCTCTCTCTGTCCTCTGTGCCTCTCACTTTCTGCCTCTCTCTCTGCCTCTCCCTCTCTGCCTCTCCCTCTCTGCCTCTCCCTCTCTGCCTCCCTTTGCCTCCCTTTCTCTCTGTCACCCTCCCTGCCTCTCTGCCACTCTTTCTCTTTGCCTCTCTCTGCCTCTCTCCCTCTGCTTCTCTCTCTCTCTATGCCTCTCTCTCTCTACCCTCTCTGTCTCTGTTCTCTCTCTCTCTGCCCTATCTCTGTCTCTGCCCTCTCCCTGTCTCTGCCCTCTCCCTGTCTCTGCCCTCTCCCTGTCTCTGCCCATTCCCTGACTGCCCTCTCCCTATCTCTGCCCTCTCTATGTATCTGCCTCTCTCTGTATCTACCATCTCTCTCTCTCTCTCTGCCCTATCTCTCTCTGCCCTCTCTGCCCCCCTCTCTGCCTTTCTCTGCCTCTCTCTGCCCTCTCTCGGTCTCTGTCCCCTCTCTGTCTCTGCCCTCTCTCTGTCTACCCTTTCACTGTCTCTGCCCTATCATTGTATCTGCCGTCTCTCTGCCTCTGCCCTCTCTCTGTACCCTCTCTCCCTGCCCTCTTTCTCTCTCTGCCCTCTCTGCCTCTCTCACTGCCCCTCTCTCTGCCTCGCTCTCTCTCTGCCCACTCTCTCTCTGCCCACTCTCTCTCTCTGCCATCTGTCTCTGCCTCTGCCTTTGCTTTGTCCTCTCTCTCTCTGCCCTCGCTTTGTCTCTGCCCTCTCTCTCTCTGCCCTCTCTGCACTCTCTCTCTCTCTCTCTGCCCTCTCTCTCTCTGCCTTCTCTGCCCCTCTGCCACTCTTCCTCTCTCTCTGCCTCTACCCTCTGTCCTCTCTCTGTCTCTGCCCCCTCTCTGTCTCTGCCGCTCTCTGCCCTCTCTGCCTCTGTCCTCTCTCTGTCTGCCCTCTCTCTGTTTCTGCCCTTTCACGGCTCTGCCCTCTCTCTCTCTCTCTCTCTCTCTGCACTCTCTCTGCCATCTATCTCTGTCTTCTCTCACTCTCCTCCCTCTCTCTCCCTGCCCTCTCTCTCTACCCCCCTCCCTCGCTATTCCACGTCTGCGCAGTTGAGGGCTCTGCGTGAGTGGATAGGGCGGGGGGTGGGGTAAAAGGAGCGAATGAATAATATTAATATAATATCAGTGGGGAGGTTAGTGTGTGTGTGTGTGTGTGTGTGTGGGGGTGGGGCGGTTGGTTAGTGTGTGTGTGTGTGTGTGTGTGGGGGGGGGTTGGGGCGGTTGGTTAGTGTGTGTGTGTGTGTGTGTGTGTGGGGGGGGGTGGGGTTGGTTAGTGTGTGTGTGTGTGTGTCTGTGGGGGGGGGGTGTTGGTTAGTGTGTGTGTGTGTGTGTGTGTGTGTGTGTGTGTGTGTGTGTGTGTGTGTGTGTGGGGGGGGGGGGTTGGTTAGTGTGTGTGTGTGTGTGTGTGGGGGTTGGTTAGTGTGTGTGTGGGGGTGATTAGTGTGTGTGCGTGTGTGGCAGCTAATATATTATGGCACATTAGGGGACAATACTAGTAAATATTACTGATATTCACTGATGCTGCTGCTGGAATTTAATTTTCATTGTTATATAATGAACTATTTTAGAATCCTTGAAGTGAATAACTTTTACTCCCACTGCAGCAACATCAATTTTGAACAAAATTAAAAGCAAAGTATTTCAATATCAACTAACACTGGTGAATAAGCCTTTGGACCCCGCAACTTGATGAAATGCGGGGTTTCTGAAATTGCACAAACATTTAAGCTTTTTTTTTAATTAAACTAAATATCAACCATAATCTAAGGACCTCTGAAGCTACCAGAAAACAAGTTTTTATTCTCCCGCTTAAGACACCAGAACCACAATCCAAGAAATTTCCTTACTGCAACTAAAAAGTAATACACATCAGAGGAAATGTTTACACAGAATACATAAGACATCACTCTCCAATGAATCTACAGTCCACACAGATCCTATAAATCCCCTCAATGAGGAGATTTGCTTGGGAGTGAGGCTTTAGAACTTACAAAATTATGAATGATAATCATTTCCTGTTATTGATTCATTTTCAGAATATGGGTTACATGGAATATAGAAAATAGGTGCAGGAGTAGGCCATTCGACCCTTTGAGCCAGCACCACTATTCAATATGATCATGGCTGATCATCCATAATCAGTACCCCGTTCCTGTTTCCCCTCCTATCCCTTGATTCCGTCAGCCCAAAGAGCTGTATCTAACTCTCTCTTGAATACATCAAGACAGCTACATACTGTAGAGGGTTTTACAGATCCCTCTACAGTTGTGTTTGAGAATGTCACTTGAACTCTGGAGTTTGATCAGGAAAGATAACCACGCAATACTTAGTGCAAGAAATTCCAGCAAGTTGAGCATTAAAAAATATTTAGCCATAGAACATAGAACAAATTAGAAATTCAGCCCACAATGTTTGTGCCCGACATGATGCCAAGTTAAACTGATCTCATCTGCCTGTACATGATCTATATCCCTATATTCCACGCTCTTCCATTAGCCTATCCAAAAGCATCTTAAACGCCGCTATCACATCTGCCTCCACCACCACTCCTGGCAATGCACTCCAGGCCCCCACCATCCTCTGTGTAAAAAACTTGCCCCGCACACCTCTCACTTTATAGCTATGCACTTTGGTGTTGAACTTTCCACCCTGGAAAAAAGGTTCTGACTGTCTACCCTATCTATGCCACTCATAATATTACATGGTTCTATCAAGTTTCCCCTCAACCTCCAACATTCTAGAGAAAACAATCTAAGTCTATCCAACCTCTCCCTGTAATTGAACATTCTAATCAAGCCAGTATTCTGGCAAAACTCTGCACCCTCTCAATAGCCTCCATATATTTCATGTAATAAGGCAACTAGAACTGCCTCCATTACTCCAAATGTGGTTTAACCAAAGTCCTACAAAGCTGCATCATGAAACATGGTCAAGTTGGGATGATGTGTAAATTGGAGGGAAAACTGAAAGAAGCATTTCTATGCAGCTCCTGCCCTGGAATCCCAACCTGTGATTCTGATGGTGACAGTTAGTAAACCACAATGTAGAAACAAGGAACTGCAGATGCTAGTTTACCAAAGAAAGACACAAGATGCTGGCGTAACTAAGGAGGTTAAGCAGCATCCTTGGAGAACATGTTGGGACCCAGTGTCAATAGGGTCCCAACATGAAACGTCACCTATCCATGTTCTTGAGAGATGCTGCCTGTCCTGCAGAGTTACTCCAGCATCTTGTATCTTTCTTTAGTATACCGCACTTCATTTCTTGCAAGGTTGTGGTATCTGACAGAAACTAACAGGGATGGAAAATTGAATGAATTCTATTAATAGTTGCATGATCACGCAGAGTTGTAAAACATTGAAACAGGCCCTTTGGCCTATCGCATCTATGACCACCATCACAACTATTTATACTAACCCCCACATGCTTGTATTAGTTCCACATCCCTTTATTTCCTTTATCATTCACGTACCTGACCAAATGCCTCTTTAATATTGTTACTGCTCCTGCCTCTACCATCTCTTCTGGCAGCTTATTCCAGATACTAATGACTCTGTGTGTGAAGATATTTACCCCTCAGATTCCATTTAAATCTCTTCCTTCTCATCTTAAATATATTCCCACTCATTTTGGACACTCCTATCATGGGAAACAGACACGGACAATCTACCCAATCTTTGTCTCTTATATTTTAATACAGCTCTATCATGTCAGTTCAGTTTAGTTTATTGTCAGCTGTGCCGAGGTGCAGTGAAAAGGTTTTGTTGCGTGCTAACCAGTCAGCAAAAAGACAATACATGATTACAATCGATCCATTTACAGTGTATAGATACATGATAAGTGAATAACGCTTAGTGGTAGCTAAAGCCAGCAAAGTCCGATCAAGGATAGTCTGACTGTCAACAAAGAGTTAGATAGTAGTTCAGCACTGCTCTCTGGTTGTGGTAGGATGATTCAAGTTGCCTGATAACAGCTGGGAAGAAATTGTCCCTGAATCTGGTGATGTATGTTTTCACACTTCTATACCTTTGGCCAGATGGGAGAAGGGGGAAGAGGGAGTGGCCAGGGTGTGACTCATCCTTGATTATGCTGCTGCCATTGCAGCATGAGGTATAAATGGAGTCAATAGAAGGGAGGTTGGTTTGTGTGATGGCCTGGGCTGCGTCCACATTTCGCTGCAATTTCTTGCATTCCTGGATGGAACTGTTGGCAAACCAAGATGTGATGCATACTGATAAAATGCTTTCTATGTTGCATCTGTCGACCAACAGGCATGACGGTCTGATGTCTCTCCTGTACGTCACCTCTCAACCTTTTCTCCAGGACACACAGTGGCTTGCAAAAGTATTCATACCCCTTGAACTTTTCCACATTTTGTCACGTTACAACCACAAACGTAAATGTATTTTATTGGGATTTTATGTGTTAGACCAACACTAAGTGGTGCATAATTGTGAAGTGGAAGGAAAATGATACATGGTTTTCAAATTTTATTACAACTAAAAAACTGAAAAGTGTGGCGTGCAAAAGTATTCTGCCCACCTGAGTCAATACTTTGTAGAACCACCTTTCACTGCAATTACAGCTGCAAGTCTTTTGGGGTATGTCTCTACCAGATTTGCACATCTAGAGACTGAAATTTTTGCCCATTCCTCTTTGCAAAATAGCTCAAAATCAGTCAGATTGGATGGAGAGCATCTGTGAACAGCAATTTTCAAGTCTTGCCAGAGATTCTCAATTGGATTTAGGTCTGGACTTTGACTGGGCCATTCTGACACATGAATATGCTTTGATCTAAACCATTCCATTGTAGCTCTGGCTGTGTGTTTAGAGTCGTTGTCCTGCTGGAAGGTGAACCTCTGCCCCAGTCTCAAGTCTTTTGCAGACTCTAACAGGTTTTCTTCCAAGATTGCCCTGTATTCCAAGATTTGGCTCCATCCATCTTCCCATCACCTCTGACCAGCTTCCCTGTCCCTGCTGAAGAAAAGCATCCCCGCAGCATGATGATGCCACCACCATATTTCACAGTGGGGATGGTGTGTTCAGGGTGATGTGCATGTTAGTTTTCCGCCACACATAGCGTTTTGCATTTAGGCCAAAAACTTCAATTTTGGTCTCATCAGACCAGAGCACCTTCCTCCACATGTTTGCTGTGTCCCCCACATGGATTGTGTCAAACTGTAAATGGGACTTCTTATGGCTTTGTTTCAACAATGGCTTTCTTCTTGCCTCTCTTCCATAAAGGCCCGATTTGAGGAGTGCACGAGTAATAGTTGTCCTGTGGACAGATTCTCCCACCTGAGCTGTGGATCTTTGCAGCTCCTCCAGAGTTACCATGGGCCACTTGGCTGCTTCTCTGATCAATGCTCTCCTTGCCCGGCCTGTCAGTTTAGGTGGACGGCCATGTCTTGGTAGGTTTGCAGTTGTGCCATACGATTTCCATTTTCGGATGATGGATTGAACAGTGCTCCGTGAGATGTTCAAAGCTTGGGATATTTTATTATAACCTAACCCTGCTTTAAACTTCTCCACAACTTTATCCCTGACCTGTCTAGTGTGTTCCTTGGGCTGTTTGTTCACTAATGTTCTAACAAACCTCTGAGGCCTTCACAGAACAGCTGTATTTATACTGAAATTAGATTACACACAAGTGGACTCTATTTACTAATTAGGTGACTTCTGAAGGCAATTGGTTGCACTGGATTTTATTTAGGGGTATCAGAGTAAAGGGGGCTGAATACTTTTGCACGCCACACTTTTCAGTTTTTTATTTGTAAAAAAATGTGAAAACCATGTATAATTTTCCTTCCGCTTCACAATTGTTGATGGTCGGCTCTCCTGTTGGTCGACTCTGCTGGGTATAGATATAATTTAACATGGGAAATTACAATGTGATGGGTTCATCTGGTGTGATGGCATTATTGTGTTTATAGCATATCAAACGTAGAACAGTACAGCACAGGAACAGACCCTTTGGTCCACTATTTGGCAAACATGTTGCCAAGATAAACTCTTATCTGCCCACACATAATCCATATTCCTCCATTCCCTGCATATCCATGCACCTATCCAAAAGTTTCTTAACCACCATCATATGTGCCTCTTCCACCATCCTCTGTGTCGAAAAAATTTCCCCACACATCTTTAAACTATGCCCCTTAAAGGGGTAAAGAGGTTGGTTATATTATTGATCAAAGGGTGATACCTACAACAATCAGTAAGCACTCATTCAATGTCCAACTCTTCTGTCAACACATGCAAAGAAACGTCCATTTAATTGGCATATTTGCTCCAACTTGGATAAACAAATAAACTAAATCTTCTGGGTGGCAGGATTTTTCCAGTTTATGAGTTGCAAATAAAAGCATCATTTTTTTTTTCAGCAGAGGCCCATTTCAGGATCAAAAGGCTTGAGCTATGATGTCAATAACTTCTGGTCTTAAGTAACCTGGCAACACCATAGCAAACATTTTAACAAACAGTTCCATAACAAAATGCATCTTTCTAAAACTGACGTACTGTGAAAAGTTATTATTTGGTGAAAATGGAACTCATTTACACCACAGGTGAAGCAGAAAAAGCACAAAGTGCTGGAGTAATTCAGCAAATCAAGCAGCATCTCAGGACACCATGGAGAGGCAATATTTCAAGAAGGCTCCAGAACCAAAACACTGCCTATCTATATTCTCCAGAGATGCTGCCTGACCCGTAGCGTTACTCCAACACTTTGTGTCTCTATTTTGTAAACCACAATTTTGTGACTACAAGGAAAGTGGTGGGACTCGCTGAGATTCAGGAACACTCTGAAACAAAATAGATTATGCAGTCAACATATGGCCCAAAGTACAAATGAGCAGTGAGCAGTGAGCAGAGCAAAAAACTGCCCAAGCTCAGTATTTGCTTGTGGCAAGGTCTAGCCTCTTCAATTAAAGCGATTTACAGTCTCGGTTGTAAATTAAATTCCAATTGGTTTGCTTTCTTATATTTTGGGAAGCTAACAAAGTAGCTATCAAAAATGAAGATTTAATACAGTTGATAACAGAAAATGGAGAAAACGTAATTCCAGTGCAGTAGCCAGCTCAAGAAATTGGGCAGCACAGCGGTGCAGCGGTAGAATTGCTGCCTTACAGCACCAGACACCTTGATTCAATCTGACTACCGGTGCTGATTGTATGAAGTTTGTACGTTCTCCCTGTCTCTGCATGGGTTTTCTCCGGGTTTTCTCCCGGTTTACTCCCACATTCCACGGATGTTCAGGTTTGTAGGTTAATTAGGTTTGATAAAATTGTAAATTGTCCCGAGTGTGTAGGACAGTGCTAGAACATGGGGTGATCGCTGGTCGGCGAGAACTCCTTAGGCTAAAAGGCCTGTTTCTGTGCTGTATCTCGAAGGTCTAAAGTATAAATGCAAAGTACATCATAACCAGGAGTCTTCCATCTTGTGATTGGCCTCCGCACCGCAGCTCTGGGCCATAGCAAAATATTATGCAAGAGTATTATTCAGTTTTGTGCAGTAGCCTAACCATTTACCATCACTCCCAGGTTTCCAGAGGTTTGACTTCATCATTGCTTACCAGAAGTCACAATGCAATGATTGCCATGTCATTTAAGTGACACTAAAAGAGAAATAGCCAATTGATTATATGAAAGGTCAATGTGTGGGATATAATGGATTGCTTTTGTAGACAAGTATCTACAAATCTGTCAACATCACCCACATTTGTGTCAGCAGCCTATAATGTAATGTGCATAAGGAATCTGGAATAAGGAAAAAGCATAACCCCTCTAAACCTATTCTACCCCTTAAATGTTTCTTAAACATTATGAAAGTACCCACCTCAACCACATTGTCAGGCAGCTCATTCCACCCTAGTGTCCCATCAGGTTCCTATTAAATCTTTCCCCGCACCCTAAACCTATATCCTCTGTTTCTCGATTCCGCTGCTCTGGGTAAATTACTCTATGCATTCACCCTATCTATTCCTCTCAAGATCTTATACACCTCTATAAGATCACCTCTCATCCCCCTGTGCTACAAAGAATCCAGTCCTATCCTGCTCAACTTCTCCCTATAGCTCAAACTCTCTAATGGACACCTTTTGCCCCCACCATCAACTAACCTCATTATGGCAAGGGAAGCCTGCCCCAACATAAGGGGCCTCTCCATTTAGGAACCTCCCAGTGCTTCACAAAAAGTTCAAACTGGGGCAATTGCCTAATTCCAAATTTACTTCAGAGTTCTACCGCATTAGATGTAACCTGGTGAATCAAATCCAAAATATGACCACATGTATGCTGCAATGAGAATATGTAGAATTTTACGAATTAGAAAGCAAGTTGAGACAAGGGAGAACCTGTGGACTAATAACAGCTTGGCCGAACATCAGGAATTCAACCAGGAGGAGCAGAGTGAGAAGGGCGGAAGCTGTCTAGAGATTTGGATTTTGTGAAGAGTTAGGGACTTGGGACCTTCTATTTTGCTTAGTTGTCAAAGTTTGGAGAATGGGAATAGACAATAGACAATAGACAATAGCTGCAGGAGTAAGCCATTTGGTCCTTCGAGCCAGCACCGCCATTCAATGTGATCATGGCTGATCATCCACACTCAGTACCCCGTTCCAGCCTTCTCCCCATATCCCCTAACTCTGATATTTTTAAGAGCCCTATCTACTTCTCTCTTGAAAGCATCCAGAGAACCTGCCTCCACCGCCCTCTGAGGCAGAGAATTCCACAGACTCACCACTCTCTGTGAGAAAAAGTGTTTCCTCATCTCCGTTCTAAATGGCTTACTCCTTATTCTTAAACTTTGGAATCTTCGGACCAGAGTAGTTGATGGAAGCCCGAGAGGAAGATGTCACTGAACATAACCAAATGGAATCCCAAGACCTGACTGGCATTCTTAATACTCACTTGTCTTGGAAATAACCAACAATGTCACAGTGGCCCAGCTGGGAACACCATGCAGTAATTCCCAACCACTGCCAAACATATTATGGACAGCCACAACTGACAGGATTTCCGGAATGCGATTGCTTGATGGAAAACAGTCATGGTAATGTTCAACTCAAGAGATAAATTATTTCCAATCAAGCAGTGTTGAAAAAAAAATAACGTACTATGTGAGGGATATAATTGATGTGGGTGATACAGGGAAGCACTCCAGAAGATCAACTTTCTCAGTTTCTGCCTTCAGGTCTGGTCTACATTTTCTCAGGTCTGTTTCTGGACAACAAAAGCATGCACTTAAATCAGGCAACAGTTCATTTACAAGAGACACAAGGTGCTGGAGTAACTCCACAGGTCAGGCAGCATCTCTGGCAGACATGGATATGTGATGACAGGCAGCATTTGGACACCATGATGCACCTGTTCTACACAGTGTCAGCTGGTTACTTTGCTAAGGAGGAGTGCAAAGGGAAATATTATTGTATTTTGCGGGGTCCTGACCAGCAGGACTCTTTCCCGCTCTTCAATTATATTTTATGCTCATGCTTTGGTGTGATTGCACAGCTTTCAATTGCAATAATTCAATCGCACTGATTGCAAGACATTTTTTTTAATCCTTTAGATCAGAAAATTGCTCTTTCAGTCCTTTTCTATTTAAGTATTGCACCTTCCGTTAATCACTCTCAATTGAGGATTAGTCAACACAGCCTTATAATCCTGTGGCGTTATATGGTAGCTAGAACAGGGATATGTGTATTGGGATAGGTCAGCCTGTTATGTCACTAGTTTATATCACTTTCTTAAATCACATAAACCACAAGTCCTTTGTACCTTGCTAACTGGCCTTCAACGGCCAGTGAGATTCTAAAGTTAGAATAAAACCTGTGACGTTGTCAGCCCTGTTCTATTATTACCAAAGGAGAGATTGCAGAGCAGATTACAAATGTAGATCAGCCGCTTACTGCAGTGGTCACACTGCAACTAATGTGCTGTGTGAATGAGGCATGGTCACCTCTTTAAAATGATGCTAACCTGCTGATTTCACAGCGCAGGAGCTAACAGTGAAGCAGTTTCAAATTTTGTCAACCAAAACCAGCAAACAAATGATCATATCTAACTTCACTTGAAATCCCCAACATCATAGATATCAATATCCAGTCAATTGTGCTCAGTCGCATGCCATTAAGGAGCTAATCCTAATGAAAATCGCAGGGACATACCACTGTTTGGCTAGCCTCACGTTCTTAGTATTCAGGGGACTCAAAGACAGTGGGGCTGGGACTGCTGATCGAGGGCGGCGATTGGACGAGAGAGACGTCGGTCAGCAGGCAATGGGGGCGGAACATGATGATTGAGTGCGACAATTGGAGGTGGGAAGTGTCGGTCAGTGGGGGAAGTAGGGGGGGTGGGACTGAGGATAGAGCGCGTTAATTGGAGGAGGGAGATGTGCCCAGGTCATAGGGTCACAACGGCAGCCCTGGATACAGACCTGCGCCTCATCCGCAGCCAGGATCGATCACGGCCGGCTCTCCGGCACTGCAATCGCTGCCGAACCGCCACTGGACCATCCCCGTCTCCACCCGAGTGCCCCCACGCCCGGGACGTCGGGGGTCAGGCAGGCACGGTGCCCCCAGGCCCACAGCCAGCGCAGAGAAGCAGCACTAACCCCAGCTCAACTCTGCCTGCCCGCCAGGTTAACCTACAGCCCTGTCTGGACTCGCTGGAAATATGGCCCAGGCTTATAGCCAGCGCGGAGAAGCAGCACAAGCTACACGGCTCCGGACTGGTATTCCATCAGTCCAGGCAGGGCTGTAGGTTAACCCGGCGTAACAGGCAAAGTTGAGCTGCATTTAACGCTGCATTGAGCTGAAATTACCATTCACAGGGCCCTCCGGCAGAAGCCTTCCAAGCCTTGCGCGTGTGTGTGAGTGTGCGAGTGTGCGCATGCGCGCGTGTGCGCAAGAAATTGTGTCTCCCCTGTCCCCGGTCCCCTCCATATTTTGATAGCGATTTCCATCACTGACCTGATCCACTAATTTATTCCAGCATTTTGTGATTTCTGCTCTGGTATTAAGGGACTTTTTTTTTTAACTTATTTCCCTTCCATGTCTTCATCACTGTGTTTCTGCTGTACCACTGACCAAATCACTTTCTCTTTTCCATATAGGCAGAGAAGTACAGCATGGAAACAAGCCTTTCAGCCCGAGTCGGTGCCAACAAACAAACACCTTTTTTACACTCCAAACCTCCCCTCATCCATTTTCCATTTTATTTTCCCCACATTCGTATCAACTCCCCCAACTTTGCTCTCCTTCCCCCGCTCCCTTCCCCCACTCTGAGGTCCCCACCTGCATCAAAAAGACCACTATCATTGCAGTGCTGAAGAAATATAAGGCAGTGTGCCTTAATGACCACCATTCAGTGGTTCTAACATCTACCATCATGAAGTGCTTGCAGCGACTGGTGATGGCATAGACTAGTGATGGTCCAGTCTCCCAGACAGCCTTGATTCACTGCAGTTTGCTTATTGTCGCAACAGATCCATAGCAGACACCAAGTCCCTGCCATCTCTGTGCTATACTTATCCCTGGAATGCCTAGACAACAAATCTGTTTGACTCCTGTTTATTGACCATATATCTAGGGTCTAGGATCCAGGATCTAGGAATCAGTCCCTCCCCCACCCACCTGCTATCATGGGATCCTTGACTTTCTGACCCTAAAACTCTATCAGTGAGTATGTCACATCACCTCCTCCACAATAACTCTCAATGCTGGTTTCCCACAAGGATGCATCCTCAGACCCCTACTATACTACCTAAACACTCATGACTGAAGAGCCAGGTTCGGCTCGAATTCCATCTACAAATTTGCAGATGACACCATGGTGATGGGCCTAATCATGAACAATGACAAAACAGTACATAAGAAGACGATAGAGAATTTGTGACATGGTGTCAGGCCAATAACCACTCCCTCAAAGTCAGCAAGATAAAGGAACTAGTTATTGACTTCAGGAAGCATGGTGGTGTACATGTCCAAATCAGCATCAATAGTACTGAAGTAAAATGGTTGGGAGCTTAATGTTCCTATTACCAACAGTCTGTCATGGACCAACCACATTGGTGCAACAAGTGGCACCAACAAGAAGGCACACCAACAACTCTACTTCCTGATTAGATTGAGGAAACTTGGCATTTCAACCGTGATTCTTACAAACCTCTACAGGTGCACCCTGGAGAGCCCACTGTCAGGTTACGCCAACGGCTTGGTTTGGGATCAGATCTGCCCAAGATTGCAACAAACTGCAGAGGTAAAGCACACACAGGCCTATGTGGAAAATCCAGGCAGTCCCATTTTTTGTGTAACTTTGCCTGAAAACGAACACAGACACCATGGGCCAACTGGCATAATTCTATGACTATGTCAATAGCTTGGAAACAAGCACCACCATGCAACCATCTTTGTTAATCAGTTCATGGAGCAGCATTACCACCATATTCACAAAATCGGCAGTAAGGAAGGCAAACTCAATGCTAGCATTTATTTCAAGAGGACCAGAATACAAAAACATGGATGTAATGCTGAGATTCTATAAGGCACTAGTCAGGTTGCATTTAGAGTATTGTGAGTAACATTCTTTTTTTTACAATAGGTGCAGGAATAGGCCATTCGGCCCTTCAAACCAGCATCGCCATTTGCTGTGATCATGGATGATCGTCCACAATCAGTACCCCGATCCTGCCTTCTCCCCATATCCCTTGACTATGCTATCTTTAAGAGCTCCATCTAACTCTCTCTTGAAAGCATCTAGAGAATCAGTCTCCACTGCCTTCTGTGGTAGAAAATTCCACAGATTCACAACTCTCTGGGTGAAAAGTTTTCCCTCATCTCCGTTCTTAATGGCCTCCCCTTATTCTTAAACAGTTGCCCCTGGATCTGCACTCCCCCAACATCGGGAACATGTTTCCTGCCTCTAATGTGTCCAATTCCTTAATAATCTGGACCGACATTCTGGCAGGCAGGTTTGCTAGGGCAACACGTGTGGGTCTAAACTAAATAGTGGGGGGGAGCGATTGACAAATTGGGAGTATAAAGATGGAGTTGAAGGGGAAGTGGCTACAGAAAAAATTACAAAAGATTGTCGAATTAATGGGAAGGAAAGCTCGAGAAGGGACAACAGAGTAAGGTCAGGGCCAATTGCGAGTGGTGCGAGGGGGGGGGGAAGTGAATACGGAGGTCAAAGTGCTGTATATGAATGCGCAAAGTATAAGGAATAACGTGGACGAGCTTGAGGCTCAGTTAGAAAATGGCAAGTATGATGTTGTGGGAATTACTGAGACATGGCTGGAAGAGGGCCAGGGCTGGGAATTGTATATTCAAGGGTATACCTCCTATCGAAAAGACAGACAGGTGGGCAGAGGGGGTGAGGTTGCTCTATTGGTGAGGAATGAAATTCAGTCCCTTGCAAGGGGTGACATTGAAACAGGAGACAGTGGAGTCAGTATGGATAGAACTAAGGAATTGTAAGGGTAAAAATACCCTAATGGACTAATCTACAGGCCCCCAAACAGTAGACTGGACATAGGGAGCAAGTTGAATCAGGACTAAAGTTGGCAGGGTACACAAAAGGCTGGAGAAACTCAGCGGGTGCAGCAGCATCTAAGGAGCGAAGGAGATAGGCGACGTTTTGGGTCGAGACCCTTCTTCAGACTGGTTAAGGATCGGGGAAACGAGAGATATAGATGGTGATGTGGAGAGATAAAGAACAATGAATGAAAGATATGCAAAAAAGTAACGATGATAAACAAAACAGGCCATTTTAAGCTGTTTGTAGTGTGAAAATGAGAAGCTAGTGTGACTTGGGTGGGGGAGAGATAGAGAGAGAGGGAATGCCAGGGCCCGAGGGCTGAGGGAGAGGTGGGAAGGGGGGGGAGACAGCAAGGGTTAACAGAATTGAGAAAATTCAATGTTCAAGCCCAGAGGATGCAGACTCCCCAAGCGGAATATGAGCTGCTGTTCCTCCAACTTGCAGTGTTGCTCACTCTGGCCGTGGAGGAGGCCCAGGACCCAGAGGTCGGATATGGAATGGGAGGGGGAGTTGAAGTGCTCAGCCACCGGGAGGTCGGGTTGGTTATTGCGGACCGAGCGAAGGTGTTCAGCGTAACGATCGCCAAGCCTCCGCTTGGTCTCACCGATATAGATCAGCTGGCATCTGGAGCAGCGGATGCAGTAAATGAGGTTGGAGGAGGTGCAGGTGAACCTCTGTCAGACCTGGAAGGACTGCTTGGGTCCCTGAAAGGAGTGGTGGGGGGAGGTGAAGGGACAAGTGTAGCATATCTTGCGGTTGCAAAGGAAAGTGCCCGGGGAAGGGGTGGAGCGGGAGGGAAGGGAAGAATTGACAAGGGAGTTGCGGAGGGGGCGGTCTTTGCGGAAGGCAGATGGGGGGATGGGAAGATGTGGCGAGTGGAGCAGTCACGTTGGAGGTGGCAAAACTGGCGGAGGACTATGTGTTGTATGTGCTGGCTGGTGGGGTGAAAGGTGAGGACCAGGGGGACTCTGCCCTTGTTGTGAGTGGGGGAATGGGGATAGAGGGTAGTGTTGCGGGGCATGGAGGAGACCCTGGTGCGAGCCTCATCTATAGTGGGGGAGAGGAATCCCGTGTTCTCTGAAGAATGAGGACATTTGTGATGACCTGGTGTGGAACACCTCATCCTGGGAGCAGATGAGGCGTAGACGGAGGAATTGGGAATAGGGGATGGAGTCCTTACAGGAAGCAGGGTGGGAGGAAGAGTAGTCCAGGTAGCTGTGGGAGTCAGTTGGTTTGTAGTGGATGTCAGTCAGGAGTGTATCACCTCCAATAGAGATGGTGAGGTCAAGGAATGGTAGGGAAATGTCGGAAATGGTCCAAGTGTATTTGAGTGCCGGATGGAATTTGGTGGTGAAATGGATGAAATAATTCAGTTGTGTGTGGGTGCAGGAGGTGACTCCAAAGCAGTCGTCGATGTAACGGAGGTAGAGGTCGGGGATGGGGCCCTGGTATGCCGAGAACAAGGATTGTTCGACGTACCCGACAAAGAGGCAAGCGTAGCTGGGGCCCATGCGTGTGCCCATAGCTACGCCTTGTGTATGGAGGAAATGGGAGGAGTCAAAAGAGAAGTTATTGAGGGTAAGGACCAACTCCGCTAGGTGGAGGAGGGTGTCAGTGGACGGGTATGGGTTGCTCCTCTGGTCGAGGAAGAACCGGAGGGTTTTGAGACCATCCTGGTGGGGGATGGAGGTGTAGAGTGACTGGACGTCCATGGTGAAGATGAGAGGATGGGGGCCTGGAGAATGGAATGCACTGAGCCGACGGAGAGTGTCTGAGGTGTCTTGAACATAGGTGGGGAGGGATTTAACAAAGGGGGATAGGATGCAGTCAAGGTATGTGGAAATGTGTTCGGTGGGGCACGAGCAGGCAGAGACAATGGGTCCGCCAGGGCAGTCGGGTTTGTGGATTTTGGGGAGAAGGTAAAATCGGGCTATGCGGGGCTGGGAAACGATGAGGTTGGAGGCTCGGGGGGGTAGGGAGCTGGAATTGATGAAGTCGGTTATGGTGCACGAGAGGGTGGCCTGGTGCTCGTCAGTGGGGTCATGGTCCAGGGGTAAGTAGGAGGAGGTGTCCGAGAGTTGGCGCGTGGCCTCCGCTTTGTAGAGATCGACGCGCCAGACTACCACGGCACCTCCCTTGTCGGCGGGTTTGATAACCCAGTCTGGGTTGTTACGGAGTGAGTCGATGGGAGTACGTTTGGGGGCGGAGAGATTGGAGTGAGACAGGAGAGTAGAGAAATCGAGGCGGTTGATGTCCCAACGGCAGTTCTGGAAAAAGTGTTCTAAAGCCGGAAGGCTACGAGGGGGGGTCCAAGAGGAGGAGGTTCGCTGGAGACAGGAAAAGGGATCATCAGTGGGGGGCGAGGACTTCTTCCCATGGAAGAACGCTGTGAGGCAGAGGCGACGGTAGAAGAGCTCCAAGTCGTGGTGGGCGCGGAACTCATTGAGGTGGGGACGGAGGGGGACAAAGGTAAGACCTCTGCTGAGGACCGACCTTTCGGTGTTGGAGAGGGGGAGGTCCGGGGGGATGGTGAACACGCAGCAAAGATGGGGGTTGTGGCCGGAGGAAGGCAGGTGAGTACACTGAGGATGGAGCGTTGTGTGGTGGGGGAAGGTGGAGGGTGGTATGGGGGCTGTGGTGTGGGTGGGGAAGAGCAGGGGTACATGGTGGGGGGGTGGGGGGGATGGGAAAGATCAATTAAAATTGGCATGCAGCAAAAGTAATGGTGTGGTTGTTATGGGAGATTTCAACATGCAGGTTGACTGGGAAAATCAGGTTGGTACTGGACCCCAAGAAAGGGACTTTACAAAGGCCTTTGTGATGGATTCTTAGAACAGCTTGTATTGGAGCCTACCAGGGAGAAGGCAATTCTGGATTTAGTGTTATGTAATGAACCGGATTTTATAAAGGACCTCTAGGTTAATGAGCCATTAGGAGGCAGTGAGCATAACATGGTCAGATTTAATCTACAATTGGAGAGGGAGAAGAATAGATCAGAGGTGTCAGTGTTGCAGTTGAATAAATGGGACTATGGGGCCATGAGAGAGGAGCTGGCCAAAGTTGACTGGAAAGATACACTAGCAGGGATGACAGTGGAACAAAAGTGGCAGGTGTTTCTAGGAATAATATAGAAGGTGCAGGATCAGTTCTTTCCTAGGAAGAAGAAAGATTCCAAGGGGAGAAAGGGGCGACTATGTCTGACAAGGGACATCGGGACAGTATAAAAATTATAGCGAAGAAGTACAACGTAGCAAAGATGAGCGGGAAGCAAGAGGATTGGATAATGTTTAAAGAACAACAGAAGATAACCAAAAAGACAATACGGGGAAAAAAGATGAGGTACGAAGGTAAGCTAGCCAAGAATATAAAGCAGGATAGCAAAAGCTTCTCTAGGTATGTGAAGAGGAAAAAATTAGTTAAGACCAAAGTTGGACCCTTGAAGACCGAAAAAGGTGAATTTATTAAGGTGAATTTATTAAGTAGTGATGCTCGTGGCTTTAGTATCTGCTCAATGGGTCCAGGCATTACAGAAGCTGCTCCTGGATAAGATGGTGATTTCTGCCAGTGAAATAACGTTTTTTGTATATGATCTAATAAAACAGAGCAGACCTGGTGTTTCCAGTCTTAAGCTACAATTTTTGGCATACCCCTTGGACCCCCGATTATGTGTGGTCACACACCGTCACCAATATATTAAAACAACTAAGGTTCTCAGGGGGTCAGAACTAACATTATTTATCAGTCATAAGAAAATGCATAAAAAGGTTTCAGCTCAAACCATCTCCAGGTGGTTAAAGCATGTTCTGGCGGATGCTGGTATAGACGCTGATGTGTGCAAATCTCATTCCACCAGGGCTTCAACTACGTCCGCAGCAAGCGTCCTGGACGTCCCGTTGGACCAAATCCTAGCGGCCGCAGGATGGTCCTCAGAACGCACCTTCCAGATGTTTTACAATAAACCTGTAAGCAGGTCAAATGATTTCGCAAACTCTATTTTAAGTTATGTTTTGTAAACCCCTCTCGAGTGTTAGATTGTTTTTCTATTATAATTTGTCCATTAAATATTTTTCAGCATGTTCAAAATGTATGTCATGACCGAATACTTGATTTTCCACTCCTCCTTGACTCCGAAGTAAAATAGTAAGATTAAATGAGAACTTACCAGTTTGAAGTTTGATTTTTATTTTATGAGGAGTTACGATGAGGGATTATGTGCCCTCCGCTCCCAACCCTCCTCATAAAACATAACTGGTAGTTCTAGTTCTCAAATCTTACTATCATCAGTTCACCAACTGTTATGTGTGACTTCACACCGCTGCTTCCAATATTGACGCGCATGCGGGCTGACAGGGTTCTTCTGCACATAATCCCTCATCATAACTCCTCATAAAATAAAGATCAAACTTCAAACTCGTAAGTTTTCGTTTAATCTTACTAGTTTCCTTGACATGCTCTTGATCCCTTCAATTTTAAGAGCAATGCTGATTTGTGAGCTTCAGGAGTCTACAGTGTTGAAGACTCTCCAATTGCCTGAGTCATTTTACTCCACATTAATCAATCATCTGCATCCCATTATGGTTGCCAATTCCATTCTGCTATTACTATACCAGATACAAGCATAGGTGCAGACGTATTTCTTCAAAGCAATGCCAAAAAGATATTTAGAAGTACATAAACCAAATTCATGCAGCATAATTTTCCTTCAGAATCAAAAAGCAGAAAATAATGGAAATACTTGGCAGGTCGTCATGTCTTGCTTGACATAATTGGAAAATATTGAACTAGATTGTGTATTTTTTGCATTCTAGTAACATCAAAATCGACAGGAAAGCCTGCCAATGCATTCAGATGTAAAGATTAACTGTCCCCCTCCTCAGTGATGCTGCCTGATCTCCGGAGCATTTCCAGCAATCTGTGTTTTATTTCAAATTTCCAATTTTACTGTCTAATTTCTTTTTGATGTGCCATCTGTTAGTTTCAATTTAACTTCGAGCCACTGAGGAGATACGCAGAATAGCTGCTACACAGTTCGTAAACTGTTGTGGATGGGGACGGAATCTCCTCACTTGTTCAAAGTCCAAGCAGCTGTCATGCTCATCCAGGAGACTCCTGGCCCACAGCAACTTAACTGTTTTATTTCAACTACCACTCATTTAAACCAATTTCACGAACTGACACGTGCTGACTGAATTGTTTCATTGTAGAATGGCATCATGCCCTGAATTATTCACACTACATCATCATACCAATGCCTCGAAGTTGTCATTCACCTGCACCTATGAGCTGGGAAATCAGTCAAACCCTGGGAGCCAGAATTATCACCGGCACAAGTGTGGCTGTATCCTGTTTTAAATTTAACATGTCCTTTCCCTTGCAGCATATGCAAATGTCCAGTTTCCATTGAGTTTGCGAGAATGGTTTTGTAAGGGGAAAGTTCAAGAGAAAAATGTTAAATTGTCTTCACATTTTTGTGGACATGTACCAAATCCATTAAAGATAAGATACAAAGTGATGGAGTAAGTCAATGGGTCAGGCAGCATCTCTGGAGAACCTTGGATAGATGATCTTTTGGGTCAGAATCATACTTCCAACCAACCTGTTCATCTTTACTACACCTTAAAGTTCTAAAATCTCCATGTCGGGTCCACTTGCTGGGAATATGCAGAGCTTTGGTTAGAAGGAATGGGTGACATTTCGGGTCGAGACCTTATTCCCTCAGGCTGAGAATCAGTCCTCGCTGGCATCGTGCCGGCCAACATCAGACGAGAAGCAGCCTCGCTGGCCCGCTCTCGAAAGGCACAGACCAGTGAATCCCACCTCCTCCATCAGATCGTCACAGAGACACCACGACGTGTGCGCCTCAAGTCACGGCACCCCTTTGCCACGCAAGCCCAAGAGCTGCTCTGCACAACACCGGCTGATGATTCCAAGGCCGCCTGGGTCAAGACGAGATGCAGAGACCAGTGGAAATCAACGGAACCTTCTAGGCTCACCATTACATCAATGACCCCATGGACGTCCCTGGCCAGGACCTGCCCCGAAAGCAGTGGACAACCCTAAACCGCTTGAGGACAGGCATCGGACGCTATGGAGTAGCAATGAAGAGGTGGGGCCTTGTGGACAGCGCCTCCTGCGAGTGTGGGGACCCAACACAGACAGTGGAGCACATAGTCACCAGTTGCCCCAAACACCAGCCACCGAATGGTGAACGAGGTCTGATTGACCAGGACGATGACACGTTGGCCTGGCTCGCCTCAGCGGAGCTGCAGTTCTAAATCACATACATCAGAAGAATTGAGAGATTGTGATACAATGAATTATAATGCTGGCAATCTCCATCTCTGAACGTACAAGACTCAGCTCTGGGAGATGCAGTATCAGCCCAGAGACACAACCTGAAGTAGTACTGATTGACTTTTTATTTAAAGCATATAGAGTCATAGTCACAGAGTGATACAGTGTGGAAACAGGCCCTTTGGCCCAACTTTTCCAGCTACACGTCCCACCTGCCTGTGTTTGGTCCATATCCCTCCAAAGCTGTCCTATCCTACACATAATTAAAACAGCAAGGTAGAACAAATTACTGTGCTTGACATTGCCACATCTTGAACGATATAACTTCAGTGATGCCAAAATTGGGAAGGAATGCTATGAGCACAATTGTGCCCTGAGCACAATTTTTTCATTACCTGTGGTCTCCTTCCTGTCCTCAGCAGGACTGCACATGAAGCATTGGGCAGTTGCTTCTTTTCACTGATTCTCAGTTGAGCCGCTGCCAAGCCCATGATCCATTTGGATAAAGGAAGCAGTGTTCACTGGATTGTGTTTTGATGGCTCGTTTTTACAGGGACCTGGCCATCACTGGCAAGGCCAACTTTTAGTGCCCATCACTTAATTGCCCTTGAGCAGGTGGTGATGAGCCACTTACTTGATCTGTAAACAGTACGTGCTTTTAAAAAAAGTCAATCATTGCTACTTTGATTCCATGGGCCTTCAGGTTGTGTCTCTGGGCTGATGCTGCATCTCCCAGAGCTGAGTGGTGTATGCTCAGAGTTGGAGATTGCCAGCATTATAAATTACTTGCAGTCCTTCTGGCAGAGATAGTTCCCCAGTGGAAAAACATTCCAGGATATAAACACAGTGATGATGAGGGGCTAGTGATGTTTCCAAATGAGAATATTGTGGAAAGGCACCTGTAAATAGTGTTCTCAAATGCCTCCTGCCTTTGTCCTTCTTAGTGATAGAGGTCATGTGTTTGGGAGGTGCTTTTTAAAGAGTTTGTGTGATTAATATAGCCATTGTTGCTCGTGCTGGAGGGACTGAATATTCAGGAACATTGAAAAGGCATGACTTAAGGATGTTTTATCCAGGATGGTGTTCAGCTACTTGAGAGTTGTTGAAGCTGCACTCATTCAATCCACTGCAGAGTGTTACGGCACTCTGTGCCTTGTGGGAAATGGATGTTAGGTGAATCCTGACCCAAAACGTCACCTGTCCATTCCCACCACAGATGTTACTTGTCCTGCTGAGTTACTCCAGTTCTTTATGTTTTGCAAACTACAGGTTTCCCAGCCTCTGACTTGACCTTGTAGTCACAATATTTAAGAGGCTGTTGCAATGCACCATCTGTTTTAATGGTTATCCCAAGGATGTTGATGGTCATAAAGCCATAAGGTCATGTGATAGGAACAGAATTAGCCCATCGAGTCTACTTCGCCATTTAATTATGGCTGATCTATCTATCCCTCCTAACTCCATTCTCCTGCCTTCTCCCCATAACCCCTGATACCCATACTAATCAAGAATCTATCTATCTCCGCCTTAAAAATGCCCATTGACTTGGCCTCCACAGCCTTCTGTAGCAAAGAATTCCACAGATTTGGAAATTGGAGGAGCAGTACCTCATGTTCCGCTTGGGCAGTTTACACCCCAACGGCATGAACATTTACTTCTCTCATTTCCGGTAGCCCTTATTGTCTCCTCCCTTTCTCAGATCTCCCTCAGCCCTCTGGCTCCTCTTCTTCCTTTCTTCTCCCCCCCCCCATCAGTCTGGGGAAGGGTTTTGGCCTGAAACGTTGCGTATTTCCTTCGCTCCATAGATGCTGCCGCACCCGCTGAGTTTCTCCAGCACTTTTGTTTACCTTTCCACAGATTGAAAACTGACTAAAGAAATTCCTCCTCATCTCCCTCCTAAAAGAACGCCCTTTAATTCCGAGGTTATGACCTCTATCCTCTCCACATCCACTCTATCCAAGACTTTCAATATTCTGTACGTTTCAATGAGGTCCCCCTCATTCTTCTAAACTCCAGCTGGTACAGGCCCAGTGCCATCAAAAGATCATATGTTAACACACTCATTCCTGGGATCATCCTTGTAAACCTCCTCTGGACCCTCTCCAGAGCCAGCACATCCTTCCTCAGATGTAGTGCCGAGATATGGTGGGTTATTCAATGTGTAGGAAGGAACTGCAGATGCTGGTTTACACCAAAGATAGACACAAAATGCTGGAGTAACTCTGTGGGTCAGGCAGCATCTCATGAGAATAGGAATAGTCGATGGTTCAGATCGAGATCCTTCTTCATACTCGCGTTTCTTGTCGAGACCCTTCATCAGTCTGAAGAACGCAGAGACAACAACCTGGCTACTCAACACCATCTTGCAATCTAACTATTCCTTTGGTTTATGTTTCATTCGCAAGAAGAAAAAGAAGTCTGAACAACTTCTGTCTGATGAACTTCTGTCTGAAGAACCTCAGTCTGAAGAACCTCAGTCTGAAGAAGGGTCTCAAACCAAAATATATTTTCTCCAGAGATGTTGCCTGACCCGCTGAGTTGCTCTAGCAATTTATATCTTTGTGGGTTATTCAGTAATGGCAATAACATTGAAAGTCAAGATTAGGTGGCCAGACTCTCTCATGTGGGTGATGGTCATCACGTGCCTTTTGTGACACGAATGTCCTCTGCTACTTATCAGCCCGAGGCTGAATGTTGTGTAGATCTTGCTACATTCAGGTTTAAACTGCTTTATTTGTTGTGAAGATGCCAATGGAATTTAACATTGTGCAATTATCAAGAAAATGTACTACAGGTATCTATACAACGGCAGTACACAAAATTAAAAAATAAATGTTCTAAGCATTTTGGTTACCTCCACCTCTTCAGTCTCACTGCAGCACCACCAGCATTTTCTGATCTTGTTCCAAACAGAATGGTCTGTTATTCAATTCCTTCATTGCATTTCCTCTGGTACTTATACCAGAGGTAAACTGACCTAACATCCACCCTCTTACTGATCCACATATACTAAGATATTAATACTGGAAAATACATTGATTACGCATCTTTCCATCATTAATATTTCATTTGACTGTGCCTTTCCAAATATGAATGGATTCTATTCAGCATTTACCATCACTTTCATGGAAAATTCCAGAAACAGATCCAGCACCGGAAAAGCAACCCAGAAAAAGTTGGTCAATAATACAGCTGAAAATTCAGGACTTGGTCTGAATTTCAAGTGCTCTCTGTCAACAAAAGGACCATTAGGTGAATAACCTTCAGTTAAAAGCATGTAAATAAGGTGCACAAAGGGACAAAGCATGCAATGACCCAAGGAAGAAAACATTACGAGTAAAGATATATTTGCTCAGAGATAGAATGTAAGCAATATTTTAAGGCAGACTGGGAGGTGGAGATGTGGAAAGATGGGAATTCCACAACATAATGTTTGTGCAGCTGAATGCGGAACCATCACTGATGAGATGCTCAGACCAGACAAGGTCCCAAATGGCTGTAGTGACTGGAGGACATCATAAAGTCAGGGAGGGGCAGCCTTTAAAGGATCTGAACATATGTATGATAACTTGAAAGTTCTATTTGAGTTCATGTAGGCCAACAACAATAGCGACGATGGCGAGTCGACTATGCGGATTTACAAGAGAGCGCGGGGGGGGGGGTTGAGCAAGTTTCAGTGGCATCAGGCGGTATAGTGGTGTGTTAGGCTTTTGTCTTTCTCATTTGTGAGACTTCAACATAGTACCCTACTAGGACTAGTCACTTCTCTTGTAGGTCTGGGATAGACAGAAAATTGATACCAAGAGTGCATCAACATGACAACTATCACACTGGAAGCATAGCTAATGTCTAAAAATGCAGATGTTATTGATAAAGACACAGGTTTTCAGTTGGAACATGTTTTAAAACCGTTTATTACAATGATAATAATGGACCTGGACCTACTTAATGTTAAGACATACCCATTGGGTAAAACTCAAAAAAATGTCAAGGATGCAAAGGAAGCAAAGATCTAATCTAATGAATTTTTATCCAGTTCTTCTCTGTGTTTCAGGTCACTAATAGTTCCAAGCGTTTGAAAAAGTGATTTCACATTCTGCGTAGTGACCAACAGTGCAATGATAGTTCAGGACTATTCACATGACTACTGACACATATATACCCATGCAGTTTCATTGATTCAAGTATCACTCAGCCTTCATACATTAATTGCAATGACAGATTTGTCAAGATTTGGCATAGCATTTGACATAATTGACATTTGACTGTTTATATAATTTTCTAGGAAACGTACTTTCTGCTATTTGCAGTAATATACTGTCATACACACATACAACACAGAAATAGGCACATCAATCTAACTGATCCATGTCGACTGAGATTCCCATTTAAATTGTCCTATTTACCTGGGTTTGGCCCATAATCCCTCTAAATATTTTTGTATGCAAGTACTTAACCATATAACCATATAACCATATAACAATTACAGCACGGAAACAGGCCCTCTCGGCCCTTCCAGTCCGTGCCGACCATTTGTTTTCCCCTAGTCCCATCTACCTGCACTCAGACCATACCCCTCCATTCCCTTCACGTCCATATACCTATCCACTTTACTCTTAAATGTTAAAATCGATCCTGCCTCCACCACTTCTGCTGGAAGCTCATTCCACACAGCCACCACCCTCTGAGTAAAGAAGTTCCCCTTCACGTTACCCCGAAACTTCTGTCCCTTAATTCTCATGTCATGCCCTCTTGTTTGAATCTTCCCTATCCTCAATGGGAAAAACGTATCCACGTCAACTCTGTCTATCCCTTTCATCATTTTAAAGACCTCAATCAAGTCCCCCCTTAACCTTCTGCGCTCCAAAGAATAAAGACCTAACTTGTTCAACCTTTCTCTGTAACATAGTTGCTGGAACCCTGGCAACATTCTAGTAAATGTTCATGTCCATAATTGAAAAAATTGAAGATACTTATTTAAATGTCTTTTAAATGCTGTTACTGCATCTGCCCCAACTATTTCCTCTGATAGGTTGTTCCATTTACATCTCAGATAATCTGCCTTAAGGGCCTGTCCTACCAGCATCCGACTCCATGCGGTGAGCGCGACCAAACTGGAAGTGGGGGCCGCGCAGAGGTCGAGTGATCCCTGTACAGGGCCGATCCCACCAGCATGCGCCTGCATGCGGCGAGCGTGACCAAACCGGCAGCGGGGCCGCGTGGAGGTCGGGTGAGTGGCGCGACGTGGTGCAAAGTTGGAGCGAATTCCGCAAGGTAAGTTCTCAAGGACAGAGAGGGAAACACAGAGAGGGGCACGGAGGCACACAGAGGGAGGGCCACGGAGGCACACACAGAGAGGGTCACGGAGGCACATATAGAGAGGGTCACGGAGGCACGACGTCGAGGCAGTGCGTAATGCGTCGAGGCAACTGCGGGCTGACAGGCCGTTGCCGCGCGGAGTTTTTGAACATGGTCAGTTTTTCAGAGCCCCGCGCGATGTCGGGACCAGCTCCGCACAACTCTGCACGGCTCCGGCGATCGAAGTGGGACCGGCCCCGCGAGGCCGGACGGCTCAAGCGACCACGTTAGGTCGCGCTCACCGCATGGAGTCACATACTGGTAGGACAGGCCCTTTAGGCTTTCCCTGACTACTAAATTATACAGTGGTAGCCAAGGACAAACATTGTTTGGAGGTCTAGTGAGTAGTTTAGAAGGGACATGTTGGTCAGTTTGGGCAAGTTAGCCTTAAGGCCCTTTCCCACACTGTTTGACTCTATGTCTCCATGGTCAGGTGTTTTGTCTCCTGAGGTATGCTGGAGTAAAATTAATGAACATCAACTGATGAGAATGTGAAGAGCAGTAAGTCTTTATGTTATTAGATAGTGAACAATGTTTATGAATGTTTTAGTTAAACCATATTTAGTGTATTAGAAATTGATAACTTTCATACCAATTAAGCAACAACCAAAGTACTTTCAAAAATAATAAGTTCTAAGCAAAATTAGAAAGAACAGATAATTTCAGCTATTAGCCATACATTTTAATCTGCTCCTTGAAGAAATGTCCCTCTTGGACTAGTTTGATGTATATCCCTTACCATCTCTCTGCATAAGACTTCTTAAATTAATTTCTATTATCATTGAATTGAGGCACAAAATGAAACACATCCACCTGAGAACTGGACTGAAATAGCATAAATTGAGAAATCTTCAGAAGCTGTTACATAAGGGACCTTCAGGAATAAAATCAAGATTTTAAAAAATGTTATGTAAATACAATGCAACCCAATCGTATTAAAAAGGACAAATGGTGTTGCTAAGTATTAAATACAATACTTCCTTAAAGTGGTGCCAAGCAAACAGTGCTATTCACCATTGTATCTGTTGTCCATGGGGAGTTTGTTCAATCAAATAATATTCCACATTTCAATGTAAGATCCCATGCTTCCAACTCCCCATTATACTCTGACTTGCTGCAGGAATTGTGTTATAAGCTTACACGCACTGGGCGTTCAACACTCCCCAGAGTTAAAATTTCATTCAGGCATTGGGATAACTGGTTCTAAGATAATATTAAAAGGAGTCCTTTCAAACAAAGCTGTAAATGTTTGTCCATTTCCATCGGCTCCTGGGAATATTTTAAGCTCCGACTTGGAGGAGATACACCACAGCAGTCAAAACTATTTGTGACCACCCTCACAAGGAGGATTCTTCACCAGTCCCACGAGGACAACATGCAATGTTTAATCTATACCGCGCCTTAATGTCAAATCAAAACCCCTTTGAGTCAACAATATTTTCAGCCAGAAACATAATCTTCACAATATATCTACAAATTGTGCTTTGATCCAAGATTTAATAAAGAAGTACTTTACCTCCTCCCACTGGTGTATATATCGAATAAGTCTTGAAAGCCGTAATAAGCGTAAGAGACTGAGAATTTTGGTAAACCTCACAATTCTCAGAGCTCTAGCTGTCTTGTAAACATCAGAATCAAATCCTTTTTCTATAATCAGAAATATATAATCCACTGGTATAGAAGAGACAAAATCTAGGATGAACCAGCTCTTCAAGTACTTCCACTTGATCACCTTTGGGTCCAATATGATTTCAGCATTGTCTTCCACAACAATTCCAGTTCTAAAATTGACTATCAAGTCCAAAAGGAAGAAGGTGTCAGATGCAACATTAAAAATAATCCAAACGGTGGATGTCGACTCCGTGAAGAAGGTGATCCCCACTGGAATAATGATGAGATTTCCAACCATAAGCATCAGCATTACCAAATCCCAGTAAAACCTAGAAAAGAGGGAGTAATGGAACACAGTAAGTAGAAGTAACCATAATTGTTTCTATTATTTATTTCTAATTACGTTAGATTCAAGCCAGACCGCAAAAATATCAAAATGCTTGAATCACCACCGAAAGATGCCTATGCATTTATATCAAGCTTCAGATTTACGAGGACATGCTGTTGGCAGTGGTGAAATTACCTACCCCTGAGTAGCATCATCAGAAATAATTCAAGCTTGAAATACTGCAATTCAAGTATGTATTCTGGAATACATCCACGACATAAATTTCTATCTGGCTAACACTCCATAGCTTTTCTGAGGGAGTACCGTACTCTTGGAGCCGTGGTTATTCTGATGAAAAGGTAAATCATATGTACTTTCTAATGAATTGCAAAAGATCCCTCTCATGCCTGATATAATTATTATTTTCCCTCATACGTGTCAAAACATGACTGCTCACATCTGCTCTTTACAAACAGGAGGCATACATAATAATTAAGTGCACAAAATGAAGGTGCTTTGTTTTCCTTCTGCCAAGTGGCTAAATGGAGATCAACAATGGAGTTATGATCTGCATTTCATATTATCTAACACTGTGCAGGTGGGAGAACTTGAAGCTGGTCATTTCCTGGGTAATATGGCTGGTTTTACTGTTGGCAGGAGACTTAGAATCTTAGCTTACATAATTGTGGCTGTGTGATGTACATTTTCAGATGGTCAGTAAACTGTTTTTTTCCAAGAAACAATTATTTTCCTACAATCAAATCACTGCGTATTGCACTTCATTCTGTTATATTTACAAATACCAATGAACATATTGGGCTATTTAATCAAACATTGAGACTTTCCAAAGACCCTCCCAGAATGAACAGAAGGTTTTTACCCTGATGTCAATATTCTTCATGGAAACAACAATTAACGAGTATTCTGATTTTAACAGTATTTCACGAGATACTTCATTTAAATATATGAACATGCCCTATAAACATCATGAATGTGAGGACACAAAGTGCTGGAGTAACTCAGTGGGTCATTCAGCATCGCTGGAGAACATGGATACGTAACAGTTTAGGTCTGGACTCTTCTTCAGAGTCAGGGTCTCATCATGAATGTGAGGATATCTTTATCTGCTTTTGCCATGTGACACCAAGGACTAACGAGGTACGAGGTAATGAAAAACATTAGTTACACCATGTTACAAACCTACAAATCATACAGTGTGGAATCAGGCCCTCTCCCCAACTCATCAATGCCAATCAAGTTGTCCCATCTTAGATAGTCCTATTAGGCTAAGTTTGGTCCATATCCCTCTAATCCTTTCTTAAGCATCTACCTATCTAAATGTATTTTAAATATTGTTTTAATCCCTGCCTCAACTTCTCCCTCTGGCAGCTTGTTCCGTATACCCACCATACTAGGTGTGGAAAAGGTTATCCCTCAGGTTCCTATTAAATCTAATGTCTCTCACCTTAAACCTATGCCCTTTAGTTCTTGGTTAACCCATGCTGAGAAAAAAAGACTCTGTGCAATCACCCTATCTATTCCCCTCATGATTTTAGACACTGATAAGATCACTCTTCAGCCTCCTGCATTCCAAGGAATAAAGTCCTAGCCAGCTTAACCTCCCCTAAAGGTCTGGTATCAGCCTTGTTAAACTTCCCTGCACTATTTCCAGTTTAAGGGAATCTTGCCCATAGAAACATAGAAACTTAGAAACTAGGTGCAGGAGTAGGCCATTCGGCCCTTCAATATGATCATGGCTGATCATCCAACTCAGTATCCTGTACCTGCCTTCTCTCCATACCCCCTGATCCCTTTAGCCACAAGGGCCACATCTAACTCCCTCTTAAATATAGCCAATGAACTGGCCTCAACTACTTTCTGTGGCAGAGAATTCTACAGATTCACCACTTTCTGTGTGAATTTTTTTTTCTCCTCTCGGTTCTAAAAGACTGCCCCCTCATCCTTAAACTGTGACCCCTTGTTCTGGACTTCCCCAACATCGGGAACAATCTTCCTGCATCTGGCCTGTCCAATCTCTTAAGAATTTTGTCCGTTTCTATAAGATCCCCCCTAAATCTTCTAAATTCTAGCGAGTACAAGCCGAGTCTTTCTTCATATGAAAGTCCTGCCATCCCAGGAATCAGTCTCGTGAACCTTCTCTGTACTCCCTCTATGGCAAGAATGTCTTTCATCAGATTAGGAAACCAAAACTGTATGCAATACTCCAGGTGTGGTCTCACCAAGGCCCTGTACAACTGCAGTAGAACCTCCCTGCTCCTATACTCAAATCCTTTTGCTATGAATGCTAACATACCATTCGCTTTCTTCACTGCCTGCTGCACCTGCATGCCTACTTTCAATGACTGGTGTACCATGACACCCAGGTCTCGTTGCATCTCCCCCTTTCCTAATCGGCTACCATTCAGATAATAGTCTACTTTCCTGTTCTTGCCACCAAAGTGGATAACCTCACATTTATCCACATTATACTGCATCTGCCATGCATTTGCCCACTCACCCAACCTACCCAAGTCACCTTGCAGCCTCCTAGCATCCTCCTCACAGCTAACACTGCCCCCAGCTTCGTGTTATCCGCAAACTTGGAGATGTTGCATTCAATTCCCTCGTCCAAATCATGAATATATATTGCAAATAGCTGGGGTCCCAGAACTGAGCCTTGCGGTACCCCACTAGTCACTGCCTGCCATTCTGAAAAGGACCCGTTTACTCCTACTCTTTGCTTCCTGTCTGCCAGCCAGTTCTCTATCCACATCAATACTGAACCCCCAATACCGTGTGCTTTAAGTTTGCATACTACTCTCTTATGTGGGACCTTGTTGAAAGCCTTCTGAAAGTCCAGATATAACACATCCGCTGTTTCTCCCTTATCCACTCTACTAGTTACATTCTCGAAAAATTCTATAAGATTCGTCAGATATGATTTACCTTTCATAAATCCATGCTGACTTTGTCCAATGATTTCACCACTTTCCAAGTGTGCTGCAATCCATCTTTAATAACTGTAACATTTTCCCCACTGCCGATGTTAGACTAACTGGTCTGAACATAGCTGAACATAATACTCCAAAGTGCAGCCTCAACGGACACTTGTACAAATATAACATAACATCCCAACTTCTATTCTCAATTCCCATGCTGATGAAAGCCATCATGCCTAAACCCTGCTTCACCACCCTATATGTGCTACTATTAGGGAAATATATACAGTACATATGCTGTGAGATCCCACTGCCCTACAACACACCTCGGGGCCCGATCATTCACTGTAAATGTCCTGCTCTAGTTTGACTTCCCAAAATGCAAGACCTCACTCATATCTGAATTAAACTCCATTACCCATTCTTGATCAAGATCCCACTCTAAATCTTGATAACTATTTTCATTGTCTGCAACATCACCTGTTTTACTGTAATCTGTAAACTTACCAATAACGCCCAATACATTCTCCAAATCATTTCTACAGGTAACAAACCTGTAATGGGTCCAGCACCAATTCCTGAGGAACACCATTAGTCACAAAGCTTTGTCTGAAAAACAACAAAGACCTTGACGAAGGTCTACTGGATCTCCCGGTTGCTCATCATTTTAACTCCCCTTCCCATATCCACACTGACCTTTCTATCCTGGGCCTCCTCATTTGACAGAGTAAGGCCACAGGCAAACTGGAGGAACAGCACCTTACATTCTGCTTTGGTGGATAACAACCCCATCGTATGAACATTTAATTCTCCAATTTTAGGTAAACGCTCATTAACCTGCCTGCCACCCCCCTCCCCCCCCCCCCCCCCTTCTCTCCCCTCTGCCCCACCTGGACTCTCACATATCTATCCATCCACCCTCCATTTCCCTCCTGCTATTTACCTTCCTCTGGCCTCACAATTCACATTTCTGTAAACCTGTCTCACCCCTTCTTTTCTTATCACTGGCCTTTATTCCAACCATCTGCCTTTTAGGACTTCCCCTCACCTATGTCGATCTATTACCTTCCACACTTTATCTTGCCTCTCCCCTTTTCCAGCTTTCTTCTCCCCTGTACAATAAACGTGAAGAAGGGTCTCGACCCAAAACGTCACCTATCCATGCTCTCCAGAGATGCTGCCTGACATGCTCAGCTATTCCAGCACTTTGTGTCCTTTTGTGCTTCCACCTCTGCTTCCTGCCATTAGGTCAATTTACTATCCAGTCAGCTAGCTCTTCCTAAATCCCAGGTGGTCTACCCTTCCAGAGCAGCCGACCATGCAGAACCTTATCAAAAGCCTCACTGAAGTTTGCATAGACAACTACAGCTATGCCCTCGTCAAATGTCTTGTTATTATTTCAAAATAATTAATCAAATTCATAAGATACAGTACAACCTTGTAAGCACCAAACCATGCTAACTCTCCTTAAGCAACACCTGTCTTTCCAAATGAATGTATATCCCTCAGATTCCCTTCCAGTAACTTTATTACCATAGATGATAGGCTTACAACAGGTCTCTAGTTCCCAGGTTTTGTTTGCAACCCTTCTTAAATAGAGGCACAACATTAGCGTCCACTCATCCGGCACCTCACCCGTGTCTAATTATGATTCATATGGAAACACAAGAAACTGCAGACAATGGAATCTTGAGCAAAAGTCAAAGTGCTAGTGGAAATCAGCAGGTCAGACAGCATCTGTTGAGGGAATGGACAGGCAATGTTTCAGGTTTGTTCAGCATAGAATATAGAACAGTACTGCACAGGAACAGGTCCTTCAGCCCACATTCTCCATGCCGAACATGATGCCAACTGTTATTTGCCTGCAAATAATTCATATCCCTCCATTCCCTACATAACCAAGGGCATATGCAAAAGTCCCTTAAATGCCATACTCGCACTTGCGACCACCACCATCCCCAGCAGCACATTCTAGGCACACAGATGCAACACACAGACTCTCCAAACACAGCCGGTCCCAATAGGCCGCACCACTGGTATCCCTCAACCATTATGCATTATAAGGAGCAGTCATGCGCGGACAATCACGGCGTCTTTTTAAAGCTACTGTGCTCCTCCTCTCGGCTGCCTACGCACTCTTCATCGAAACACTCAACACCCGGCATACATGCAAATGCAATAGTGGTGAAAAATCCTCTTAGTGTATGATAACACAGTTTGGTTATAATATATAACTGAGCATGAGAAAACCAAAAAAAAAAAACTCCAGATGCTGCAGAAATGAAATGAAACAAAAAATATTGGGAACATTCAGCAGGCTCTGTGGTGTCTCTGCGGAGAAGAGAAGCAGTGTCTGTATGACAGGGAGATAACATTTAATTTAAATTGGCCAACTCTGATATTAATTCCGAAGACCAATTAACTGAAAATATTGAATTCAATATATTGTCCTGAAGGTTGTAATGTGCCTAGTGCAAAACTCAGATGTTCTTCCTTAAGCTCATGTTCTGATTTATTGGAACAGTGCTAGAGGCCAAAGGCAAAGGGAGTGAAATAAAAAAATAATGTACAAGATTGCTCGGACTTCTAGAAATAACTCAAAGAATTGGAGCTGGTCTTTTCTAATGAAAGGTTATCAACCTGCAACATTAATTCAATTTCCTCTCTCTACAGATGTTTCCTGACCTGCTAAGTATTGGCTGCATTTCTATCATTTCATATTTCCAGTAGGTGAGTGCATTTGTTTCATTTCCAGCATTGATTCTCTTTTCTCTCTGCTTCATCTTCAGTTTAACCTGACATCATCTTTGACCCGGACTTTGAAGGTCGAGTAGCCTTTTCCTGTGCTGTATTGTTCCGTGTCCTACATATTTATTTCCCTCTACTTGCATTTTCTCCAGACTAAACTGCTACAATTTACAGTCCTACCTTCTGTCGTTTGCTCTCTCTTCACCCAATCAAAGACATTCCCTTCTTTCATTCCATGTCACTTCTTTTTCTACAACTTAAAACAGGTTTGATTTCACTCAAAATGTTCCAGGTTTCAGGAATGGAAAGCTGAGGGCCGGCGTCTTCAATGGTTGAATGGCAGTAGAAAGAGTCAACAGCTTCAGGTTCCTGGGCATACACATCTCTAATGATCTGTTCTGAGCCCATGATATTGATGCAATCACAAAATAAGCTGTCTAATGTGTCTATTTCTTCAGAAATTTGAAAAGATTTGGCATGTTGTGGAATAACCTATTTTTCAGTCAATACTACTTTGCACTACTATAATTGATCTATGTATTTTTGTTGTTGGACTGTTATAGAAACATAGAAATTATGTGCAGGAGCAGGCCATTCGGCCCTTCGAGCCTGCACTGCCATTCAATATGATCATGGCTGATCATCCAACTCAGTATCCTGTACCTGCCTTCTCTCCATACCCCCTGATCCCTTCAGCCACAAGGGCCACATCCAACTCCCTCTTAAATATGGCCAACAAACTGGCCTCAACTATCTTCTGTGGCAGAGAATTCCACAGATTCACCACTCTCTGTGTGAAAAAACAGAGAGTGGTCTACCGTATTACGAATAATTGATAACATTGTTTATTTATTGCTGTGGCATCTAATGTTCTAAAGCTGCAGCAAGTAACAATTTCATTATCCCAGTTTGTATCCGGTACATAAGACAAATAAACACTCTTGACATTCCTGACCTGAACTGTTAGTTGTGTTTCTCTCCCCAGAAATGTTGCCTGACATGTTAAATGGTTCCAGCATTTTTCAGCTTTATGGCAAATCTTATGAGATTGAATCTCACCATAGCAGCTGGGGAATTTAAATTCAAGTAATTTAATAATTTTTTGAATAAACATTTTAGCTAGTGCTGGTAATGGTATGATTCGGATTGTCATAAAAACAGATTTGATTAATAAGGACTGGCTGAACTGTACTCCAGATCCATAACAACAAGGTTGACTCTTGTGTAATGTCAGATATGCCCCAACAAGCTATCCATTTAATGCTGAACTATAAATAATTGCCAGTTCAGCCACCCACAGGAAATAACGCAGCACATTGGAAATTACAAACGTGTTGTATCAAGGGTGGAGTATTTGTCTGAAGGAGGACCATCGATCACCTATTCACACTAGTTTGATATCATTCCACTTTTACATCCACTCCCTACACACTAGTGACAATTTATAGAGGCCGAATACCCTACAAACCTGCACATCTTTGAGATGTGGGAGGAAACCAGAGCACCCGGAGGAAACTCACAGGGAGAAGGAGCAAACTCCACACAGACAGCACCAAGGACAGGATCAAACCCAGGTCTTTGGTGCTGTGAGGCTCTGTGCCGCAATACAAATGTGCTAATTATGCTGTTGTGGATTATGGGTAGAAGTGCTTGACCAAATGGCTGCGAATTGACCCCAAAATAAAAGGTAACACAATCTAATGCATCAAAAGGCAGGATACAAGAAAATTGGACCAAGGAATATTGATCACTAGTCCCATGCGAATTAATTGATATCTATCCTACAATGTAACATAGTGCACTGATGAAGAGAGTATACAAAATCATATGGTGTTTATTTTTCATTTATTCTAAAAAAGTGCAGGGTATGGATGGAAACTTTGATTGCCTTTGCTTCCATTCAGTTGTTGATATTCATTGCTGATGGCTTCACATGTAGAGAAATTTAGAAAACCCAGGCTGATTAATATTATTCTGCTGTTCACGCTGCTACTTTCTTCAGCCGTGTGGTCAGAGCTTATACACTTTCAGACATTTAATTGTAAAGCATGGAGCAGGGTGACCAATAAGCCCATCAAAACATACAAACTAGAAAATGCTGGATACCAAAGAAAATTGCTTTTGACATTATAAACCATTCACTTCATCCTGAGTTTTGTCATCGCTGGTTCCTGAAAACATTGGCAAAGGTTAAGTATAGTTGCAACAAAGAACTGCAGATGCTGGTTGATACCAAAGATAGACACAAAGTGCTGGAGTAACTCAGCAGACCAGGCAGCATCACTGGAGAAAAAGGATGGGTGACGTTTCGGGTTGTGACTCTTTTTCAGGATAAATGTGGTTCCTTCATACCTTTCAAATCTTACCAAAATAATAATTCTTCATGTCTATTCCCAAACAGTGAATGAGAAACTGATTACTCAAAGCATAGCGACCTTTTATGTAACCCTCTATATTCCAAGTGTTTGTGCTTTCTAGATCAGTCACTGGGCAGCAAAAAAAAAGTGATTTCCACTTTTGACTCACACTCTACATCTATCTTTATGACACAGGATAGAGAAAGTCAGATGATCAATTTAGCTCACCTAAAAATAATTGTAGATTTGACATTGAAATTCCCTGATCTTTGTGACACAATTTCCCAAAGATTATGCACAGTGTGGAGATAAAACACCCAAAAGGATTATGTTAAAGACAAATAAGAGACAATTTGGACAATATCAACAATATTCCCCAATGGACATTTGCAAAACAAGTAACCTGGTCATTATCACATTGATCCATTAAGGGTGGAGATACATGGGATTTCAGATGCTGGAATCAAGTCTACTCCACCATTCATGGCTGATCTATCTTTCCCACTCAACCCCATTCTCCTGTACTAATCAATAATCTATCGATCTCCACCTTAAAAATATCAATTGACTTGGCCTCCACAGCCATCTGTGGCAATGAATTCCACAGATTCACCACCCTCTGATTACAAAAACAAATCCTTCTCCTTTCATAACATACGTCCTTTTATTCTGAGGCTATAGCCTCTGGTCCTAGACACTCCCACTCGTGGAAACATCCCCTACATCCACTCTATCCAAGCATATAAAATTATTAAGCGATTGGACAGACTAGATGCTGGAAACAAGTTCCCGATGTTGGGGGAGTACAGAACCAGGGGCCACCGTTTAAAAATAATGTGTAGGCCATTTTGGACTGAGATGAAGAAAAACATTTTCACACAGAGAGTTGTGAATTTGTGGAATTCTCTGCCTCAGAAGGCAGTGGTGGCTAATTCACTGCATGCATTCAAAAGGGAGTTAGATAGAGGTCTTAGGGCTTCCGGAATCAAGGGATATGGGGAGAGGTCAGAAACGGGGTACTGATTTTAGATGATCAGCCATGATCACATTGAATGGCGGTGCTGGCTCTAAGGGCTGAATGGCCTACTCCTGCACCTATTGTCTATGTATCTATGTATCTCAGAGGTGAAAGGATTAGGCCATTCGGCCCATCAATACACCATTCTATCATGGCTGATCTATCTCTCCATCCTAACCGCATTCTCCTGCCTTCTCCCCATAAACCCTGACATCCCATCAGGTGTTCACTATGCAGTAAGATTCAATGAGGTACCCTCATATCCTTCTAGACTCTAACGAGTACAGGCCCAGTGCCGTCAAATGCTCATCATATATTAACCCAATAATTCCTGGGTTCATTCTCATAAATGAGACTAATTCCTGGGGTGCATAAATTGTCTTATTAAGAGAGAGAAGTGAGGCTCAGCTTACATCTGTTGGAAATCAGAAGAGTGAGTGAGGGAGTTCTTGATTGAAATAGATTACAAACAGATCAGCTTTGCGCCTGTTAAATACAAGTGGCGCAGTGGTAGAGTTGCTGCCTTACAGTGCCAGAGACCCGGGTTCAATCCTGACTATGGATGCGGTCTGTACGGAGTTTACACATTCTCCCAGTGACCGTGTGGGCTTCCTCCCACATTCCAAAGACATGCAGGTTTGTGGGTTAATTGGCTTCTGCAAATTGTCACTAGTATGTAGGATAATACTAGCATGCGGGTGATCACTGGTTGGAACGGACTCGATAGGCCAAAAGGAATATTTCCATGCTGTATCTCCAAGCAAAATGAGGGCAGTCTTAAAGAGCTAAGTGGCCTTAGCTTGCTCCTTAATCATAACTTTGTATGCAGCTTAATTTATTACAAATTGTGGTATTAACTGAAATGATACATCCAAATTATAACTTTTAACTAACAATTTCAATCAAAAGGGATGTAGCTTGGGATTTCCTGATGCAAAAATCTTGTTTCACCCTACCAAAGCAAAATTCAGAACATGGTAGAAATTGTGGTAAGGACTCGGCGCACTCCATTAACAACCTCCAGTCGTGCTGTCGTCCAGACTGTCCTTAGTCTCTTCCATTGACAGAGTGAGGCCACACGCAAATTGGAGGAACAGATTCCTCATATTCCATTTGGATACCTTACAATCTAATGGTATGATTATCGAGTTCTCCAATTTTAAGTAACACTCCCTTCTCCCTTTCTTATTGGCCTCCCCGCTGGAAGAGACTAAGGACAAAGACAATGGTGGCACAGAGGCACAGCGGTAATTTGCCGCCTTACAGTGCCAGTGACCCGGGTTTGATCAAGTCCATGGGTGCTGCCTGTGCGGAGTTTGTATGTTCTCCATGGGACTGTGTGGGTTTTCGCCGGATGCTTGAGTTAATTGACCGGTAAAATTGTGAATTCTCCCCAGTGTGCAGGTTAATGCTAGTGTACAAGGTGATTGCTGGTCCGCGTGAATTCAATGGGACAAAGGGCCTGTTTCCGCACTGTTCCTCTTAAGTATAAAGTTAAATATGGGAAAGGGAATGGGAGTGGGAGTCCCAGTAGATCAGGTAGGTAGGTCTTGGCTATGTATTTGTCAAAACAGTCCCCCAGTCTACTCTCCATACAACAATCAGTCGAAAGACAGGTCCAGACTGGAAACGCCGCCTGTCCATTTCTTCCACTGATGCTGTCTGACCCTTGCTAACTATTCAAGATCCCAGCATCTGCAGTTCTTTGTGTCCCTCTATATTTTTAAGAAGATGTGAAATGCACAATAGCCAATAATGTTTATTGCTGGCAGGATACACCCAACTGGCAAGAGGGAAAGACAGCAAGGCCACTCGTAGCCACCCCCCAGCAGAAGGTAATGGATTGGCTTTGGAAGAGGCACTAGATCAGTCACTGGCTCATGTTTCATTCAAAGGCTTAGCACCAACATAAAGAAACACTTTTCCATGTTATTACCGAGTGATTCAGATAATCAGCAATCTTCACAGTCAAATTCTGGACGTGCACCATCCACATAGTAATTTTCTCTTCTCTTTTTTGAAGGCTTTGATTGGACACAATTTACCGAAATATCTGTGTTTGATCATTTTAGAGGACATTATAGATAGACAAGCTGACACAATACAAAGCTGGGCAAATAGAAAATCCATTCGGAACGTGTTCCTTCCCCTTCCCCCACCCCCAACGACTTCCACTGTAATCAAATGGGAACCAGTAACAAGTCAGAAAAGCAAGTCTCCCCAACTATTCAATATGATCTTGGCTCATGTATCCCAAACCTCAACATCTCCCTATGGGACCTTTAATGCTCATTTAATATTTAAAACAACATATACCATCAAAATACATTTAAAGAGCTGACCTCCACAAGTTCCTGAGGTAGAGAATTACAAAGTTTTGCCACCCTCTGCAAGAAGAAATTTCTACGCACTATGGTTACAATTGACTGACCCTTATCTTAAAACTGTGTCCCCTCATTCGAGATTCTCCTACACAGTTCAAACTCCATCTTCAAGTGTTTTGATGACACCACCGTTGTTGGACGATTTACAGATGACAATGAGTCACAGTATAGGAGGGAGATAGATCTGTAGGATCTACTGAATCCCACAACAGAAAGCAAACAACAAACAACACTTGGCTGAGCCAGACACCTTGTGTCACGTTTATTCCAGAAGCTTCTTTTACTTACATTCTCCCCAATGATAACCCATGTTCAGATAAGGCAAATTAGTGCATCTGACCTTGGAGTTGTTATTGAGCTCTTGTGGCTGGACCTTCTCGTGTGGCTACTGGCGACTCGCCAGTGGTGACAGGCTGTATGCAAAACCAACGTGGGCGTGAAGGCGCCACAGCTCCCCCCTCAGCCACGAGTCATACAAGGTGGCAACTACCTGGCTTTGTCCTGCCCCGTACCGGTCTGGTGGGTTGATTTTACGGGCTGATCTTGTTTGGTACTGCAGTGTGGGAGGTCTTTGACAGGAAGTGTTGGGGACGTGACTTTGCAGATTTGTGGGTGACGTAGTTTTGGATTTCATGCACCTTTGATTCGCCAGGCAGGATGCCGTTCTCCGTCACGCACTGCCTGAGGAAAGTGACAATGCCATATTCATCGAGGCACTAGAACAGTAATCCAAAGTGTTTCTTGTGTTCATCTTCGCTGGAGCTTGCTATCAACACGTCGTCGATGTATGCATAGACAAAATCGAGGCAATACGTAGTCCGTGAAACGCTGGAACGATTGTGCTGCTTTCCGTTAACCAAACGGCATCCGTAGAAATTTGAATGTAATGAATGGAGTGACCACGGCTGTCTTGGGAATATCAGCAGGCTTGACCGGAATTTGATTATTCGCTCGCATGAGATCGATGCTTGCGAACACCCGCTTACCCTGTAGCCTTGCAGAGAAATCCTGCAAATGTGGGATGCCTTATCGATCTGGAATAGTGGCATTGTTTAGTGAACGGTAGTCGCCACAGGGTCACCAATCTCCCGGAGACTTCTGCGGGGCCATGTGAAGAGGTGATGCCCAGCAGTTCTTAGACCTGCGGATGATCCCGAGCTCCAACATATGGTCAAATTCGGCCTTTGCGACTTTGAGGCGATCTACGGGTAGCCTACTTGCAAAAACGTGCGGGCCTGAATATGATGCGTGATAGAGTGTTTGATATCATTGTGGCGGTAAGACGGAGTTATTAATCGTGGAAATTGTTTAAGTAACTCCTGATATGGGCCGGTGCTGGGTTGGAGGCTGGTAAGGTGAGCGAGTCATTGCCGGATGACTGATGCAGTTCATCTGTGCGCGGGTGCAAGAGAATTCCCCTTCACTGTGTAGGTCCTGACCATGTTAGGCTTCCCAAAATGCAACATCTCACATTTTTCTGAATTAAATTCCATCAACCAATCCTCAGCCCATCTGGCCAATCGATCAAGGTTCTCCTGCAATTTTTGACAACCTCTACAGTACCACCCGCTTGAGTGTAATCTGCAAACTTACTAATCATGTGATATTCTCATCCAAATCATTGATATAGATTGTCAAAGTACTCAGGCTCCATTTTCATACTTCTCTGAAATAATAAAATTAGAATAGCCTCTCACAGTTATCTGGACTATACCTCCTCCCACCCTGCCTCCTCAAAGACACTATCCCATACTCTCAACTGAAGTCTAAATATTATACTATGAAATATTAGCTTTAGATTGCTAAATTAAGGTGCACAGAATTATTTTTTAAACTCAATTAACATATTGCATTTTACATATGTATGGTTTTAATTTCTACTTATCATTGGAACTAAATATATTTAAATTTTGAAATAGGAATATTGCTGTTGTTGAGCATTTTTCAAATCTATTATCAACAGTTAAAACTTCCAAGAGATTCAAGAGATTCAAGAGATTCAAGAGACATTTATTGTCACATGCACCAATTGGTACAATGAAATTTGTGGTCACCATATAACCATATGAATAAAAAAGCTCACAGCACATGATAGACTTTAACATAAACACCCCCACACAGCGGAATCAAACTTTCCCACTGTGAGGGAAGGCACCAAAGTTCAGCCATCTTCCGCGGCTCCCGAAGTCCACAGGTTGAGCTGGGCGAAGATTCACGCTGGTGGCCCTCGGCAAAGGGATCCCAGGACTCCGGAATGTTGAAGTCAGCGCCGCTCGCGCTGGGAGCTCTGCAAACCACAGCTCCACGATGTTGAAGCAGCAGGCCCAACACTCCGGAGCTTCAAACGGTGCTCCAGGTAAGGCATCGCCTGCTCCACGATGGCAAATCAGTGCTGCGCCGCTGCTGAAACCCTGGTCAGTCTCCGTTCACCGGTATCTGGCAGGCAAAGGCCGCGCCAATCCAGATGGTAGGCCGTGAGGGGGGGGGATACAATTCGGAGAATAGTCACATCCTCGCCAGGAAGTGACTGGAAAATGGTTTCCCCCTTACCTTACCCACCGCCCCTTCATAGAAATACAAAAAAAACTCAAAAACTTTTTAAACAGACTAAAAATAACAAAAAGATGGAAAAACAGACAGACTGTAGGCAGAGGCTGCCATCATGTGGCGCCCCTAGTGGTGGAATGTTTCAAATGAATGTTTTGATATGTTTCAGTCAAAACCATAGACAGATAAAAACCGATCTTGTAGTATAATCAGCTCTGTTATTTCATCCTCAACATTCATAATGATTAAAACCCACTGCAAATAATCTTATATAATTGAAAGTATTAATTTGAAAAGACACATAGAATCCTCAGTGTTAATGTACAATACTAAATTTGTCCATTTATGAACTGTACACTGCAAGGGCCAGGAAGCGAGCGGGCAAGATCATCTCTGACCGCTCTCACCCTGGCCATAAACTCTTTGAATCACTTCCCTCTGGAAGGCGACTCTGGATTGTCAAAGCTGCCACAGTCAGACATAAAAATAGTTTTTATCCACGAGTAGTTGCTCTACTCAACAGCCAAAAATCTGTAGCCTCCCTTTGATCTGGTATTTTGGTGGTTCACAGGCTTGATCAATGGTGTTTTATCATTAATGTTTTATTATTTTTAATGTTTAGTGTTTTCTGAGTCATTCGTAACTGTCACTGTATGTCATGTTGTTCACTTGTGGGTGGAGCACCAAGGCAAATTCCTTGTATGGAATACTTGACCAATAAACTTACTTACTTACTTAAAAACACACTTGCTTGAGACTTTCACTGAAATACTGTACATATTATATGTAACGTTCAGCCCCTACCTTTCTCCACATGAAAAACACCCTCTCTAATCTCCAATCTGACTGTTGTCATAAAGTCAGAGAGTAACAGACAAAAACACACTCAGAATCCGGCCTTTGGCTCTATGGGTCCACGGTGACCATCAACCATCCATTTACATTCACTGTACATTAAGCCCATTATTATTCTCCCCACAACTTCAAGAACTCCCTACCTCTGATTCATTCATTGAACAAACATCCTTAAAATTTGTGCTGCAAAGTATGTTGCATTATTTGATCTATATGCTTCCTATTATTGTCATATAAGGATCCAAGTCCTATAAAGGCTAGAACATCTAAGAATCAACAGGAACACAATTGTGCTAATCAGTGGTTTATTTGCTCAGGTCTATTCGTCTTCTCCTGTGAAGGCACAAAACATTTTTTCTTATAAACAGCATTTTATAAGATGACAAGGCATCGAAAGAGCTTCAAATGTCTCATTACTTTGGACACCATTACGGGATAGTCTGCATAATCATAACAGTGCATAGGAAAGATATATTTCCTACTTCAAAATACAGATGAGGTTGTCTTTAGAAACCTATGGCCATATTTTAATGAAGCAGTTTCACCACAATCAGCAGCATCTCATCCAGGTTGAGGGTGAAAGAGGAAAGTGTCAGAATAAAGGAAGCTACAATGAAATCATCCAGTCCACAGGCTTCTGACAAGGTTCGTTGGAGAAGCTATGAATCTGACTCTAATCACAAATGTCACTTTTTCACACAGAGACTGGTGAGTCTCTGGAATTCTCTGCCACAAAAGGTAGTTGAGGCCAGTTCATTGGCTATATTTAAGAGGGAGTTAGATGTGGCCCTTGTGGCTAAAGGGATCAGGGGATATGGAGAGAAGGCAGGTACAGGATACTGAGTTGGATGGTCAGCCATGATCATATTGAATGGCGGTGCAGGCTGGAAGGGCCGAATGGCCTACTCCAGCACCTATTTTCTATGTTTCTATGTTTCTATGTCATATAATTTGTACTTGGTTTCCAAGAAGAGAACAGATGCTGTCTGCCAAATATGCTGTCTGATAGTTATTACTTTGCAATCTCCACTGTTCACATTCAGGCAAAGTTTTTTGTACAATACAGTCACTGTTCTGTAATTGTCTTCACTCACTGTTGCTGCACTTTGTCGGAAGATGAACTTAAATAGACAATATACAATAGACAATAGGTGCAGGAGTAGGCCATTCGGCCCTTCAAGCCAGCACCGCCATTCAATGTGATCATGGCTGATCATCCACAATCAGTACCCCATTCTTGCCTTGTCCCCATATCCCCTGACTCCGCTATCTTTAAGAGCCCTATCTAGCTCTCTCTTGAAAGTATCCAGAGAACCGGCCTCCACCACCCTCTGAAGCAGACTCACAACTCTGTGTGAAAAAGTGTTTCCTCATCTCCGTTCTAAATGGCTTACACCTTATTCTTAAACTGTGGCCCCTGGATCTGTTTACAAAACAAGATTTACAGAAGGGAGACAGGGAATCATAAGTGATAATCTCCATTTAATAATGGCTGATCTATCGCTCCCTCCTAAAGGGCCTGTCCCACTGTACGAGGTAATTCAAGAGCTCTCCCGAGTTTAAAAAAAATTAAACTCGTGGTAAGTACGTAGAATGTACGTAGCGACTACGTTGGAGCTCGTGGATGTCTCGTAGTGGCTCGTATTGCTAAGGCAGGTACTCGGGAAACGCGGTAACTCGTGAAGTTTTTTCAGCACTGTGAAAAATGTCCACGAGAGCCCCGAGTACCTACGAACGGCTATTACCGTAATTGTCCGAGTTCGAATCAGGGGAAACTCGGGAGAAACTCTTGAATTACCTCGTGCAGTGGGACAGGCCCTGAACCACATTCTCCTGCCATCACCCCATAACCCCTGACACCCATGCTAATCACTAATTTGAGTCCCGATCCAAAACAAGATGTACAAAAATGTTTCCAATGACAAATTTGTTTACTCTAGCATTGAGCTGACTAAGCACATTACATTGGATTCAAATGTTATTGTAACTTTTAATGGTGTCAATCTATTGCCAATACTGCAATAGAATTGCAAACAGTTCTTAAATCATGACAGAAAAATATTTAAGAAATATTTGTGAATGATGACTTTATTCATGTAAATATTGTAACTAATTCTCATACCTAATTTAAGATCAGAGGTGCTGCCTCACAGCTGCAGCTAACCAGGTTCGATCCTGACCTCTAGTGCTGTTCATGAGGAGGTTCCATGTTCTCCCCATGACCACGGGGTTTTGTTCGGGTGCTCTGAATTCCTTCAAAATCTCAAAGAAGTGCATGTTGGTAGGTTAATTGGTCACTGCACATTGCCCCCCCCCTGTGCATAGATAGGTCCTGGAATCTTTATGTTTGCTTAGATATCTCACATCGCCTCTTTTAAAGTCTCTAGAAATCCATTGTTTCAACTGAAATCTGCAGGCAATGCACCTCAGATTCCAAGCGAACACATTGTTGGTTTTTCCCCATGTCGCTCACTCTAAATTCTCTTGCCTTTTAACTTATACCTCTCCACCAAAGGGAAGAGCCTTCCACTATCCACACTATTCAGGCTCCTTATTATTTCATGCACTTCAATCAAATCTCTGCTCAGGTTTCTCTAAAGCAAACAGTTCCAGCCTCTCTGAACTATCCTTGTAACAGCAGCCCCTCAAAGAACAGATAATATAGAATATCAAAGAGTACAACATAAGAATGTGCCCGTTGCCTCACAATATCTGTTCCAAACATGATGCCAAGACCAACGCTTATCTGCCTGCACTTGATCCATATGCCTCCATTCTCTGCATATCCATATGTCTATCCAAAAAAATCTCTTAAACACCATTATTGTGTCTGCCTGAACCACCGCCCCTGGCAGCACGTTCCAAGCAGCGACTCGCTGATTAGAAAACTTGCCCCGCACATCTCCTTTCAACTTTGCATCTCTCAACTCAAAACTATGCCTTCTAGTATTTGATTTTTCTATCCTGAGAAATAAGTTCTGACTGTCTACCCCATCTGTGTCTCTCATAATGTTATATACTATTGGGACTCCCACAACAACCGACATTCTACAGATCCTTGGAATTATTTTCTGAACATACCCTATCCCTTCCCATAATGTAGCAAACAAAATTGAATAAAATACTCCAGATGTGACCAAATCAGTGTTTCATAAAGTTTGCTATAACTTCCCTGTTGCACTTTGTGACATTATTGCTAACATCCATATTTGTGCATGCCCTAATAACCTCTTTCTCAACTTGCCCTGTCAGTGTCAATATTTGACACTCTGATTCTGCACCTCATTCAAATGTGTCGATTGATCTATTCTGCTTTTCCTCTTCTTCCAATCAATGTGTATCCTCACACTTATCCATGTTAAATTTCATTTGACCACTCAGCTTGACTGCTTACAGTATATCTTGCTGCAAATATCATGGTCCTTCTCTTGGTTCACAGGACTGACAACTAATGTGTCATTTGCAAATTTGAATATTGCAGCTTGTACCCCCAAGCCATTGGTTATTAACATAGATCACACAAAAAATATGGTTGCAACATCAATCCCTCGAGAATGTTATTATTCATCTTTTCCCTCCTTGCCTAAAACAAAATATGCTTGTCAAAGAATATACTTTGTCATTGCCTTCCCATTCTGTATCTATTTATATATTGCTATTACTACGAACTGACGCTAAACTGCATTTCGTTGTACCCATACTTGTATCTGTGCAATGACATTAAAGTTGAATTGAATTGAATTGAATTGAATTGAGATGCTGTCTGACCTGCTGAGTTATTCCAGCACTTTGAGTTTTACTCAAGATTCCAGCCTCTGCAAACCCATGTGTCTGCAACATAGATTCACTTGACCTGTTCCAAGAATGGCAAGCTTGCTGTATTAGGAAACACTATGGGACCATAAGACATAGGAACAGAATTAGGTAATTCAGCCCATCAAATCTACCCTGCTTGATCTATTTTTCCCTCTCAGCCCCGTTCTCCTAACTTTCCCCACAACCCTTGATACCCTCCATTTAATGGAGAGCTGGCATCCTCTCAAGTTTAGGAAAATGAAAGGAGATCTCATTGAAACTTACAAATTACATTACAGACCTGAACAGGCTGAAATGCAAGAAGGATTTCCACTAGCTGAGGTGTAAGACAAAAGTAATCACAGTCTCAGATTAAGGGGTAGGCTATTTGGTTAAGATGAAGACAATTTTATTTTCTGTATGATTCAATCACTCTATGTCTTCATCCAGAGTGCAGAGAATCTTTGCAATTCTTCACCCCAGTCAATAGATTTCTGGATAATAAGGGAATCCAGCCATATCAGGATAGTGCAGGTGAATGGTATTTAGGTAGATCACCACTGATCTGGATGAATAGCAGACAAAGCTAGAAGGGTCAAATGGAATTCTGCCGCTTCTATTTCTTATCTTCTTTCTCACTCAGCATTAGATCAAAGCAAACATAGCCACACTCTTTGTCTTCTCAACCAAGTCATTAATGCAGGTTGTGAACAGCTGAAGGCTCATTATTATCCACCAGACACACTGCTGATTATTAAATCAAAACAAAATCCATTAATTTCCAATCTGTTGTTTGTCCTTTAACCAAACTTCTATCCATACTAATGTTAAATTCAATTGCAATTACTTAGTTTATGTGACAATCTTTTTTGTGTTAGCTTTTCAGATTCCAGGCACATGATATCAAATGAAGATAGACACAAAAAGATGGAGTAACTCAGCAGGTCAGTCAGCATCTCTAGAGAAAAGGAGTAGGTCATGTTTCAGGTCGAAACCCTTCTGCAGTCTGAAGCAGGGTCTTGACCCGAAATGTCACCTACTCCATTTCTCCAGAGATGCTGTCCACTCCGCTGAGTTACTCCAGCTTTTTGTGCCTATCTTCGATTTAAACCAGCATCTGCAGTTGCTTCCTACAAACGATATAAACTGCTATCCACCCATCCATATGTGCTCAAACTCAAACTCATGGTTTTCCTTGCATAAAATAAGCTGATTATTTTTAACCACCACATCTTGAGGTTGAAGGTCTGAGATTTGAAACCTTTTTTTAGGGACTATTTCAGAATTGAAGGAATTCTATTAAATGGTATGCCAAAAGCTATTGCAAATTTAATCATTGCCAATATCATCTGAACAAGTGAAAAATACATACAAATACATTGTTATTTTCTTCTTGCTCCAAAAATGCTGATGTCTTCTATGGATGAAAAGACAAGACTCTGTGATTTTGATGAGATAGGTCTCCTTCCAATCTAAAACTTGAAGCTAGTTTTATCTCTTTTGTCGAAGTAGGGCATGTTTAATAAAAATAACTGATTTGACCAAATAACCTTATATAAATGCAATTATTAAGACCATTATGCTATGTAATGTACCTGGCATGAATCATACCAGACGTCCATTTCCCAAGAAGGCAAACCAAATTAAATTTAATCCATGTTCAAAAATGGATAAGTACAAGAATGTTTAATATTATTTTCCTTCCAGAAGCCATTGCCCCCCCCCCCCCCCCCCACAGAATCCCCATCAGAACAATGATATTTATAGTCCACATTCATCTCCCATCTTAAATTATTGATTATGGCTCTCATGATGAGGCCAACGAGAAGTGCATTTTTCTCCCAGTGAAATTATATGTTGCTGAACTAAAGCTCTTCACAGTTAATTAGAAAACATTAATTCAAAGAGTGACCACTTGCAGGTAATGAGGTCATTTTCAGAAATTGTTTTGCAAAATTTCAAACATTCAACTAACAGGGCAAAATTTATATTTCCCCAAGAACAAATAACTTTAACAATTATTTCCTGGTCAAAGCGTATCAACTATGAAATTAGACCAAGCACTCGAGTGTACAATTAATGATGAGAACACCTGAATCTTTCCTGGCACCAGTGCCCAGTCAATAACGTCGTATGCTTCTGTTCATACAGACATAATGGCAGTTCAATCATGGAACAGCCTCAGTAATACTAAAGGGCCTGTCCCTCTTAGGCTATTTTTCGGCGAATGTCATAGTCTTCGCAGGTCGCTGAAAAAACGGCATAAAATTTGAAATAGAATCATTACTTTAACAACAAAAAAAAACAAAGTCAGCACCGGGTACAACCTACGTTAACGTGGCGACAACTACGACGGCACCTACATCAGGAGAAGTCAAGCTACCCTCATTGGCGTCAAAACCACTGTCGCCGACAGTCTCAGAAAATGTTTCAACATGTTGAAAATCCAGCGGCGACCAGAAAGATGCCACGACTCATTGGGCGGCTGAGAAGACGACTCACGACCATACAGGCGACATCCCGGCGATAGCCTAGTCGACTGTAGTCGCATAAATAATTGCCTAAGTGGGACGGGCCCATAAGAGTATATTGCACTGGTTGCAGCTTTTCTTATTAGTTGTGGGGACACACTGATGGATTTTGGGCTGTGCAGCTTCAGAGTTAATGGTCAGCAGCTCTGACACCTTTAAAAGTGTGTTTAAACTAACCATTGCTGCTTCACAGATAACACGTTTGGCAGCAGTCCATTAATGAAAGCAACATTTTGGGCATGATCAGTCGCTCACAGTGCTGCAGGAGACAAAGAAATGTCCATCCCAATATAACAATTCTCAAAGAACGCTCAGAGACACCGTATGCTTCCTAGTCCTCCCTGATGAGCAACACGTCCTCTGGCCGGGATGATCCACAGCTGCCACAGAGATGAGTGTGACATTCTGCAGTAAAGCCTGCAGCCCTACTCTCGTGCCTGGACTGCCTTGGGAGTCAAAGTTACAGAGACGTTAAATAGACAGCCCTCCACAACTACCCTTTGATTTTCAATCCAATTGATTAGCTCACCTTGGATTCCATGTGATTTAACTTTCCAGACCACGGGACGATGTCAAAGGCTTTGCTAAAGACTTTATAAACACTGCGAACAGCCCGACTATCATCAATCCTCTTGGTGACATTTCAAAAAATTTCAACAGATTCGTGAGACAGAATTTCCCACACACAAAGCCATGCTGTTTATCTCTAGTCAGTCCTTGCCTATCAAATGCTGGTAAATTCTGTCACACAGAAGCCCATCAATAATTTTCCCACACAGATATCAGGTTCGCTGGCCTGTAGTTTCCTGGCTTGTCCCAGCTACAGGAATACAAAGTAGGTTACTACCAGTAGGATGCCACTATTCAGCTTCTATAGCTTCATCTTCCAGCTGACTGGAGTTGTGAAAACCAGGGACTCCCTAATGGGCACCTTGTTTACCAGAACTACAAGTCACTTTGAACGATGATGGATGATCTCATTTGCGGACTATGTCTCCACCACTGCAGAAAACCTGCGCCTATTGTCGCTGATGCCTTTCCCAGACCCTGTGCAGCAAAGGGTACTCATTCACGGGTGATCTAAATTGACCAAGTCCTATCAGGAATCGTGCACTTTTCATTTCAGTGCATGGTTTTGATTATGAACCATCCTAACACAGTTTTCACATAGGGAATTTGTCCTCTTTGATGTACCAAAAATAAATGGCATCCTATTTGTAAGCAAATGTCTTCCAGATCTTGGATACACACTGGCAATGATTAATGGTTTACAAATTTGCCAAATAGAAAAAACTAGCTTCCTTCTTTACTTGTGATTTTAAAAAAAATACATGTTCAAAAGGTTGTGTTGTGAAAAGCTCAGCTGATATGTGGACAAATGAGATGCCCAGTGCACCACTGAACCATATAAATCAAGACCATTGTTCTGCAATCAAGAAGTTGTTCTCAAGTAGGGCAACACTACATTTTTTTTACAGCAGTCAATAACCTAATAATAGATGGCAAGCAGTTATACTTTGTAATCAACTGAAATCAAATGTTTGACATCTCTCTCAACTCTATACATAGTATTCTCACTGTGAAAGCAGTTCTTGTTTGCTCTTTGTTTCAAACCTTTAATCGAACAGGCTGCTCATCCTGCCTGATAGTATCACTATTGTGGCAATCAGATCCTGACAGCTGATGTCTAAATTTCCACTAAAATTAGAAAAAGATAAATCTTTGCCATACAACCTAATTTATCTTTATCATCTGATCAGGTGCAAGTGCCATCATTTTGGCATGCAAGAGGGAATATCAGTTTGAAAAGTAATGAAAACATTGTTGCACTTCAAAACATACCATCAAATAGAGACATAGAGTCACAGAACCAAAAAATATGGAAACAGGCCCTTCAGCCCAACTTGCCCATGTCAACCAAGATGCCCATCTATGTTAGTCCCCCTGCCTGCATTAGGCAAATATCCATCTAAATCTTCCCTATCTATGTACCTGTCCAAATGTATTTTAAATGTTGTTATAGTACCAGCCTCAACTACCTTCTCTGGCACAAAAGGTTGGAGTAACAGGCAGCATCTCCGGAGGGAAAGAATGGGTGTCCTTCACATCGAGACCCTTCTCCAGACTGAAAGTCACAAGAAAGGGAAACAAGTGATATAGACGATAAAATAGAGAGATATAGAACAATGAAAGAAAGATATGCAAAATGTAACGACGATAAATGAAAAAGACCATTGTTAGCTGTTGGGTGAGAAAGAGAAGCTGGTGCATTTCTTTCATTCATTGTTCTATATCTCTTCCCATCATCATCTATATCTCTTGTTTCCCTTTCCCATAACTTTCAATCTGAAGAAGGGTCTCGACCCAAAACATCACCCGTTCCTTCTCTCCAGAGATGCTGCCTGTCCCGCTGAGTTACTTATTGTGTCTACCTTCAGTTTAAATCAGCATCTGCAGTTCCTTCATAAACTTCTCTGGCAGTTCGTTCCATAAACCCACCACCTTCTGTGTGAAAACGTTGTCCCTCATGTTCCCATTAACTCTTTCCCGGTCTTGATTGTCGCACTCTGGGTAAAAGACTGTGCTTTCCCCCATTTGAACCCCCTCACGTCTAGAAGATCATCCCTCAGCCTCATGCACTACGATGAATAAAGACCTAGCCTGCTCAACCTTTCCCTATAGCTCAGGCCCTCAGGATCTGACAACATCTTCATAAATCTTCTCAACACTCTTTCCAGCTTAACAACATCCTTTCTATGTGTAGCCAAAACATCACCCATTCCTTCTCTCCAGAGATGCTGCCTGTCCCGCTGAGTTACTCCAGCATTTTGTGCCGACATCCTTTCTATAGCAGGGTAAACAAAACTCAACACAATACTACAAATGCTGCCTCATTAACGTTTTGTACAAATGTAACATGATATTCCAACTTTTATACTAAATACCCTGACTAATGAAGGCCATATTGAGAACCTGTCTGCATGTGACACCACTTTTAAGGAACTGTGTACCTGCACTCTGATCTCCCTTTGCTCTACAACACTTCGTAGGGCCCTGCCATTCACTGTGAAATGCTTATGTGTTTGCTCCACCATGCTGCATCAGCTTAATAGTGTTTTGTTTAGTTAGAGATACAGCATGGAAACAGGTCCTTCGGCCCACCAAGTCCATGCTGACCAGCGATCACCCTTACACTAGTTCTATCCTACACACTAGGGGCAATTTACAGAAGCCAATTAACCTACAAACCTGCACGTCTTTGGAATGTGAGAGTAAATCAAAGCACACAGAGGAAACTCATGCAGTCACAGAGAGAATGTATAAATTCCATACAGACAGCACCCATAGTCAGAATTGAACCAGGTCTCTGGAAATGTTAGGCAGCAACTCTACCGCCACTGTCCACTCTTTTATGAAAACAAAATAATTTAAGCTAATTTTAAGTGCAAAAATGGTCAATTAATTCAAACATACTGAACAGTGCAACTAAACTAAACTAAACTAAACTGACAGTGAATGACATCAGGCTTCTGCACCACCTGCCCAATGGTAGCAGTGAGAAGAGGTGGAAATTCCCAGATGGTGGAAATCGTTGATGATGGATGCCACTTTCTTGAAACAGTGCCTCGTGTAGATAGAGTCATAGAGTGATACAGTGCGGAAACAGGCCCTTCGGCCCAACTTGCCCACACCGACCAACATGTCCCAGCTACACTAGTTCCACCTGCCCACGTTTGGTCCATATCCCTCTAAACCTGTCCTATCCATGTACCTGTCTAACTGTTTCTTAAATGTTGGGATAGTCCCTGCCTCAATTACCTCCTCTGGCAGCTTGTTCCATACATCCACCACTCTTTGTGTGAAAACGTTACCCCTCAAATTCCCATTAATCTTTTTTCTCTACCTTAAACCTATATCCTCTCGTCTTCGACTCACCCATTCTGGGCAGGAGACTCTATGCATCTATCTGATCCATCATCTCATGATCTTATCCACCTCTATAAGATTACCCCTCATCCTCCTGTGCTCCAAAGAATAGAGTCCCAGCCCACCTATGCCTATAGCTCAGACCCTCTCGTCCTGGCAAAACCCTTGTAAATCATCTCTGTACCCTTTCCAGCTTGATGCAGTTGATGATAGGGGATGCTGTGCCCATGATGGACCAGGCTGAGATCAGACTCATTCCTATGTGTTGGAATTGCCATACCAGGCTGTGATGCAACCAATCAAGATACATGAACAAAAAACAAACTGCTGGCAGATCTCTATTAGTCAAACAGCATCCTTGGTGGGAAATGGGCAGATTATGTTTGGGTAGATGATATTTTCATAATACACTTTGCAGTGCATCTTTAGAAGATTTAGCTGTGACATGCTGGATTTCTTGAAACTTCTCCGAAAGTCGAAGTGTTGGCACACCTTCTTTATCATTACATCTTTGTGCCAGTAACAGATCGCATATGACAGAGATGGACTGGCAAAGAGTATCATTGAGTGCAGCCAATGCCACAAGCGCAAAGGCCAACAGATCATTTTTGTATTATAAATTTTATGCATACTATCAATGCAATGAATCCAAACAAAATATAGGTTAATAATGAATTAATTCACATGTACAATAATGAAATCAAACAATAAATGCCAATTAAATCAAACACTAGGGGAAATTAGCTCAATGGCAATAATGAGCAAAAATCATATAAATTGGTATAATAATGATGTTAAACAGCACCAATGGTGCATCAAAGAGTTATGCATCGATTAATTCTGCAGGTTTTCAAAAATATCGGACATCAGAAATAAATGGTTAACAGAAGCAGTTGTGAGAAAATAAATCTCTGCATGATGTGAAACAATTATGTTCAAGAGCAGCAATGTAATCAATAGACTGGGGTTTTTTAAAAAACAAAGGAGGGCAAGATTAACAGGAGAATAGAGATAGTCCAGGATAGAGAGGAACCAAGGAAGCTGACGTCAGTGTCTGATGAGGTGTAAGGTTGGAGATTGGACTGGGATGGGGGAGGACTGAATACGAATGACCCAAAGAAGAAATATTCTCAGGTAATACATGGATTTTGTCTGACGCACTGAGTTGTCACGGGGTTATTATGTGGCAAGAAAAAAAATAGCCAAAGAAACAAGGGGCTCAAAACAAGAGAAATTTGCAACCTTATACTGTATGTAACATCATAAACTTTCTTTCCACCCATAAAATAAAAACCTTTCCCTAATGAATCAAGGAAGTTACAGAAACTGAGCATGTTTGCGATGACAACTGAACATAAAAGCATTTGAGAATGCAGGTGAGGGTCCATTTTACAATGCAATTAATGCAGTAGTGTAGAATGATCAATAAGCAATCCTGTGTCCAAATCCACAAATCAAGCAATCTATCAAAAAGCATTTTCAACTCACCAGAAATCGGATGCACCCATAGATTATGCTGATTAATACTAGAGAGTAAATTAAATTGTTCATTCCCAACCACAAAGGCAAATATATATACAACTTCAGCTTGACCCTTGTACTTCATTCCACACAAAAGAAAATCACTTTCATTCCTTCAGTTTTGTTTGTTGACAATGCTGGCACAGTTAAGTTCTCCTGTAGACTGAGGGTCAATGTAATATGGTTCTTGTGAAAAGAAACATGGTATCTGACATGGGAATAAGAAGTGTTAGACTTCTGAAGGAGTCAGGCTCACATCATTTTAGATGTTCAATAAGGTTTTCTTACTGCCAGCTGAATTCCTAAGCTGACGAGCTCCGTAAACGTTGGACCAGATCTTGTTGACTGATGCAATCGGTTTCAAAAGAGAGCTACCATCATTTAGGTGTTTAAACAGAAGCATAAGAGGGTACTTGAAAGATACCACCGACGCTCTCTCTACAAAACCCTCCAAATTAACTGCATGGATAAGCAAATCAGCATCAGTGTCCTTTCCCAGCCCAGAGTGCCCAGCACTGAAGCCCTAATAGGTTCATTAGGCAGGCTTTGTGACCAGCGTACCCAACACTAGACTCCTGTAACAAAGAATATTCCCACCTCTATCATGGGAAAAGATTACCAAGTGATTCAACAACAAGCTCAAAGCCTCCTTGAAAGAAATGCCAATACCCCCACTAGCTCAAGGAAATCCCATCCTACGATCTCTCAAAGTGGAGAAGAAGCATGGTCAGGATGGCACGTAAAATTCATGATAGTGTTAAGAATCTCAAATTCAGAGAATGCAGAGGAGCTGCGTAAATGAGAGAAGGAGCATACCGCCACCCAAATTAAATACCAGCCTGTATGCTGAGGAAGCCCCTGACCCATCTAAGAGTTTGCAGGTCACACATTTACCTCCTCAGTCACGTCAGAACCGCTCAAACTAAAATGGAAGGCAAGTTATCTTCAATCTCCAGGGACTGCCTAAGGTGAAGGAGATGATGGTTGCGATTTTCACACATGTGCTGTCAAACACAGTCCAGGACTTACCAAGAAACTTTGAATATATCTTCCTGCAGTACCACTGAAACTATCATGGAGTCCAGCAGTAGTATCCAATCTTGCTGAGCTCCCCAGCATTACAAGGGGAGGAGGCCTCTTTGATCATATGCCAAAGCACAATTAGCTCAGGATCTGAGACTTCATTTATTTCAATGGGGATTGTGGAGCAAAGTATTAAGGGGCTGTCCCACTTGGGCAACCTAATTGGCGATTTAAGAAGAGTTTGAAAAAATGACATGTTGAAGACCTCCTTCGACTATGTAGAGGACCTCCTTCGACTACGTTGAAGACCAGCTTCGACTAGCTATGACTAGCTACGACTAACTTCGGGAAAAGTGGAGAGTGAAGACGCTGAATAGTGGAGAGTGTAGACGACCTCCTTCGATCTCCTTCCACCTCCTTTCGACTATGATGAAGACTATCTACGACTACTTTTGACTACCTTCGACTACCAGCGATTACCTACGACTAACATGCCGACCTACTACGACCTACTGCAACTAAACATACAAGTAAAAAAAGTATTGATTTTTTCCATGGCGACCTTTTTTTACTCGCAGGCATTGTTTTAACATATTGAAAAAAACGTTGCGACCTAGCTGAGGCCTCGAGTACGCGAGACCACTCTCAAGCATGAAGGAGAGTTACGAAGACCTCCTACGACCTCGTGTCGACCATGCTGCGAGTATGAGTCGAGGGCAAACTCGCCAGAACTCGTGGATTAGGTCACCCAAGTGGGACAGGCCCTTTAGAATGCAAAGGAAAATGCAAGCAACTTACTAAAAAAAAATCATTTCACTCTAAAGTTTTTCAATATTTACAAGCTTTTGGCGTTTTACCACATTAAAAAAAAATCATTATATGTTAAATGAAAACTTAGAACGTTATCAGACTTTAATAGCTTTCTAACTGGTAAAGCTGGGAGTGGTTTATTGCTGTCAATGGTTGCTAGGAATATTTTGGTGTTAGCCCATTGTTATTTGAATTCATCATTGGACTCTGAAGAGAGGAGGGGTGGTTGAAAGCAAAGAGAACTGAGCCAGCAAGATTTGGCTCAACCCAATGTTTAGCACACTATCCCATCAACTTTCTGCCTGCGCTTAAAATCCCAATTGCAATTTGGGCAGACCTAACTCAATTTGTCTGACTAAATACAATGCTGAGCCAGCAATCTGATGCATTGCCATTTCGTTTACTCGTCTCAGATGCGAGGTTTTTAACAGAAGTGAGAACCAAGCTGATTGCCGAAACCGGAGAGGAAATAAACAAAGGAAATAAAAGAATTAACGAGTGAGCACGAGAAAAAATTGGCAAACACAAATATTCTGCAGACATACTGTATGAAAAAGGATGCAAAAGAAGTAAGGAAGTGTCAGGACAAGTAAACGACAAACAAAATCTATATATGGAGGCTATATGCATGACAGCAAGCAATGCTCAAGTGTTAAATTAGTTTGTTATATCAATTCTCTCCAATGAAGAGGACGCGGCAAAGAAAGATGTGGTTGAGATACTGAGTGGATTAGGTATTGGTGAGATACTAGATTTAGCTATTCTGGAGTGTAAAAGTCACCTAGTCTGAATAGGATGCATTGTAGGTACAATAGCTGAAGAGTGTAAGGCAGATACATGCAGATGAAGTTTAATGCGGATAAATGTGAGGTTATCCACTTTGGTAGCAAAAACAGGAAGGCAGATTACTATCTAAATGGCGTCAAGTTGGGAAAAGGGGAAGTACAACGGGATCTGCGGGGTCCTTGTACACCAGTCTATGAAAGTGAGCATGCAGGTACAGCAGGCAGTGCAGAAAGCGAAGTTGGCCTTTATAACAAGAGGAATCGAATATAGGAGCAAAGAGGTTCTTCTGCAGTTGTACAGAGCCCCCGTGAGACCACACCTGGAGACTTGTGTACAGTTTTGGTCCCCTAATTTGAGGAAGGACATTCTTGCTATTGAGGGAGTGCCGTGTAGGTTTACAAGGTTAATTCCCGGGATGGCAGGACTGTCATTTGCTGAGAGAATGGAGCAGCTGGGCTTGTACACTCTGGAGTTTAGAAGGATGAGAGGAGATCTCATTGAAACATATAAGATTGTTAAGGGCTTGGACAAACTAGAGGCAGGAAATATGTTCCCAATGTTGGGGGAGTCCAGAACCAGGGGCCACAATTTAAGAATAAGGAGTAAGCTATTTAAACGAAGACGGGGAAATACTTTTTCTCACAGAGAGTGGTGAGTCTGTGGAATTCTCTGCCTCAGAGGGCGGTGGAGGCAGGTTTCTCTGGTTGCTTTCAAGAGAGAGCTGGATAGGGCTCTTAAAAATTGCGGAGTCAGGGGATATGGGGAGAAGGCAGGAACGGGGTACTGATTGGGGATGATCAGCCATGATCACATTGAATGGCGGTGCTGGCTCGAAGGGCCAAATGGACTACTATTGTCTATTGTCTCTTGTCTATTGTAAGGGAAGAAACTACAAAGGCCATGGCCATAACCTTCCAAATGGCTACAGATTTGGTATGGTGTAGTAAACAGGGCATTGTAAAGATTACACTACTGTTCAAAATAAAAGAGTGTTGGGATAAACCTAGATTACTGACTAGACAGTTTTACCTTGGTGGTGAGGAAAGTTCTAGAAACAATAACCTGGCGCACAATTATGTCACATGGACAAGTGTGGGTTGATTAGAGAAGCCTAGCATGGATTTGTTAAAGGGAAATCATATCTAAGTAACTTGAGAGCATTTTTTATGATGAGAGGTTGATGTAGGACGTGCAGTTGAAAGAGTATTTATGTACGTCCAAAACTCCTTTTAAAGGGAGCCACATAATAGACTTATTATCAAGGAAGATGATCATCAAAGTAAAATGTCATGGTAAGAAACCTGGTTTGATCAAGAGCAAAAAGAGAGAAGTACTGAAAACAGACACAAAATACTGGAGTAACTCAGTGGGACAGGCAGCATCTCTGGATAGAAGGAATGGTTGAGGTTTTGGGTCAAGACCCAAGAGAGTATTGGATTTTGGGTCAAGAATATAGTGTTCAGTTCTGGGCACCATTTTTTTGGAAAGATGTTCTCAAGCTGTAAAGGGTACAGATAATATTTACGAGGATGTTGCCAGAACTACAGGGAGCTATAGGGAGAGGTTGAGTAGGCTGGGTCTCTATTCCTTGTAGCGCAGGAGGATGAGGGGTGATCTTATACAGGTGTATAAAATCATGAGAAGAATAGATCGGGTAGATGCACAGAGTCTCTCACCCAGATTAGGTGAATCGAGGACCAGAGGACATAGGTTTAAGGTGAAGGGGAAAAGATTTAATAGGAAGCTGAGGAGTAACATTTTCACACAAAGGGTGGTGGGTATATGGAACAAGCTGCCAGAATATGTAGTTGAGACTGGGACTATACCAACGTTCAAGATACAGTTAGACAGGTACATGGATAGGACAGGTTTGGAGGGAAATGGACCAAACGCGGGCAGGTGGGACTAGTGTAGCTGGGACATGTTGGCCGGTGTGGGCAAGTTGGGCCGAAGGGCCTGTTTCCACACTGTAGCACTCTATGACTCTATGACTCTTCTTCAGAAAGGTTGTTTTCTGCAGTGAAAGAAATGCACGGTGAAAGTTCCCTTAGTTTAGTACAGGGAATATTGCTTACCTGTGTTAATTACTTGGGTTTTGTGTTACTGGGTACAATTTTCAAATTTTCAGGTGAGAAATCTTGGAGATATAATGAATTGTGTGCAAGATGGTGACAGATTTCAAGAAAATATAGACAAGCAGGTGGAATGGGCAGATGTGATACTTCATGCTGAAAAGTATGAAATGTTACACGCTGGTAGGAAGAATGAGAAAATGCAAAATAAACTCATCAGGATAATTCTATAAAAGGCTCAAGAACAGTGACAAATATGGTTATATGTTCATAGTCAATTAAAAGTAATGCCTTTTAGTCAAATGAGTGGTTAATGAAGCATAGGAGATCCTGTGCTTTATAAAAAAAGAGCAGATACAAAAACAAGACAGTCATGGCTAACATTTATAAAATGTTAAAGAAGGAACTGCAGATGCTGGAGAATCGAGGGTACACAAAAAGCTGGAGAAACTCAGCGGGTGCAGCAGCACCTAAGGAGCGAAGGAGATAGGCGACGTTTCGGGTCGAGACCCTTCGTCTGAAGAAAGGTCTCGACCCGAAACGTCGCCTATCTCCTTCGCTCCTTAGATGCTGCTGCACCCGCTGAGTTTCTCCAGCTTTTTGTGTACCCTTTATAAAATGTTAGTTCTGCCACAAGCAGGATAGTGTGTCCAGGGGTCTGATGGGGGTCTGAAGTAGGGTGTCGACCTGAAACGTCACTGATTCCTTTTCTCCAGAGATGCTGCCTAACCTGCTGAGTGGGGTCAAGGAAAGAACGTTCACGTTGCGGCCCTGTTTCCACCAGTCTGTCCACTACCACGCAAAGAAGCACAACAAGCGCAAGACAGACACCATTGCATACAGATGCCGAGAAGTGTGTTCAGCTCTGGCTGAACAACTTCTAATCTTGTGTGTGGACTTGTAAAGAAGAAGACCCTCTGAGTTACTCCAGCATTTTGTGTCTATCGATAGTGTGTCCAGTTTTAACTTCCATAGTTCGGATAGTTGGAAAAACCTTTGAGATGGTGCTGTAAAAATGTTTCCTGCAAAGTGGATAAACTGGAGAAATTAATGAGCCTTACATCAGTAGCAGGGAAATTATTGGTGGTGATTCTTAGGGATAAGATTTACTCACATCTGGAAAAGCATTAGAGCCCTCCTGCAGAAACTATACATCAGAAAGAGCAACTCCAGAGCCAACAAGATCATGGGAGACCCCTTCCACCCCAGCAACGGACTGTTCCAACTGCTACGGTCAGGCAAACACCTCCGTTGCCATGCTGTGAAAATGGAGAGGATGAGAAGGAGTTTCTTCCCAGAGGCCATTAGGACTGTAAACTCCTATCTCACCAGAGACTAACTTTACTGTACCAATTTACTGTTGTGTGGTGTCTTTTTAAAATTGTTTTTTTTCCTCCCACAAATATGTAATATGTGAATATGTGATTCTGTTCCATTCTGTTTTGTAGTTTTTTTGCACAATCCGCAAGCATTGCCACTTTCCTTTTCACTGCACGTCTCGTATGTGTATGTGACCAATAAACTTGATTTGACTTGACTTGAGATAACCGGCATGACTGTATGCAGGGGAAGTCACGTTTTACAAATTTAATTGAGTTTTTTGAGGAAGTTGTGAAGATGATTGATGAGGGTATGGCAGTGTACATTGTCTACATGGGATTAGTGAAGGAGTCAACAAAATCCACTATGACAGGCTGATCCAGAAGGTTAAGGCGCATGGGATCCATTGAGACTTGGTAGATTGTATTCAAAATTGGCTTGGCCATAAACAACGGTATTTTTCTTACTGGAGGTCTATGATCTGTAATGTCCCACATGGATCCATGCTGGGACCTCTATTGTTTGTGATATATATATATCAATGATTTGAATGAAAGTGTAGGTGGGTTGTGGGTAGATAAGCTTTCAGAAAGCATGAACATTGGCAGAGATGTGGATTGTGAAGCAGACTGTCAAAGGGTGTGGGAGGATAGATATTGGTTACAGATTTGGGAGTAGAAATGACAGATAGAGTTTAATCTGGTCAAATGTGAGCTGCTGTGCCTTGGGAGATCAAATGTGAGAGAAAAGTATGCAGTAAATGGAAGGACCCTTAGGAGCATTGATACAAAGAGAGGAATCTTGGGGAAATGTGAAATGTTACATATTTGGTTGAAAAATGAGAAGAAACATAGTCAAGATGTTCATAGTCGATTGAAAGTAATGGGACAAGTTGAAAGATCTTGTGCTTTATAAATAGAGTACAAAAACAAGAAAGTGATGACGAACCGTTATAAAACACTGGTTCGGCCACAACCAGAATATTGTGTCTAAGTTTGACTGTTTAGAAAAGTTGTAAAAGCCTTTGAGTCAATGAAAGTCCATAGCTCCCTGAAGGTGGCAACGCACGATTACCATGTAGTAAAGAAGCCAAATGGCATACTTGTCTTCATCACTGTGTCGCCCCACAATATAACTGTTGGCAAGTCATGTTGCAACTGCAGAAAACTTTGGTTCGGCCACATTTAAAGTATTAGGTGCAGTTCCGATTGGCGCATTGCAGAATGGATGCGGTGGCTGTGAAGGGGATGCAAAAGTGGTTCCAAAGACGATGTCTGGATTAAAGGGTTTTAGATACATGGAGAGATGCGTTAAACTAGGATTGTTTTCTCTGGAGCGTTGGATGTTGACAGGTGGCAGAAATTATGAGGCATCAATAGGGTAAAAACATTTTTTTTCCTACCTGGAGAGCACAGATTTAAGTTGAGAGGACAAAAATTTAAAGGAGGTTTGCCAAACAAGATTTTTGTATATATGCACAGAATATGGTAGGTGCCTGTAACTGGCTGGACAGGCACATGAACAAGCAAGTGATGGAGGGATGTAGGCCATGTGTAGGCAGAAGGGTTTAAGTTGAACTGGGATAATGATTGGCACAGATATTGTGGGGTCGATATTGTGTTCCTGTGCTGTACTATTCTATGTTCCATGTCACCGTGTAACAGGTGATTGTGAGGAAACGCGGCTGGGGTACTTAAAATCATGAGAAGAATGGACAAAATAGACAGAGAGAACTCATTCTCATTATTGGAATGGGATGGAGTGGTGGTCAAGTATTGAGGGTTATACAATGAAGGTGATGGCAAATGAAGCATAAATGACTAAGACATTACCTCTTGAAACAATCGTTAGTGAAGGTTGGAGGTACTTGGGGGGGGGGGGGGTGGAGTGCAGTGGAGGAAGATACAATTGAGTGGCTTGGAAAGCATCAGATTAAAAGTAAATCATGGTGGTGGGGAGAGGGCAGGAAATTGAAACGAGCTACATTGCACTGGCCTAGAGCCAGTCAAGTTGCAATGGGTCAAAAGGCCACCTTCCATGCTGTAACCATTCAGCGATTATGTGAAATTATATATCCAGCAGTCCGGTCCAAACGCGTCCTGTCCAAAGCCAGTCTGATCCAACCCCCGGATTAGTAATGGATCTTTGGAGATCATACTCAGAATTATTTATTCTTAATTGCAGTTTAAGAGTTAGTTCTACTTAGGCGATTTTCATTGATATGTTTTCCAATTTATTACTGGGAAATGATCATTTAGGGCTAATATATAACAGGCTAATCGAGCAAGGGTAGAATATGAAGAAGTGATAAGAAACTGCAGATGCTGGAATCTTGATCGACCATGAAAATTTGCCAAATAGTCGCAAATAAGAATAAATATGTCTGAGTCCGATCTCCAAAGATGGAATTACTGGACTCAGCAGAGAAGGATGCTTAGAGCAAATAAAAAGTACTGGCATTAGCGCAACGTAGACACAGCTTGATGCCTCGCAGATGATGTTACTTCCAGCGGAGCGGGTCTGAACACTTGGAATGCACATACAAAAAGTGCGGCGTTCGTTTGCGTGTATTTTAAAGCCGAGGTGTGCAGGATTTTAACAGTTTGAGCAGCATCTTAACCGTCCCAGCACAGCACCGCAGATGCAAAACCAATGCAATACACGATTATTTCCTGGGAAGCTGAAGTCTCACCAGCCGCCCAAGTGAGGAAGTCACTTCCCAGACAAACGCATCAGAACATTTCTGGTCAATGGGCGCCGAAGGTGAGGCAGGCGCAAACAAAATACGCAAATCAGTGTCCGAGAATCGGAAGGCTGTAAAATGCGCGTGTATGCATCAAGCGAAGCAAACCATTTCACGTCCAAGACAGAATTTCGCAGCTCATCCACCTGCCGCCCGCACAATTCACCTGGTCTTTTCACCTCCTTTGGAGAAATAACATTGGAAGTGGAAATGGATTCTTGTTTTCTCTTGGAGACACATATAAATGCAGGACTCCAGAGCAAGACACAACGTGCTGGAGTAACAGTGGGTCGGGCAGCATCTGTGGAGGGAAATGGACAGGCGACGTGCTGGGGTCGGGACTCTTCTCAAAAAGGTGTCTAAGCACTGATGCTGACTAGCCACTGAGTTTCTCCAGCACTTTGTGTTCGCTCTTGTTTTCCTTATCGGATACCCGATCAACGTGGATCTTGGTGGTTTGTGTCTCTACTGCTACAGTCTCACTGAAGCTACATATTAATGATTCCCGGTCATGGGGAAGAAAAGGTCTCCCCTCCACCCCCCCCCCCCCCCCCCCATTTGAAGACCACCAATCTCAATCTCCCAGCAGCTTTCCAGAGGGATAGCCACTTGACAGTTTGGAGACCTGATCCTGCCTTTGGTGACCCGAGGAAATGCGTCTCGCCAGCACTTCCCGGAGCCCTGATTGTGCCTTGGTGGCAATTGTCCAGGTTGTATAGTTCAATTTTGAGACTGCTAAGGAATGGGAATTCCACGTGTTTTTATTTTTCTTTTCCCGGGAAGTTGGCATGTATGGTGTGCTGGCAGGTTGTTCTGAGCGCCGGCTCCCATCGTAACCCTGCCTTGAATGTCACAGTCTGAAGAGGGCACCCAGCGGAAAAGTCGCCTATTCGTTTTACTCCGGAGATGTTGCCTGACCCGCTGAGTTACTCTAACACCTTGTGTCTATCATTAGTATAAACCAGCATCTGCATTTCCTTGTTTCTACATGTGAAAGATCCATTTCAATTTCCACAGAGTGACCCCGGATCACGGCTACTCACACCCGGCGTCGCGTTTATGAAACTGGAAGTCGGCAGAAGGAATACTGGAAGGGCTGATATCTAATGGGCTATTCCAACAAGGGAGGAATATGAAAAAGAGACACGAAACTGCAGATGCGGAAATCGTGACCAAACACCAAGTGCTTGAGAAATCAACGGGTCAGCTAGAATTCGTGGAGGGAATGGACAGAGGACGTTTTGTGTCGGAACTCTTCTGATCAGTCTGCAGAAGGGTCCCGACCCCAAACGCCGTCGGTCCATTCCCTCCACAGATGCTGCCTGGCCCGCTGAATTCCCTCCAGCACTTTATATTTTGCTGATTAGGAAAATAGTTTTTCCATGTGTGGTAACTGTTGCCGAGTTTATATTCAATTGATTTAACAACGCATTTAACTGATCGTTCTTTCTGTGAAGTTACTCTGTTTATATATATATATATTTTAAACAATAGCTGGTAAACACGCCGTCTTATCAGAATTAGTTTATTGCTATGATCGATCCAAGCAATCCACAAATTGTGTTTAAAAAAACTCACAGAAGTCCGGTTCTAAAAGTTTTTATCGCATTCAGTGGGATGTAGGCAAAATCCAACGGCAGGTAACGATAGATTACGATGGATTAACCAATATAACGTGCCCAACCAAGCGAGACTACAAAACGGGATGGTTTCATTTGACTGGAATACCAGGAGATGAATTTGGTGCATTTTTGTTGCTGTGAAATCTCACGACTGTGTTGGTACTCGGAGCGGTGACAGGCTGACACCTTACATTGCATCTCTGAATGTCAGCGTTACTGCTCGGAAGCCGGGTGTGCGTGTGTCAAGGAGAGGGTCTAGCTGTAAAAAAAAAACCACATCCAAACACGGTCGGCGCCACTAATTCCGATGCGGAATAGAAACTTACCGGAAATCGCTGTACGGATGTATAATCCAATAACCGGCCGTTTTGACCCGTTGCTGCTCTTTCTCGACCGCCCTTTGGCTGCCGAACATCCGCAGGGAAAACTTGTTGACTCCCGGCTGGAGCAGGGCGGTGAAGTGGCTCTGCATGGAGCTGTACTGCGGGATGTCATTGCCATCCTGCCCGAGCATCGGATCGTCTCCCGCAGCACCCCCCTCGATCTTGAAGCCCACCGAGTTCTGCTCCTTGTCGCTCTGCTGCTGCTGCTGCTGCTGCTGTTGCAGCTGTTGTGACTGCTGCTGCTGCTGCTGCTGCTGCTGCCGGCTCTGATCCGCCTCATCCCCCACCTCCCTCCTCTGCCCCACCGACACCACACTGCCGTCCGCTTTCTGCTCCGCGCCGTAGCTCTGTTTGGTCTTGCCTTCCATGGCGGCGGGCTGTTCCCGGTGAAAGGCGCTGGGAGGTGAGAGCACGGTGCCTCCGGGGCTGTACTCTCCGTTGGTGTTACATTTGGCGGTGCCCTTGCTCCGGTCGGCTTCCCTGCTGCCGCCCTCGCCGCTACTGCAACACTCTTGCACACCGTTGTGCGTGGGTCGGCTTTCTGCTACTCCCCCTCCTGGTAGAATGCTCATCCCGATGCTCTGATTCTTCCCCCTGTCATCTTGCTTCCCCATCCTCCTGCGCTATGATGGCAGCTTGGAAGGTTAGGGAGGGGTGGCTGTGGTTAATCCGCTTCCAGCCGGCTAACCTTTTTCTCCGCCGCCTCTACCTCTGCATGCCCAGGCTGCCTGGACCGCCGTCCAACTCTCAATTCAGACCCAATGTCGGGCTGCCGCTGAGACACCGAGACAGCTTTGAACGTGACTTTGCCACTCAGCATGCAATCGGCGTGACTTTGAGCCTGCACCTTGGCGATTAAAGGGACCGCGTCTGACACCGCTCAGCGACAAGGGGCAGAGCCAGGTACAAAGGTGCTACTGCGGCATTGACCTGGGTATGACACCAGATACGATAACGTATGATGTGCGGTATTTATGTAACAGATTTCCCCATCGCCGCGAAATAAACATAATGCATCGACTTAAATAAAATATTAACAGCCCAATCATAGATCTGATTTTAATAAACTTTATCCCTTGCAGGCTATAGGGGACATATGGAGTTGTCACAGCTCGCCTCTTATTGCATTGAATGACGTTGCAGAGGCTAAATAGCCCCGATCTATAAAGTTCTTCTTAACGTTAAAGATAAGGATTGCACAATTATATAGCAAGACTAACATATTTGATGTGCTTTCGTATTTTAAAAGTCTATATTATAAGGGCCAAAAATTATTGCAGCAAATGTTGAATCGACAAGAGGAACAAGGGGCACACACACACACACACACACACAAAGTGCTGGTGGAACTCATCGGGTCAAACAACATCTGGTGCGGAAATGGACTGGCGACTTTTAGGTCGGGACCCTTCTTCAGACTCCTTGTAACATTCTTCAGGAATATTGGAAACGATTGTGTTACCTAAAACATTTCTATTTCCATAGCCAATGCCTGCCATGCTTCAGGTATCCAGCATTTTCTACCTGAACCATTTAACACTCTCAAAAATATCAGATATTTATTTGCCTCCGTGGTTTCAATTGCATTTCCCTTCCTCTCTCACTTTTCCAGGTGAGGTTTACATTGTGTGTTCAAAGATAGCATCATATGGATATCAAGAAACTTCCCAGATTCCGTTCTTCTCTACCTTGGAATTAATTTGTCAATTGGGGAGCCTTGCATAAAACATTGGGATGAGCATTTTCCGTAAAAGCTCTTCTCTGACATAGGCTTTGTTTTGACATTTAGTTAAATCTCTATTTTCAGACTTGTTACAAAAATTCAAAAGTGTTAAATTGTTTTAATTGCACAAATTAAGATTTAAGAATACAAGGATATGATTATATTCAGGGAAATCATTGTACTCATAGTAGCTAATCAGATCAGGTGAAAGCTACAGCAGAATACCACCATCAAAGAGGCCCCATCACCACCTTTTCAAGGACGGCTGGAAAGGGCATAAGTACTGACCCAGTCAAGGACAATAAACATCATGTGAAGGAACTAAAAAAACATAATAATGTAATGTCTATCATGCGGTTAAAGTTATAGTCAAGGTCATTGACTTACAAGGGCAAACCTAGGACTACTGCATTTTTACTGAATAGATGTATTAATCACCAGGAAATGATAGAATCTAATGAAATGACAACCTCCCGGCACCACCAAGAGAACTACAAAATATTTACCTCAGCTACACTGTCATTTTTATGATAGACTACTACACTTAAAGGCCATGTAAAGAAGCCATCTTTCAATGGGGAAATACATTGCTTGGTAATGGTTATGCCACAGCATCCAGAATCTTTGAATCGGTGAACAAAGGCAGACTGGCCTTTTACCAGATGGTATCACACTTCAGCCTGTGAAGTGAGAGCCTGTGTTGTCTGTTGGTGCAAGTTCTGTTGTTGTTCTGCTCCTGGCTTAAAGGTAGTAGAGCATTGCCAGCAGCCCTGGTCCTCCCTCAATAATCTAAAGCACCCAGAAGATAAGACTGTTCTGATTGAGAGCACAGGGGACTGCCTGTTCACACTTATAATTCATCCTTCCCTATGTCATGTTGTATCTGGTGCAAATTCCAAGTTTACTCCTGTCTTTGCTTCCAAACTGAGACGTCTACCACTAAGAAAGATAATGACAGTAAATAAACACCATGACCTCCAGGTTTGTCTCTAAGTTACACAGCATCCTAACCAGGAAATCTATTGCCATTGAAATTCTGGAACAAGTCCCATTACCAAATGTAGGTCAAGTCAAGTCGATTTTATTGTTCAATACACAAGTCCAGTGAGGTACAGGTACAATGAAAAACCTTGCTTGCAGCAGTATCATAGGCACAAGGACACATGCAACAAACACAATAAATTGTACATAACTTTTTCAAGACATTAAAAAGAAAAAAACCCTTAAAAAAAAGAGTGCAAAACAGAATTAGAAAAAAAACTAGGAACAAGGAATTGCAGATGCTGGTTTAGCACAAATGGGCGCAAAGTGCTGGAATAACTCAACGAATCAGACAGCATCTTTGGAGAACATGGATAGGTGACATTTCAGGTCATGACCCTTCTACAGACAGTAACCTATCCATACTCTTCAGACATGCTGCCTGATCCATTGAGTTACTCTTGCACTTTTTGTCCTTTTTAGAAAAAAAAAACTTAGTCCATGATTGTACAAGAGGTAGCTTGTAGGGTTCTAGTAGGAATGGAGTTGTGTGGGTCAGTTCGAGAACCTGATAGTTGTAGGAATGTAGATATTCCTGAACCTGGCAGTCTGCAAGTTCAAGCTTCTGTACCTCCTGTCCAACAGTAACAGGGAAAAGAGAGCTTTACCCAAAGGGTGAGGATCCTTGACGACAGATGCTGTTTTCTTGAGGAAGTGCCTCATGCAGATGCTTTTGATGGGGGTGGGGTGGGGGGGCGAGCTGTACCCATGATGGACCAGGCTGAGTCCATTATTCTCTACAGCCTGCTGCGGGTTGGAAATTCTATAACAGGCCATGATGTTAGTTAGGATGCTTTCTACGCTACACGTACGGATGTTTGTTCGAATATTCGGTGACGTGCCAAATCTCTTTAAACTTGTAAGAAACTAGTCACTGCTTTGCCTTCTTCATGATTACATCGGTGTACCTGGCCAAGGACAGGTCATCCGAGTTATTAACTCCCAGGAATTTGAATCTTCAACTCTCTCGACCAACGACCCACCAATGACAACTGGTGCATGCAGGGCCGGCCCTAGGCCAATTGGGCCAATTTTTCCTAATTGGGCCCCGCGCCCAAGGGGGGCCCTGTGTTAATTTTCTGTATTTCAGATGGAAATACAAATTCGCTTTGTTAAATAAAGATTTTTTTTAAAACATTCGCCATACGGATTTGTTTTACAAAACGAACATGGATAACAACCACTGTGAATAATAAACAATGTGTTAACTGCTACTGTAGCAGTTAACAGCCAGTAGTTAACAAGTAGTTATACAATGGGTCATCAATACATCGATCCACATTCCTCAGTAAATGCGTTAAATTGTGTCACTCGCTGCCCGGAGCGGCCGAGACTCTGGTCTGGCCCCTGGGGGGTGTGTGGGAATCTTCAGGGCAGCAAGCCCCAGCACCGCAGCGAACTCCGCCATGAGTATTCAATGTTAAGCACCGGGAGCGGGCAGGCGGGCGATGTGTGCGTGAGAGGAGGAGGGGGCGAGAAAGGGTCAGATTTGTATGAAATCGGCGGCGTACCGGCCCGCTCTTGATCGGGGGGATAGTTAACAGACCTGAAGCAGAAACGAAAGACAACAGGCTGGATAAGCGCGAGAGGGAGACACTCTGTGGATAAACAGATCTAGGGGTTGTGTTAACTCGTTCGGTGCTGGTACAACAGCAGACCAAGTTGCAGGTTTGAGTCTGTGTTAACATTGGTGTCAGGGTTAATGTCCGGGCCGGGTTACGGGTGGGATTTAACTCTGTCTGTCTGTCTGTCTGTCTGTCTGTCTGTCTGTCCGTGGATGTGTGTGTGTGTGTGTATATGTGTGTGTCTGTCTGTGTATGTGTGTGTGACTCTGTGTCTGTGTATGTCTCTGTGTTTCTGTGTGTGTGTGTGTGTGTGTCTCTGTGGCTGTGTGTTTCTGTGTCTCTGTGGCTGTGTTTGTGTGTCTCTATCTGCATTTGTGTCTCTGTCTGTGTGTGGGGGGGGGGAACGTGGAGAGACAGAGAGGGGGGATTTTCAGTAGCTGTCAATACGAGCAGCTCATGGAGCAGTCAGAATGAGAAACACTGCTCGGCTCTCACACACACACTCGTGGAGTGAACTGTAGATATAAACGTGGCTGTGGGTAAAGGAGTGGGGGTGGGAGAGAGGGAGAAGGAGAGAGAGAGAGAGGAAGGGGGGAGAAAGGGAGAGAGAGAGAGAGAGAGAGTGAGAGGGGGGAAATTGGAGATAAGAGAGAGGGAGAGAGAGAGAATTGGAGGGAGAAGGGGGGGAGAGAGAGGGGGAGAGAGAGAGGGGGGAGAGAGAGAGAGAGAGAGAGAGAGAGAGAGAGAGAGAGAGAGAGAGAGAGAGACCTTCTGCCTCACCACCACTGTTGGCTGCCCTTTGTGAGGTGAGAGAAAATGCTGCCTCAAGAGAGAGACTGTCCCTATCTTCTCCCACTTCGAAATAAAATACATTTTCTGACTTAAAAAATTCGCAGCAGGATCGCGATTAGTCGATTCCTACGCATTTTCAATCATCGTTCAATTCAGTGTAATTTTCACACCTGGTTGATATAGGTTTTTTTTAAATATACAGTACATTAAAATAAATAGTTTCATGCATACCCGGTACTAAACGCACGAACATTAAGGTGGTTACTAATGTTACAAATGGTTATAAATGAAAATAATTGAAAGTGAAATAGGAGATTTCCGTGGAAAGAATATTTAACCAGAATATGGTGAGGTCGCTGCAAAATGCTCACTTAATACAATACGCCATCAATTCAGGATTGCTTCTTAGTCCTCTGACAGGTGTTTCAACCTCACCTCGTAGCTCGCTGTTCATCGATTCATAGCTATTAATTTTCATTCCTGGTCCGTATCGAACTTCTCCAAATGCAAACGCTTCAAGTTATGCTTCTTGTGTGGTGGTGGGGGGGGGGGGGGGGGTGCTAGGATAAAACACCATATATTTGCATTTGTATAGCGATCCTGCTGCAAAATCTTTAAGTCAAAATTTGTATTTTATTTCAAAGTGGGAGTTGGAAGATAGGGACAGAGATGTTACACAGAGATTTTGATAGGAACGAAACATTACAGCAGCTGAGTAAAAGATCGGTCAAATGGCAGGTTCAATGAAGATCGAGCGAGAGGCATTGGGGGTGGGGGAAAAGTATCTATAGCTTGGGACTTGCCTAAATGAGTACTGAGATGGATTATCATTCCACACCAAATCTCTTAGACAATAATACCTTTTATGCAATTATCACAATAGTTTGTTGGATATGGATCAACGGACTCTGTATGGTACATGCTCGTAAATGAGTAAAACAAATGTTCTTGTCTGAAGAAGGGTCTCGACCCGAAACGTCGCCTATCTCCTTCGCTCCTTAGATGCTGCTGCACCCGCTGAGTTTCTCCAGCTTTTTGTGTACCCTTGTTTAAGTACTGTTGTTTCTGGGATGGGGTGACTGATAACAAATAACCTACAATCTATATTTTGTCATAATGTGGCTGAAACAATGGTATATTTTGTTATATTTATTGAGATAGAAAGATGCAACTGGGTTTGGGCAAGATATTACCTTGCAACATTCTGTATGTCTGATAGATAAAGTGGCTTGCAAAAGTATTCATACCCCTTGAACTTTTCAGAGTTCCTTTCAGAGCATATGGGTAGTCTGTCCAGGGATAAAGTTGTGGGGAGGGCAGGAGGGTTGAGAAGGAGGGGGTTGGCCGGGGATCATCCAGCTCAAGAGCGGGTCAGCAGGCGATGGATAACAGGACAGCGGGCGGTGAAGCTTACTCCATATGTCAGGGCGAATAACCTCAATTGATCCCTTGATCGCGCAGACACAGGTGTAAGCTCCACCGCCCGCTGTGATGTTATCCATCACCCGCCGGCCCACTCCGCTCTATGATCATTGCTCTTGAGCTGGTCCCCTCACTGTTCAGATGGAGAACACGGCCAGAGGTGAGAGTGCCGGCAGAAGGTGCTGAGATGGCAGTCAGTTCCGCTGTCTGGTGATGGAGGCCGCTCGGAGCCAGGCGAGCTGCTTCCCCCCCCAGCCACAATGTGATGGCTCCGCGCAGTGGTGAGTGAGTGGGTTGCTGGCATGAACCCGAACTTTACCCCTGGCTAGACTCCCCACACACTGTGAAAGGAACTCTCCCCCGAATTGTCATGTTACTCACGACACGTGACTCATTTATAATTATTTATTTATATTTCTATGAAAAAAATTCCCAATTGGGCCCCGCACCTCCTAAGGCCGGCCCTGGGTGCATGGTCTCCCTACTTCCACGTTTTGAAGACAATGATTATTTCCTGCAAATGTACTGCAAAGTTAAAGAAGACAGCTCCCCAACACATCCTTAAGGGGTAATTGGCACGAATAATAATTGTTAGCTTGCCAACAAAGCACTCATGTTGTTAGTGAATAAGAGTTACTTATGATGAGTGTATCATATAACTTGTCTGAGGCATTGAAGGTTTACTCCATGCTTGTGTTGACACGCCTCTGGAATCACATTTAGTGATTTGAAATTAACAGTATAAATCTACCATCAGATACAACATACTTGGCATGATAGCACATAAATAATTGGGAAGAAATGGGATTATAAGAATGTATGTAATAATAAGAGGCTGCTAGATATATATAAAAATGGGATGGAGGAGTGTCAAGGATGAAATAGAAGGTTAATCACTGACAATGCATTTGTGTATTGAGGTGCAGCCAGAAATAATGATATGAAAGATCGATATTGCTGTTCAAGAGAAAGTTCCATGGCATCCAATCCAGAAGATTCAATTCAATTGATAATCTATGCATAAGGCTACATATTAATTGATGTCACCCATGTTATCATTCAGTTTAGAACAATAGAACATTCACAATGTGAATCGTTCAGTCGGTGAGATCCAGACATCAGCCACTTTCAGAAATAAAAATATCCCCATCTCCTCTCTAAAGTACTTTAAATCTTTGCTCCAGATAATTGACCCCTCAGTTGAGGGAAATTGGTCTGATGGATTTATACCAGGGACCACAATTATGTCTCAGTCTAATTTATTGCGCAGAAAACAAGCCCAAACTATCAAATCTTTCAAAATGGCTTCAATGTTTTCAAGTCAAGAAACTTCCTTAAAATAATCCCTCTGCTGCTTCTGTGCAATCACAATTTTTCTGTAATTTTGTTACCTGAACTGTGTCCGGTACACAGGCTGATGCCAAGCTCATGCTGCAGCACTGCTCTAGCATAACACCTTACATTCTATGCCTTGAGTTAGGTAGGATACAATTCCATCAACTATTAAGACCCTTATCTACTTTTCCTGCTATCTTTGGGAGTTTGTGGACAAAAGCTTCCACATTTCACAATATCTTCCCAGTTGTTATGTACTCTATTACCTTGTTGCACTTTCCCTCATGCATTACCTCACACTTCTCTGGACTGAATTCCATTTGCTACTTTCCTGCCAAATTGACAAGATCATTTATATCTCCCTGCAATCTGGAACGTCCATCTTCACTATCAACCATTATGTCAACAGTGAACTCCTTTATCATGCACCCTATATTTTAGTCTAAATCATTCATATGCAACACAACACAAATGAGCCCAGTGAAATCTCACTGTAACAGCCTTCAAGTTACTAAAGTACCTACTTACCACAATTAAATATGAATCCATGTTACTATTCCCCCTTTAGTTTTTGGACCATCTGGGACCAATTCAAATCAATTGTTTATCCTTGACATTTCCAACATTTAATCGTTAACCTGACACAAATCTCCCTTTCCAAATTGATGCTGACTATTCTGTGTAAAATATGATTTTGTAATGGAAGATTCCTCATAGTTGTTTTCAATAAGATTTACAAGTTTGTTGCCAGGACTTGAGGGCCTGAGCAATAAGGAGAGGCTGGGGAGGTCAGGACTATATTCCTAGGAACACAGGAGGTTGAGGGTGATCTTATAGAGATGTATAAGATCTTAAGGGGAATAGATGGGGGTGAATGCAAAGAGTCCCCTGCCCAGAGTAAGCGAATTAAGAACCAAAGGACATGGATTTAATGTGAGAGGGGAAAAAATTAATAGGAATCTGAGGGACAACTTTTTCATACTGAGGGTGGTAGGTTTTTGGAACAAACTGCCAGGTACTATAACAACATTTAAAAGACATTTGGACAGCTATATGGATTGGAAATGTTTAGAGTAATATGGGCCGAACATTGGTGGGTTGGAGTAGTGTAGATGAGTCATATGACTCTATGACTGAATGAATCTATACCCAATGTTAAAGGATGCTCTGTAAATGTGCCTTCTTCCCTCTTTAAAAAAAAATCTAATTGTTAGTGGTCCTCCAATTACCTGTTGCCAGTCCTGCACTCAGGAAGATTAAAAAATGATGGTTAGAGTTTTTATAATTTCATATTTTACTTCTTTTAACAACCTGAGACATATTTTCCTCAGGTTTCATGATCTATCCCACATCAATTATGCTAAAACTCCTCAAAATTCCTATTTGGCTACATTGTTTTCATCCAATATTTCACACTCTTGTTTCTGAATTAGAACATTGGCATTGCTCCACAATTAATATTGTGGTGATTAACTCTAATATATTCATGTTCTAGTCTTTAGAATTTAGACTTCAGAGATACAGTGTGGAAACAGGTCCTATGGCCCACCAAGTACGCACCGACCAACGATCATCCCGTGCACTAGCACTATCCAACACACTAGAGCCAATTTACAATTTTTACCAAGGCCAATTAACCTATAAACCTGTGCATCTGTGGAGTGTGGGAGGAAACCAGAACACCTAGAGAAAGCCCACACAGTCACAGGGAGAATGTACAAACTCCGTACAGACAACCCCCGTAGTCAGGATTGAACCTGGGTCTCTGGCGCTGTAAGGCAGCAACTCTTCCGCTGCGCTACTGTGACGTCTTAATATGTGCTTTTACATGTCTAAAATTTGCCTGTAGATTTGCTGTTCCAAATATCTTATTTGTTTAGCTTTATCGTGCATCTCAATAATTTATTTCCCTTTTTTTGTTATTTAATTTAACCGAATAGCTTCATTTGATGATCCCCGGACATATTATCCCTTCTCACAATTATAGTTTTTTCTTCAATTGTTAATCCCAATCTTCTTTCTCCTGTCTTAACCCATACCCTATAAAATTTGAACCAGGACTCCACAAAGTAATATGTAAATGGGATTGATTTTCAGGCAGCGAATGTGCCTAAATATCATCTATTCATTTTGATTTTGTTAGAGACATAATTGATTTGAAATCTGCCCTTTTTCCTATATTAACTGTGCTTTCAGGTTGAATCTCCGCAGTTTTATGGGGAGAGTTTGCTGCGGTTGAGCTATGGTAGCCCAATGATTAAGTAACTGAACCAGTAGCCAGAGTCCTGAGCCAGTAATTCAGAAACATGTATTTGAATCCTGCCATGAAAGCAGGGATGTTTAAATGTAAGTACTTAAGCAAGACATATATAATTGATGACAGCAACAATGCTACTGGCATTGTTATAAAACCCAACTGTTTGATTTATGTCCAGGGAAGGAAATTTGCCAACCATCCCCAGTCTGGGTCCTGGCTCAACAAAGAGGTTAGTTCGTGACTGCTTCTTCAATTCAGGGACCATTTGGATAAGGTGACAATAAATGTTGGCTGTGCTAGGGATTTCCTCATCCCATGTCCCCTAATGAATAATTCAAAGAAACATTTTGCCTTGAGATCTGTTTATTGTAATTTATGGATATACTTTGGGCAAAAAAAGCCTACTTGCTGAAGCACAATGACCTTGTCTTCTGAGTAAATAGAACAAGATTATCTGCAAAATATATTGGACACGCCAAAGACTGCAGATAGTAGAATTTGGAGCAACAAACAATCTGTCTTAAGGGCCTGTCCCACTTTTCGGCGACTGCCAGCATCATTGACTGACGTATCAGGTCACCGAAAAATTTGCGCCGTGATGCGACGTGGCACGGTGTGATGCGACGTGATGCGGCGTGAAGTGACGGTGACGCGGCGTGATGACGTATTGTGTTTTTGTGACGCGCGGTGTTTTTTCAAGTGTCGCAACATTTTTTTGTTGCCGCTCTATTTTGAAATGTTCAAAATCTTTTGGCGACACTGAAATGCTGCCGGCAGTCACCGAACAATTCGCCAAGTCAGACAGCCCTTTAGGAAGCATCTGTGGATGGGAAGGACTGGTTAATATTTGGGGTTGAAACCCTGCATAAGGACAGGTTGATCCTGTAGCAGAGTTTTGACCTGAAATGTTAACTATTCCTTTCCATCCACTGTTTGGCTCACGGATTTCCTCCAGCAGATTGCTTTTTGCTGTAAAATAAATTGATTACTGTGCTTTACTTTAAGCACTGTCCCCTTTCCTACCCATTGTCTGACACAGTGGTGTCGTGGGGACATTTTGTTAATGCCAAATGGTTTGAGATTTGAGTGGTTTGAGATTGAATTGTATTTGTAGGTGAAAAAGCATTGAAATTATGAAGTGTACACTTTGACTAGCTTTTTCTGTAAAAGTTATCCTTCAAGACATTAACAATAGCGTGAACTGGTAATACAGTTTGATCACTTTAAATGAAGTGTGATGCCAAAGCTCACTAGTTTACTACTTACTGCATGACATAAAAGCAAAATAACTCAGGATACTGTCACCGCCAAATTCACTTCCATATCGAGCATTATCTTAACTTGGGCATATCTCATCATTCCTTAATTGTATAAGGTTTAAATTCTAAAATTAATATCAGATGACATTAAAGAAGTACGATCATTACATGTCCTGTCACAGTTCAAGGAGGAGAGCATTTTTTTTCACCCAACACGCACCATTCCTTGATATACACAAAAAGCTGGAGTAACTCAGCGGGACAGACAGCATTTCTGAGAGAAGGAATGGTGACGTTTCGGGTCGAGACCCTTCTTCAGACTGAAGAAGGTCTCGACCCGAAACATCACCCATTGAGTTACTCCAGCTTTTTGTGTCTATCTTTGGTTTAAACCAGCATCTGCAGTTCCTTCCTACATGCACCATTCCTTTCCAGGAGCAATGCGGAATAGGAAAATATATGCATTTTCTCATCACCATCCACATCCCTGTGACAAATACATTTTCAAAAAAGGGTTGATTCGCTGTAGTCAATGGTGTAGGTTCTAGAAGATTATCATACTGTGCCTTAATGAGTATTGTAGAGCTAAGAGGACTTGATGTTTCAATCCCTGTAATAAGTCGGCACTCTTGCTATTTGCAATGGGATTGGAGTGGTGAAAGGTAGGATAGGTATGTCTTCGGGGTCATACCACACAAATGAATATAATACTTCAAATCAATATAATACTTCATTTGTGTGGTACTTCATACCACACAAATGAATATAATACTTCATTTGTGTGGTAATTTCAATCAATTGCTAAATTATAGCTAAAACATTGGTGTAACTTGGCTTTATTATTGTACATTTTTTAAAACTGGCAAACTATTTTAATTGGCACTGGAATAATTCATTATATGATGGAAATGTACTGGAAGATTCAAAACGTCTTTTTATTGTCAACTCATTTTTGCTGGTAGAGATGCTGCCTCACAGCACCGGAGACCTGGGGTCGATCCTGACCTCGAGTGCTGTCGTTGTGGAGTTTGCACGTTCTCCCTGTGACTGCGTGGGTTTCCCCCAGCTGCTCCAGTTTTCTCCCACAGCCCAAAGACTTGCAGGTTTGTATGTTAATTGCCCCTCTGGAAATTGCTCTTTGTGTGTAGGTAGACGTTGTGTGAACGGGTTGTGTGGCATGGTCACGGTGGGCTGATTGGCCTCTTTCCATGCTGTATCTCTAAACTAAACTAAAAAAAGCATATTTGTTGTCGAGTTAGTCTGCCCCATAATTGTCATATTTAGTCAATTAAAATTGTAATTATACATTTATTTAAGAATTACACATTGATGAGAATATTTGACGAAGCTTTACTTTTGATTTGTAATGAACATTATGTTTCAATCATGTTAAATCACACAAATGTGTGACCCATGTCTGCTTCTCCTTTACAATACCAATGAACAGATTTGGTCCCAAATCCTTAAACTGTGACCCCTTGTTCTGGACTTCCCCAACATCGGGAACAATCTTCCTGCATCTAGTCTGTCCAACCCCTTAAGAATTTTGTAAGTTTCTATAAGATCCCCCTCAATCTTCTAAATTCTAGTGAGTACAAGCCGAGTCTATCCAGTCTTTCTTCATATGAAAGTCCTGACATCCCGGTAATCAGTCTGGTGAACCTTCTCTGTACTCCCTCTATGGCAAGAATGTCTTTGCTCAGATTTGGAGACCAAAACTGTACTCAATACTCCAGGTGTGGTCTCACCAACACCCTGTACAACTGCAGTAGAACCTCCCTGCTCCTATCCTAAAGAAATAACAGGATCTGTACAACAAAAGAACAGCATCTGCCAAGAATATAAAGGAGGATAGTAAAAGCTTCTTTAGGTATTTGAATAGGAAAATTTTAATTTAGACCAGAGTTCGACCATTGAAGACTGAAAAAGGTGAATTTATTATGGGGAACAAGGATAAGGCAGATGAGTTGAACAGGTAGTTTGGATCTGTCTTCACTGAGGAGGATAGAAAAAAATCTCCCTGATGTACTAGTGGCCAGAGGATCTAGGGGGATGGAGGAACTGAAGGAAGTGCACATTAGGCAGGAAATGGTGTTGGGTAGACAGATGGGACTGAAGACTGATAAATCCCCAGGGCCTGATGGTCTGCATCCAAGGGCACTAAAGGAGGTGGCTCTGGAAATTGTGGATGCATTGGTGATTATTTACCAATGTTCTATAGATTCAGGATCAGTTCCTGTGGATTGGAGGGAACCTAATGTTATCCCACTTTTTAATAAAGGTGGGACAGATGTTGTGGTGGTGGGGAAAAGGCTGGAGTCAATTAAAAAAGAAGAAATAGCAGCACATATGGATAGCAGTAGCAGGATCAGTCCGAGTCAGCATGAATTTATGAAGGGGAAATCATGCTTGACTAATCTTCTAGAATTTTTTGAGGATGTAACTAGGATAATGGGCAAGGGAGAGCCAGTGGATGTAGTGTATCTGGCCTTTCAGAAAGCATTTGATAAGGTCCCACATAGGATATTAGTGGGCAAAATTAGAGCGCACGGTATTCGGGGTAGAGTGCTGATGTGGATAGAAAGTCGGTTGGCAGACAGGAAACAAAGAGTAGGGATTAACGGATCCTTTTCAGACTGGCAGGCAGTGACGAATGGGGTACCACAAGGCTCGGAGCTGGGACCGCAGCTATTTACAATATACATTAATGATCTAGATGAAGGGATTAAAAGTAATATTAGCAAATTTGCAGATGACACAAAGTTGGGTGGCAGTATGAACTGTGAAGAGGATGCTATGAGGATGCTGGGTGACTTGGACAGGTTGGATGAGTGGGCAGATGCATGGCAGATGCAGGTTAAGGAAGGACTTGAACTTTATTTCACCTTTCATCGCAGTGAGGAATGTGTAGGAGTCACTGTGGTGGATTTTCATGTTAAACTGTGTTTTTGAGTGATTTGTTGCTTTTAATTATATGACTGACCTGGCCAATGAAATTCCTCGTATGTTGCAAAACATACCTGGCGAATAAAGTGTGATTCTGATTCTGATTAATGTGGATAAATGTGAGGTTAGTGGCAAATACAGGAAGGCAGATTATTATCTGAATGTTGTTGTTAGGAAAAGGGGAAGTACACCAATATCTGGGTGTCCTTGTACACCAGTCACTGAAAGTAAGCATGCAGGCAGTGAAGAAAACGAATGTCATGTTGACCTTCATAACAAGAGAAGTTGAGAAAAGGAGCGAAGAGGTCCTTCTGCAGCTGTACAGGCCGCTAGTGAGACCATACCTGGAGTATTGCGTACAGTTTTGGTCTCCAAATTTGAGGAAGGATATTCTTGCAATTGAGGGAGTGCAGCGTAGGTGAACCAGGTTAATTCCAGGGATGGCGAGACTGTCATATGTTGATAGAATGGAGCGGCTGGGCTTGTATACTCTGGAATTTAGAAGGATGAGAGGATCTTATTGAAATATAAGATTATTAAGGGTTTGGATACGTTAGAGGCAGGAAACATGTTCCCGATGTTGGGGGAATCCAGAACTAGGGGCCACAGTTTAAGAATAAGGGGTAAGCCATTTAGAACGGAGATGAGGAAAAACTTTTTCACACAGAGGGTTGTGAGTCTGTGGAATTGTCTGCCTCAGAACGTGGTGGAGGCCAGTTCTCTGGATGCTTTCAAGAGAGAGTTAGATAGAGCTCTTTAAGATAGCGGAGTCAGGGGATATGGGGAGAAGGCAGGAACGGGGTACTGAATGTGGATGATCCGCAATGATCACACTGAATGGCGGTGCGAGCTCTACGGACCGAATGGCCTACTCCTGCACCTATTGTCTATTGTCTAACAACAAGCATGCATGTTTTAATATGCGCAACTATTCTGTACATATAACCATTTTGTACATATTGCTTATTCCCAATAATTGGGAATTTTTAAACCCCACAACCTGATTAAAATAGAGCATTTGCCTTATAATAGTTTTCCATTGCACCCAAGTATTACTGTTTCTTAACATAACTATTTAAACTGTGGTAAAACATTTATAATTAATTGTTATGAGATAGTGAAAGTGACTATAATCCACCTATCTAATGATCAAAATCCACCTCACCTGTATCCACCTATCTCTTGGCAGGCTATGTCCCACCCTCACTTCTTTGCCATCTTTCTCCCCACTACTACAATCAATCTGAAGAAGGGTCCTGACTAAAAATGTTGCCTATTCATTTCCTCCAAAGATGCTGCCTGATCCGCTGAGTTATTCCAGAAATCGTGTTTTAGTCAAATCCATCTTTATTAATACTGGCTGATTATCCATTATAGACATGCTCATATCACAGAGAGCTTGGTAACATGCTGTCAATATAACACTTCTTCCGCAATGTCAGCATGATAAAAAATGGTGTGTTTGTTTCAAGAGAAAATGTGCTGTACACACCCATCTGCATTAATAGTGCTGACGTGAAGCTTCTACATGTAAATATCACAAAAGATTTGTCCTAGAGCAACCACTTTGAAGCTTTGGCCAAGAAAGCACACAAATGTCTCTACTTTCTCTAAAGACTAATGTAGTTTGTCAAATCTCCAACGACTTTTACTTATTTCCACAGACAACACCACAGAAAGCATCCTATCGGAATGCACTATAGCTTGGTTTGTCAATAGCTCTGTCCAATACTGTGAGCAATTGCAGAGATGTGTTGATGTAGCCCAGTCCGTTGCACGAACCAACCTCCCCTGGCATCAACTCCATTTATACTTCATGCTGCCTTAGAAAGCAAGACAATTTTTGAGTCATCCTTCCCTCTATCCTCTCCCGTCAGGTAAAGTGAAAAAAGGTTGAGAGCACTTACTGCCAGATTCAGGAATAGCTACTTTTCTGCTGTTCTCCGACCACTAAATGGTCCTCCCATGAGCTAGAGCATTGTCCCAATCTTCCAACCTACCTCTTCATAAACCTTGCATTTATTTGAAATCTGCATTTTCTCTGTAACTATCCATAATAATACCCACACTATATTCTACACTCTGGTATTTTTCACTATTACTTAAGCAAGGCTTAACTGTACTATTGCATAGTATGATTTGAATGGATAACACGCAATATTTTTCTTTATATCTCAGTTCACGTAATAATAAATCAATACCGTTATCAATATTTAAACATGAAAACATAATGTGATGTTAACTTCCTTTAGTAATGAAATATAAATTGCAATCTCAACACAGCTCAGTATAATACATTACTAATGAAATCTTATAATTTCAGAAAGTATAATTGTTAATAAAAAACTTGAACTTCTACAAGCTGGTAAGAGGATAATTCAATCTCCACAACAGAGACAAGGTGCACTAACTAAACATGAGCAGATTCTTAGCAGTGTTTGATGTGAGATTTTAGAATCATTGATTTACTTCTCACAGATTCCATTACAGGCTTGCGAGCATTGTCATTTGATTGTACTATTCAACAACTCCCAATTCAGTCAACATGTCTGTTATTGCAAACTAATTTAATTATATGTTTTGTTAAACGAAATATGGAAGCATTCTAACAGCCTAACTTTTAAAGTTCAAATATTTAAATCATGCTAATTGCTGATACATTTTAATTAGGTTACAGGACCAATGAGAATGAAGATACAAAGAAAAAAGTATCAATTTGAAAAAGTACCAGAATTGTACAAAACAGTACTGGAGAAGTTGGTGAGATAGGGTTACGATTAAATGCTAATGAATCCCAGGGAAAGCAAACTCAATGCTAGCATTTATTTCAAGAGGGCTAGAATACATAAACAGGAATGTAATGCTGAGGCTCTATAAGAGCGCAGGTAAGGCCGCATTTCGAATATTGTGAGCAATTTTGGGCACCACATCTGAGGAAGAATGTGCTGGCTCTGGAGAGGGTCCAGAGGAGGTTGACAAGAATGATCACAGGAATTAGTAGGTTAACCTATGATGAGCATTTGTTGGCACTGGGCCTTTACTTGCTGGAGTTTAGAAGAATGAGGGTGAACCTCATTGAAACATACAGAATAGTGAAAGGCTTGGATAGAGTGGATGTGGAGAGGAGTTTAGAACTAGTGGTCATTACATCAGAATTAAAGGACATTCTTTTTGGAAGGAGATGAGGAGAATTTTTTGTCAGAAGGTGGTGAATCTGTGGAATTCTTTGCCATAGAAGTCTGTGGAGGCCAAGTCAGTGGATATTATTAAGACAGAGATAGATAGATTTTTGATTCGTACAGATGTCAGAGGTTATGGGGAGAAAGCAGGAGAATAGGATTAGGAGGGAGGGATAGATCAGCCATGATTGAATGGCTGAATAGAGTTGATCGGCCGAATGACCAATTAATTTCCTCGTGCATGTTGCAAAACATACTTGGCGAATAAAGTGTGATTCTGATTCTGATTCCGATTCTGATTCTGATTTTACTCCTATGACCTTATGACCCAATGATCTACATCATAGTTTTGAAAACAGCGGCCACAGAGATTGTGAATGAGGAACATAGAGAGAGCAAAAACAGAAATTCAAAGAGCTAATAGTCTACTCTGCACAGGAAAAAAATGCTGGAATTTATTAGGAAGGATGTAATAAAAGAGCAACTTGCAAAGCAAATAGGATAGAACAATGCTTGCTTGGATTTGAACAGGAAAATCTTCGAGTTCTTATTTAATGTGGCTGGTAGAAATCATAAGAGACAGCCAGTGGATGTGGTGTATTTATCTTTTAAGGAGGCTTTAAAAAGGTTCAACGCAATTAGAGCACAGGAGTTTTGGACGATATATTAATGTGGACTGGGAATTAATCATTGGACAGAAAGCATAAACAAACTCATCTTCCTCAGCTTTGCAGATTGCGACTGGGAATTGGTGTTTGGACCTCATTGTCCATGTCAACAATTTGAATAAGGGCACCAAATGTCATATTTCCAATTTTGATGATGATTCAAAACCAAGTAAAATTGTGAGTAGAGCGAAGGATGCAAAGAGACTTCAAGAGAAAATGTGCAAACTGCTTGGGTGGGTTTGAACATGATAGATGGGATGTAAATCTGAAAAATGCAAAGTCAATTTGGTGCACAAAGCGGAAAGGCGCTGTGTTATTAAACGTTGAGAAAATGAGTAATATTAATGTACCAAAGGAATCTGAGCACCTTTGCACAAAAGCCATCATGTACATGTAGCAAATGATTAAGAAGGCTAATGGAATGGTATCCTTTATTACAAAATAAGTTAGGTACAGGAGTAAGGATATCTTTACTAGGTTTACCTGTTTTGCATTATAATAAAAAATAAAAATATGACTTTTGGTGCCCTCAGTCAAATTGCATGGAACATTGGCACGATAGGATTTGGAATATTGTTAGCAGTTTTGCTCTCTTCATCTAAAATAGGATATACATAGAAACATAGAAAATAGGTGCAGGAGTAGGCCATTCGGCCCTTCGAGCCTGCACCACCATTCAATATGGCGACTGTCAGAGTGGAACACACGCAAACACATCGCAAAGGCGGGGGCCAGGGCAAGCGGGGGAGCGGTGTCTCAAATTCACACAGTACAAATCCAAGGTGATACAGACACACACAACGCAATGAACAGGAACGTTGGCGCTGTAATTAAGACGTATAGCATAGTGTACGGTAAGTCCTTTAAAAGAGGAGAGAAGGGGGACGAAATGGGGGAGAAGGAGGTTAGGGGGAGAGGGGGGAGGGAGAGAAAGGGGGAGAAGGAGTGGAGATAACTTTTAAGAAGCCAGATAACTTTTAATAAGCCAGAGAAACACAGCTGTGAATTTTGGCGGACATTTAACATTACCGGTTGGTTATCCTTGGTTCTGAAAACACCTGTTTACGTTTTTTTCCCCCAATGAGCCAATGAAAATGACCGGTCAGCAAAGGTGATTAACTAATGCTACCTACAACTACCTCGACTACCCATAACCACATGGCAACCTCACTACAACTGCGCCTCTGTCTACAGGATTATCGATGTTCTCCAAAGCGACCAATTTTTGGTCGCAGAAAATGTTTCAACATGTTGGAAAATTTGCGGCGACCATACTGAGGCCGCGACTAGTTTCCAGAATGCGGGAATGCCTCGGGACCATGAAAGAGACTCACCAGAAACCATCAGCGAACATGTGGCGACCATGTGGCAGTGCAGAGTCTCCAGCACTCGCCTAAAAAGTCACCTAAGTGGGACAGGCCCATTAGGCTATTTAAGATTGAGGATGAAAATTGTTATCATACCGAAGGTGGTGAATGTTTAGAATTCTTTCCTCTGAGGGCTTTGGAGACTCAGTTCAATCAAAGGATAGATCAATAGATTCTGGATAAAAGTGTTAATCCTGGCTAATTTGGAGAGGCTAGGACTATAAAATAGGGTAAAAGCTTCAGGGCTGCTGGGAAATTTGGTCAATTTGGAATTGCTCTCTGCAGAGGTGGGACAAGCTGCGGAGTGGTGCCAGTGTGTCTAGAGCTTAGATACAATTTGCAAGAAAAAAATAAGAAGGTCGAGAGCCTTCTTCAGATTCAAGACTTCAGGCTTAAGAAGTCTGGCAAGATCTGGGAAAGTGCCTAACAATCATAAAGGAAGGAGGCAGTGATTTGCAGGCATACATTGTACCCAATCCCCGTTGGTGCAGAAACAAGCCTTCTGAGACTGCTGCAGCTTACTCTGAAACAGCAAATCACGGACAGATATTGCATTAAAAAAAATGACATAATTAAAGGAAATATATCCTGTGAGATGAGGATCGGGTATCCGGGTATGTGATTTTTCTTTCAGACAATGACGCTTGGTCTCACCACCTCCCTGTGTACAATTGCATGTTAAAGTGCTGACAACTTGATTTTCTCACTTCGCTGCTGCAGGTGTCTTTTTTAAATGACATGGGAATTTTTATTTACAAAACTGGAGCATTATGAAAAGAAAGTTTGCTTCCGCATGATCAGAGCTGAATATATATGTCCTTCTCACCATACATGTCCTTCTCACCCTTTCCCTACCATTCGCTGCGTACTGTCTCACTCTACCTGAACCTGACATCCCACCAGGAAACCCTGTTTTTATGCATCAGTACCCGCGATGAAACTCGTATTTCACCTTTCTGTGTTATCCGAGGCATTTTCTCAAAAATCTCTTAAATCGAGCAGAATGGACGAGCATAATATTGAATTATTATATAACAAATGTGGATTGGATTCTACTTTGGGGAAACATCTTTGCTTATTAAATCTGCTGTGGAACACAGGAGTAATCTATTTAATTTATGGTTTTAATCTCTCCCATAATTTTCGATCTTACATTAATGGACTTTAGTGCTTTTTTATCAGCTTTCTAATATAGTAAGTAATTTCAGCCATCACATTTGGAAAATGCCTAATGACCCGTTACCTGTTGACGTGCACCAAAACCTGCTCCTCATTACAAAATTGAGCCAGATTTTAAAAAAAGATGAGGACTAAGTCGACAACGTATTGCTTGGTCGGCATTTTATATATTAACAATACAATCACTTGTAAATGCAGGCAGTAAATGCTTAAAATTTAGGCAACATTTGGCATTTATGTGCTTTAATCTTTGCACATAATCAGTTTGATGTTACTGTGTGCCGTTTAGGTCTTTTTTTTCACAAGCTCTTGGAATTGTAGCTCCTTGTCAGCCAGAACAAAATACATTTAAAAAATTGGGCTGCAGCTTATCACAAATTTTCGCATAATGTGGTGGTTTTAAATTATCGATTGTGCCATATCTGCTTGAAAACCGAGTTTGCAAATCATTATATTTGCACCCTGAGTGGTTATGTATTTGAAATATATTATTAGGTTAACATTTTCAAGTCTGAATCTAGTGTGTAAGTTGCATTTTGTAATCTGTTAGTGAAGCTCCAAGAGCGACATTATTGTCCATCATAAGGAGACATATCCAGAGAGCTTTTTAAATTGATTTGGATTAAGGATATTAATGCCTGGAACGCACTGCGGGGGTTGCGGTTGAGGCAGATATCATGGTGGCATTTAAGAGACTTTTGGATAAGCATATGGATATGCAGGGAAAGAAGGGATGTGGATTATGTGCACGTAGATAAGTGTTGATGTGCAGGAAGGAACCATAGATGCAGGTTTATTCCGATGATAGACATAAATGCTGGAGTAACTCAGTGGGGCAAGCAGCATCTCTGTAGAAAAGGAATAGGTGTCTCTACTGGTCCAAACTGTCCTTGGATAGACGCTGATCTTGGTATCATGTTCAACACAAATATTATGGTCCAAAGGGCATGCTATTGTGCTGTGCTTTAGTTTAAATTAGTGATACAGGATGGAAACAGGCATTTTGGCCCACCAAGTCCAATTTAGTTGTTGTTACATTGTTTAGAGAAGATGCTAAACAGAATGTATTTAATAAATTTTGGATATTAGATGGGAAGCATAAATCATTACCGGGAAGTTGGAGCAAGGATTCACTTATTGATATGATACAATCACTGCAGCCAGTGAGCCAGTAAAAGCACGAGATGAGGGATTTCATTGTTTGATTTCATAGTCTCCTTAAAGAATTGTTCCCCTATTTTAGGAATCCTTATGGCTCCATCTGAAAATGGTTCTTTCCTCCATGGATTTTATATGGATAGGAAAGGTTTAGAGGGATATAACGGGTGGGGCCAGCGTTGACAGGGCATCTTGGTCAGCATTGGCAAGACGGGCCAAAGGGCCTGTGCTGTACTGCTCTTATTATTATCATTATTATTTTTTATTGTCACATGTACCGAGGTACAGAGAAAAGCTTTTGTTTGCATGCTATCCAGTCAAAGAAAAGACTATACATGATTACAATCCATGGTCTCACCAACATCTTATACAACTGCAGCATGAACTACCAACTTCTATACTCATTATTGTTTATGGACTTAGAGACATTGTTTGTCAGTGAAGTCTAGAACATAGAATATAGAATAGACATCCCGCTGAACATGATGCTTAGATAAACTAATCTTCTTTGTCTGCATGTGATCCATATCCCTCCAATCCTTGCATACGATATGATACGATAGAACTTTATTTATCCCAGGAGGAAAATTGATCTGCCAACAGTCGTAAAACACAAGATACATGAAACATGAAATTGAAGTGACGAGTGGAAAGGATTGGGGATGTGCAAAGATTGGGGGTGGGGGGTGGGGGGGGGGGGGGGGGGGGGGGGGGGGGGGGGGGGGGGGGGGGAAAGGGGGTCAGTCTAATCCCATGACAGAAGGGATAGACTGATAGAGGGGAGGAGTTGTACAGTTTGATTGCCACTGGGAAAAAGGATCTCCTATGGCATTGTACTGCATCTTGGTGGAACCAGTCTGTTGCTGAAGGTACTCCTCAGGTTGACGAGTACCCAGGTCATGAAGTCATACTCATTGGTCTTGCGCCTATTCAAAAGTATTTTAAATGCCACTATCGTACTTGCCTCCAGATTGTATGTTGTCTGAGGAATGTCTGGAAACAGGCTCCCCGGAGGGTATATATATATGTAGACTAGCCCAAGGTCCCTGAGTGATAGGACGAGAACAACATCTTCAGTAATGAACGCCTCCAGCAGCATCAGGATGGAGACATCCAGGGAATGTGTTTTTCCGCCGTTAAATCCTGGATGGCTGTTCATTCCATAACAGTGCCCTGCGGTACTGAGAATGTGTCTTGTCCAGATTGCAGATAATTAATTCCACTAAATGGAGTTGATTTGATTTTAAATTACCCTTTAGTTTTAGAGATACAGCGTGGAGGCATGCCTTTCGGCCCACCGAGCCCACGCTGACCAGCGAACAGCTGTACACTAGTTCTATTCTACACACTAGGAACAAATTACAAAATGTACAATTTACAGAAACCAATTAAGCTACAAACCAGCATGTCTCTGGTAGGTGGGAGGAGCAACAGGAGATAACCCACGTGGTCACAGGGAGAACGTGCAAACTCTATACATACTGCATCCATAGTCAGGATCGAACTCTTGCGCTGTAAGGCAGCAAATCTTCCGCTGCGGAAGAGTTGCCGCCTTGTTGGGTGTGTCATCTTCAAGCCACTACTGCCACAAAATGGCTCTGGAAATGGGTACAGCGAAGAGCATCACAACGTTTCATCAAGTCTGATGTAGATAATGGCCATTGCAGAAATTCTAACATTATCTAAATTTTTCCCAAGACAAGCTGAATAATAACTACTGAATCGTTATCTTAATTTGGTTTACATTTTGATTGAGTTTATCCACTTAAATGTGGTGGAATTAGTTATTTATAAAAATCTGTTGCAAAGGCCGCAACATCACAGGTAAATTCACATTTCTAAATGATTGAAGAGGCAGCACTGAGGCATACCTTACCAAATTTTAGTGAGTGAACACAAGAGGAAAAGAAATACTACCGAGAATAGGAATTGAATGCACTTAAGTGAAGTGTGACAACAAGGATGTGTCAGCCCAATTGGTCAGGACAATAATTTGCATGTTGTTGCACGAAACATAACGTTTGCAGTAAGGAACACAGAGTACTGGAGTAACTCAGTGGATCAGGCAGCATCTCTGGAGAACATGGTAGGTAATGCTTTAGGTTGGAACCTTTCTTCCCCTGTTGGAGGGAGGAGGATAACTTCTTCAAAGTTGACATACCTTGAGGAGATTTTGCAGCGGAGCGGTCAAAATGTAGAAACACAGAACTGCAAATGCAGGTTTACAAAAAGGGCAAAAGTGCTGGAGTATCTTTCAGGCTGAATTTCTGGAGAACGCAGACAGGTGACGTTTTGGGACAGGACCCTTCTTCCTTCTGTGGTAATGTTTGCAGATGACATATTTTCATTAATGATACTGTCACTGATTCAGAAGATTTATGTGCTAATGTAGGCTGATGCTATTGTGAAGGCACATGATATGTTGCTTGGTTGGGAATGCCTGCTGCATGTATGAGCCCAGGAGTCAGGAACATGAAACAGAAACATAAATGCAGGGAAAACCCAGAAAGTCAAGCAGCATCCATTGAAAGAGAAACAGGCATTGTTTCAAGAACCAAGTCAATTAATTTATATTTATTGTCATCTGCACAAGTACATTATTGTCATCTGCACAGGTACAATGAAAACTCTTGCTTGCAACTGGCACATACTCGGTCAAAAACAAATTTTGCATAACTTATATGTAAATTCTATATAACATCTCTGAAGAAAAGAAGACCATGCTAAATATACATGTCATCAGTGCAACAAATTATAAAAAAAATACAAGCCCATGATAGGGTAAGATGTGGACCGTGGTGTTCAGTTGTCGGGATAGGGTTAGGGTTGTGCAGGTTGGTCAAGGACCTAATAACTGTAATGAAAGTAGCTGTTGCTGAACCAAGTGGTGTGGAACTCAAGCTACTATACCTCCTGCTCAGATCAGCTGTGAGCATTGCCTGGGTAGTGGGGATTGTTGACAATTGCTGCATTCTTGAGGCTGTGCCTCATATAGATACTTTCAATGGGGGGTGGGCTGTGCTCACGATGGAGTGAGCTAAGTCCACCACTCTCTGCAGCCTCTTGCATCCCTGTGCCATAATGGAACAAGCCAGGATATGTTCTACAGTACATCTAGTTTGTCAGAGTATTTTAAGACATACCGATTCTTCGTTTAGTTTGATTTAGAGAGTTTAGTTTAGTGTGGGGACAGACCATTTGGCCCACTGGGTCCGCGTCAACCCATGCAGTAGTTCTATCCTACACACCAGTGACAATTTACAGAAGTCAATTAGCCTACAAAGCTGCACAAAGCAAAGCTTTGGGATGTGGGAGGAATCTGGAGAAGCCGGGGTAAACCCACATGGTCACAGAACTCCGTACAGACAGCATCTGTAGCCAGGATTGAGCCCAGGTCTCTGATGCTGTAAGGCAGCAACTCTACTTCTGCACCACTGTGCTGCCCCATCTCTTGAAACGTATAAGAAAATAGATATGTTGGTGCACATTCTGAGCCCAGCAGATAGATTACATCTGAAATGTTGAGGCCCAGGAATTTGAAACAGCTAATTCTCCTTACCACTGATCCATCAATGAAAATTGTGCATTGTCTCCCGAATTCCCCTTTCCAAAGTCTTTAGACTTTAGAGATACAGCACAGAAACAGGCCCTTTGACCCACCAAGTCTACGCCGACCAGTGATCACTCCATACACTAACTCTCTTCTACGTACTAGGGAAAATTTAACAATTTTACCAAAGCCAATTCATTGGTTCAATGGGTCACTGGTCCTTTATTGTCACCATTTAAGGTGCTGTGAAACTTGATTTACCATACAGTCATATCAGAAAAAAGCAACAAGACACACAACTACATAAAAGGTAACATCAACATCCACCACAGCTGCTTGGCTCCCAACATTCCTCACTGTGATGGAAGGCAATAAAGTCTTATCTTCTTTCCTCCTTATTCTCCTTATTCTCCCGCAGATAGGGCAGTCGAACCATCTGCAGTCAGGGCAGTCGGAGATCCTGCGGTGGAGCTCCCGAAGTCAGCCCTAACTAAGGAACCGCCAGCTACACGATGTTAAGTCCGCAGGCTCCCTCTGTTGGAGCTGCCACAGTCGATCCCCAGCCAGAGGCTGCCTGCTCCTCGATGTTAGGCTGCAATGTGGACAGAGATACATTACGGAAAAAATAGCATCTCCGTCGAGGAAATACATTTTAAAAGTTTCTCCCCCCCCCCACATAATACAGAGCTAACAATGCACTAACACATACATTAACAACATACTAAAAACAATAAAGAAAGGTTCAAAGGTTCTTTATTAGTCACATATACCAATTGGTGTAGTGAAATGCGTATTGCCATTGCAGCACATAAAAAAAGAATACAACATAACAATAATAAAGAAATTTAAACATAAAAAACATCCCCCCACAATGGTTCCCATTATGAGGGAAGGCACAAAGTTCAGTCTCCATCCCCATGTCCACCCATAGTCGGGCCTATTGAGGCCTCCGCAGTCGCCTTCACGGAGGCCCGATTTTCCAGGCCCTTCTCGCCGGATGATGGTGCTCCGGCGTCGTAAGAGTCCTCTCAGCGGCATGGGAAATCTGGAGCAGCCGCTTCCTTACTGGAGACCGTGGTTTCCGATGCCGACAGGCCGCGTTGGATGGAGCTCCGCCACTGGCGATCTCGGCGAGAGATCCCAGGCTCCCGATGTAAAGTTCAGGCTGGCCGCTCCACAGACCCGCAGCTCCGCGATGTTCAATCGGCAGACTGAGCATTCCGAAGTTCCAGCGCGGCGACCCGGGCAAGGCATCGACCGCTCCGCGATAGTGCACCAGCGCTGTGCTGCCGCCGAAGCCGAGGTTCTGGCCGTTCCCATCAGGAAAGGCCGCTCCAGACTCGCTGGTAGGCCGCGAGGACGGGTCGAAGGTGTTGCTCGGAGAAAAGCTGCCTCTCCAACCAGGAAGGGACCCTGAAAAGCAGTTTCCCCCTTCCCCCCCCCCCCCCCCCCCCCCCCCCCCCCCCCCCCCCACCCTCTACATAAAAAAGACTAGAGCTCCAAAACAAAACACTTTAACTCACTAACAATAAAAAAAAAATGAAAAAACGGATAGCTGCAGGCTGGGCGGCCATAGCCATACAGGACGGCGCCGGAAAGAAAAGGACAAGACAGGCTTTTGGCGAGGTTGTCATCTTACGGCGCCACCCGGTGTTTGGGCCTAGGTCTTCGTAGTGTACGAGGAAACCGGAGTACCTGGAGAAAACCCACGCGGTCACCGGGAGAATGTACTAATTACATATAGACAGGATTAAACCCGGGTCTCTGGCACTGTAAAGGCAGCAACTCTACTGCTGTGCCACCGTGTCTCCCCATCAACAATTAGTTATTTGGTTATGTTGATGTTGAGCAAGAGGTTGCTGTTGGGTCTCAACAGTGTTGTTTCTCTCCTCTATGCACACTCCTTACCAAATGTGATTTGGCCAAGCACAATGGTGTCTTTGGCTAATTTATAGATGATCTTGGAGCTGCGCTTAGCTACATAGTCATGAGTGTCAACAGAGTAGCGCAGGAGGTGACACCCACTGCCGTGAGCTGCACCTGCATTGTTGGTCAACTGCAGAAAATATTATTATCAATCTGCACTGAATGAGGTCTGATGATGAGGAAGTCAAGGTGAGGAAAAGGTGGTGGGCTTACAAAGGGAGGAACGGACCGCCAGACTTTAAGCTTGATGATGAGTTTGGAGGGGCGTGATGTGTTGAATACCAAGCTCTAGTCAATGAACAGCATCCTGACATATGTGTTCCTGTTATCCAGATGGTTCAGAGATGGTTCAGGGCCAGTGAGCCAGCGAGATAGCATCTGCTGTTGATCTGTTGTGGCAATAGGAGTGGATCCACTTAATTTGTAACTAAGCTCATTATGGCGGATGTAAGTTGTCATTGAGGCAGGTCACCATACTCTTGGACACGTGTGATAGATGCCCTTTTGAAGATTGGACCCCAAAGGTCTTTGGTACTCGGCCAGGTACATCTGGGCCAGACGCTTTTCATAGATTTACCAGCATGAACAATGTTCTGATGGCAGTCTCAGAGACTGAGATCACCAGGTGGTCAGGAAAAGTGTGTGTACGTGTGTCATTGTTCTCCCTTTCAAAGTTTTCATAAAAAGGCATTGAACTCACTGAAGTGATGTGTTGTGCCACTTATGCTACCCTGTTTCACTTTGTAAGAGGTGATAGCATGCAAGCACTGCCACAGCTTATAGTTTGAAGGTGAGAGGATGTTTCCACTAGTGGGAGAGTCTAGGTCTAGAGGTCATAGTCTCATAATTAAAGGACGTTATTTTAGGAAGGAGATGCAAAGGAATTTCTTTAGTCAGAAGGTGGTGAATCTGTGGAATTCTTTGTCACAGAATGCTGTGGAGGCCAGGTCAATGGATATTTTTAAGATAGAGATAGATTCTACGGATGTCAGGGGTTATGGGGAGTAACCAGGAGAATGGGGTTAGGAGGGAGAGATAGATCAGCTTTGATTGAATGGCGGAGTAGACTTGATGGCCTAATTCTGCTCCTATTACTTATAACCTTATGACAGCTGTTGAGCTTCCGTCAATGCTCCAGCTTAGCTTGAAATTGTCTCTTTGTGAAGGACTTCAGGAAATCAAACCTGGATTTATATAAAATACTGGATTACCAGTTTTTAAAACTTCAGATTATGCCCTTTTCAGATGATGAGTCCCCTGGTTCATCCAAGGTTCTGGTTTGGAAAAGCACAGAATGTTTTTGTAGGTATATTTCCTAATTAACCTGTCTGTTTATTCAGGCTGAAGATCCCAAATCATCAATTGAAGGGGACCAGGGAATTCGATATTATTCTTCATCTAGGCAATGAACAGGTCAATGGGGCCTTCATTTCAGTAGTGATTAATAGATAATGCTGATGCAAAATTATTCCCCAGTTAACATATTTAGCAAAAGTAACTGATCACATGTCTGAGAGAAGTTCATATAGTTATGTTTAACATTAAATAGAATGCAATTTCTGAGCTAGATATGGCTCTTAAAGATTGCGGAGTCAGGGGATATGGGGAGAAGGCAGGAACAGGGTACTAATTGGGGATGATCAGCCATGATCACATTGAATGGTAGTGCTGGCTCGAAGGGCCGAATGGCCTACTCCTGCACGTATTATCTATAGTTCTGTTTGGTACAGACTTGTAATCTTGGTCAGGCAGCATCTTAGGAGAACATAAATAGGCAATGTTTTAGGTCGGAATTCTTCTTCAGACTGATTGTTGTGGGAGGGACAAAGGTGGAAGAGAGGTGGGGGCAGGACAAAATCTGGTATAAATAAGGGAGGTTTTTTTCTTGATTGGCAATTGGGTGGACAAATGCCAGAGATGAAAGCCAAAAAGTGTGAGATAAGGATATAAGAAGTATGAATTGTGAAGACACAGGAAGAACAGTACCCTGGTCGTCACTGTTCCTTCTGGTACTGTTGGTCCTTACCTTTCACCCCATACGCCTCCGCATCCAACACATAATTCTCCAACGTTTCCACCACCTTCAACCTGATCCCCCCCACCAGTCACAACTTCCCAATCCCATCCTTTACAGCCTGCCACAGAGACGTCTCCCTCTGCAACTCCTTAGTTCACTAATTCCTTCCCACCTAAACCACCTCCTCCCCAGCAGTATTGCCTGCAACCACAATTTTAGCTCCCTCTGTCCTCACCTCCCCTCATGTTTTCCTCACACCAGCTGAATTACTGAGTTTTGCCCTTTTTTGTAAACCGGCATCTGCAGTTTCTTCTGTCTGCAGTGTGATAAATCAGTCTTTAACTTTTTCTAATTTATTGTAATAATTTTACATTTGCATATTTCAGTACATTTGTAAATTCAACCTAGTGACTTTCAACTGTTTGACCAAGAGTGAAATTTAAATCCAATTCATATCTCTTTTATTAAAGGTGTTTACGTTAAAGTGTAAAATAACAGTGGATAGCTTAAAAATTCAATGTTTTAGTACTTCACTCATTTATACTGCAACAGACTCAAAGTCGTTTGCTAGGATTTTCTTCCCAGGTGTTCTCAGAAAAATCTTGAATCATTCCCAATATGTTCATTCGATACCGTAATCGTACATACGTCACGTTATTTACGTCACATATCAAGAGTCCCGCAGGTTTTAAATTACGCTATTGTATCGGACATTTGTAGCTTGATAGCTTGAAATAGGTACAGAATATCAACACATCATTGATTTTTTTGATAATTGCCTTAATAGAGAACAATCTATAAATATTACTATTTTACATCACGGAATGTTTTATGCTCAAGTAATGACTACGTAGTCAACTGATTTTGGAAATGTTGAATCAATACATATTGAGAGGTGAAGGTTGGAATTTCATAGTTATCAACAATAATCTAATAACATTTTTTTTAATATGCAAGGGAAACCGTTAAGCACAAAGTTCCTTGCAATTGGAGTGAGCCAGCTCACGGCATAAGTTTCTTTGCAGTAACAGCTCAGAAGAAGGAATACACTAAACTTGCAATGATATCAGTTCCCTCTGACTTGTTGGGTGAATAGTATATGAAAGGATTACCCAGAAGGATTTGCCTGTAGCACAATTGGTTGAATAGTGAAAGTGCAATAATGTATGACAGATAAATGGACTAATTGGTATACTGCTAGCTCGGGCAGCAATTTGAACAGTAGTAAGATGAAGGTTGGGTGGTTCTTGCTGCAAGAAATAGATCACAGGAAATTGACTATTTTAGGCTGAAGGTCTAAACTGAACATAGGAAGGTCAATGAAGTCACACTGATCTTTTGAGGATAAAAACAACCAACAGGGAACTCTATGAATAGGACACAGACAAATTGTATTTATAGAACCTTTATATAACTTAAGGAGATATTAGAAAAGGTAATTAAAAAAACTTGGTCCACAAACAAACTGAGGCAGCATTTTACAGAAGGGGGCATAATTTAAGAATGGGCATCAATTATTTATGTTACAATAAGAAATATATTTGTTTTATGTGTTGTAAATCTTTGCAATTTTCTAGCACAGAGAGAATGAATATTTTTTTAATTGAGCATATTAAAGACTGAGGTAGATTTTTAAGAAAGCAGGATCTTCAAGGTCAGCTGCAGGAGGCACCCACCAGGACAATCAGGTGGTCGGGCGAGGAGAGGGACGTTCGGTCAGGGGCCTGCAGCAGCCGAGTGCTTAACTGGATCAGGGGCGCTCCAGTACATCCAGCATGCGTCTTTTGGACTTTTTCTTAATAAACAGCACCAAAATATGGAGACTGTGCATTTGTGGGGTGTAAAAAATGTTTTTCACTCTGCTGTGCATACATGATAATAAAGAACCATTGAACAGTGGCAAAAGTTAATATAAGCCATAGGATCAGTTGTGACCTTACTGAATGGTGAAGCAGACCATCTCCTTCTATTTCACAAAGGAGAAACAGGTGTTGAGATATGCGAGAGAATTTCCAGAGCTTAGTATCAGTCTGCCGCAGACACAACTGGCAATGGAAAGGGATTGAGAACAGGAGATATGCAAAATGCCAAAAAGGTAAGAATAAAGAGATGGTGCAAGTTCTAGCATTGGGAAATGTTACAGAGAAGGGAAAGTTGAGATCATGTATGGTTGTGAATGTGAAAGGAATATATTTAATTTGAAGATCGTGCACAAGAATCCAAGGTAGGCCATCGAGCACAGAGTAGGTTAGTGCACAGGGATTAATTTCTATTGGAATTGGCTTATTATCGCCATGAGTAACCTTATAGAGTGAAAGACTTTGTTGTATTTGCCATTGAGGCAAATCATACCATGCATGATTAAATTCAAGACATACATGAGTGCAGCAGGTAGTGCAAAAAAAAGGAAGGAAATGGAGTGCAGGATATAGTGTTACAGGTGCAGACAAAGTGCAGATTATAAAAAAGTGTAAGGGTGGCAACGGCAGATTAGGACATTACTTTCTTTGTTTATGAGAGGTCCCTTGAATAGTCTAAAACTGTGAGGGGAAGCTATTGAATCTGGTCAGAAATATTTTCAACCTGTCAACTTTCCTTCACCAACCAGAAGAGGGGAGAAGAGGGAATGACTAGGGTGTAAGTCCTCCTTGATTATGTTGGCTGCTTTCATGAGCCAGTGAGATGTGGATCAAGATACAGGCAGCAGAGCTTTGGATGAGATTGCAAATATGTATAAAGGAAGCTGGCTAGGTATCATTGTAGCGGTTGTATGAGGAAGGAACAGAACAATGGACGAGGCTTCCTGCAACGAGTTAACTGTGGCAGAGGTGGCAACAGGTGAGTCTGTTCGGAGCCGGCATGTTCTCCCCATGACCGTGTGGTTTTTCTCCTGATGCTCTGGTTTCTTCCCACCTTCCAAATACTTCTGGTTTGTAGGTTAATTGGCTTAGGTTATATTGTAAAATTGTCCCTAGTGTGTAGGATGGTCTTAGTATCGTTGGTCGGAGCAGACTTGGAGGGTCAAAGGGCCTGTTTCATGCTGTATCTCTAAAGTAAAGATGGTATGGAAGCAGACAGAGGCAGTCTTTGTAATGGTGAGTATATATGGAATTACTGGCATGGCCTAAGATCAGATCGGACATGAATGCTGGGAATATAAACTGCAGCTTCAGTCTTAAAGAATTTTTAATCTTAAAGACTAGCGGCATGGTGGTGCAGTGGTAGAGTTATTACCTTACAATGCTTACAGCGCCATAGACCAGGTATATCTGGACTTCCAGAAGGCTTTCGACAAGGTCCCACATAAGAGATTAGTATACAAACCTAAAGCATACGGTATTAGGGGTTCAGTATTGATGTGGATAGAGAACTGGCTGGCAAACAGGAAGCAAAGAGTAGGAGTAAACGGGTCCTTTTCACAATGGCAGGCAGTGACTAGTGGGGTACCGCAGGGCTCAGTGCTGGGACCCCAGCTATTTACAATATATATTAATGATCTGGATGAGGGAATTGAAGGCAATATCTCCAAGTTTACGGATGACACTAAGCTGGGGGGCAGTGTTCGCTGTGAGGAGGATGCTAGGAGACTGCAAGGTGACTTGGATAGGCTGGGTGAGTGGGCAAATGTTTGGCAGATGCAGTATAATGTGGATAAATGTGAGGTTATCCACTTTGGTGGCAAAAACAGGAAAGCAGACTATTATTTAAATGGTGGCCGATTAGGAAAAGGGGAGATGCAGCGAGACCTGGGTGTCATGGTACACCAGTCATTGAAAGTAGGCATGCAGGTGCAGCAGGCAGTGAAAAAAGCGAATGGTATGTTAGCTTTCATAGCAAAAGGATTTGAGTACAGGAGCAGGGAGGTTCTACTTCAGTTGTAAAGGGTCTTGGTGAGACCACACCTGGAGTATTGCGTACAGTTTTGGTCTCCAAATCTGAGGAAGGACATTATTGCCATAGAGGGAGTGCAGAGAAGGTTCACCAGACTGATTCCTGGGATGTCAGGACTGTCTTATGAAGAAAGACTGGATAGACTCGGTTTATACTCTCTGGAATTTAGGAGGTTGAGAGGGGATCTTATAGAAACTTACAAAATTCTTAAGGGGTTGGACAGGCTAGATGCAGGAAGATTGTTCCCGATGTTGGGGAAGTCCAGGACAAGGGGTCACAGCTTAAGGATAAGGGGGAAATCCTTTAAGACCGAGATGAGAGAGACTTTTTTCACACAGAGAGTGGTGAGTCTCTGGAACTCTCTGCCACAGAGGGTAGTTGAGGCCAGTTCATTGGCTATATTTAAGAGTGAGTTGGATGTGGCCCTTGTGGCTAAGGGGATCAGAGGGTATGGAGAGAAGGCAGGTATGGGATACTGAGTTGGATGATCAGCCATGATCATATTGAATGGCGGTGCAGGCTCGAAGGGCTGAATGGCCTACTCCTGCACCTAATTTCTATGTTTCTATGTTCAATCCCGACTACAGGTGCTGTCTGTATGGAGTTGCACGTTCATCCCGTGACCACGTAGGTTTTTTCCGAGATCTTCGGTTTCCTCCCACACTCCAAAGACGTACAGGTTTGTAGCTTAATTGGCTTGGGATAAATGTAAATGGTCCCAAATGTGTGTAGGCGAATGTTAATGTGTGGGGATCGCTGGTCGGTGTGGATTCCGTGGACCGAAGGGTCTGTTTCCTTGCTGTATCTCTAAACTAAACTAAACTGGGATATGTTGTTTAAAAATACAGTGGAGCATTGGAAAATGAACTTATCTCTGACTCTTGGATGTGTTCTACATAACAAGAGCTTTCTGACAACAAACTAAATGGACTTACATTGTATTGAGGGCAAGTCCCCCTATTCTGGGGTTCCTACGAGAGGCAGAAACAAAGAACTGAGTATGCTGGTTTATACCAAACATAGATACAAAGTGCTGGAGTAACTCAAAGGGTCAGGCAGCATCTCTGGAGAAAAGGGATGGGTGACGTTTCGGGTCGGGACAGTTCTTCAGACTAAGAAGTCAGTGACAAGTCAGTTTTAAAAACATCACTCATTCTTTTTTTCCAGAGATGTTGCCTGACCCGCTGAGTTACTCCCCATAAGCACTTGTGTCTTCCCTATTTATAGGCAATTGGTCTCTTTATGCTATCAACTGCGATCAATAGTTCTTCCACATCATTTTGATCAGTCTTTCAATATACTTTGCGATAAAAAAGGTTAATCCATTCATTCAACTATCCTCCTAAGTCTGTCTTCAAATATTGTTATTCTAGTGAGTCTATGTGGCACCACTATCAGACTATACATCCTTCTTGAAATATAAGGCTCAGAAATGACTGCAGTATTTCAAATGGGATATAACTGGAGCGTTAAAAAACTGTGACATATCCTTCACATATTTAGTTTTCCAGTTCTTTTTAATCAAGGGTAACATCATGCTACATTTTTTTTATTTTTTAGGTTAGAAGTTGAGCAGGAATTTGCAAGAATAGCAAGCTCAAGAGTTTAATTTTCAAGAGACGGTGATGAAGGGAATTTAAAAAGGGGGTGGATATCACCTATGTGGAGGAAAGATTATGTGATGATTAGTAATAGACTTAGAATAATATCCGGGGTTGATCTTTATTTTGTCGAGCTCCTGAAGCAATAATCAGCTTTGGCAGAGGAAATCTGGTCCTGATATTGCTTTGTGTATTCCAGACATACAGTATGAATTGCAAATTGCTGAAGGTGGTGACCAGGGAGGAAAAGAGAAAGAGGTCTTAGAAGGGACAATGATTGCCGCTTTATGACTACGTTTTGTAGTTTGATGCTATTCTAGTCAAGGCCGCTGTTCAAAACCGTAGGTTATAATGGACAGCTTGTGGTCAATTCCACATCTCTGTTTAATTGAATGATTCAGGTAAATCACAAAGTTAAATATGATCTATAATTATCAGGTGAATCTGTGGGTTTAATTTCAGCCTTCAGTATATTTGCTTTTTTCTCCTATTCTGCAATGTTTTATTTGTTTTTCTGCTTGGTTTTTGTTCTTGAGTGAATTTTTATACTGGAGGTGATGACTGACACATACTCATATCACCGATAAATGGTGACGACAACATTAGATGAAGATTGTTTCCTATGTTAGAAGTCTCAAATGAAATTCATTTATTTATGTCCAGCTTTTCTAGGGTTACCATTATACTGAAAATAGTTGTTTGTTTTTCTATAATTTGTATAATTATGTAACATACGTATAAAATGTCATGTTCATAATTCATGTCAAGGAGCAGAATTAGGCCATTCAGCCCATTGAGACTACTCATGTCATTCAATCATAGTTGATCTATCTTGCCCTCCAACCCCATTCTCCTGCCTTCTCCCTGTAACCTTTGTCACATTGACTAATCAAGGGCCTATCAATCTCTGCTTTAAAAACACCCAACGACTTGAACTCCACACCGACATTGCGTCTGTGACAATGAATTCCACAGATTCACCACCCTCTGGCTGAAGAAATCCCTCCTCGTCTCCTTTCTAAATGTATGTCATTTTATTCTGAGCCAGTGCCCTTTGGTCCTCGACTCTCCTAGTAGTGCAAACGTCTTCTCCACATCAGAGTAGAAGAAACAATCTCTCATTGTTTGAAAACATTATTTCATTGTTTGAAGGTATCTACACTACCTTCCCCTTCACCAATCTTCGTATCATCCACAAACTTGGCCACAAAGCCATCAATTCCATCATCCAAAATTCTGGAGAAACCCAGCGGATGAGGCAGCATCTATGGAGCGAAAGAATAGGTGACGTTTCGGGTCGAGACCCTTCTAGCCTGAAGAAGGGTCTTGACCCGAAACGTCACCTATTCCTGCGCTCCATAGATGCTGCCTCACCCGCCGAGTTTCTCCAGCATTTTTGTTACCTTCGATTTTTCCAGCATCTACAGTTCTTTCTTAAAAAATTCCATCATCCAAATCATTCATGTACAATGTCATAAGTAGCAGCAACCCCTGTGGAACACCACTAAGTCACAGTAGCCAACCAGAAAAATACCCTGTTATTCCCAATCTTTGCTTTCTGCCATTCAGCCAGACTTCTATCTTCTATGCTAGTATCTTCACTCTAATACCATGGACTCTCTTCATGCAGATATGTTGGTTTGATTGGCTTTTATAGATTGCCCCTAGTGTGTAGGATGCAATAGTGGGATAACATGGAACTAGCTTGCGGGTGATCAATGGGCCAGTGGGGTCAGTGGGCCACAGGGCCTGTTACCATGTTATAAACCTAAAAACTAAAACTATTTCTTTTAAATGCGTCTAAATGATAAAATTGTGGTTTCCAGCTGCAAACCAATCAAAACTAAGGTTGCATATTTAAGACATAAAAGCATCAATTTCAGCTCTGAAAATATGATGTTGAAGTAAAAACAATCTTCCAAATTGCAAAAGCAAATTAAAATCATGTTGCTTTATCCTAGTTTATAAATTACATTTGTCTTTGATTTCAGTTGAAGTGGCAACTTCGCCCCCAAGTGGTCACAGTTGGCCATAGTTCAAAATAATTTGAGGGATATTTCTGTGTAAAATGGTCACCCTTGATTCGTTCTACTCAAAAGTATCAATGTTAATGACATTACTAAAATAAGCATATTATTAAGGAATGCAGAATTTCATGAATTTGAATTGCATAGTTGAGGTGTTTTTCTCAGCTAAATTTTATTAGGATAATTTAATTGAGACCATTATTCTCTTCATATATTTGGAGGATGTGACTGTCGCTGATAATGCCATCATTTGCTGTTCCTCATTGATTACCATTGAGGAATATTATTGAACCACTGCAATTCTTCGAGTGAAGTTGATTAGGGAGTTCATAGATTTTGATCCGGTGACAATGAAAGGCCAGTGATACATTTCCACGGAGCACGCTGTGTGGCTTACAGGGGAACATGAGGTGATGACATTCATAAGCATTTGTTGCCTATGTCCTTTGAAGTGGTAGAGATCGCAGTTGGAAGTATCCCTGAGAATTGTTGGCAAGTTGCTGAAGAGAACAAATTAGGCTGTGTAAGGTAATCGAGGGATTCCACATAGATTGATTTGGCATCCCTCAATCTGGCATCTATGATGGTGAGAACCCAAAGAGAAGGTTGAGCTTCATCACCACCTTGTTATTTCTGGGTGAAGATGATGGCCAATGTCTCAGCACACGCATCCTATAATTGAGGATAGTGATATTGCAGAATATTCTCTTTCTGATAGATGCTAACATGTCCAGCATCATTAAAGTGCCAGTACACTAGCCTTTGAAGAAGAGAATTGCAATGACTCTGAGAGAAAAAATATATTTGTCTTTAATGGGCAACTTCTAGTTCTAGTTTCACCAACAAGGACACATCCATCCTGCCAAGCCCACTTCACATCTTTTATGTTTCAATTAACTTGCACCACTGAGCAGCTACCTATTGACATTGTGCCCTGCCTTTTAAGGTCATAAGGTCATGTGATATGAGCAGAATTAGGACATTTGGCGCACCTAATCATGGCTGATCCCTCTCTCTCCTCTTAACCCCATTCTCTTGCCTTCTCCTGCCTTGAAGAACAGGATAGTGATGGGGAAGTCTAAGACATGACATAAGAGCAATAATTCTGCAGGACAGCTCTCCCATGCAAGGTTGTGCTTGCAAGTGGGTATCTGCAGGATTGTCCAGACAAAGTGTCTGAATTTTGTGTCTGAATTATCTGTAAATCCTCCTTTAAGTTACATATTTCCGCCACTGCTTTTTTAACAATTGATACCTTGAATTTATAGAATGCCTCTAACTTTAGAGATCTTTGAACTATTTTCAATCTTTAATCAGACTTTATATTTAATTAAATGTTATACCCATTATCCTGTATCTGTACACTGCGGCTGGCTTAATTGTAATCATTTATAGTACTTTCATTGACTGGATAGCATGCAACAAATACTTTTTCACTGTACTTTGGTATGTGTGATACTAATAAACTTACCTGAACTAATACCATGAAATGAATTGAACACAAGCATGTTACCAAATCCCAAATTAAAATTGAGTCATAGATGATGTTCATGTGGCAAAGCCTTCTGGTGCTGATGAAAGTCACTATCTTGAAACATTAACTCCCTCACATCCTCAACGGCAATTTGACATGGACAATACAGGTTGATCATGTTCGTGATGCCCAAACACCCATCCTTGATGAGAAAACTCCACCATTCGTAAAATGGACAGGGACCTTATTTAGCTAAGATAAAGTCAATGTATCCATCTTTAACACAGACAGACAGGTTTAGCAGCATTTGCATGGAAACATGTATTTTGTTGGTTAGGTAAACACAAATATCACTGAGCAGGTGAAAAGCATCTTTTAAATAGATTTTGGAAAGGTATATGTGAAACATTATCAAACATTTGTAATCCATAATAACGTTTTATCATTCCATGACTTCAATGTTTAATTTGTCATAGTAAAATCCAGAAATTAGGTCAAAGGTGATATTGCAAAAGTGTGAAAAGAGTAAGAGAAACCATGAAGTAAATCACAAAGTAACATGAGGTGATGATTCTTCGGTCTAATGTGTATTAAATAGGCATGAACTGCCTTTCACTAAGGTTAATGAGCAATCAATTACTGAAGGCATTATATTGCAATCCAAAGGCAAATGCAGGCATCCTACCTGTAATGTATCACAGTGTGTCACCATGAAAGACTAGCTCTGTGCTTGGTTCTGGTTTATCTAATCATCAGCATTAATGGATAGTCCTATAACATGATGTCAGATGCTGACTGGGTAATCTGTATCCGATGGTGTGAAGAGAGAGGTCAAATAACCCGACCCAATCATTTAAGGCACAGCTTAAAGAAAAGATTACTTTGATGCACATGATTCTTTTTATTTTCTCAAAGGCTTTCATTAGGCATAATCAAACCCTAAGCACTGGGTACACTCTAGTTTAGCTGAACTGTGACAAATCTATGAAGTGAATCTTTTCATTTCAAATTTGCATGCTCAGATCATGTATCGGGAATTTAAGCATTGAGGTCAGCAGACCAGTCTGGATTTTCCATCCATTATTTTAATGGCCTAAAAGACCTACAGTATTTTCTGACCTTGACTCCTGAATTACTTATATGTTCTCCTGCTGTACAAGCTCCATGCTAGGAATAAGAATTCATGAAACCTGCTGTTATATATTGTGCATTACATAATTAGAAAAGTGTCATCTGTGATAACTAGATAACTTGTAATATTAAATTACAAATTAGTATACCGATGTTGCCACTGTACAGTATGTTCTGCAAGACCAGTATGTTCTTATCAAGTAACAATCAGATCTCTGACACTAAGCCAATTACTTCGAACTTCATACTATCATGGATACTGTAGTTAAGATAGTCACTGTTTTCCTGCATTGTTATTTTTAATTCTATAGTTGAATTTTGTTTTGCTGAGCACAATCATTGCTTTTAGCAGGATACAATGCAGAACATAGTTTTATGTTCTGTTTTGAACATAGAAAGGTTTTGTTCTGAATATTCTGGCTGTTATTATACTTTTAATTATTTTTGACAGTCTCAATCATTTATTTAGGAGATGTACGGAATTGCAGTTGTTGGAATTGTGCATAGAACACAAAGTCATGTATGGGTCACACAGCATCTGTGGAGGACATAGATAGGCGACAATTTGGATTGGGTCAGAAGAGGGGTCCTGACATAAACCGCTGCCTTTCCATGTTCTCAGGGATGCTGCCTGACCCGCAGAGTTACTCCAGCACTTAGTGTTCAATCATTCATATATTTTAATTTTCTCAGGTCCCTTGGTACGATAATAATTTTCCAAACTACTTTTGGACATTCCTCCCCAGTGCATTACTACAGTAAGCATATCGTCAGAGTAAAAACACAGCAGAAATATAATTCCAGGAGAGATATCATATTAAGTTGATAATGCTAACTTTTGCAATGTGTCACCAAAGATCATTTTCAAATTGACCTTCATGCCAATGTTAACATTGACTAAAAAATCATGAAATACTCAAAGGGATACTTACTAGTTTAGTGAACAAAGGTTGTCAACATTTATTTGATTCAGATGGAAAAATATCATGAGGTCCATTTCAAGGTGATCTTTAATTCTCATGACAGCACAGTGGCGCAGCTGATAGAGCCAGTGTCTCCCAATGTCAGACCTAATCCCAATCCTAATCCCAGGTCCTGCCTGAGTAAAGTGTGCACACTCTCCCTGTGACTGCTTGAGTTTTCACTGGGTGCTCCACAATCCACAGACAAATTGGTGGTTAGGCACCTCACATTTCGCTTGGGCAGCTTACACCCCAGCAGTATGAAAATTAACTTATCTAACTTCAAGTAACCCTTGGTTTCCCTCTCTCTCCATCCCTCCCCCTATCCAGTTCTCCAACCAGTCTACCGTAACTGTCCCTGACATTTTATCTCTGTTTACTTTGTTGTTACCTCCTCCGAGCTCACAACGATCCATTCTACATTTTCCATGATCTCCTCCCCCTTTGATATCTCGTTCTCACATCTTCCACTTCCTTATATCTGTATCTTCCCTTCCCCCTCCCCGACTCTCAGTCTGAAGAAGGGTCTTGGCCCAAAATGTCACCGATTCCTTCTATCCAGAGATGCTGCCTGTCCCGCTTAATTACTCCAGCTTTTTGTGTCCATCTTGTGTTGTTAGGTTAATTACCCTGAGTGTCTAGATGAATGAAAGAATCTGTGAAGAGTTGATAGCATGTAGGGAGAATAGGATTGCTGTGAAATTAGTGTAAATGAATGGTTGATGGTCAAGCTGACGCTGCATTAAAGGTCCCCTCGAACATTTCTATGACTGTGACTGTACACTACCTTTGTAAGCAAAAAAACGATTTGCAACGTATTAAAGCAGCACTTCTTAATTAATGTTAATGTTTGGTTTACAAGCCAATGGTATGAATATTGAATTCTCCAATTTTAGGTAACATCCTCACTTTTCATTCCCTGTGCAACCCATCCCCTCCTGCCCACAACCCCATTGTACAGCCCCCTCCCCTTCTTTCCACTATATCCCACCCTGGCTTTACATTTCGCACCTCTTCTCTCCAGGATGATGGCGCAGCGGTAGAGTTGATGCCTTACAGCGCTTGCAGCGCTGGAGGCTCTGGTTCGATCCCGACTACAGGTGTTGTCTATACAGAGTTTGAACGTTCTCCCCGTGATCTACGTTGGTTTTCTCTGAGATCTTCGGTTTCATCCCACACTCCAAAGATGTACAGGTTTGTAGGTAAATTGTCTTGGTAAATGTAATAGATTGCCCCTAGTGGGTGTAGGATAGTGTTAATATGCAGGGATCGCTGGTCAGTGTGGTCCCGGTGGGCCGAAGGGCCTGTATCGATGCTATATCTCTAAACTAAAGTAAACTTATCTGACTGTTTTGTTTCCTTTTCAAACAAAGCCTTTGTCCACCTATATGCTAATCAAAATACCTCTCACCTGCAAGTAGGGACTAGACCCGAAGGGTCAACTGTCCACGTTCTTCAGAGATGCTGCATGAACCGTTGAGTTACTCCAGCAATTGTTATGCTGCCAGCACTTTGCATTTTACCTAAATGTACTCAGAGTATCTGTTCCACTTCCAAATTTGAAATGGCTTGTATTTCTGAGTGGATTATTTCAGATTTTTACTGTATTTTCTTTCTCGAGTTCATGGTGAATTTTTCTTTAAGCCGGCAATGCTCAATCAAGATACTAATTGGCTTTGAGTGATTGTGAGTATGAAGTAGACAAAATCATTGAAAAGGGAACAGAGTGAAACCATTCAAACCATTCTCAAAGCATTCAAAATGAGTAGAGTGGCTGAAATTGCCCCTTTGTGCTTTGTGTTTGAATGATTTTAATTGTTGATGAGCCATTTCTTCCCTTTAAAATGTCGATTTCTATTACGAGTGAAGCCATGGAAGGATAAGTGCCTTACCAAATGATTTGACTTGAGAAGCAAGTTTTATTTTTGAGAGGTAACATAGAGATGTAAAGTTTGTAAAATGTGTGCAGGATAGTTTTTTGCAGCAGTACATAGAGGTATCGATCAGAGAAAGGGACAGTGCTGGACCTCCTGTTAGGAAATGAGGCAGGTCAGGTGACGGAGGTATGCGTTGGTGAGCACTTCGGGACCAGTGATCGCAATACCATTAGTTTCAATATAATTATGGAGAGAGTCAGAACTGGACCTAGGGTGGAGATTTTTGATTGGAGAAAGGCTAACTTTGAGGTAATGCGTAAGGATTTAAAAGGAGTGAATTGGGACACTTTGTTTTATGGGAAGAATGTAGAAGAGAAATGGAGGACATTTAAAGGGGAAATTGTAAGAGTACAGAATCTTTATGTCCCTGTTAGGTTGAAAGGAAATAGTAAAAATTGGAAAGAGCCATGGTTTTCAAGGGAAATTGGACATTTGTTTCGAAAAAAGAGAGATATCTACAATAATTATAGGAGACATGGAGTAAATGAGGTGCTAGAGGAGTATAAAGAATGTAAAAAGAATCTTAAGAAAGATATTAGGAAGGCTAAAAGAAGACATGAGGTTGCTTTGGCAAGAAAGGAGAAAGTAAATCCAAAGGGTTTCTACAGCTATTTTAATAGCAAAAGGATAACGAGGGAAAAAATTGGACCATTAGAGAGCCAGAATGGACAGCTATCTGCAGAACCAAAAGAGATGGGGGAGATATTGAACAATTTCTTTTCTTCGGTATTCGCCAAGGAGAGGGATATTGAACTCTGTGAGGTAAGGGAAAAAAGTAGAGTAGCTATGGAAACTATGAGATTCAAAGAGGAGGAAGTACTGACACTTTTGAAAAATATAAAAGTGGATAAGTCTCCAGGTCCTGACAGGATATTCACTAGGACATTGAGGGAAGTTAGTGTAGAAATAGCAGGAGCTATGACAAAAATATTTCAAATGTCATTAGAAACGGGAATAGTGCCGGAGGATTGGCATACTGCGCATGTTGTTCCATTGTTTAAAAAGGGTTCAAAGTATAAACCGAGCAATTATAGACCTGTTAGTTTGACGTCAGTGGTGGGCAATTAATGGAAAGGATACTTATAGATAATGTATATAAGTATCTGGATAAACAGGGTCTGATCAGGAACAGTCAACATGGATTTGTGCCTGGAAGGTCATGTTTGACAAACCTTCTTGAATTTTTTGAAGCGGTTACTAGGGAAATTGATGAGGGTAAAGCAGTGGAGGTTGTCTATATGGATTTCAGTAAGGCCTTTGACAAGGTTCCCCATGGAAGGTTGGTTAAGAAGGTTCAATCTTTGGGTGTTAATGGCAGAGTAGCAAGATGGATTCAACAGTGGCTGAATGGGAGATGTCAGAGAGTAATGGTGGATGGCTGTTTGTCAGGTTGGAAGCCGGTGACCAGTAGGGTGCCTCAGGGATCTGTGTTGGGTCCACTGTTGTTTGTCATGTACATCAATGATCTGGATGATGGGGTGGAAAATTGGATAAGTAAGTATGCAGATGATACTAAGATAGGTGTGGTGGTGGATAATGAAGATTTTCAAAGTCTACAGAGAGATTTGGGCCATTTGGAAAAGTGGGCTGAAAGATGGCAGATGGAGTTTAATGCTGATAAGTGTGAAGTGCTACATCTTGGCAGGACAAATCAAAATAGGACGTACATGGTAAATGGTAGGGAACTGAGGAATGCTGTGGAACAGAGAGATCTAGGAATAACTGTGCATAGTTCCCTGAAGGTGGAATCGCATGTAGATAGGGTGGTAAAGAAAGCCTTTGGTGTGCTGGCCTTTATAAATCAGAGCTATGAATATAGGAGTAGGGAAGTAATGTTAAAATTGTACAAGGCATTGGTAAGACCAATTCTGGAGTATGGTGTACAATTTTGGTCGCCTAATTATAGGAAGGATGTCAACAAAATAGAGAGAGTACAGAGGAGATTTACTAGAATGTTGCCAGGGTTCCAGCAACTATGTTACAGAGAAAGGTTGAACAAGTTAGGTCTTTATTCTTTGGAGCGCAGAAGGTTAAGGGGGGCGCAGAAGGTTAAGATTGAGGTCTTTAAAATGATGAAAGGGATAGGCAGAGTTGACGTTTGGAGCGCAGAAGGTTAAGATTGAGGTCTTTAAATTGATGAAAGGGATAGGCAGAGTTGACGTGGATAAGCTTTTCCCAATGAGGGTAGGGAAGATTCAAACAAGAGTCATGATATGAGAATTAAGGGACAGAAGTTTAGGGGTAACGTAGAGAGGACTTCTCTACTCGGAGGGTAGTGGCTGTGTGGAATGAGCTTCCAGCAGAAGTGGTGGAGGCAGGATCGATTTTAACATTTAAAAGTAAAGTGGATAGGTATATGGACGGGAAGGGAATGGAGGAGTATGGTCTGAGTGCAGGTAGATGGGACTAGGGGAAAACAAATGGTTGGCACGGACTGGAAGGGCCGAGAGGGCCTGTTTCCGTGCTGCAGTTGTTATATGGTTATATGGTTATGTGACATGCAGAAGAAAAAGCAGAACATGTGTAGAGTTATGCATCTGATTTGTGTGCCTGTTACATGACTGGGGAATATTGAGTACAGAAACAATTCCTCTGGGATTTCTGTTCCGATATAGAAGGCTCTCAAGATACCCTTTTCAGCCAGAAAATCAGTTCACTGGAGTAACAATTGCATTACTTTATAACTGTCATAAGAAGGGAAGTCTGTGGTAAAGGCACATAAATAAGAAAGAGTGGAAAGGATGTGCTCGTCAACAATAGGATGGCACATTGGTACAACTGTTGAGCTGCTGACTCACAGCGCCAGAGACCCGTGTTCGATCCTGACTATGGGTGTTGTCTGTATGTTATCCCTGTGATCATGTGGGTTTTCTCCAAGTGCTATGGTTTTCTTCGACATTCCAAAGGCATGCAGGTATGTAGGTTCATTGTCTGCAGTAAATTGCCCCTAGTATGTAGGACATAGAACTTCTGTACGGGTGATAGATGTTCCACGTAGACTCGATGGGCTGAAGGGCTAAACTGTATCTCTAAACAAAACCAATACGATTAATGCATCAGTGGTTTGTGCAGCTCAGGGTTTACTTCAGGACTCCCTGCATTGATGAACTGGAAAATGTTCAAGAGCACTTCATCCAGCCTACATGATTATATACCTCAGTCATTATCAGTTGCATCATGAAAAGTGTTGATGATTGTATTCCAAAAAAGATAATTCGGGACTATTCTAACTGTCACTGTATGTCATGTTGTCACTTGCAGGCAGAGCACCAAGGCAAATTCCTTGTATGTGAATACTTGGCCAATAAACTTATTAATTAATTCATTCATTCATTCAAAAACCTTGGATGAACTGGGAGACTCACTCTCTACTAATGTTCAGATCTTATGTTCGGATTTCAAGAATAATGATCACACACTGTTGTGGAGTTAGCCTCAACATGGGCCACTTATGCTCGAACCCTCGTCAGGAGATACGAGGGTGGGCACGTGACGTCATGGGCTAGAGGGAGTGTCCTGGCACTTAAGGTCTTTCACCTCGTGACCTTAAGAAGTCAACAGGTAGCTGAGCCCGAGAGTACAACCTCGCTCAGCTACAGCAACATTGTAATATGGTTAGCGCACCAACTTAACGTGTCACCACTGAATAAACAACACTTTGAACTTGCCTGACGTCTCACCTTTAATCACTACGTATGGTGCCGCTAACATTGGTGACCCCCAACTGTCCGAATTGAAATTTGGACTCACCTGATGCACGCAGCCTCGGGAGACCTGATGTCTGCAGCCGGCTGCCCAGGCCTGATGAACTACGCTGCCGCCTACCAGGCCCTGCAGTGAGGTATGCCGCCTCTTCCCCACCTGCTGCTGCTCACCGGAGCTGAGAAGCTGCGGCTGCCGCCGCTCTCCCGCTCCTGGCAACGGGTCAGGCCTCGCTTCCAACCCCCACACCGCCCCAGGCCTTGTGTGACGGCCGCCGAGCTCCTCTGCATGACATGCCCAGAGCTGACCATCGGAGCGGATGGGTTGTACCCGCCACCGCTGCCCCACTAGGAGCTGCGAGCATAGCAGCCTCCTGCCCACAGCAACGCTGACTCACACAGGATGGCCCTGGGAGCAGAGATAGAGAGTACCTGCCACTCTCCCACTCCCGACAAAAGACCCGGGCCTGGCCTCGCACCTCGAACGCGGCTCCAGGCCCTGCACTGCACTGTGCCCCACAGCTCCAGGCCCTGCACCGGCCTCACCTCACCCGTACCGCACTGGGCATCACTGCTCCAGACCTGGCACCACAACAGGCCTTGCCACAGCTCTGTGCACTGCCCTGCACCGCGCCTTGCCCCGCCGCTCGATAGGGCGGGCTTACCTGGGGCGCCTAACGAAGACGCCCTTCTGCTCCTCACCGGTCTTGAATCGCCGGTGAACGCTGCCTCAGCCGGCCAGCAAAATGGCCACCAAGGCCTCCTACAACAAGTGGCCAACCCGACTACAAAAATGGCTGCCGTAGCCAGTTGGAAGAGAAGCTCGAATTTATCTTCCACAGCGCCACCTTCTGCCCGGATGCCGTGCCTACACCCTGACCACCAGCAACAGCGCCAATATCAGAGCGGCTGCCATCATTGCAGCTTCACCGCGGTCCACAGCGCCACCTCCTGGCTGGATGCCGACATTGCCGCCTCACCGTAGTCCACAGCACCACATACCCCTTGAACTTTTCCACATTTTGTCACGTTACAACCACAAACGTAAATGTATTTTATTGGGATTTTATGTGATTGACCAACACAAAGTGGTGCATAATTGTGAAGTGGAAGGAAAATGATACATGGTTTACAAATTGTATTACAACTAAAAAACTGAAAAGTGTGGCGTGCAAAAATATTCAGCCACCCTGAGTCAATACTTTGTAGAACCACCTTTCGCTGCAATTACAGCTGCAAGTCTTTTGGGGTATGTCTCTACCAGCTTTGCACATCTAGAGACTGAAATTTTTGCCCATTCTTCTTTGCAAAATAGCTCAAGCTCAGTCAGATTGGATGGAGAGCGTCTGTGAACAGCAATTTTCAAGTCTTGCCAGAGATTCTCAATTGGATTTAGGTCTGGACTTTGACTGGGCCATTCTAACACATCAATATGCTTTGATCTAAACCAGTCCATTGTAGCTCTGGCTGTATGTTTAGGGTCGTTGTCCTGCTGGGTGAACCTCGGCCCCAGTCTCAAGTCTTTTGCAGCCTCTAACAGGTTTTCTTCCAAGATTGCCCTGTATTTGGCTCCATCCATCTTCCCATCAATTCTGACCAGCTTCCCTGTCCCGGCTGAAGAATAGCATCCCCACAGCATAATGCTTCCACCACCATGTTTCACAGTGGGGATGGTGCGTTCAGTGTGATGTGCAGTGTTAGTTTTGCGCCACACATAGTGTTTTGTATTTAGGCCAAAAACTTCAATTCTGGTCTCATCAGACCAGAGCACCTTCCTCCACATGTTTGCTGTGTCCCCCACATGGCTTGTGGCTAATTGTAAATGGGACTTCTTATGGCTTTGTTTCAACAATGGCTTTCTTCTTGCCACTCTTCCATAAAGGCCCGATTTGTGGAGTGCACGACTAATAGTTGTCCTGTGGACAGATTCTCCCACCTGAGCTGTGGATCTCTGCAGCTCCTCCAGAGTTACCATGGGCCTCTTGGCTGCTTCTCTGATCAATGCTCTCCTTGCCCGGCCTGTCAGTTTAGATGGACAGCCATGTCTTGGTAGGTTTGCAGTTGTGCCATACTCTTTATATTTTCGGATGATGGATTAAACAATGCTCCATGAGATGTTCATAGCTTGGGATATTTTTTTATAACCTAACCCTGCTTTAAACTTCTCCACAACTTTATCCCTGACCTGTCTGGTGTGTTCCTTGGGCTTCATGATGCTGTTTGTTCACTAATGTTCTCTAACAAACCTCTGAGGCCTTCACAGAACAGCTGTATTTATACTGAGATTAGATTACACACAAGTGGACTCTGTTTACTAATTAGGTGACTTCTGAAGGCAATTGGTTGCACTGGATTTTGTTTAGGGGTATCGGAGTAAAGGGGGCTGAATACCTTTGCACACCACAGTTTTCAGTTTTTTATTTGTAAAAAAATTTGAAAACCATGTATCATTTTCCTTCCACTTCACAATTATGCGCCACTTTGTGTTGGTCTATCACATAAACTCCCAATAAAATACATTTACGTTTGTGGTTGTAACGTGACAAAATGTGGAAAGGTTCAAGGGGTATGAAAACTTTTGCAAGCCACTGTATGTTCGAACCCTCGTCAGGAGATACGAGGGCGGGCACATGACGTCATGGGCTAGAGGGAATGTCCTGGTACTTAAGGTCTCTCACCTAGTGACCTTAAGAAGTCAACAAGGACATCCTTGTGATTGAGACAGTGCAGCGTAGGTTCACAAGATTGATCCCTGGGATGGCGGGATTGTCATATGAGGAAAGATTGAAAAGATTAGGCTTGTATTCACTGGAGTTTAGAAGAATGAGGGGGGATCTTATAGAAACATAAACAAATTACAAAAGGACTGGACAAGATAGATGCAGGAAAAATGTTCCCAATGTTGGGCAAGTTCAGAACCAGGGGCCATATTCTTAGAATAAAGGGGAGGCCATTTAAGACTGAGGTGAGATAAAATAGTTTTCATCCTGAGAGTTGTGAATTTGTGGAATTCCCTGGCACAGAGGGCAGAGGAGGCCAAATCACTGGATGGATTTAAGAGAAAGTTAGATAGAGCTCTAGGGGCTAGTGGAATCAAGGGATATGGGGAGAAGGCAGGCACGGGTTATTGATTGGGGATGATCAGCATGATCACAATCAATGTCGGTTCTGGCTCGAAGGGCTGAATGGCCTCCTTCTGCACCTATTTTTAATGTTACTATGTTTCTAATTGATGTTTGATTCTTCAGGGATGTTGAAGTAACAATGTAGTTTGCTCAATATTCTGTTGCAATCTTTGACTTGACTATAGACTTGCAGGAATAGCAATCAATGGTGCTACATTATTTTCCAACAGAAATGAAAACTTATTTGAGAAACAAAAGTGTTTCAGTTTATTTACCAGTTTGACAATAAAACATTTTAGTGTGGGAATTTCTAGACAAAGTTTTTTTTCCAACAATTAAAATCACAACCACATTTATTGTAAGATATAGCTTAGTTTTATCTATATTACTAAAAGTCTGATCTTGACTGCTTTTGGCTCGCTGTGCTGTAATTTCCGAGAGAACGCTGCGAGTGTTTTTAAACTCTGTAAGCCTGGCTCGCAGAGCCAGCTAGAGTTGCTAATATATATTGTTAAATTTTTTAAACTCTGTAAGTCTGGCTCGCAGAGCCAGCTAGAGTTGGAAAAAAATATTTTTAAAGTGCGGTAATGGAGTGGAACGTGCGGGGACCGCGGTTACCGCTTTTAGATTGGGTCGGGAGATAAGGGCAGTGGGAATCATCCTCCCCAGCACCTTGTTTAGGGCTGAATGAGACCTCCCTAGAGCATTACTCAGGAGAAGCAGGGCAGGAGGAATCTGACCCTGTAGCTGGTGTCACTGCTTATGTGCACACACCAGCGCACATGAGCCACCGGTAGGGACTGGTGAGGCTATCTAGAAAACTCTAGCTGCCAAATGTAAATTATATGGTTTCTCACCAGTTCCAGAATACGTTCATGGAGACTACCATAAGTTGTAAAACACCTGCAAACTGAGCTTCACTCAAAATGTTCATCGTGAACTCGGCAAAGGCACAAATGAGTGCAACGATGCGGAGACAAAAAGTGAGATTTCAACGCATCCCCAAGTTGTTGCTATTCAACAAGATATGCTGGCCTGTTCTGCAACGCCTACGTTGAACCCGAAGTTGCAGCTCTATGTAGGTCCACCAATATCCAAGCCCAGATTATTTATTTGGGCCTCCTCCAACAAGCCAAGGATCTGGAGGAACATGCCAAAACAATCCGTCTCAGCAAGACATACATTCCTTCTGCCAGGATGCCGTCTCGCAGGTCGTTTCAGCGCGAAAGGTGACGGATCCAGGGGCAGGGCCAAGCAGAGTGGGGCCAGTGGGACGAAGGTATTACTCACCTGTGTATCCCAGCTACAACCCCAATATGGGCAGAGTAAAGTCCGACTGTAGAGGTACAGGTGATTCATTTTGTCCAGGATAAGTTCTGGGACCTCTGGTTGGGGATAGGTTGCAATTGGGTATGATGAACGGTGCTGCATAACATCTCATCAGTTTATACTACACACTGTCTCAAGCTCGAATACAGTTTATGGCAACAATTGATCCGCCTGTACACAATATGCCTAATAGAGTATTGGGGGTTTCTGCACAAACTCAGCAGGTAAAAGAATAAATTACGGGTTGTCCCAAAAAAGGGGATTAGAGAGGACTATAAACCATCCTCAACAATTGTGTCCAATATTTTCCCCAGACAGAGAAAAGATGGGGGATGTAGAGGTATTCTGGACCTAAACCAGTTAAATTCCTATGTTCAGTATATGCATTTTTAAATAGACACCTTCAATACTGCGAAAAACGGCTGTTATATGGCAACTATAGGCCTGAAAGATGCATATTGTTCAGTACCAATTCATCATCAGTATCGGAGATACTTGAAATTTAGTTGGATGGGACAGCTGCGGCAATTTAAAGCATTACCAATGAGTTAACCTCAGTTCTAGGCTATTCAAGAAATTGTGCGAACCAGTGCTAGCGCTACATTGGGCCCAGAATTGGTAAAGGCTTATCTAGATGATATTTTAATCATAAGCAACACTCAAGAGACAGCTGAGGAATCGGTTTCATCAACCAAATACATATTAGAAAGGTTAGAGTTCCTGGTCCATCCAACTAAATGCAAGTTAGAGCAATCCTAAAAAATTGTTTATTTGGGATATGTCAGTGACTTTGCCTACAGACAAGGCTGTGGAGATCAGAGGGGTCTGTACCAGTCTTACTGGAAAACAATATCCCTCCATCCGGGAAGTAGCTACTGTTATTAGTAAATTGGTGGCAGTTTTCCCTGTAGTGCAGTTGGAGTGCAAGCTAGAGGTTATGGAAAGTGCTGGGAGAGAGTCTGTTCGCAGGAAGCGTGGGGCACGCAGTGATGCGGTTCCATCTCAGCATTCGAGTCGGGAGCTAAGTGCGGTAACGCTGGCTCTGATACCAATGGCTGCTGCCCCGGTGATTGAACAGCCTCCAGCTGCTCCAGTGTCGCAGGGCACTGAGGCCACGGCAACAAGTTAAAAAAAAAAATATATTTTTTTTTTAAACGAAAGTCTGTCAGACCAGTTTTATCTGACAGGTCTGAGGAAGAAGAAGACTCTCCTCCAGACCAGAAAAGAATGTAGGGGAGACTGGAACAAATGGAGAAAATTGCTCCAAACTTTAATCAGTCAAGGGTCCAAAGACCCAGAGATTTCCCAGGCAGCCTCCGAAAGAGTTCAATACACTGAGTATGGTGCCTATCAAGAATGGGAATATCACTCTCCAGTGCCTTGTTTAGGTCTGGAAGAGGTCTCCCCAGATCAAGACGCGGGAGTACCAGGGCAGGTGGAGACTGACCTGGTGTCCCTACTTATGTGTATACACCAGAGCACAAAAGCCATGCTCCGGGTGTTCCCGATGTAGCAATAAGTTTTGCTATACCGGAATGGACTGGTGAGGCTATGGAGGAGAACCTGGCTGCCAACATTAATTGATTTCTCACCAGCGCCAAGAAACTGTTATGACTGAAACAGCTGAAATATATAAAACACCCATCAATTGTGCCTCGCTCAAGGTGCCAACAGTAAAATCTGCAACTTGGGCACCCATGAGTGCAACGATGTGAGGGCAGGAAATGCGTTTCCAGCATGTCCTCAAGCTGATATCAGCAGGCATCACTGTATTTGGGAAACACATACAAGGGTCGACAATGTCCAAAACTCAAAAGAACATGCTTGCGTTGTTCTGCAATGCCTATTTCGAACTTAATTGTATGAGGAAAATCGCCATTCGGCCAACATTGCACCCAAAATTTGCAGGACTGTGTAGGGCAAGCAACATTCAAGCACCGGATTACTTGTTCGGCGACGATCTCATCAAGCAAATTAGGGGCATTGACGATGAGGCAAAGACAATTGGACTTATGAAACCATTCATCCCTGCTCCCAGGATGTCGTCTAAACAGTTAGGTTTGATGCGCAGGGGGTCGGATCACGGGGCAGGGCCAAACAGAGGAAGGCCGATGGGGCAAAAATATTACCCACCAGTGCAGCCCAACAACAACACAATATTGGGAGGAGGAGACTTTCCAGGCTGATTGTCGAGGGCGGCATCAACATCCGCAGTGAAGGCGCAGGATGTGCCACTAGACCAAATCCTCGGGACCGCAAGATGGTCTAAGGAATCGACGTTTCTACGTTTTATGATAAACTTGTTCTTACAGTACCAAGGTTTGGGCATGCTGTGTTGGGTCCTGTACAGGGTTTAAAGCATACCCTGTTGACCAAAGTGTAGTTAAGCACCTGAGTCAATATATCAAGGTAGCTTAGAGTCTCAGAGGCTCTTAGACAGCAATGCTCATCAGTCACAAAAAATTTCATAAAACGTGTCAGTATAAACTATTTCTAGATGGTAAAACAGGTTTTGGATTCTGCTGGAGTAGACACTCATGTATTTAAATCTCACTCCACCAGGGCGGCATCAACATTCGCAGCAAGGCCGCAGGATGGTCTAAGGAATCAACTTTCAAAAATTATGTTAAACCTGTCCTGACAGTGCCAGGGTTTGGGCATGCTGTTTTGATTTCCATTTGATTTGATTTGTTTTGCCTTTATAAGTTTCATTTGTGATTTCCCCTGGGATAGAGGGGTCATTACTGTATTGTTATTTAAAAAATGATTATTGGATAATTCGAAGCAATGTTCAATAAATTATTTATTCACTACTGTGTCAACTGAAGCAGTGTGTCGTATGGAGTCCATCTACGGCATGAAATCACAGAGCTTTGAAATCTTCACGTAGTCACTCCCGTGACTCCGAAGTAAAATAGTAAGATTAAATGAGAACTTACCAGTTCGAAGTTTGATCCTTATTTTATGAGGAGTTACGATGAGGGATTACGTGCCCTCCGCTCCCGGCCATCATAATCGAAAGGATCATCTGGTAGTTCTAGTCTTCTCAAAGCCTTACTATGTTACTTCGGCTATCGGTTTCTGTGTTTTCACGCCGCTGCTTTGAAGTATGACGCGCATGCGCCTGGCGGGGCTTCTTCACGTAATCCCTCATCGTAACCTCATAAAATAAGGATCAAACTTCGAACTCGTAAGTTTTCGTTTAATCTTACTATTAAATGCCAATATCCTATCTGCCTTGACCACCATCTCTGGCAGTGCATTCCAGGCACCTCTGTGTAAAAAAACTTGCCATGCACATCTCCATTAAACATTGTTCCATTAGTTGATTTTTCCATCCTGCCAAAATGGTTCTGAATGTATACCCTATCTATGCTTCTCATAATTTTATATACTTGCGATACAATATGCAGCTTCTGCATTTACGCTGGGCTTCTTAGCATTTCCAATACAAAGACTCAGAGTTGAAGCATTGCAACACATAAGTGATGCCTAAAATAGTAAGATTAAACGTGAACTTACCAGTTCGAAGTTTGATCATTATTTTATGAGGAGTAACGATGAGGGATTACGTGAAGAAGCCCCGCCTGGCGCTGGAACGGCATACTTCAAAGCAGCGGCATGAAAAAAACACAGAACATAATGGCCGGAGTAAGATAGTAAGGCTCAACATGGATTTAGAACTACCAGATGATCATTTATTTTATGAGGGTCGGGAGTGGAGGGCACGTAATCCCTCATCGTTACTCCTCATAAAATAACGATCAAACTTCGAACTGCTAAGTTCTCGTTTAATCTTACTATTTTACTTCGGAGTCACGTGAGTGACTACGTGAAGATTTTGAAGCTTTCTGTGTTTTTTATGTCGTAGACTCATTCCATACGACACTCTGGCTCATTCAACACAGTAATGAGCAAAATAACACATTTTTTCCTCCAAACATTGCCTCAAGTTATGTGATAAATTATTTCACATTATAAAAGAATAAAAGTAATGCCCTTTCCATTGAAAGGCAAGTTTATCACAAAATATCAATTGATATATATAATTTGATGGTATGAACAAAGCAACAATTATAGAGAACCCAACACTCCGTGTCCAATCCTGACACCATGACTGGTTCCATTTAATTTAATATTTATTTTACACCCTCCTGTGGCCTTGCATCTTTGCTCGAGCGGCTCATCCTGTGCCATTCCTGTGAATGTATCTACCTCCTTACAGAGTGATTTTCCACATTTCAGTGTCTAGTTCCACTGAGTGTTATTCAATTTTTAACCATCTAGAATACATTTCTCTAGAACCATCAGTTTTTACTGAAACCTAATGTGGTTTTTTGTGTGTAATAAGTAGTGCAGAGACTCTTACCTACTTCAACATATTTCATCAATGTTCACACACACACACAATTTAAGGCCGACAGGATATGCTTATAGGTTTACCTTGGTTTCAGCTCTTCTTGGTCTGCTTTGTTTGGTAAATTCATAAACATATATGATAGTGTAATCTGTATCCACATACAATTATAATGTAATATTTGCAATGTTTGCACTCTTATCTTGATACTAAAGTCATCAGCATTATTACTTTCAATGTTAACTTTTTTGAATCATTGATAGAATTTCCATTGCCTAAGGCAATTCAACTATATTGATCTCCAGTGTATTGCAATTTTGGACATATATATATACATATATATATCTATATTTATATCTACATATATATCCCTTTTCATATTGGATATTACGAATGAACCCGATAACTTCTTGGTTTAAAACAAAAGGTCCCTTGCAGTCAGAAACAGGTGAGTTTCATGGGGAACAAGGAATGAATAAACTACTTTGGTTTCCGTCTTCACATAAATAATCTGCCTGAAATAGCAGGGGACTGTGGGTCAAAGGAGGAATTGAGTGCAAGTGTGTAGCAAATGTAACCCTCTTTTTAAGAAGGGAGGGAAAGAAACGGGGAATTTTAGTCTAACATCACTAGAGTCAGTTATTAAAGAGGGATCGCAGCACATTTGGAAAGTGGTGAAATCATTGGACAAAAGCAGCATGGATTTACAAAAGGTAAATCATGTCTGACGAATCTTGTGGAATTTTTCGAGGATGTAACTAGTAGCGTGATAAGGGGGAACCAGTGGATGTGGTATATCTCGGACTTCCAGAAGGCTTTCGACAAGGTCTGGGCAAAGCAAAAACGTCCTTTTCACAATGGCAGGCAGTACTAGTGGGGTACCGCATGCTGGGGCCCCAGCTATTTACAATATATATTTAGTAATTGAAGGCTATATCTCCAAGATGACTACTAAGCTGGGGGCAGTGTTCGCTGTGAGGAGGATGAAAGAGATGCAGTAATAATGTGATAAATGTGAGGTTATCCACTTTGGTGAGTGGATGGCCGATTGATGCAGCGAGACCTGGGTGTCATGGTACACCAGTCATTGAAGGCATGCAGGTGCAGCAGGCAGTGAAGAAAGCGAATGGTATGTTAGCTTTCATAGCAAAAGGATTTGAGTAAGGAGCAGGGAGGTTTCTACTTCAGTTGTACAGGGTCAGGGTCTTGGTGAGACCACACCTGGAGTATTGCGTGCAGTTTTGGTCTCCAAATCTGAGGAAGGACATTATTGCCATAGAGGGAGTGCAGAGAGGTTCACCAGACTTATTCCTGGGATGTCAGGACTGTCTTATGAAGAAAGACTGGATAGACTCGGTTTATACTCTCTATTTAGGAGATTAAGAGGGGATCTTATAGAAACTTATTCTTAAGGGGTTGGACAGGCTATGCATGCAGGAAGATTGTTTTCGATGTTGGGGAAGTCCAGGACAAGGGGTCACAGCTTAAGGATAAGGGGGAAATCCTTTAAGACCGAGATGAGAAAGACCTTTCTTCAGAGAGTGGTGAGTCTCTGGAACTCTCTGCCACAGAGGGTAGTTTGAAGGCCAGTTATTCGCTATATTTAAGAGTGAGTTGGATGTGGCCCTTGTGGCTAAGGGGATCAGAGGGTATGGAGAGAAGGCAGGTACGGGATACTGAGTTGAATGATCAGCCGATCATATTGAATGGCGTGTGCAGGCTCGAAGGGCTGAATGGCCTACTCTGCACCTAATTTCTATGTTTCTATGTTTCTATGTTTGGTTAGTATATTGTCCGTAAATAGGACGATAAACACCCTGAGCCCTATTATTGGCTCTATCAATTAGATACTCAGAAAAAATGCAATCTACAAGGAACTCACATATATCTAATATGACAAATAACTTTACTGTATACACAGACTTCCAATTTCTTATAAAATATTGTTTTTTAAACTTATTTCTGCAAATTGCAGGTATAACACTTCTTTATACATAATTATTTTATTGTTATGTTGTTATATTAGTTAAACATTCATAGACTTCTTTGACGATCAAACTGTTGTAATGGTCTGATCAACCTGCAGATAGTCAATTCATATTCTCATGTCATGGATGCCTTTGTACAACAATAAATTACTGCAACTATGAATCATCACAAGTGTTTCAACATCACTCAATATTTATGAAAACCATGAAGGATCCGTTTTGGGCCACCAAAATGCCTCTGGCAGTGTCCTGCTACATTTTCATCAGACACTGCCCTATCAGACAAAAATAAGGAACATAAAAGAACATTTTTCCTCATGTAATTGAGAGAAAAGCATCCACCTTTCCTGTTCTTGGTTTACCCACGAGAACATTTGAAAGATTGGTGATTTAATCTGTATACGACCAGATTAATCGTAAGTAATCCATATTAATGACAATGTATTTTCCCCCCTTAATTTGTTGTCTCCGATAACATTGTCTCTTTCTTAGAGATAAACAGCTGGACTAAAACATTTTAGAATATGCCACATCTGTTTACTCAGATAACCCCATGATTATTATTTTACTTATCTTATGTGATTTAATGTATGCCACAGCCGTGGTATTGTTCACCTTGATATGACATGGACACTTCCATAATAGAACAATCAATATTTAATCCATAACTCCTTATACTTCAATAATTAATTAACAAATGTTTGGAGAAATTTCTTAGGACAATCCATTTGCAATTACCTGGTATTATTGTCCATAGTCCCAACAAGAGACGTATCAATTATTTTTATAAGAATAGATAATATTCTTATCTTACCCAAATATTCACAGAAGCTGTCCATCATCTGTTAATACTTGCTTCAGCTTGCAACAGCTGCTAAGCTTACAGTTGAAGCAGCTTGTGAACCCCCTTTTTTTTATCCATTACTTTAATAATGATAATGCATCATTTGGTATTTGCATAAGCCTCTCACAAAGACATACATATTCTTATAAGCTTCTGTATTCCTTCTTTTGGAGCTTTATTTACTCTTTACCTAGGCTCCTTTTCTAATGGAGGGACAAAGTATGTCAACAAAGCAATGAGACATATTTGTATCATGGAACAATTTTCCATCTCTTATGGTGCTGAATTTCTCCTAAATCCAGAATAGTAATTTATGAAACATTTATGCATGCCTAAAACATAGGCTTTATGTGATGGGTCAGGTCCTTGCCTTTTCAACAGGCTTGTAATTGCAGCACTAATTTGCAGCTGACTCTTTATAACCTTCCAATTTAAAATGTGATCAAGATAAATCATAACCATGTCCTCATTAGTGCAAGTGTTGATCTTTTATCAGTACAATTGTTCTTCCAGTATTCTGTTTAACAGCCTTGAACTGGTTTTAATCCTTTAGACAATGTTTTAACTTGCACCGCTTGACCCATTTTAATTAATTTCAAGCACCTGTAATATTTGATTAACACTTTGTTAATAACAACTGTATTTCAATGTTGAAGATGTTTCCATTTTAATAAAATGTTCTTACACTGTGAAAGTGTATATTAAATGATGTTTTGTATGGTTTATACCATCACATCCTTACACTGAGGTAATTTTATAATATATATATGTACGTACCCCTTCTTTATTGGAATTACTTTTGGGTGCAAACCTAAAATCAATTTCTTTAGGTTTTCTTATACAGGTGAACCAATCCTTCTACAATTTTTTTTTTTTGTAGTCCTTAGTTTATTAAATTAATGATTATAATACACCTGTAATCCCCCACAATCGGAGATTTCATGAATTTATTTTGTAACAGTTGTTTGCACCTCTTCAATGTACTTCAAGCCTTCTTTTCCCAATTATATGGGTTCGGATAAGGCTATGTTTGATTATGTTTATTTATCATACTTCTGCCTTAGTTTTGATCCATTATCAAATCTTTACATTGGATCATAATTCCCCCCCCCCCCCCAAAGTTTAAAGACCAATAGTCTGTTCTTTTGTAATCAAATTTTGAATAATCATAAGGCAGGTTTTATTCCATAATAATCAGGAGTTTAACATAACCTGATTTGTATTGATCTGCAAATCTAGAGTGCAGATTTGGTCCCAAATAATATATATTTCTTCCCATTGAGCTCCACAAACTGATGGCAATTTATTTTACTTCAAATGTATTGGTTATTTGCACAATATTTTATTTGTTTTCCATTGAATGGAAATGCCATGCACCAGTTTGAAATACTTTTTAAATCGTATTTCCTTACATCTCATATAATTGAGACATGGATATCATAAACGGATTCACCATTGATATCTTTATAAACTTAAAAGTTTTATCATATTCTGCTGTTTCACCATAACAGCTTTGGTGAGACCAATTAATTTTTTTTTTTTCCATATTTACTTTTCATGGCCTCACTCATTCATTCAGGTATCGCACCTAGTACACCTCTATATATATTTTGTGCTGAAGTGTACTTAAATAAAACATAAAAGTTTTATTATTATTCTGCTGTTTTAATCATAACAGCTTTAGTGAGAGACCAACTAATTTTGGTTTCCATGGTTATTTTCCATGGCCTCACTTCTTATTCAGGTGTTGTACCTACACCTGTATATATATATATATATATATATATATATATATATATATATATATATATATTATATATATATATATATATATATTATATATATATATATATATATATATATATATATATATATATATTTATTTTTACTGCCCTTGTTACTCCTGAGTTTTTTCCTCAAGGAGACTACCTTCAAACATATCTGAGGTAGATATTCCCACAATATTTCATCATATATATTTAATATATGAAACCCCCTTAGGGTAGGTTAGGGAATGTTTTGGGGCCTTTTAAGCCTTTTTGGCTTGAATTCTTTATTTATTTTATTTTTATTTTTTTGAATCTTTTTTCCATTATTTTTTCAAGCCATAGAGCTTTTTTAGTCTGAAGGCCTTTTATTTTGAACTTTTTAAATTATGGCCTTTCTGACTTTATAAAAGTTCCCCCCCCCCCCCCCCCCCCCCCCTCCTGCCAAAAGTTTGTGGAGCGACTAAAAAGTCTTCGTAACGTAATTTTGACGGGCACCGGTATCGGAACCGGCTCCGTAATCTCCCGTTCTGATCGCTCCCCTCAGGACGTTCTTTTAAAACTCCGTTGTTTTTCATATAAAGTATTTCCTTTTATTTTAACTTTTACTTATTTTTTACTTTTAATTTAGTTTTAAATCCTGGTGTTCAATACCAGCCACGGAGTTTTTTAGACCCTGAAAGTGTTTTTTCCCCTGCACTTACCTGCGGGCCCATACCTACCGCTGTCGAGGAGCTGCCTCTGCAGCTCATGCTCTGCTGTCAGCGTCGACGTCATGCCGTTCCAGCGCCAGGCGGGGCTTCTTCACTTAGTCACTCACGTGACTCCGAAGTAAAATTGAGTAGTAATAAACATATACCATTTAGTCTTGGTGTTATTTACCTCTAGATAGTGTATCAAATTTCTAGCTATTCAATCTGATGAATATTTTGTATCTCAGTTAACAATCTAGAATACCTGAATATATGAATGAAAGCAGGAGTGGGTTCCAGATGTGGTGTCATGAATACCATATGCATCGCCTTTTTTAATTCAGTTCCCCAAGCAATAAATAGTAGCATTCTGTTAACTATCCTAATTATTTCTGGTAGCTGCATACTTGCCTTTGTGCTATCTACATTAGAACAGTTAGACCCTTTTCAATTTCCTAGATAATTTGCTTCGCTTTTTCATTTTTTCAAACAAAATGAACAATTTCACATTTTCCAAGATTTTTTTCTACATACCTGATCATTGCCCATTTACGTACCATTTTCCTTCCAATTGTAGCTTTCTATTGAGCACAACTTACCTTCCTGTCTCATTTCCTTTCAATTAATATCGTTGAATCTCCAGTGCAATAGTTGTTGGGGAGGTATTCAAAATGTTATCTGACCTCTGTGCAAAATCAAAATCCTTCTGTTTTAAATTATGAGACTTTCTTTGGTAGCAGAATTGGTGGAGTTACTATCTCAAAGATTGCGTTGGTATAAGATGTGGCAGATTCTGTGTGACAGGCAGATTCTAGAATAATCACAGGAAAACTAAATACATCACTCTGATCATTTGCTGCCATTCATATCTTGATTTTATTTTATCTATTTCTAATATTTAATAATGTTTCATGTGGAAATAAAAATTACATAGGTATATTGAAATTTTTTGTGTGTTTTATTTCTTAATTGTGATTTAGACAAAGTTATTACAATCAGCGTCCAAAATATAAACTTTTTAGCTGATCTTTCATATTTAAATATTAAGAATTCAATTTCATGTGATATTTTAGCAGTAATAATTTAGCAAATTTTGCACAGTAAACCGCATAAATCAAAGATAATATTTATTAATCCTCAAACGATTTGCATAGCATATTTAACTGTCAATGTGGTTTTGATGGCAATGCTCACAGGCTGGGACACAAAGTCAAGGATGACATGCTGGTGCCTCCACTGTCTGAGCTTCTTTTCTTCAGTTGAAATGATAAATTCAATCCAAAAATTGTTAATGAGTACCTTGCTTCATCAGTAGTACTGCAAGGGCCAAGCTGACGTTTCAACCTTTATCAAGAACGTGATTATTTTTCAGTCTGCTCTCTCAGATTGCAATATTTGAAGAAGAGCATTTTCCTTGGTTAGTGCTCATTTCTCATATAATGTCTTAAAGAAGGAACTGCAGATGCTGGAAAATCGAGGGTACACAAAATGCTGGAGAAACTCAGCAGGTGCAGCAGCATCTATGGAGCAAAGGAGATAGGCAACGTTTCGGGCCGAAACAACTTCTTCAGACTCATTTAATGTCACTGCAGCAAGCAAAGTGATCATCATCATGCTTATATTAGTAGGAGGATGCTGTGAGCAACCTCACAACCTGCATTACCAGCTGTAGGTAGTTTGGAATCCTGTGAGGTCAAGGGTCAGTGGTGGAGTTGCTGTCTTTCAGAGCCAGATACCTGGGTTTGATCCTGACTATGGGCACTGTGTGCACTGAGTTTTTAGGTTCTCCCTGTGACTGTGTGAATTTTCACCGGGTGCTCCAGTTTCTTCCCACATTCCAAAGAAGTACAGGTTTGTAGGTTAAATGAGCTTCTGTGAATTGTAAATTGTCCCTAGTGTGCAGTATATTGCTGGTGAAAGTGGTGATCACTGGTCGGTGCAGACTCGGTGGCCGAAGGTCCTGTTTTCATGTTGTATCTCTAACTTAAAGTCTAATGCCCAAAGGCAACTGTAGGAGAAGTACAACATTTGAAGAAGGATGTTCATATATTGGTCAGAACTTTCGGAATGATACAAGTGGACTCTAAAAATCTATATTTTAGTTACAGGTTAAGGGGAAGATACAGAGTCATAGAGTCATACAGCATGGAAACAGGTCCTTCAACCCATCCCATCCATGATGTCCATCTCTGCTAGTCCCATTTGTTGCCGTTTGACCCATATCCTTGGCATGGTCTCCAAAGACTCTTACCTTTTCTGGGGAAGACTCTGGGGAAGTCCAGGACAAGGGGTCACAGCTTAAGGATAAGGGGGAAATCCTTTAAAACCGAGATGAGAAAGACTTTTTTCACACAGAGAGTGGTGAGTCTCTGGAACTCTCTGCCACAGAGGGTAGTTGAGGCCAGTTCATTGGCTATATTTAAGAGTGAGTTGGATGTGGCCCTTGTGGCTAAGGGGATCAGAGGGTATGGAGAGAAGGCAGGTACGGGATACTGAGTTGGATGATCAGCCATGATCATATTGAATGGCGGTGCAGGCTCGAAGGGCTGAATGGCCTACTCCTGCACCTAATTTCTATGTTTCTATGTTACCTATCGGGATGCTTCCCAACTTGATTTAGCAACACCCCTGCCCAAAATCACACAACATCGCAGAGAGTTGTAGATGTAGCCTGGTCCATCACACGGCCCAGCCTCCCCCACCACCAATTCTATCTCAATAAGATTGCCTCCAGAAACAGTTAACATAATCCAGGACCATGTACATCCAGCTCATTCCCTCCTCTCTCCCATCGGACAGATGACACAAAAGCTTGAAAGCATATGCCACCAATTTCAAGGACAGCTTTTTCCGCATTGTTATCAGACTACTGAACAGCCCTCTCATAAGCCAAGGGTGTATTCCTGGTTTCCCATCCTACCTCATAGTGGCCCTTGCACTATTTTTATTAATTTGCACTTGCTCTGTAACTGCAACACTATAATAATGCCACAGTATATTCTGCAATCAAGCTTTTTTTCCTTGCATTATCCATTGAAATTGCGTTTGGCTTGTTTGTGCTCATATATAGTATGATTTGACTGAATAGCACGCAAAGTATTTCCTTTCTATCTCGGTACATGTAAAAATAATAATAAACCAGTACCAAAATCAATACCTGTCATGGAGACAAGTTCCACACAGCCACACAAACAGCACCAGAAGTCAGGATTAAACCCAGGTTGCTGAGCTGTGAGGCAGCATATTTACTAGTTTAGTCTACTTTTTAGGTGAGATACAATGCGGAAACAGGCCCTTCGGCCGATCAAGTCCGCTCCAACCAGCGATCCCCATACACTAGCATTGTCCTACACACAAAGGATAATTTACACGTTTTACCAAAGCCAAATAATCTACAAACTTGTACATCTTTGGAGTGTGGGAGGAAACAGGTTCACCCAAGGAAAACTCACGCTGTCACAGGGAGAATGTACAAACTCCGTACAGACATCACCCATAGTCAGGATCGAACCCGAGTCTCTGGCACTGTAAGGAAACAAATCTTATGCTGCGCCACTGTGTTGCCCCATAGTTGTACCACGATGTCCACCCTATAAAAGCTGGAAAGCTGAAATAGAAACCCAGAAAATTATTGCCGAATAGTAATAGCAAGGCAGGATCAAACATAGTAATAGTAAAGGTACACAAAAAGCTGGAGAAACTCAGCGGGTGCAGCAGCATCTAAGGAGCGAAGGAGATAGGCAACGTTTCGGGCCAAAACCCTTCTTCAGTAATAGCAAAGCAGGGTATAACACCTCAAACCTGTTACACCAGTGAATTGGATGAGAAACATCAACTTCATGTACCAATCTTTGTTTTATATTCCAGTCAATATCTTTCATTTTAAATAGTAAATCTAGTCTGATATGCATTTCCTGATATTTTTGTGTTGCGGTACAAAATCAACCCTATATCAGATGTATCCCTCAGAGCAGGTACAATGCATTATCATCTTCTGATTCAGAGCAAAGGCTAGAATCATACTGGCAAGTGAAACATTTATATGAAAAGACAATCAAAGTTTATATTTCCATTGGGATAGAACCTGGCAACAATTTTCATTTAATGAGATAATTTCCATATTCCAGTTAGATTTGGCTCTTAGGACTAAAGGAATCAAGGGATGGGGAAAAAGCAGGAATGGGGTACTGATTTTAGATGATCAGCCATGATCATATTGAATGGCAGTGCTGGCTTGAAGTGCCGAATGGCCTATTCTTGCACTTATTTTTCTATGTTTCTATATTGTCACACTGGTAACTGGCAATTTTTTACATGACGACAAAGAAATAAGGGGATGTAAGAATTACATTTTTTGACACATTAGATAAATAAGTCCTGAGAAGATAGTATTATTAAAAAAAAAAGCATATGGACCAAGGGCAGTAGGTTAATAATAGACTAGAAAACTATATTTTGAATGCTGGCAGTAACACAGAAATAATGTGTTGTATGTCATCTTCTGTTTGTCCAACTGGATTTTCACACATTCATGTATTTCACATTAATAGGTTGCTCATGATGGATAAGTGATTGCACAGCAGTTGGGAAGCTGATTAGTGGCAAAATATCAAACCAGTCCCTTTTGTCTCTGACCTGAGTCACTCACATCTATTTGACGTTTAGATGAGCTAAGGGCATATTTTACAAAGAAAGATCCGTTAATCTTAAAATTAATGCTAAGATTAGTAGATCGAACATTGGCCAAAAACTCTTGATTTTGATCTTGGTTTGATGTATAGTTGAATGACATTTGGAAAACTACTGAAAGAATGGATAAACGTAAATGTCAAGCATAAAACTAATGTTATAAAATTTCAAATATTTGTAGAAATGGTTCCATGCATCTTCGATTTGATCTAAGCATTTTGAGTTGATTCGATCACATTTCAACCAAATGATTAAATGAACCATCTAATGAACGGTAATTGACCAGGCAGGATGGACCAAGCAGGTGTCCACCACATTTTGTAATCTTTTGTATTCCAGGGCATTCAAGTTATTTGCATTCTGATAGTGCATTTATATTGTGGACGCAGACCAGACCATCACACAACCAATGTCCCTTCCACTGACTCCGTTTACACTGCCTTGTAAGACCACCAGCATCATCAAGGATGAGTTTAACCCCGGTAACTGCCTCCTCTCCCCTCTCCCATTAGGTCAGAGGTACAGAAGTGTAAAAAAGCGCACCTCCACATTCAGGGACAGTTTCTTCCCAGCTTTTATCTGACAACTGAACCATTCTATCAACGTCGAGAGTGGTCCTGAGCTACTATCTTCCATATAACCATATAACCATCTAACAACTACAGCACGAAAACAGGCCCTCTCGGCCCTTCCAGTCCATGCCGACCATTTATTTTCCCCTAGTCCCATCTACCTGCACTCAGACCATACCCCTCCATTCCCTTCCCGTCCATATACCTATCCACTTTACTTTTAAATGTTAAAATCGATCCTGCCTCCACCACTTCTGCTGGAAGCTCATTCCACACAGCCACCACTCTCTGAGTAAAGAAGTTCCCCCTCATGTTACCCCTAAACTTTTGTCCCTTAATTCTCATGTCATGCCCTCTTGTTTGAATCTTCCCTACCCTCAATGGGAAAAGCTTATCCACGTCAACTCTGCCTATCCCTTTCATCATTTTAAAGACCTCAATCAAGTCTCCCCTTAACCTTCTGCGCTCCAAAGAATAAAGACCTAACTTGTTCAACCTTTCTCTGTAACTTAGTTGCTGGAACCCAGGCAACATTCCAGTAAACATCCTTCCTATAATTATTCATTCTAGTTGACATCCTTCCTATAATTAGGCGACCAAAATTGTACACCATACTCCAGAATTGGTCTTACCAATGCCTTGTACAATTTTAACATTACTTCCCTACACCTATATTCAATGCTTTGATTTATAAAGGCCAGCACACCAAAGGCTTTCTTTACCACCCTATCTACATGCGATTCCACCTTCAGGGAGCTATGCACAGTTATTCCTAGATCCCTCTGTTCCACAGCATTCCTCAATTATCTACCATTTACCATGTACATCCTATTTTGATTTGTCCTGCCAAGATGTAGGACTTCACTCCTATCAGCATTAAACTCCATCTGCCATCTTTCAGCCCACTTTTCCAAATGGCCCAAATCTCTCTGTAGACTTTGAAAATCTACTTCATTATCCATAACACCACCACAACTATCATAGTATCATCTGCATAATTACTTATCCAATTTTCCACCCCATCATCCAGATCATTGATGTACATGACAAACAACAGTGGACCCAACACAGATCCCTGAGGCACCCCACTGGTCACCGGCTTCCAACCTGACAAACAGCCATCCACCATTACTCTCTGACATCTCCCATTCAGTCACTGTTGAATCCATCTTGCTACCCTGCCATTAACACCCAAAGTTGAACCTTCTTAACCAAACTTCCATGGGGAACCTTGTCAAAGGCCTTACTGAAATCCATATAGACAACATCCACTGCTTTACCCTCATCAATTTCCCTACTAACATCTTCAAAAAAATTCAAGAAGGTTTGTCAAACATGACCTCCCAGGCACAAATCCATGTTGACTGTACCTGATCAGACCCTGTTTATCCAGTGCTTATATACATTATCTCTAAGTATCCTTTCCATTAATTTGCCCACCACTGACGTCAAACTAACAGGTCTATAATTGCTAGGTTTATTCTTTGAACCCTTTTTAAACAATGGAACAATATGCGCAGTATGCCAATCCTCCGGCACTATTCCCATTTCTAATGACATTTGAAATATTTCTGTCATAGCTCCTGCTATTTCTACACAAACTCCCCTCAATGTCCTAGGGAATATCCTGTCAAGACCTGGAGACTTATCCACTTTTATATTTTTCAAAAGCGTCAGTACTTCCTCCTCTGAATCTCATAGTTTCCATAGCTACTCTACTTTTTTCCCTTACCTCACAGAGTTCAATATCCATCTCCTTGGTGAATACCGAAGAAAATAACTTGTTCAATATCTCCCCCATCACTTTTGGCCATGCAGATAGCTGTCCATTCTGGCTCTCTAATGGTCCAATTTCATCCCCCGTTATACTTTTGCTCATAATATAGCTGTAGAAACCCTTTGGATTTACTTTCACCTTTCTTGCCAAAGCAACCTCATATCTTCTTTTAGCCTTTCTAATATCTTTCTTAAGATTCTTTTTACATTCTTTATACTCCTCTAGCACCTCATTTACTGCATGCCACCTATAATTATTTTAGATATCTCTCTTTTTTCTAAACAAGTGTCCAATTTCCCTTGAAAACCATGACTCTTTCCAATTTTTACTATTTCCTTTTAACCGAACAGGGACATAAAGATTCTGTACTCTTACAATTTCCCCTTTAAATGTCCTCCATTTCTCTTCTACATCCTTCCCATAAAACAAAATGTCCCAATTCACTCCTTTTAAATCCTTATGTATTCCCTCAAAGTTAGCCTTTCTCCAATCAAAAATCTCAAACCTAGGTCCAGTTCTGACTATCTCCATAATTATATTGAAACTAATGGTATTGTGATCACTGGTCCCGAAGTGCTCACCAACGCATACCTCCGTCACCTGACCTGCCTCATTTCCTAACAGGAGGTCCAGCACTGCCCCTTCTCTGGTCGATACCTCTATGTACTGCTGCAAAAAACTATCCTGCACACATTTTACAAACTCCAAACCATCCAGCCCATTTACAGACTGTGTTTCCCAGTCTATTTTTGAAAAATTGAAATCTCCCACAATCACTACCTTGTGCTTACTACTAATATCTGCTATCTTCTTACATATTTGCTCTTCCATTTCTCGCTCCCCATTTGGCGGTCTATAATACACCCCTAAAAGTGTTGCTACACCGTTCCCACTTCTCAGTTCCACCCAAATAGCCTCCCTAGACGAGCCCTCTAATCTATTCTGCCAAAGCACTGCTGTAATATCTTCTCTGACAAGCAATGCAACACCTCCATCTCTGGTCCCTCCAATTCTATCACACCTGAAGCAACCTGGAATATTTAGTTTCCAATCACAGCCCTCCTGCAACCATGTTACACTGATTGCCACAACATCATATTTCCTGGTGTCAATCCAGGCTCTAAGTTCATCCACCTTTCTTACTAGCATTAAAATATACACATTTTAGAAACCCACCATCCCTTATTCTCTGTCTATTATCTTTTTCCTCTTTCTTGCCTACATTTTGTGTCCGAGTGCTTCCCTTCTCTGCCTCTTGCCCCACACCCTGTCCCCTAGCCCCCTCTACCCGAGTCCCTTCCCCCAGCCTTTCTAGTTTGGTCTCCCCAGTAGCCTTTGCAAATCTCCCTGCTAGGATATTGGTCCCCCTCGGGTTCAAGTGCAACCCGTCCTTTTTGTACAGATCATGCCTTCCCCAAAAGAGGTCCCAGTGATCAAGGAACTTGAATCCCTGCCCACTGCACCAGTCCCTCAGCCACGCATTTATCCTCCACCTCATTCCATTCCTACTCTCACTGTCACGCGGCACAGGCAGTCATTACCCTTTTGGTCCTTCTCCTTAACTTTCCCCCTAACTCCCTAAATTCTCCTTTCAGGACCTCTTCTCCTTTTCTGCCTATGTCATTGGTATCTATGTGCACCACAACATCAGGCTCGTCTCCCTCCCTTTCCAGAATCTTTTGGACACGTTCCGATACATCCGAGACCCTGGCACCAGGGAGACAAACTACCATCCGGGTCTCCCGACTGCGCCCACAGAATCGCCCATCCGTCCCCCTAACTATAGAGTCCCCTATTACAATTGCCCACCAATTTTTGCTACCCTTCTGAGCATCAGGGCCGGTCTCTGTGCCGGAGACCCGGCCACTGTTGCTGCCCCCAGGTAGGCTGTCTGCTCCAATCGTACTCAAACCTGAGTACCTATTTTCCAGGTGTACAGTCACAGGGGTATTCTCTAGCCCCTGCCTCTGCCCCTTGCCCTTCCTAACTGTGACCCACTTGTCTGCCTCCTGTGGTCTAGGAGTGACTACCTCCCTGTAGCTCCTCTCTATGACCTCCTCACTCTCCCTGTCCAGACGGAGGTCATCGAGCTGCTGCTCCAGGTTCCTAACACAGTCCTTTAGGAGCCCCATCTCGACACACCTGGCGCAGATGTGGACGTCTGGAGGGCTATCAGATTCTCTGACCTCCCACATCTGACATCCACAACAATACACTGTCCTGGCCTTCATACTCCCCCCCCCCTTACACAGGATACAATATCAACACAATACAAAGTACACAACTGCTGAAATCTGACTGCCAATCAGCTGCTTACCCTAGTCCACTTCCCACTAATCAGCGGCTTCCTCAAAAAACCCCCCAAAAAAAACCACTTCTCCGAATGGAACGTTATGGATTTTGGTAAGCCCCGTGCTGGATTTTAAACCTTACCGGTCGGGTGTCGCTCCTCTCCCTCCTTCTCTTCCAACGGCTCCTGTGGGCCTCTGAAAAAACAAGCCCCGCGCTGGATTTTAAACCTTACCAGTCGGGTGTCGCTCCTCCCCCTCCTTCTCTTCCAACGGCTCCTGTGGGCCTCTGAAAAAACAAGCCCCGCGCTGGATTTTAAACCTTACCGGTCGGGGTCGTTCCTCCCCCTCCTTCTCTTCCAACGGCTCCTGTGGGCCTAACTGGAGATACTCATACTATCTTTAATCAGACTTTTCTGGACTTTATCTTACACTAAATGTTTTTTTTTTCTTTCATGTATCTGTACACAGTGGATGGCTCGGTCGCATACATGTATAATCTTTCATAGAAACATAAGAAACATAGAAAATAGGTGCTACAGTTTCCACTGACTGGTTAGTATGTAACAAAAACTTTTCACTGTACCTTCCTACCTGTGACAATACACTAAACTAAACTAAACTATTGCCTATATACTTTAACAGTTACTCAATAATATTATGTACTGGATCAAAAAATTTAATTTTTGGAATTTAAGCTAAAGTCCAATAACCTTTTTATGGTGAATGAGCTTTCCTCAATTGGGGACTTGGAAGGCACAGTGGTGCAAATTGTTAATGTTGCTGCCTTCACTGTGCCAGAGACCCAGGTTCGATTCTGACTTCATGCGCCGTCTGTGTGTTGTTTGCACGCTCTCCCTGTGACTGCATGTGTTCCACCAAGTGCTCTGGTTGTGTAGAAACATAGAAACATAGAAAATAGGTGCAGGAGGAGGCCATTCGGCCCTTCGAACCTGCACCGGCATTCATTGTGATCATGGCTGATCATCCCCTATCAATAACCTGTGCCTGCCTTCTCCCCATATCCTTTGACTCCACTAGCCCCTAGAGCTCTATCGAACTCTCTCTTAAATCCATCCAGTGACTTGGCCTCCACTGCCCTCTGGCAGGGAATTCCATAAATTCACAACTCTCTGGTGAAAACGTTTTTTTCTCACCTCAAGTCTTAAATGACCTCCCCTTTATTCTAAGACTGTGGCCCCTGGTTCTGGACTCGCCCCACATTGGGAACATGTTTCCTGCATTGTCCAGTCCTTTATAATTTTATATGTTTCTATAAGATCCCCCTCATCCTTCTAAACTCCAGTGAATACGAGCCTAGTCTTTTCAATCTTTCCTCATATGACAGTCCCCGCCATCCCAGGGATCAATCTCCTCACACATCGCATATGTAAGTTAATTGTAAGTTAATTGGCCACTGTAAACCCCCCCCCCCCCCCCCCCCTTACACAGGATACAATATCAACACAATACAAAGTACACAACTGCTGAAATCTGACTGCCAATCAGCTGCTTACCCTAGTCCACTTCCCACTAATCAGCGGCTTCCTCAAAAAACCCCCCAAAAAAAAAAACACTTCTCCGAATGGAACGTTATGGATTTTGGTAAGCCCCGCGCTGGATTTTAAACCTTACCGGTCGGGTGTCGCTCCTCTCCCTCCTTCTCTTCCAACGGCTCCTGTGGGCCTCTGAAAAAACAACCCCGCGCTGGATTTTAAACCTTACCAGTCGGGTGTCACTCCTCACCCTCCTTCTCTTCCAACGGCTTCCTGTGAGCCTCTGAAAAAACAAGCCCCGCGCTGGATTTTTAAACCTTACCGGTCGGGGTCGTTCCTCCCCCTCCTTCTCTTCCAACGGCTCCTGTGGGCCTAACTGGAGATACTCATACTATCTTTAATCAGACTTTTCTGGACTTTTATCTTACACTAAATGTTTTTTTTTTCTTTCATGTATCTGTACACAGTGGATGGCTCGGTCGCATACATGTATAATCTTTCATAGAAACATAGAAACATAGAAAATAGGTGCTACAGTTTCCACTGACTGGTTAGTATGTAACAAAAACTTTTCACTGTACCTTCCTACCTGTGACAATACACTAAACTAAACTAAACTATTGCCTATATACTTTAACAGTTACACAATAATATTATGTACTGGATCAAAAAATTTAATTTTTGGAATTTAAGCTAAAGTCCAATAACCTTTTTATGGTGAATGAGCTTTCCTCAATTGGGGACTTGGAAGGCACAGTGGTGCAATTGTTAATGTTGCTGCCTCACTGTGCCAGAGACCCAGGTTCGATTCTGACTTCATGCGCCGTCTGTGTGTTGTTTGCACGCTCTCCCTGTGACTGCATGTGTTCCACCAAGTGCTCTGGTTGTGTAGAAACATAGAAACATAGAAAATAGGTGCAGGAGGAGGCCATTCGGCCCTTCGAACCTGCACCGGCATTCATTGTGATCATGGCTGATCATCCCCTATCAATAACCTGTGCCTGCCTTCTCCCCATATCCTTTGACTCCACTAGCCCCTAGAGCTCTATCGAAATCTCTCTTAAATCCATCCAGTGACTTGGCCTCCACTGCCCTCTGGCAGGGAATTCCATAAATTCACAACTCTCTGGGTGAAAACGTTTTTTCTCACCTCAGTCTTAAATGACCTCCCCTTTATTCTAAGACTGTGGCCCCTGGTTCTGGACTCGCCCCACATTGGGAACATTTTTCCTGCATTGTCCAGTCCTTTTATAATTTTATATGTTTCTATAAGATTCCCCCTCATCCTTCTAAACTCCAGTGAATACGAGCCTAGTCTTTTCAATCTTTCCTCATATGACAGTCCCGCCATCCCAGGGATCAATCTCCTCACACATCGCATATGTAAGTTAATTGTAAGTTAATTGGCCACTGTAAACCCCCCCCCCCCCCCTTACACAGGATACAATATCAACACAATACAAAGTACACAACTGCTGAAATCTGACTGCCAATCAGCTGCTTACCCTAGTCCACTTCCCACTTAATCAGCGGCTTCCTCAAAAAACCTCCCAAAAAAAAACACTTCTCCGAATGGAACGTTATGGATTTTGGTAAGCCCCGCGCTGAATTTTAAACCTTACCGGTCGGGTGTCGCTCCTCTCCCTCCTTCTCTTCCAACGGCTCCTGTGGGCCTCTGAAAAAACAACCCCGCGCTGGATTTTAAACCTTACCAGTCGGGTGTCGCTCCTCCCCCTCCTTCTCTTCCAACGGCTCCTGTGGGCCTCTGAAAAAACAAGCCCCGCGCTGGATTTTAAACCTTACCGGTCGGGGTCGTTCCTCCCCCTCCTTCTCTTCCAACGGCTCCTGTGGGCCTAACTGGAGATACTCATACTATCTTTAATCAGACTTTTCTGGACTTTATCTTACACTAAATGTTTTTTTTTTCTTTCATGTATCTGTACACAGTGGATGGCTCGGTCGCATACATGTATAATCTTTCATAGAAACATAGAAACATAGAAAATAGGTGCTACAGTTTCCACTGACTGGTTAGTATGTAACAAAAACTTTTCACTGTACCTTCCTACCTGTGACAATACACTAAACTAAACTAAACTATTGCCTATATACTTTAACAGTTACACAATAATATTATGTACTGGATCAAAAAATTTAATTTTTGGAATTTAAGCTAAAGTCCAATAACCTTTTTATGGTGAATGAGCTTTCCTCAATTGGGGACTTGGAAGGCACAGTGGTGCAATTGTTAATGTTGCTGCCTCACTGTGCCAGAGACCCAGGTTCGATTCTGACTTCATGCGCCGTCTGTGTGTTGTTTGCACGCTCTCCCTGTGACTGCATGTGTTCCACCAAGTGCTCTGGTTGTGTAGAAACATAGAAACATAGAAAATAGGTGCAGGAGGAGGCCATTCGGCCCTTCGAACCTGCACCGGCATTCATTGTGATCATGGCTGATCATCCCCTATCAATAACCTGTGCCTGCCTTCTCCCCATATCCTTTGACTCCACTAGCCCCTAGAGCTCTATCGAACTCTCTCTTAAATCCATCCAGTGACTTGGCCTCCACTGCCCTCTGGCAGGGAATTCCATAAATTCACAACTCTCTGGGTGAAAACGTTTTTTTCTCACCTCAGTCTTAAATGACCTCCCCTTTATTCTAAGACTGTGGCCCCTGGTTCTGGACTCGCCCCACATTGGGAACATTTTTCCTGCATTGTCCAGTCCTTTTATAATTTTATATGTTTCTATAAGATTCCCCCTCATCCTTCTAAACTCCAGTGAATACGAGCCTAGTCTTTTCAATCTTTCCTCATATGACAGTCCCGCCATCCCAGGGATCAATCTCCTCACACATCGCATATGTAAGTTAATTGTAAGTTAATTGGCCACTGTAAATTGTCTCTAGTGGGAAAACATAGAACTAATATGTATGAGTGTTCAATGGTCAGCGTGGACTCAGTGGGCTGAAGGGCCTGTTTCCATGCTGCATTTTTAAATCAACCAACAACAAAAAACATGAAATACTCTGCACTTCAAAGCAGCCACTAAGAAAATCCGGATTAAAAATATTGGACCTGAAATTTCATTTAATCAGTTTCTCTGTGTCGATGCTGCTGGATCTGTAGTGTATTTACTGCTTTTCAATCTCTGTTTTCAGATTGACAATACCTGCAAGGATTTACCATTTAAACCAATATCATCATTTTAGCCAAAGGGTGGTGAACTTGTTGGATTCATTGCCATAGACAGCAGTGGAGGCCAGAAATCTTTAGGTATTTATAAAGCGGAGATTAGCAGGTTCTTGATTAGTAAGGTTGTCAAAGGTTGCAGGGAGAAGGCAAGGGAAAGGTGTTGTGGCAGATTATTATATCGTTCAAGGAATTACTCCCTCTAGCCAATAGGGAGTACATAGGGTGAGGAGAGTGTGTCGTTATAAGCCTGGAAGCTCTCCACGAGACATTCAAAGCCTCTCGAAAGATAAATCTTCATAACACAGTTTCTTTATTGTTGAAGAAAAACAATAAGATATTCATCCAACCTTCTTCTTTGGCTCGTACATTTTAACTTTAGTCAAACTCCGTATGTTTCCGCATGGCTCCGCATGATCGAAAGATATTCCTTCACCATGCTTCCTCCGAACCAAACTAAAAAGCAAACTGCTTCTGCGCAAGAATCCCAGCAGCAAACACGCCTCCGACTACGTAATAAATCCCACCCACATAATTGCAGGCAGACAAAATCTAAAGGCAAATGCCATAATTTATGACACACGAAATTAAGCCAAATAACCACTACTAAAGTGAATTAGAGGGAAAGATAGATCAGCCATGATTGAATGTAGATTATTTGGGCCAAATGGTCTGTCTGCTCCTAGGCCTTTTGAATTTATGAACTTGATATATTGACAGCTGTTATATTAACACCTTAATCTGCTTTGAGAGTAAAGATTTCTTCCTGCCAAAACAGTAAACTGCAAATAAGTGTAGGTAGTAATCCTTCTAACCGATCAGTAACATTGAAACTTCTATTTTTCTAAGTACATTCTTCAATTTCCTTTACTCCCTATTTGGTGTTTGGCTTAGCTTTCGTATATTTTTAGTCACTCATGCATCATATGTTTCTTTTTGATCAGACTTCAGATTAATTTTGGATTTTCTGCATCTGACATTTTGTCTGGGCTTCCTGAACTGGTTAAATGGTGTAAATTACAGAGTGTAAAGTGTAAATCACACTAGAAACTTGCATTTCTTTGTTGAACTAGCTTGAATTATTTGTATTTGTTTCCAAATTTAAATGTGGTTACTTTTCATGATAATATCTACTTGTGGAACAACGGTCATCTTTGGATTTGTGAAACATATATTTGACCCCAAATTGCACACTACAACAATGTAAAGTTTCATAGTCTTTTAATTTTTTTAAGTTTTAATGAATTTTATCAAAATCACCCTTTAATATTTGAGATAATTTGAATCATTCAGAACTATTAGCAAGTGGTGTTTCTTTTGAACATCCTTTCCAAAGTAATAACCAACATGGAAGTTTATAATTCTTTAATGAGCCAATTTCTAATGTTACAGTACCTGGACTCCAAAAAGGTAATTTGATCGAATTGACTAAAGATCCTGTACAAAAGGTGAATGGTCACTAAGTTTTGCTTAATTGAATGATACCAATGAAACCATCTTGGACTACTGGGTCCATATTAGTCAATTAAGAGGTTATATAATGGGGTGTAAGTTAATGACTGGCTATCTGAAATGCAAACCAAAATTTGTGTTTTCACAGCTATTCCACACTAAACCGTGATCAAAGAAATAGGCTGTTATATCATTAATTCTAGATCTGGAATAATCCATCAACAAAACAATGCATTTCAACACTGACTGAATAATAATGTTAATTCCAAAACATGATGCGCGAGGATTACTTAGCCTGGTTGTTTAAAGGAGATCTGTTGGTTGGCTATTAAATAATTAATTGTGTAACTTGCCAAGCTTATTATTTCTTAATTTTGAACCAGTCTGAAGAAGGTCCCGACCCAAACCGGCACATATCCATGTTTTCCAAGAATGCTGCCTGACGCTTTGTGTCTTTTTTTGTAAACCAGCATCTGCAGATCCTTGTTTCTATTTATTATTTCTTTAATGGTTCTTGATACTTTATCTCTATGGAAATGAGATAGTCGATCTTCTTGAACCATTGTCGTCTTTAAACCGATTATTCCCATGGTAATGTTGGTTCGAGAATTCTAGGAATTAGACCCAGCCATGATGAAGAAATAACTTGCTTTACATTCTAGCTGGAAAACCCGCAGCTGACTGCACATGATCCTATTATTCTTGAACGAGAGAGAAGTTGCAAACATGGGATGGGACATCCCTAATGAATTAAGCTTGAACATTTGTTACATTTTATCTTGTAGGTGTGTACGGTGACCCATCATCTTGTAGGTGTGTACGGTGACCCATCACCCTCCTGCGCACCAAGAATTAAAAAGTCCCAACCAGCCCAATCTCTCCCTCTAGTTCAGACCCTCAACACCTGGCAACATCCTCATGTACCCTTCTCTGTACCCTTTCCTCCTTAACAACATCTTCCTTATTACAGGGTGATCAAATCAATGGGCGCAAGCCAAGCATTTATTGCCCATCCCTAATTGCCTTGAGGAGTCATCTTGAAATATTTCAATGACATATGATGAAGGAATGGGTCGACTGGGTGATATATGATGAAATAATGGGTTTGACTGGAATTTAGAAGACTGAGAGGATATCTTATAGAAACATATTAAATTCTTAAAGGATTGGACAGGATAGAAGATGCTGGAGAAATGTTCCCAATGTTGTGGAAGTCCGGAACCAGGGGTCACAGTTTAACAATCAGAGGTAGGCCATTTAGGACTGAGATGATGAAAAATGCTTTCACCCAGAGAGTTGTGAATCTGTGGAATTCTCTGCACAGAAGGCAGCGGAGGCCAATTCGCTGCATGTTTTCAAGAGAGAGTTAGATTTTGCTCTCAGGGCTTAAGGCATCAAGGGATATGGGGAAAAAAACGGGGTACTGATTTTAGCCATGATCTTATTGATTGGCCATGTTGGCTCGAAGGGCCGAATGGCCTACACCTGCACCTATTTTTCTATGTTTCTAACCACATTAGTAGGCATGTTACAAAACTTACCTTCAGCGGCGCTGCAGCTCTGTCACTGGCCGTGTGCACGACTTTGGCACCTTTGAGGAGGGGGGGCGGGATTAAAATGTCGTTTTCACCTGCCTGTCCGAGATATATTTTCTCAGGCTACTACCTGTTGCTGAATAATCGTTCCGACTGCCGTTCTGTGAATTTTTCTTTTTAAACCGTGGGACAATTTAAGCACTGGAGTAAAATAAAAAGCGACTTCTGACGCTGTCAATGCCGTCAATGGGACGGATCTTCCATACGGGACAAAACACAAGGTAAGTCATATATTTTACATATAAAATTGTTTCTTTGGATTACTTTAATCAAAATTTCATCAGCGAAAATGTGATTATGTAAATATACAAACCAGCAGTGTTTTTCCTGCCGATATGGGGTTTAAATTCACCGCAAACTGCAAAGTACCAATCGATCGCATTCCGCAAAATCTCAGTCGCAAGATGATTAAAATGGCCATTATTTTACGGGAATTAAACACTAAATCCTTCCATTTGGCCTATAAATTCATGACAATGAGATTTAAAAATCATGTTATATTGTAAATTATTGTGTGAATATTGTGAAAAATGTTAACCTTTTCTTAAGAAATGGATAGATGTTTAGATCTAGTAATTGAATTTTGTAATTAGCTACAATTAGGTAACTAACTAATTATATGCTTTAATTTCAGATCATCCAAGTAAGGTTGTTTTATATTTGTTTCAGAATGCTTCAATTTATAATAACTGAAAATGTAATTCAGTTCTCTTAAATTTTAAGAAAGTTATGTGCTTTTGACTGTCCTCGATCACAGCTTTTGAGTTAAGTCAATGGAAAAGCAATAGGGAACAAGATGCTAATTTGAGAGTATGAAAATGGCTATAACTGTTTTCATACTGAAGATATGAAAGTGAATTAGGTGTCAAATTAAACTTATTTTTGTGCTTTATCTGATGGGATAAATAGCAGACTTGATTTTAAAAATCTCAAATCTTGTAACATTGCTAACATTAGAGGTCGCAATCAGACCAGCCCATGCAAAGTTAGAAGGCTCAAGGCCATTAGTTCTCTTTTACAACATACCCTATACACCAGATTATTAAATGGACTGAATTTGAGCTCCATAATTGCCATGGTTTGATGTGAAGTTGCATCTCAGTATGGCCAATCCAAGTATCTAGAATAGCCCAATAATTTAACCACTTTACTGTCACCAGGGTGGAAATCAATACTTCTTACAATGTCCTAACTCAGAGTGCAATCATGTTTGCTGCATGACCAGATGCAACCTCTAATCTATCCACCAAGATATATTCATTGTTAACATTTGAGGCAGTGGCTATGATGAAATTGATAACAGTTGACTGTCACATGGGTACCATTCACATCCATGTGCACCTTCTGGCTGAGAAATATTGCCAGAAATATAAATTGTGCCAGTGGCATGTTGTAGCGTTGTTCGATTGTCAATAATTATGATGCCATTGTGAATTATAGCAAATGAAGCAATAGTGTTTAGTATTTAGGGCACAGTTGTCCTATCACACAACAACAATGGTTAGGATTGGGGGGGAAAAAACATAAATAATCAATAGGTTATTAAAAGCATTCTCACATCCAACATCACCCTTTTGTTTATTTTTCCAAAGATGAATGTGCCTCAATCTTTGAGATTGATAAATATACAGTGGCTTGCAAAAGTATTCATACCCCTTGAACTTTTCCACATTTTGTCACGTTACAGCCACAAACGTAAATGTATTTTATTGGGATTGTATGTGATAGACCAACACAAAGTGGTGCATAATTACGAGTCTCAAGTCTTTTGCAGACTCTAACAGGTTTTCTTCCAAGATTGCCTTGTATTTGGCTCCATCCATCGTCCCATCAACTCTGACCAGCTTCCCTGTACCTGCTGAAGAAAAGCATCCCCACACCATGTTTCACAGTGGGGATGGTGTGTTCAGGGTGATGTGCAGTGTTAGTTTTCTGCCACACATAGCGTTTTGCATTTAGGCCAAAAACTTCAATTTTGGTCTCATCAGACCAGAGCACCTTCCTCCACATGTTTGCTGTGTCCCCCACATGGCTTGTGGCAAACTGCAAACAGGACTTCTTATGGCTTTGTTTCAACAATGGCTTTCTTCTTGCCACTCTTCCATAAAGCCCCGATTTGTGGAGTGCAACGACTAATAGTTGTCCTGTGGACAGATCCTCCAACCTGAGCTGTGGATCTCTGCAGCTCCTCCAGTACCATAGGCCACTTGGCTGCTTCTCTGATCAATGCTCTCCTTGCCCGACCTGTCAGTTTAGGTGGACGGCCATGTCTTGGTAGGTTTGCAGTTTTGCCATATTCTTTCCATTTTCGGATGATGGGATGAACAGTGCTCCGTGAGATGTTCAAAGCTTGGGATATTTTTTTTTATAACCTAACCCCTGCTTTAGACCTCTCCACAACTTTATCCCTGACCTGTCTGGTGTGTTCCTTGGGCTTCATGATGCTGTTTGTTCACTAATGTTCTCCAACAAACCTCTGAGGCCTTCACAGAACAGCTGTATTTATACTGAGATTAGATTACACACAAGTGGACTCTATTTACTAATTAGGTGACTTCTGAAGGCAATTTGTTGCACTGGATTTTATTTAGGGGTATCAGAGTAAAGGGGGCTGAATACTTTTGCACGCCACAATTTTCAGTTTTTTATTTGTAAAAAAATTTGAAAACCATGTATCATTTTCCTTCCACTTCACAATTATGCGCCACTTTGTGTTGGTCTCTCACATACAATCCCAATAAAATAAATTTACATTTGTGGTTGCAACGTGACAAAATGTGGAAAAGTTCAAGGGGTATGAATACTTTTGAAAGCCACTGTATACAGAACTTCTTCATGGGTTCTTTCATTTATGATATTAAAATAATTGGCAATTTGACATATTCGCTAATTTAGTTTATTAATAGACTGATATTGCTATTAATAAACACATAATATATATAAACACATAAATGGGTGAATTTGCAGTTAAATAGTTACACACTATCTAGGGTTTCATGGATCAGTAACGGGACTCAAACACTTCTTTGGCAAAATGAGATCATGATGCAGATGAAAATCAGTGATCAAACATTTTCTGATGATGCTGTTTAACTGGAGTGAAGCAAATTAAATAAAGTACACTTGGATAAGTTATGCCATCACACTCATCTCAATGAAACAGGAACATCTGTTTCTTTATCATTCATGGTACTTTATCATTCATGGTACTTTATCCTTCATGGTACTTTATCTGCAGTTGGTTGAGCAAAATGCTCTGCATGTTGATAATCAGGAAATATTGGTTTATATGTAGCATTAATTATCCTGATTCATATTATTTGTTTTTAAAGCTAATCATGTGTTTTATGGTAGCATTAATGTTCACTACATTTAAGTTATCAAGAAGAAAATTAAATTAGATCATTCATGATGGTTTTGCAAGGTAAGACATTCAATTGTTTTCATGGTGTAAGTATCAATAAATATTCTTGCTAGTAAATGACAATATTCAATGAAGAAGAATCTGGCCATCTCCCCTTGATATTCAATGGCATTACCATCACCTTGTCTTCCACACTCAACATCCAGTGGTTTTCCATGAGCAGAGCTGCAGGACCAGTAAAGGGTAGGTCAGTTGCGGACCAGTAAAGGGTAGGTCAGAAGACAGGTATCCTGCATCGTGATTCCACCATCTACAAGGTACAAGTCAGGAGACTGATGGAATACTTTCCATCTGCCCGGATGTGTGCAACTGCAATGTTACTCATGAAGCTTGACTTCATCCAGGACAAAATAATCTGCTTGATTGGGATCCTATCCACTACAACAAACATGAATTCTGACTGTCATCTGTATACTTTGCCTGCGTTGTGTAACATGAACAAAATACATTGCAGTTGCCCACAGTACTCCTTCAGCATTTCCCAAGCCCCTGACCTCTACCATCTGGTGCATCTCTTACCCATGGGGGTTAGGAATGGGTATTAAAGAGTGGCTTTGCTAGTCATGGTGAGAACTTGGAAAATGAATAACTAAATATTTAGCTTGCTGCCAAATGTTATCTTGATCTAAAACATCAGACCTTTGCACAGTATAACACCTCAAGAGAAAGATATGCTCTTTGATTTTGATGGCATTTGAACTTCTAAATGTCTCAGAACATCCCTTCAAATCTATTAATAATTATTTGAAAAAGTATTCAAAATTAAAAGTAAAGTGAAGATTAATTTAAAATATTTTCAAGCAATTGACACCATGCTATCAAACCCAATGAAATCAAGCATATGTGTATTAAATTAACCTTTGTGCTGTGGTTATTCTTTTCCATGAAATAATTGGCACACTTTTAGAGATGGTGCAGACTCAGCAGACAGATTCCTCAGTGTATGTGCAGGGGAACTGCAGAGTTTGTGCATCCACCAATGGGCATATGGCAAGATTAACCTCAAACCACAGAGAATAGGTAGTAAGGAGCAGCCAGCAAGTGCAGGACCTCTGCAATTTACGTGGGAGACTCAAAATGCTGGGAATAATTACAAGTCATGCCAGCGTTTCTTTTTGAAACCAGTACCATCTTTGAACAAACTTCCTGCCGGGAAAAATATTGCTTTCTAATTTAAATGCACTTTACCATTGTTCATTGTATTTACTGTACTTCCTAAATTTAGGTTTTTTATGTTTATATTTTCTACTTCTACTTTCTTTAATTAAAATTAATGAAATATGATGGATAATAGCAATGCAGAGATGGCACACAAATCCAAGTTAGCCAATGAATAGCAGTGCAGAGATGGCACAAAAATCGAAATTAGCCAGTGAATAATCACCCAAATCTAGCACAAAGTGAATCTAACACAAACTTTGATTGAGTAGCAAAAAATTGCCAGGGAGCCATTGGTCATTTTTATTAAATATGAACATTAGCTTCTTTTTTAATGCAGGTCCTATGCCCTGTCATTCTCATCTGTCATTCTAATAAAACAATATGAATTCAACAGATTTGGCAAATTGGAACTATCTTCTCTTTCAGCTCATGCATTTACTTCCAATTCCACTATCAGGGAAGCTACTTTTGCTCACTACTCCACTAACAAACTAACTTACCAAAAACACAATTTTCACATGAATATCAATCAAATTGCGACCTATTCACCTGACTCCAGTACCTAATTAAGTGTGTCATTTTAAAAGCCATCAAGGCAAATAGGGAAGATAAATAAATAGTGCAATGCACTCATCTCCAAACAGCATTCTTGCATTGATTTTTGGAGTGCAGCACCAACCTTTAGAAAGTATTCAACCTTTCCCAAATAATAGTAAGATTAAATGAGAACTTACCAGTTTGAAGTTTGATCTTGATTTTATGAGGAGTTACGTTGGTGATTATGTGCTCCCCACCCCCAACCCTCTCTCATAAAAGGATCATACGCTAGTTCTCGAGTCACTGATCTTACTTTGTACTTGGTGTTGTTTATTTGTGATTTCATACCGCTGCTTTGCAGTTTAGTGCGCATACGGCCTGGCAAGCCTTCTTCACGTAATCACCAACGTAACTCCTCATAAAATCAAGATCAAACTTCAAACTGGTAATTTCTCGTTAAATCTTACTATTTTACTTCGGAGTCACGTGAGTGATTCCGTGAAGAGTTCAAAGCTTTGTGATTTCATGCCACAGATTACAAATCTCAGCATCCCACTGCATTGATTAACTCGAAAGAGAAATAAATGCATTAGTAATAACATTGCATGCAATGTAGAAATAGGTTTATTTAACAATGTAAACAAAAGACAGTACCCCTTACATTTAGGTACTTAAAATGGCATAGGCAAACAGTCCTGGATTGACAATCGGCCGATTATAAAATTCTGAAACATCAGCTCATTTGCCCATCCAGTGGCCGCCAAAATATGGTCGAAAGGCACGTCCCTCACCTTGGCTGCCGACGTAGCTGCTTCTCTAGTGGAATGAGATGTACACACACTGTCTAAATGATACGCTGACGTTGATACTGACCTGGTGGAATAAGATATACAATCGTCAGTGTTAATAGCTGTATAACCCAGAACCTGCTGCAGCCACCATGAAAAAGTCTGAACCAACCTTCCTTTGTGTAGTTGTTTGTTAACTAATAAACAATGCTGATTCCATACTTCTTAGGATTCTGGTGGCCTAGATAACATAGAAGTGAGAACGTGAGGTGTTCAAATGATCTTCAATCATGCTACCCCTAGTGTCCTCTGGATTTGTAGACCAGAATGTAAATGTAATGGCACCTGCAGCCAATTCCATCCTATCTAGCCACAACGTTTGCAATGTTTGCCGTCGTTGTGCTGATAAAAATGTCATAACTAAGGATGTAGCTGGAACCCCTTGGTGAAGTAATGTTCACACATTTTCAATAACCAACTGCATAATCTTGTAGTGGGAAAACCTGTGTCAAGATCTTTTAACAACTCGATATCCGGGTTGGACCCGAGAGCGTAGTTCCCTTATGTTGCAGCTGTAGTGTCTCTATAACTAAATTAATGTCAATATCATTTAAAATGAGCTGGAATGTCAGTAATCTGTACCGTATTAAATGTAACATTAACATTTAACAAAACATTTCTGATCCCCTCAATAGGAATATACTGCTTTTTTGGGTGCTATCCCTGCACACAGCAGTGAGCACCTTCATGGCTTGATGTGACAACCTGAGGAAAAAGTCAATCCATTCAAAATGTGTAGGTCAATAATTGTTTTACTGTGCAAAAGTCGGTCTCCTGAACCACAGTTTGAACAGCAAGTTCTTGTTTTTTGGCATAACCGTATACCGTTGTGCCATAATGCCTGATGAAGCAGGCAACATGGATGCTTGGCCAGTCCGACAGTATGAACCCAAGCGAGGTCTTGCAGACTCTTTTAAGACCTGGCTAATGAGGCAAAAATTAGGAAGACAAAGACCATTCCTCGTATTGAAGCAAGAAAGTATTTCTCCGCACTGTTGTGCCACATATTTTTTTGCAATGAATGAAAAACATGCATTAACATGATGAATATTCGATTAAGTATTGAACCATGCTTTCATCATACTTTGAGATCCAACACTTATTCTGTGTTATCATCGATCTGAACTGGATGATACACCAGTGGCGAGGAGATTAATTACAGGATATTTTCCCCTAGATTATCATGTGACTAACATATGTCAGCATCGTAGAGCAGCAACTTGAATTTGAGCATGTAGAATATGTATATTCGCTCAAAGCCCCTTACTCATGGGTGCATTAAGTGTATATATTTAGTTGATACCAACAACTGAAGAATTGGTAACTCATGCAATCTCCACTACCTTTGAGTAGGTGATGGTATTTGGAACTTCTCATCTTAAAGTTCTAAACATCAGTTCATAATGTCTGAATTCAACCGACCACACTACTGTAGCGAGTTTCAAGTTCAAGTTCAATGAATTATTGTCATGTTAAGCAATGCTGAATACAGATACTTCATCATTGTGGCTGAAGTAGCCTCAGCTGACAATAGCACAAGGTTGTTACCAACGATCTAATTGCTATTTACACAATATCAGTTCCTTGATTTGCTCAGCTGCAACACAGCTGCTACATTGCCAATTATTCTTAATGAAAATAACTCAGTTTTGCAACAAATTGCTATAACCCCAATCTCTTGCCACAAGGCGGAGACAAGGCTAATAATAATTAAAGGTAAATCCCAATGACCAACAAACAGTTTATCCCATACTGCAAAGCTTTACTGTTATATTGTCTTTGATAACCTTTGTAATGGGATTTGTATAACATGTATCACTTACCTTATGAATCTGTTGTAGTCAGGAATAAGTTTTTATATTTGGAAAGTTCATATGCCCGATACTCTCCATTCTTCATAATAACATGCCAATCCTGCCTTATTGCATGGGTGGTTTGCATGAGAACCTCTGCCCAATTTCCAAACCCTAGTCATACTTGGAATGCTCCGGCTGTGCCTCAACCAAATATTTTTACCTTTGTGTGTTGTACAAACAAATGTAAATATTACAACTTGTGAATGGTGCACTACCCAAATTTTGGAAGTGCTAGACCCATTTAGTTGAGCATGATTGGAAGGTGCATGGAATCTGAGCTATCATGCTGCCCCCAGCTCCAGTGAACCGCTACTGCCAATGAGCACCTGGGGTGCATTCTGAATGATGACTTTTGCCCGTCGTTGGCCGAATTAATTTGTCTGCCAGGCTTCTTCCCCTGTAGAATAGACCTACCTGAATAACCGATTCAGCGCTGGCTCTCAAATCCCCCTGTTGGCGTTGTTCACTGCCGGCACATATGTGCTTGAGTCTGTTCTATTGACATCTTCCCTCCTCAGAGAGGGTGATTCGTAGGCAACTCTAACAGGCGCTGCCGCAAGCCGTAGGATACAAATACTGATACGAACCCATTGGCCTTAACCCAATAGAATATTTTACTGGGTTGGCAACTTTATGGTCAGGAAAGGTACCTCTGACACGTGCCCTTCATCCCTTTGGGTAACCCCCATGGCTATATCCTGAGACTCAGTGTCAGCAGGATACTGATCCATCTTGGTCTCTGCCTCCGAGAGTGAGACCTTTGCAGCACTGTGTACAACAGTTGCTGTATTTAGGATAGTCGTTTCAACGCACTATCCAGCCCCGGTGAGGAATTCATCCCCGACTCCGTGGGCCTTGAGCTCTAGCTCCGGTGGAGAATCATTTCCCGACTCCGTGGGCGAGCAGATATGTGTGAATTTGAGCAACCCTGTCCCAGGCGTTGCTGGCGCCGCCTTTCATAATGGCTGGCGCTTTTTGACATGAAACAGCCCTGCATCTGGCGCTGCTGGCACGGCTCTCCCGTAGGCCGGCACTTCACACATGAAGCAGCCCTGTCAGGCGCTGCTGGCACGGCTCTCCCGTAGGCCGGTAATGTCATAAATGAAACTATTATAAGGAGAAACCCTTTATGGCCCGACTCACCCGAGTCCAAAATAGGGCTGAATGAGTCCCAGTAATTTCTTGACTGGGGACCAACGTAACCCACTGTCAGTGGCTCCAGCGTTGCTTCCTTGCCGTTCCAACGGCATCCCACAGGCTGGGAGCCGCTGACCCCCCCTGTCAGCGACTCTGCTTAAATTTCTTGCCGTTTTCTCCCCACAGCATTCCTGCAGGCTGGGATCCGCTGACTACACTGTCAGCGACTCTGCTTAAATTTCCTGCCAGTTTTACGGCATCCCTGCAGTCTGGAGCCCTGACTAAACTGTCAGCGGCTCCTTATCTCGCAACCCGATCAATTTTGCCGGTTTATCCGCATTTGCGGTCGGACTGGAATTTCCCCACAGTCCATAACCGGCAACTTGTCAGGCTGCGAAACTGGCAGGAAAAACCTCTGTAAAAAGAGGCTCCTGCCTAAACAACCCTGGTAAGTAAAAAACCAAACTTACCTTTTAAGTTTAACTTACCACCGGCAGGAGCTCTGTCCTGCCAGACTGGTGCTTGTGCCAATGCGGCTAACGTAATGGTGCGCATGCGGCCTGGCGGGCCTTCTCCACGGAATCACTCACGTGACTCCGAAGTAAAATTACCAACTCTGGGGAAAAAGCAAGGTACCAGTTTTGGAGGATCAGCCATGATCATATTGAATGGTGGTGCTGGCTTGAAGGGCCGAATGGCCTACTCCTGCACTATTTTCTATGTTTCTATGTTTCTTCGTAATATCTTTTGCAGAGATAGGATTATTTTCCACGTTGGTAACTCCCATCGCCTCTCCTGAACATTTTACCATATTTCAGTCTTTGTAAGGCTGGTCCACCATATTTACATTATCGGATATGGATTAGACCTTCAACTAGCTGCAAGCAGTGTATTCTGCTTAACATAAAATCATCCACCTCCAAACCACCTGTGTTTGCTGGTTGGAATTCGTTCTTGAAGTCAGAGGATGTAGGTAAAGTACATATTCCATCTGAAATGATTATTTTCTTTGAGCAGCATCGACGTGGTACCATATTAAAATTATTTATCTTTCTTTGAATAGATCTTTTCACATATTACATATTTGCAAGTTGTGGGAATTATGTAGTGGGTGGGAGGATTTGGGGACTGGAATGATAGATAGTTCCCTGGGGCAGATGGAGAGAGTAAATGTTGAAGTGAGACATTGGCGAAGACCGTGGTCAGTTGATCGGGCATTTAGTAAAACAGAATGGGATAGGATGCTGTACTCAAAAAAAATCAATTCTTCTTCCGATTTCTTATACTGTAATGTTTTTGATGGCACTGATTTTTACAAATTTAATGAGCAAAAACTGATTCTGTGACTATTATTGTTTGTTTATTTATTTATTTGTATGTTTTTAATACATATATTGAATTATATTTCTGCTGTTTATTATGGGTTTTACAGAGTACCATGTTTACATTGGAGATAGACACAAAAAGCTGGAGTAACTCAGTGGGACAGGCAGCATCTCCGGAGAGAAGAAATGGGTGACGTTTCGGGTCGAGACACTTCTTTGACCCGAAACGTCACCCATTCCTTCTCTCCAAAGATGCTGCCTGTCCAGCTGAGATACTCCAGCTTTTTGTGTCCATCTTCGGTTTAAACCAGCATCCGCCGTTCCTTGTTCACATATCTGTTGTATTGCTGTAAGTAAGAATTTCATTGTTCCATTTCGGGACATATCACATTAAAACACTTCTGCCTCTTGACTTTCCACAAATCAGGCCAGTATTCATTGCTGCATCTAATTTCCCGAGCATCTAATGTTTCAGAGTATCAGTGTCATTCTGACATTCATCGTGTCAAGCATTCGAAACGCAACCTCTTAATGAAAGAAGTCTGCAAGCTGTCGAGGAAGGGGTTGTTACTCTGCATTTCATCATAAATGTGATTTAGAGCTGGGTCAATGCATATCAATTGTGAGCAGCCTCAGAATAATGCATTTCGAGGCAGAGCAACATGGAGCTGATGTACAAATGTGTCAGACAGCAGCTTCTAAAGGAGTAAAGAAAAGCTGAGCTCCACTCACCAAAACATACCGTAGAGATATGGCTCACCCTGGATTTGTAAGAACCTTCAAATACACTAGAAGACCAAGTGAACCAGCATCAGTGTCCTCTCCCGGGCCTATATCCATGTGTCAAGAGTCTAATTTTTACTTCGGAGTCACGTGAGTGACTACGTGAAGAACCCCGCCTCACGCTGGCAACGGCATGACGTCAACGCTGACGGCGCGAGGAGGAACTGCAGTAAGGAGCAGCTCTCGGCAGCGGTCGGAACGGCCCGCAGGTAAGTGCAGTTAGACCGGGGCGTTTTTAGGTTACGCTGGATGGCTCCAGCAAACGAAATCGGGAAGTTTTCGCGGGGTAAAAAAGATGTTCCCGGGTGAAAGTAAAAATACGGGACGCGAAGTTAGTGCGGGACCCGGTTCCGATACCGTTGGCCGCCGATTTACCCGATAGTGAGTTTCCAGATTTCTCCAGAAATAATAACTACGGAGGAAAATGTTCCTAAAAATGAAAAAAAAAAAAAAAAGAAATCTGAGAGGCCCGTGGTATTCTGATGACTCTGATATTGAAAGACCTCCAGACAATAAAACTATGTGGCTAAAAATGGAGCATATGGAGAAAGTTCTCCAAACAATAATGAGACAAGGTCAGAGTACCAGATGAATCCCAAAAAATCCCTGAGGGGTTTGAATATGATTAATATGGCTGTGGGCCAATTTTGGGAATATGATACTCCGGACCCAGGATTTGGGGCTGGAAGAATCTCATGGGATGATATCCCAATTGATTTAGGGCTGCAGAAGGCAGACCCTGCTGGTGGCTATATGGCTTTTGAAAGCACACCACAAAGTAAAAAGAAAAGGCCTAATGTGCCTGGGATAGCACAAGATTTTGCTATACCTGAAGGAAGTGGTGAGGCCTAATGGAAGAAATCCTAGCTGCAAACATAAATTATATGGTATCTCACCAACTTCACAATTCTGTGATGAATGAAAACATCAGAATTATATAAAGCTCCAAGAAATTGTGCCTCATTGGAAGTACCTACGGTGAATCCGATGATATGGACGTCTATGACTCCAAGTATGAGAGCCCTAGAAGTGAAGTTTCAAAAGGTGCTCAAATTAATTTCTGCTGCCATTACGGCCTATGGCAGGCAAATGGAGAATCTGGAAATGGAAAAGATTCAAAAGGATACTTTGGGCTTATTATGTAATTCATTCTATGAAATTAATTGCATGAGGAAAACGGCGATTCGGACCATATTTCACCCTAGATTTGCAAGCCTGTGTCAAGAAAGTGGAGTTCAAGCCCTGGGTATTTGTTTGGAGAAAATCTGCCGAAACAGCTGAAAGAGTTGGATGAAGAAGCTAAATATTTTAGCAATGTTAAACCTTTTGTTTTTGGACAAAGAAGGGGTTTTTTTTTCGACCCGAAGGGGTTTTCGATTTCCGTTATAGAAGCAGAAGTTTGTCACGAAAATACTATCGTTGCTGTGCAGGCAAGTGCTTCCCTGTATTCGGGAAGAAGGAGACCACCACGCTCATACGGAGAGGTATTAAAGACTTATATACTTAAAGAAAACTGTGGATGACCCTCCAGTTGGAGGGAGATTGCAAAAATTTTATAATGCCTGGCTTAACATTACTTCTGATCGATATGTATTACAAGCAGTTTTCGGGAGCCATTATTATTTTAAAGAAGGGGTTAATCCTCCTGTACAGGATAGACCTGCTTATGCTTATGTGTTTTTCTGCAGAGGAAAGAATGGAGATTAATGTGGAAATTGACAAATTATCTTGGAAAAGGCGTAATTGAAAAGACTTATGAACATAAGCATCAATTTGTCTCTAATATATTTCGAAAAGATAAAAAAGATGGTGGTTGCAGAATTATTCTGGACCTTACAGATCTGAATAAGTTTGTAGAATACAAACATTTTAAGATGGAGACATTCAGTACTGCAAAATATCTTATCTCAGCAGGGTGTTATATGGCTAAGATTGATTTGAAGGATGCCTATTATTCTGTAGCAATTCATCAATGCTTCAGGAGGTATTTAAAATTTAATTGGCTGGGACAATTATGGCAGTTTAAAGCTTTACCAAATGGATTGAGTTCGGCTCCTAGACTCTTTACAAAACTGTTGAAACCAGTTTTAGAGCCCAATTAAGAGCACAGAAACACATTGTTATGGCTTATCTGGATGATATTCTGATCATTAGTGATACTCAAGAGTCAGCTGAGCACTCAGTTTCAGTTACTAAAGCTTTGTTTGAAAAGCTAGGGTTTTTGATTCATCCAATTAAGTCCCAGCTGCAGCCAGCACAATCAATTAACTTTTTGGGGTTTGTAATTAACTCAGTGACTATGTTAGTTACTTTGCCAACAGAGAGAAGGCCAATGACATCTTGATGACTTGTAATTACCTCATTCACAAACCTTATCCCTCCATCCTAGAAGTGGCGAAAACCATTGGGAAACTGGTAGCAGCATTTCCGGCAGTGGAATTTGGTCCATTACATTATCAAAATCTTCAAAGGGACAAAAATAAGGGCTCTATTAAAGAGAAGGCAGGTCACTTTGACAGGCCTATGCAATTGACAAAAGAAAGCCGTGTTGGAATTACAATGTGGGTTGAAAATGTCCCACAAGCTGCTAAGAATATCATGATTAAACAACCTGAAATGGTTTTTACAAACGGATTGCTAGTGCTCTCGGATGGGGGGCTACAGATTCGTCCTCCAGTTGTGGGAGGTAGATTGAAAGCTCAAGAAGAAGCGTTTCTTCAAGTTTATGGTATTAACTATTTGGAGTTATTGGGTGCATTTTATGGACTTAAAGCATATTGTTGTGCTAAACAAGGTCTACATGTGTTAATACAGTTAGACAATAAAACGGCTGTTGCATACATTAATCACATGGGGGGATTTAGGTCAGTATCATGTGATTGTCTGGCCAATGAGATATGGCAATGGTGTATTGGTCGCCAAATATGGATTTCAGCAAGCTACATTCCGGGTAAGGACAATGTGGTAGCAGATGAAAGGTCCAGGATTTTTAAAGATAATACGGAATGGATGCTTAAGCCAGCAATATTTAAGAATATTGTAAACCAAATTTGGGTTGCCAGAAATAGATTTGTTTGCATCTAGGCTTTAATCATCAGTTTGCCTACTTATGTGTCTTGGGAACACGATCCAGATGCAGTAGCAGTAGATGCTTTTTCATTACACTGGGGAAAGATGTTCTTTTATGCTTTTCTACCATTTGCTTTGATTCAGAGATGCCTGAAGAAGATAGAACAAGATTCTGCTTCTGATTGTTGGTAGTTCCAAATTGGCCAACTCAACCTTGGTTCCCAGTAATGCTGAATATGATTAAAGAACCATATATGTCGATTCCTAACTGTAGTGATATCTTGACTAATCCGGTAACTAAAGAGATTTACCCATTGTATGCATATATGTAAATTTGTTAATCTGCAGGTTTTGACCAGACCACTACAGGAGCTGGGATTGTCGGACCAAACTATGAAAGTTATGGTTGCAATCATGGCGCCAATAGCCTACACAAAAGCAATATATGACACATATTAAGAAATGGGAAGACTTTTGCACACAGTCAAATATTTCTTATGATTACTGTAAATATTTGCAAATGTTTTGGAAATTCCTAGCCAATTTGCATTTTCAAGCAACATTTAAGTTACAGTGCCATTAACACTGCACGCAGTGCTTTGTCGTCCTATTTAGGGCTTATGACTGATCAGAGATCAATTGAGGTCGCATCCATTAATATCTAGATTCATGAAAGGAATCTTTAATATTAAATCCACCCAAACCAAGATACACAGAGATTTGGGATTGTGAGCATTGTACTTACGCTACTTAGACAATGCGACTCCAATTGAAGGGGTTGACATTGGGAAAGATTGACATTGGAAATTAGTCAGTTAATGTCACTGGTCTCAGCTCAAAGAGTGCAAACTTTACAAATGTTGCGTTTAGACTGTATGCATGTGACTACAGATAATGTTGTGTTCTAATGTTTACGAGTTAATCAAACAAAGCAGACCAGGGAGATCTGGAACAAAGGTAACCTTTCAAGCTTATCATATTGATCCTACTTTGTGTGTGGTTAAACATTTGAGCGAATATATTAAAGTTACTGGACACCCTTCGAGGAAATGAAAAAGCGTTAATGGTTACGCACAAAAAACCACACACAAAAGCTTCAGTTCAAACTATCCTCAAAATGGTTGAAACAGGTGTTGGGTTTTTAGCGGGAGTAGACACTGACGTGTTCAAATCTCACTCCACCAGGGGGCGGCAGCTACGTCCGCGGCGAAGGGGCGGGATGTACCTCTCGAGCATATTTTAAAAGTCGCAGGGTGGAGTAGAGAAGAAACTTTTCAAAGTTCTACAATAAACCTGTTCACACTATGACAAACTTTGACACGCGGTGTTGGGAGCACTATTAATCACCTGCTTTGTTTACTATTAATTGCTATAATCAATGGTGTAGTCACTTCTATCTTTTATCACTTGTAATCATTTTCCCTCAGATATAAGGAGGGTTATTATATGGTCTTTAAACCATTAAAAGTTAATTGTGAAATGATCTAACATTAGTCTGGTTTCTCAGTATGTGTTTACTTAGCCGGACTGTCGTACGGATTGATTCTACGACATAAAAAACACAGAAAGCTTTAAAATCTTCACGTAGTCACTCACGTGACTCCGAAGTAAAATAGTAAAGATTAAACAAGAACTTACCAGTTCGAGGTTTGATCGTTATTTTATGAGGAGTTACGATGATGGGATTACGTGCCTCTCCGCTCCCACCCTCATAAAATAAATGATCAAAATGGTAGTTCTAAGTCTTTTATGAGCCTTACTATGTTACTCCGGCTTTTGGTGTTCTGTGTTTTTCATGCCGCTGCTTTGAAGTATGCCGTTGCCAGCGTGAGGCGGGTTCTTCACGTAATCCCTCATCGTAACTCCTCATAAAAAATAATGATCAAACCTCGAAACTGGTAAGTTCTTGTTTAATCTTACTATTACACATGCAAATAACAAACAAACTGCTGGAAGAATTTAGCAGGTCATTTTCTCGTCCACTTCCTGCACACTAGGGGCAATTTACAGAGGCCAATTAATCAACAAACCCACATAGAAACATAGAAACACAGAAATTAGATGCAGGAGTAGGCCATTCGGCCCTTCGAGCCTGCACCGCCATTCAATATGATCATGGCTGATCATTCAACTCAGTATCCCGTACCTGCCTTCTCTCCATACCCCCTGATCCCCTTAGCCACAAGGGCCACATCTAACTCCTTCTTAAATATAGCCAATGAACTGGCCTCAACTACCCTCTGTGGCAGAGGGTTCCAGAGACTCACCACTCTCTGTGTGAAAAAAGTCTTTCTCATCTCGGTCTTAACGGATTTCCCCCTTATCCTTAAGCTGTGACCCCTTGTCCTGGACTTCCCCAACATCGGGAACAATCTTCCTGCATCTAGCCTGTCGAACCCCTTAAGAATTTTGTAAGTTTCTATAAGATCCCCTCTCAATCTCCTATATTCTAGAGAGTATAAACCGAGTCTATCCAGTCTTTCTTCATAAGACAGTCCTGACATCCCAGGAATCAGTCTGGTGAACCTTCTCTGCACTCCCTCTATGGCAATAATGTCCTTCCTCAGATTTGGAGACCAGAACTGTACGCAATACTCCAGGTGTGGTCTCACCAAGAACCTATACAACTGAAGTAGAACCTCCCTGCTCGTATACTCAAATCCTTTTGCTATGAAAGCTAACATACCATTCGCTTTATTCACTGCCTGCTACACCCGCATGCCTACTTTTAATGACTGGTGTACCATGACATCCAGGTCTCGCTGCATCTCCCCTTTTCCTAATCGGCCACCATTTAGATAATAGTCTGCTTTCCTGTTTTTGCCACCGAAGTGGATAACCTCACATTTATCCACATTATACTGCATCTGCCAAACATTTGCCCATTCACCCAGCCTATCCAAGTCATCTTGCAGTCTCCTAGCATCCTCCTCACAGCTAACACTGCCCCCCAGCTTAGTGTCATCCGCAAAACTTGGAGATATATTGCCCTTCAATTCCCTCATCCAGATCATTAATATATATTGTAAATAGCTGGGGTCCCCAGCCCTGAGCCTTGCGGTACCCCACTAGTCACTGCCTGCCATTTGTGAAAAGGACCCGTTTACTCCTACTCTTTGCTTCCTGTTTGCCAGCCAATTTTTACTTCGGAAGTCACGTGAGTGACTACGTGAAGAGCCCGCCTGGCGCTGGCAAACGGGGCATTACGTCGACGCTGACGGCGGAAGGAGGAGCTGCAGTAAGGAGCAGCTCCTCGCAGCGGTCGGAACGGCCCCGCAGGTAAGTGCAGCAAAATCGGGACGTTCTTTAACGTACGCTGGGTGGGGTCCAGCAAGCGAAAGTAAAAGTAAAAAATTCAGAGTCGCGTAACGTGCTGATTTAGCACTGATAATAAAGAAAATGGAGAAATCGGCAAAGAAAAATTCGCGGGGGTAAAAAGATCTTCCCGGGGTGAAAATAAAAATACGGGACAAGAAGCTAGTGCGGATCCGGTTTCCGATACCGGTGGCCGCTGATATACCCGATAGCGAGTTTCTAGATTCTCCAGAGAAATAACAACCACGGAGGGAAATGCTTCCTAAAAAAATGTAAAAAGAAATCTGAGAGGCCCGTGGTTTCTGATGACTCTGATACTGAAAAGTCCTCCAGATAATAAAACTATGTGGTTAAAAATGGAGCATATGGAGAAAGTTCTCCAAAAAATCATGAGACAAGGGTCACAGTACCCAGAAAGGATCCCAAAAAAAGCCCTGAGGGGTTTGATTAATTCTGAATATGGCTGTGGGCCAAGTTGGGAGTTTGAAACTCCGGACCCAGGATTTGGGCCGGAAGGAGTCTCATGGGGTGAAATCCCAATTGATTTAGGGCTGCAGAAGGCAGACCCTGCTGGTGGTGATTTGGATTTTGAATGCACACCACAAAGTAAAAAGAAAAGGCCAAATGTGCCTGGGATAGCAAAAGAATTTGCTATACCTGAAGGAAGTGGTGAGGCTATGGAAAGAAAACCTAGCTGTCAACATAAATTATATGGTATCTCACCAACTTCATGATGCTGTGATGATTGAAACATCAGAATTTATATAAAACGCCAGGAAATTGTGCCTCATTGGAAGTGCCTACGGTTAATCCGTTGATATGGGGCATCCATGACATCCAAGTATGAGAGCTCAAGAAGTGAGATTTCAAAAAATCCTCAAACTAATTTCTGCTGCCATTACAGCCTATGTGAGACAAATGGAGAGATTGGAGATGGATGAGATTCAAATGATACTTTGGGCTTATTGTGCAATTTCTTTCTATGAAATTAATTGTATGAGGAAAATGGCGATTCGGTCCATATTTCACCCTAGGTTTCCAAGCCTGTGTCGAGCAAGTGGTGTTCAAGCTCCTGGGTATCTGTTTGGAGAAAATCTGCCTAAACAACTGAAAGAGTTGGATGAAGAAGCTAAATATTTTAGCGGTATGAAACCTTTCGTCTTTGGACAAAAAAGGCATTTTTTCGCCCCGAAGGGGTTTTTGATTTTGGAAATAGAGGCAGAAATTTGTCAAGGAAGTATTATCGTCCTGCACAGCCCAATGCTTACCCGTATTCGGGGAGAAGGAGACCACCACGCTCATATGGAGAGGTATTAAAGACTTGTTCTATCCTTAAAGAAACTGCGGATAAATCTCCAGTTGGAGGGAGATTACAAAAGTTTTATAAAGACTGGCTTACTATTACTTCTGATCGATTTATATTACAAGCAGTTTCAGGAGCCACTATTACATTTAAAGAAGAGGTTAATCCTCCTGTACAGAATAAACCTGCTTATGCTTTCGTGTTTACTGCTATTGAAAAAGCAGAGATTAATGTGGGAAATTGACAAATGATCTGAAAAAGGGGTAATTGAAAAACTTATGAACACGAGCATCAATTTGTCTCTAATATTTTTCGAAGAAATAAAAAAGATGGTGGTTGCAGAATTATTCTGGACCTTACAGATCTAAATAAGTTTGTAGAATACAAACATTTTAAAATGGAAACATTTAATACTGCAAGATATTTAATTTCAGCAGGTTGTTATATGGCTAATATTGATTTAAAAGACGCCTATTATTCTGTACCTATACATCAGTTCTTCCGGAGGTACTTAAAATTTAATTGGCTGGGACAATTATGGCAGTTTAAAGCTTTGCCAAATGGACTGAGTTCAGCTCCCAGGCTCTTTACGAAACTATTGAAAACCAGTTTTAGCCCAATTAAGAGCACAAAAACATATCGTTATGGCTTATCTCGATGACATTCTGATCATTAATGATAATCAAGAGTCAGCTGAGAACTCAGTTTCAGTTACCAAAGCTTTGTTTGAAAAGCTAGGGTTCTTGATTCATCCAATTAAATCCCAGCTGCAGCCAGCACAAACAATTAACTTTTGGGGTTTGTAATTAACTCAGTGACTATGTTAATAACTTTACCAACAGATAAAGTCGATGATATTTTGGTAACTTGTAATAATCTCATTCACAAACCTTATCCTTCCATCCGAGAAGTAGCGAAAACCATTGGTAAACTAGTAGCAGCATTTCCTGCAGTAGAATTTGGTCCATTACATTATCAAAATCTTCAAAGGGACAAAATAAGAGCTCTCAAAGAGAAGGCAGGCCACTTTGATAGGCCTATGCAATTAACAAAAGAAGCTGTGTTGGAATTACAATGGTGGGTTAAAAATGTCCCACAAAGCTGCTAAAAAACATTTTGATCAAACAGCCTGAAATGGTTTTACAAACAGATGCTAGTGCTCTCGGATGGGGGGCAACAGATTCATCCTCCAGTTGTGGAGGTAGATGGAAAGTTCAAGAAGAAACGTTTCTTCAAACTTATGGTATTAACTATTTAGAGTTATTGGGTGCTTTCTATGGACTAAAAGCATATTGTTTCAAAAAAGGGTCTACATGTATTAATACAGTTAGACAATAAAACGGCTGTTGCATATATTAATCACATGGGGGGGGAGTTAGATCAGTATCATGTGATTGGTCTGGTCAATGAAATATGGCAATGGTGTATTGACCGCCAAATTTGGATTTCAGCAAACTACATTCCAGGTAAAGACAATGTGGTGGCAGGTAAAAGATCAAGGATATTTAAAGATAACACAGAATGGATGCTTAATCCAGCAATATTTAAAGAATATTGTAACCCAATTTGGTTTACCAGAAATTGATCTGTTTGCATCAAGGCTTAATCATCAATTGCCTAAAATATGTGTCTTGGGAACACGATCCAGATGCAGTAGCAGTAGATGCTTTTTCATTGAACTGGGGGAATATGTTCTTTTATGCTTTTCCACCATTTGCTTTGATTCAGAAATGTCTGAAGAAAATAGAACAAGATTCTGCCACTGGATTGTTGGTAGTTCCAAATTGGCCAACACAACCTTGGTTCCCCATTAATGCTGAATATGATTAAAGAACCATATATGTCAATTCCTAACTGTAGTGATATTTTGATTAATCCAGTAACTAAAGAAATGTATCCATTATATGCATATATGAATTTATTAATCTGCAGGTTTTGACCAGACCACTACAGGAGCTGGGATTGTCGGACAAAACTATGGAAGTTATAGTCGCATCATGGCGAGATAGCACACAAAAACAATATGACACATATAAAGAAATGGGAAGAATTTTGCACACAGTCAAATATTTCTTATGATACTGTGAATATTGCAAATGTTTTGGAGTTCCTTGCCAAATTGCATTTTGAGCAACATTTAAGTTACAGTGCCATTAACACTGCACGCAGTGCCTTATCATCTTATTTAGGACTAATGTCTGACCAGAAATCAATTGGATCACATCCATTAATATCTAGATTCATGAAAGGAATCTTTAACATCAATCCACCCAAACCAAGATACACAGAGATTTTGGGATGTGAGCATTGTACTTACCTTACTTAGGCAATGGACTCCAATTGAAGGATTGTCATTGAAAAGATTAACATTGAAATTAATAATGTTAATGTCATTGGTCTCAGCTCAAAGAGTGGCAAACTTTACAAATGTTGCGTTTAGACTGTATGCATGTGACTACAGATAAACATTGTGTTCTATGTTTTACGATCTGATCAAACAAAGCAGACCAGGGAGATCTGGAGCTAAGGTAACCTTTCAAGCTTATCCTATTGATCCTACTTTGTGTGTGGTTAAACATTTGAATCAATATGTTAAAGTTACTGAAACTCTTCGAGGAAATGAAAAAACGTTAATGATTATGCATAAAAAACCACACACAAAAAGCTTCAAACTATCTCAAAATGGTTGAAACAGGTGTTTGCTTTTAGCAGGAGTAGACACTGATGTGTTCAAATCTCACTCCACCAGGGCTGCAGCTACGTCCGCGGCGAAGGGGCGGGACGTACCACTCGAGCATATTTTAAAAATCGCAGGGTGGAGTAAAGAAGAAACTTTTTCAAAGTTCTACAATAAACCTGTTCACACTATGACAAGCTTTGGCCACGCGGTGTTGGGATCACTATAGTCACCTGCTTTGTTTACTATTGATTACTATAATCAGTTATGTAGTCACTTATATCTTTTATCACTTGTAATCATTCCCTCGGATATAAGGAGGGTTATTATATGTTCTTTAAACCATTAAAAAGTTAATTATGGAAAGAACTAATATTAGTCTGGTTTCTCATGTATGTATTTACTTAGCCGGACTGTCGTAACTGATTTAATTCTACGACATAAAAAACGCAGAAAGCTTTAAAATCTTCACGTAGTCACTCACGTGACTCCGAAGTAAAATAGTAAGATTAAACGAGAACTTACCAGTTCGAAGTTTGATCGTTCTTTTATGAGGAGTTACGATGATGGATTACGTGTCCTCCACTCCCACCCTCATAAAATAAATGATCATCTGTAGTTCTAAGTCTATTATGAGCCTTACTATGTTACTTCGGCTTTTTGGTGTTCTGTGTTTTTCATGCCGCTGCTTTGAAATATGCCGTTTGCCAGCGCCAGGGGGCTCTTCACGTAATCCCTCATCGTAAACTCCTCATAAAAACGATCAAACTTCGAACTGGTAAGTTCTCGTTTAATCTTACTATTCTCTATCCACATCAAATACTGAACCCCTAATGCCGTATGCTTTAAGTTTGTATGCTAATCTCTTATGTGGGACCTTGTCGAAAGCCTTCTGGAAATCCAGATACACCACATCCACTGGTTCTCCCTTATCCACGCTACTAGTTACATCCTCAAAAAATTCCACAAGATTTGTCAGACATGATTTACCTTTCGTAAATCCATGCTGACTTTGTCCAATGATTTCACCACTTTCCAAATGTGCTGCTATCCCATCTTTAATAACTGACTCTAGCAGTTTCGCCACTACCGTTCTTGGGATGTGGGAGGAAACCGGAGTACCCAGAAGAGACCTATGTGCAAGAGAATGTGCAAACTCTACACAGATAATAACTGAGGTCAAGATCGAACCCGGATTTCTGGGGCTGTGAGACGGCAGCTCTACTAGCTGCATCACTGTGCCTTCCTTATGTATGAAGATCACCATCTTCTCTTTCAGCTCATGCATTTACTTCCAATTCCATTATCAGGGAGGCTACTTTTGTTCACTACACTAATTCCGGGAACCACAACAAGGAGTTCCACTGAAAAAAATCTGATTGCATCCATCTTGTCAGTCTTTTGCCTCAGCATCCCATCAAAAGAAAAAGAACAGAATAAACAAGCGTGCCAGAAAATTGAAAAGGTGGAGTTGGGAGAAAGGAGACCAAGGGGATAGATACAAAATAATGAAAAAGAAAAATTTTGAAATTGCTGTGGTTGTGGAAATTGTACGATTTTTGCAAAGTAAATTAGTCTAATTTCTCATGTTCCTGTGGAGTTGTGACATTGATATTTTCATGCTTCTTGTTTTTTAGTTTTAGAATGACTATGTATTTAATTCAAGAAGTAGATATTTTATTTTCACCCAGCTATTCACTTGACTTTATTTTGTATATTCAAACCTCAGCATGAGGCCTCTTCTACATTGGATAAATCATCAATTCAGATGATGGGTCATTGATCTATAGTTTTAACTGTGTTTCTCTTGTGGATGCTGCCAGGCCTACGGAATACTTTCAGCACTTTCAAAAATTATTTTAAATGAAGCCAGATCAGGACCTTACAATTTTATGTGAAACTCACATTCATTATCAATGACTCAGAGAGAGCAATGGAGGTTGTTAGATCTTGGCCAAGGATTGTATTTTTAATTTGAACGTTGTGCTAATCTTTCACCCCAAAATGAATTTTAAATAGTGATCTGAGTATTTGCAGGTTTTCTTCACAATTCTTCACTTCAAGAGGGTTTCTTGAATCAGTATATGTGGATAGTCCAACTAGAGAAGGGGAACATACAGGACCTTGTGTTAGGACATGAGCCTGACTAAATACAATATACAAACAATCCTCACCCACATCCCCGTTCTTCCCCGTACCTCTTTCATCCCCCTCACCTCGACACGCACCAATATACGTCCCTTTCCCCTTTCACTTACATTCCTTTCTCTAGCTTCACAATTTGCAAGTGTTCAATCCGGTTGTCTCACAACCTCTGTCTTGTGATCTCTGACCTTTGTCGACATCCACCAATCAAAACCACCCTCACCTGTGTCAACCTATTATCTGACTGGCCTTGTCTTGCCCCTCCTCTCTTCCAACTTTCTTCCTCCACCCCCCTACAACCAGTCTGAAGTAGGGTTCTGACCCAAAACATCACCTATCCATGCTCTCCAGATATGCTGCGTGACCGGCTGAGTTGCTCCAGCATTTTGTGACTTTTTCATCCATATTGTGTGCTTTTAGCGACATGTAACACGTTTGGTTGCCTTCAACAGGATAGACTTTAGGGCGAGGAAGAACATGTTTGGAGGGGGAATGGATTTAGATCAGGAAGTGTTGTGGACCTGAATCATATTTGACTAGCCCTAATGCTGGCAGACACTACTCTCCAATTTCACTGACCGCCCACATCACCATCCTTTCGGCAGTCCTCTTCTTTCATGTGTATTTGGAAATTAAGGATTTGTGCATGGTAGTCCAAGAACACATTCCTTAACACCTTGAAATTATTTGGTCTTGAAGACCAAATATACGATTTGTAAGCATGTGTTACCTTCGAGTTTAAACCACATCTACTTATGAAGGTGAAGGGGGACTTTACAGGAACAGGTCAATGCATCTTTCTATTGCCAGTGCAAGAGATGCTTCACATCTCAGTGGTCTCCTGAGACATTGAATCCTATAGATAAAAAGCAGACCATATGTTGCTGTGGTATTTTTCTGGATCACTACAACATTTAAGCCAATAGTGGCATATACAATGCCGTTTTTGGAACAAAAAGCTTAATTCCCAGAGGTGATCATGTCTCCTTCAAAATATGATGCCCTTTGCTAAAAACGTTCATCATGATGAATTGCCGACATGGAGCTGGCAAGGAGTGTAACAGGCAAAAGCTTGTGACTAGATGGTCTGTGATAAATGTTACATGGAATTAGGACAGATAAGTTCTTCCATAAAATGTGCAGCTTGGCATATTTGTAAGTTGAGCAAGAGCAAAATACTGTAGATGCTGGAAATCAAAAATAAAACATATAACAGGAAACATTCAACAGACCATGTAGAGAGAAATGGAATGAATGACCTTGCCATTACATAGAACCTGCCTCAGTTTCGAGTGCACGGGTCAATACATTTTAGTAGCAGCTCCTCGTTTAAATAACTATGCAGACTCCCACCCCAAACCTGACCTAGTTATTGTAGGAAAGAACTGCAGATGCTGGCTTAAATCGAAGGTAGACACAACATGTTGGAGTAACTCAGCAGGATGGGCAGCATTTCTGGAAAGAAGGAATGGGTGACGTCTCGGATCGAGACCCTTCCTCAGACTGATGTCAGGGGAGTGGGTGGTATAGAGATAAAATGTAGTCAGAGACAGCAAGACTGGTGGGAGAACTGGGAAGGGGGAGGGGATGGAGAGAGAAGGAAAGCAAGGGCTTCTTGAAGTTAGAGAAGTCAATGTTCATGCCGCTGTGGTGTAAACTACCCAAGCGAAATATGAGCTGCTGTTCCTCCAATTTGCGCTGGGCCTCACTCTGACAATGGAGGAGACCCATGACAGAAAGGTCAGATTGGGAATGGGAGGGGGAGTTAAAGTGCTGAGCAACCAGGAGATCAGGTATGTTTAGGCGGACTGAGCAGAGGTGTTCAGCGAAACGATCGCTGAGCCTGCGTTTGTTCTCGCCGATATACAGGAGTTGAGAACTGGAACAGCGGATGCAGTAGATGAGGTTGTCAGAGGTGCATGTGAACCTCTGCCTCACCCGAAAAGACTGCCGGGGTCCTTGGATGGAGCTGTCCCTTTACCTCCCCCCTCAGCTCTGTCCAAGGACCCCAACAGTATTTTCAGGTGAGGCAGAAGTTCACTTGCATAACCATCTTCACTATCTGCAAAGTCACCCACTTTTGTATCATCTGCAAACTTGCTAATCTTGCCGTATTATGTTTGACAAACCTTCTTAGGATACTTAGAGATAATATATATAAGCATCTGGATAAACAGGGTCTGATCAGGAACAGTCAACATGGATTTGTGCCTGGAAGGTCATGTTTGACAAACCTTCTTGAATTTTTTGAAGCGGTAACTAGGGAAATTGATGAGGGTAAAGCAGTGGATGTTGTCTATATGGATTTCAGTAAGGCCTTTGACAAGGTTCCCCATGGAAGGTTGGTTAAGAAGGTTCAATCTTTGGGTGTTAATGGCGGAGTAGCAAGATGGATTCAACAGTGGCTGAATGGGAGATGTCAGAGAGTAATGGTGGATGACTGTTTTTTTCAGGTTGGAAGCCGGTGACCAGTGGGGGTGCCTCAGGGATCTGTGTTGAGTCCACTGTTGTTTGTCATGTACATCAATGATCTGGATGATGGGGTGGAAAATTGGATAAGTAAGTATGCAGATGATACTAAGATAGGTGGTGTTGTGGATAATGAAGTAGATTTTCAAAGTCTACAGAGAGATTTGGGCCATTTGGAAAAGTGGGCTGAAAGATGACAGATGGAGTTTAATGCTGTTAAGTGTGAAGTGCTACATCTTGGCAGGACAAATCAAAATAGGACGTACATAGTAAATGGTAGGGAATTGAGGAATGCTGTGGAACAGAGGGATCTAGGAATAACTGCATAGTTCCCCGAAGGTGGAATCGCATGTAGATAGGGTGGTAAAGAAAGCCTTTGGTGTGCTTGCCTTTATAAATCAGAGCATTGAATATAGGAGTAGGGAAGTAACGTTAAAATTGTACAAGGCATTGGTAAGACCAATTCTGGAGTATGGTGTACAATTTTGGTCGCCTAGTTATAGGAAGGATGTCAACAAAATAGAGAGAGTACAGAGGAGATTTACTAGAATATTGCCAGGGTTCCAGCAACTATGTTACAGAGAAAGGTTGAACAAGTTAGGTCTTTATTCTTTGGAGCGCAGAAGGTTAAGGGGGACTTGATTGGGGTCTTTAAAATGATGAAAGGGATAGACAGAGTTAACGTGGATACGTTTTTTTCCCATTGAGGGTAGGGAAGATTCAAACAAGAGGGCATGACATGAGAATTAAGGGACAGAAGTTTCCGGGTAATGTGAGGGGGAACTTCTTTACTCAGAGGGTGGTGGCTGTGTGGAATGAGCTTCCAGCAGAAGTGGTGGAGGCAGGATCGATTTTAACATTTAAGAGTAAAGTGGATAGGTATATGGACGTGAAGGGAATGGAGGGGTATGGTCTGAGTGCAGGTAGATGGGACTAGGGGAAAACAAATGGTCGGCACGGACTGGAAGGGCCGAGAGGGCCTGTTTCCGTGCTGTAATTGTTATATGGTTATATGGTTATATGTTCTTATCCAAATTATTGATATAGATGACAAACAATAATGGGCCCAACACCGAACCCTGAGGTATACCACTAGTCACAGGCCTCCAGTCCGAGAAGCAACTTTCCAACATCACCTTCTGCTTCCTTCCATGAGGCCAATTTTCTATCCATTCAGCTATCTTGCCTTGGGTCCCATTCAATCTAACTTTTCAGAGCAGCCTACCATGTGGAACCTTGTTGAATGCTTTACTGAAGTCCATATATACCACATCTACAGCTCTGCCACCTTCAACCTTTTTGGTCACGTCTTCAAAAAACTCAATCAGATTTGTGAGTCACGACCTCCCATGTACAAAACCATGCTGACCATCCCTAATCAGTCCCTCTAGTAAATTACCAACTACAGATGTTAAGCTCACTAGCCTATAGTTCCCACCATTTTCCCTGCGGCCTTCTTGAATAAAGGCACAACATTTGCCACCCTCCAATCTTCTGGCACCGCTCCTGCATTTAGAGATGACTCATAAATTTCAACCAGGGCTCCCACAATTTCCTCTCTGGTTTCCCACAATGCCCTTGGACATATATGATCAGGCCCTGGAGATTTGTCTACCTTCATACACGATAGTACCTTCAGCACCTCTTTGACCGTAACACTGACTGCTATCAAGACATCTTCCTTGATGAAATTTGACATTAGGCTGATATTTTTGCTCATTACTGATTTCATGTCAAAATACTCTCTCGCAAACTTATATTAGTTTTGTTTAGGGTACACAAAAAGCTGGAGAAACTCAGCGGGTGCAGCAGCATCTAAGGAGCGAAGGAGATAGGCGACGTTTCGGGTCGAGACCCTTCTTCAGTTTTGTTTAGTTTAGTTTAATGTCACGTATAACAAGGTACAGTGAAAAACCGTTTATTGCACGCTAACCAGTCAGGGTTTATCAGTTTATCGGTTTAGTTTATTGTCACGTGTACTGAGGTACAGTGAAAAGCTTTTATAGACAACAGACAATCGACAATAGGTGCAGGAGTAGGCCATTCGGCCCTTCGAGCCAGCACCGCCATTCAATGTGACTATGGCTGATCATCCCCAATCAGTACCCCATTCCTGCCTTCTCCCCATATCCCCTGACTCTGCTATTTTTAAGAGCCCTATCTAGCTCTCTCTTGAAGCATCCAGAGAACCTGCTTCCACCGCCCTCTGAGGCAGAGAATTCCACAGACTCACCACTCTCTATGAGAAAAAGTGTTTTCTCCTCTCCGTTCTAAATGGCTTACTCCTTATTCTTAAACTGGTTCTGGACTCCCCCAACATTGGGAACATGTTTCCTGCCTCCTGCTTTTTGTTGCATACTAACCAGTCAGCGGAAAGACAATACATGACACACGGTGGCATGGTGGCGCAGCGGTAGAGTTGCTGCCTTACAGCGAATGCAATGTCAGAGACCCGGGTTCGATCCTGACTATGGGTGCTGTCTGTACGGAGTTTGTACATTATCCCCGTAACCTGCGTAGATTTTCTCTGAGATCTTCGGTTTCCTCCCATAATCCAAAGACGTACAGGTATGTAGTTTAATTGGCTTGGTAAATGTAAAAATTGGCTCTAGTGTGTATAGGATAGTGTTAATATGTGGGGATCGATGGTCGGCACGGACCCGGTGGACCGAAGGGCATGTTTCTGCGCTGTATATAAGTGTACAGATACATGAAAAAGGGAAATAACGTGAATAACATTTATGGCAAGATAAAGTCCAGTAAAGTACGATTCAAGATAGTCAGAAGGTCTCCAAAAAGGTGGATAGCAGCTCTGGACTGCTCCCTACTTATTGGTAGGATATCAGTAAGAATTTCTGACATTATCCTAAAATATAATTTTTAGGTACAATTACGTTTCCTTCAACTTCTTTTGAGAACCATTAACATAGATTATTCAAGTAGCTCTGAACATGTTTTCATCAGATACTGAGCAGAGATAATACACAAACTGTGATTTTTCAAGGTAGTAATTCCTTTCAATAACATTGCATGAAACATGCATAGATAAAAGCTGAGAAAACTTGAGAGCATTTAGGATCAAGGTGGAGGAAAAAAATGCTTTCTAAGACATTTTAATAAGATAGAATCACAAGGGTTTAATTTCAAATAAAACTACATGATACTCAGTGATAGCACAATATGTCTATGTTTTTTACGTCAGCATTGATCTTAAATAAAATAAAATATGTAATTTTTCTATTAATGTTAGAATCATAGAATCATAGAAAATAGGTGTTGGAGTAGGCCATTCGGCCCTTCGAGCCTGCACTGCCATTCAATATGGCTGATCATCCAACTCAGTATCTTGTACCTGCCTTCTCTCCATACCCCCTGATCCCTTTAGCCACAAGGGCCACATCTAACTCTCTCTTAAATATATCCAATGAACTGGCCTCAACTACCTTCTGTGGCAGAGAATTCCACAGATTCTCCACTCTCTGTGTGAAAAATGATCTTCTCATCTCGGTCCTAAAAGACTTCCCCCTTATCCTTAAACTGTGACCCCTTGTTCTGGAGTTCCCCAACATCGGGAACAATCTTCCTGCATCTAGCCTGTCCAACCCTTAAGAATTTTGTAAGTCTCTATAAGATCCCTCCTCAACCTCCTAAATTCCTGCGAGTACAAGGAGTCTATCCAGTCTTTCTTCATATGGAAGTCCTGCCATCCCAGGAATCAGTCTGGTGAACCTGGTAATATTCATGTTAATATTAATGAAGAAAATATGCACTGAAAGCAGCACTTGAGTTTAAATTACAAATGTTTGAATTATCTGAATTGCATTTGTTGTCAGGTCAAAATGCCAGGATCACACAACAGCCAATATATTTTTCCGATAGAAACTGTTCCAACATAGTGTACAGTTGGAACAAGGTGTACCAAAAGTTGAGGGGCCACAGGTAATGATAGAGACAATTGTAGAAGATCTGTCCCATTAATAAAGTAGATCCAAACTTAGCTGCATCTTTATTTAGTGGAAACAGGAAGGTGTTTTACCCTGAAATAGTGTCATATCAATATATTTGAATATAATTCCTATCCATTAAATGCAAATTCATCCATTCATGAGGCAGTCATAATCTGTGACCATTTAGCATCATTAGTACAATCTAGTGGGGAACAGATTTCTAAACATCTGCAGGATTTTAAGTCAATATCAAATAATACTTTTTATAGTCTTATATTTGATGATTATTTATATTCATGAATATAAGATGCAGTAATATTAAAACACAATGCTCTCAATTGTAAGAAGAGTCATGTTTATGATACAGAAAATGTGTAACTGAGCATGAGTAAACTGCTAGAACACAGAACAGAACAGTATAATAAAAGAACAGACCCTTCGGCCCACATTTCCTGTGTCAAACATAATGCCATCCAACTCAAATCTGCCTACACAAAATCCATATCTCTCCAACTACTGCATATCTATATGCCTATCCAAAAGTCTCTAAATGCCTCGATCATATGTCTAAACCATCACCCTCAAAGTGCGTTCCAAGCACTCACCACCCCCTGAAAAAACTTGCCCCAGATATCACCTTTAAACTTTTTCCCTCTTACCTTCAAACTCTGCCCTCTTGTATTTGATTATTCCATTCTGGGAACAAGATTGTGACTGTCTAGCCCATCTATGCCGCTCATAATATTATGTGTGCTTTTATGTGTGGATGTTTATGTTAAATTTATTGTGTATTGCGTTCTTTTTACTTGTATGGCTGTATGGTAACTCAAATATCACTGTACCTTAATTGGTACATGTGACAATAAATGTGAACTTAAACTTGAACTTAAGTGATTTCTAGTTCAATAAGTGCTTAAAGAGGCCGTTTATGGCACACATTAAATCCAGCCTACTAAGCAAACTTGATCCATTGAAGTTTGCCTACTGTCACAACAGGTCCATAGCAGATGCCATTTACCTGGCCCTACGCTCATCCCTGGAGTACAGGGGTAAGAAGGATACCTATGTCAGACTCATTTTCACAGACTACAACTCTGCTTTCAATACCATTATCCCAAACAAGCTCATCTCCAACACAGAGAACTTGGAGTCAGCACTCCCCTCTGCATCTGGATCCTCGACTTCCTGACCAACAGACAAATCAGTGAGGATAGGTGACAAATCATCCTCTACAATAATCCTCAACACTGGTGGCCCACAATGATACATTCTCAGCCCCCTACAATACTCCTTATACACTCATGACTGTGCAGCCAAATACCAATCCAACCCAATGCACGTCTGTGGACGACATCACTAGCAAACCGGACATGAACTAGTGATGAGACAGAGTACAGGAAGGAGATTGAGAACCTCGTACCCTGGTGCCAAGGCACAACCTTTCCCTCAATGTCAGCAAGACCAAGCAAATTGTGATTGACTTCAGGAAGTGAAACAGTACGGACACCCTGGTGTACATTAATGGGGTCAAAGTAAAGATGGCTGAAAGCGTCAAGTTCTTAGGAATAAATATCACCAGCACTGTCCTGGACCAGCCATAACAAAGCAATGGCCAAGTTCAGCATGTCCTCAACAACTCTCATCAACTTCTACAGATGCGTCGTACAAAATATTTTATCAGGATGCATGGTTTATGAACAGCTCCATTCAAGATCGCAATAAATTGCAAAGAGTTGTGGACATAGCCTAGAGGATCACGCAAACCAATCTCCCTTCTATGGATTCCATCTACACTTCACGTTGCCTTTGAAAGGCCACAAGCATAATCAAGGACCAGTCACTCCCTCTTCTCCCCATCAGGCAAGAGGTACAGAAGTTTGAAGACACGTAGCTCCAGATTCAGGAAGTTTCTTCCCTGCTGTAATTCATCCATTCTCTTCCAAATGGGAGTAAATCCTATCCTAAATAATCTTTTCCAATAGGTTTCCCACCATTGAAGTGAGGCTCACCAGCTGTTACTTTCCTAGATTGTCTCTACTTCCCTTCAATGAAAGAACAATATTAGCTACTCCCCAGTACTCTGGCACCTAACCTGTGGCTAGAAAAAATGCAAGATCGTCAAGACTCCTGCAGTCTCATATTTTGCCTTTCTCAATAAATGTTTTAATCACTATTATAACTTAATAACATCAGGTCCTAAATATCTATCCACCTTAATGTTCTTCAAAATCTTCAACACCTCCTCCTTCTTAATCACAAACTCCCCTTGCATATTAGTATTCTCCACACTGATCTCACTGTCCTTCATGTCCTTCTCCTTGGTGAAAACAGACGCAAAGTATTTGATTACTACCTCACCTGCATCCCAAGACTCCCAGCTCAAATTTCCTCTTTTATCCTTGAGCGGTCTTACCTTCTCACTAGTTACTCACTTCTTTCTAATGTAGGCCTAAAGAGCTTTGGGATTTTTCTTAATCACACTTGCCAAAGCCATTTTGCAGCCTCATTTGGCCTGCCTAATCGCCCACGTTCTTTCTTCCTTTCTTTAGAATCCTCAAAGGCCCTGTCTGATTCTATCCTCTTAAACCTTCTACCCGCTTACGTGTTATTGTTCCATGTGCATGGTGTTCACTAAAATGGCCAAACTTCAATGATTTATCCTAATGTGGGAATAGATTGGGTAAGGAAATTCATGACTCCATTATTACTCCAGTTCTTTTATGTGGTTCTTCATTTTGCCTCATCAGTCGGGGCTTGCAATATTCCGCAAGATCACGCATTCAGGTTTCTCGTACTGTCTGACTGGTCTACGCAGCCATGGTTTCCCGCAAATGTTGGGAATAATATAGAACCTTATATGGGATACTAAACATAAAACTTTGCTGGTTCAGCCTGGGATTTGGGGGAACCAGCCTCTACATGATTAATCAATTCATTGCTTTACAGAATGTGAGAAGACCGCTCCTGCGGAGCAGGCTGTCAGACTGATCCATGTATGTCTCACTGCAGAATGCAGGGATAACACCCACAAAAGCAGTACTTTGCCTCTTCAGGAGACGGGAAGTGTTTTTTCAGTTAAATGTTATGTTACATATAGTACAGCACGGACACTGACGTCTTAGAGTTATTTTCTATGGGCCTTTGACAATAAATTAAGTTGTAGTCCCAACGTGCTTCTCCTCATAGTTGCTGCAGCAAGTGGGACCTGCTCTCTCGGGTTTCACCCTCTGGTGTCCAGTATTCAGGATATCATTAACACAAGTTCTTCCAGACCCAACTACACGGAATTATCGGATATTGACATTGTGTTAACATTTATTCACCATGGGGCTCCAGCTATATCTCTTTCTTTGGTTCAGCTCTCATAGGTAGGTTATTCCCTGGTGCTGCCATCAGCGCACGGGTCCAGTTATTACATAAATTGTGAATGGACAGGATCATTACACCTGCAATATCATAATTCATGTTTACATACCCCATGCACCTTCGGTTACACGTGGCCACACATTTACATCATTACGTCAAGATCATCTAGAGCCTTAGAGGCTCTGATATTAGTTCAGACCATCTCCAGGTGGTTATGCGAGGTTTGGCTTATACAGGAGTAGATACTAATTTCTAATCTCACTCCACCAGGGCTGCTACAACACCAGCAGCAAGGGTTATGTGTGGTCCTCTGGACCACATCCTGTCAACTGCAGGATGGTCTAATAAACGAGTTATCCAACATTTATTTTAACCCATTGCCAGACCAGGGGTATTTGCCAACTCTATTTAGGTTCAATTGATAGTTCCCGTCGGTTGAGAGGGGTTACTGTTATTATTGTTTGTTCTTTTATCAGCATCAGCATGTTTTTTAACCTATGTCCTGTATGTACGCATTATGATGTTTCCCTCATCTATGGTCAACTGATGCAGTCGTGATTGTGTGGACTCATTTTTCCACGGCATTAAATCACAGAGCTTCAAAGTCTTCACGTAGTCACTCACGTGACTCCGAAGTAAAATAGTAAGATTAAATGAGAACTTACCAGTTTGAAGTTTGATCGTTATTTTATGAGGAGTTACGATGAGGGATTACGTGCCCTCCACTCCCTACCCTCGTAACTTAACGATCATCTGGTAGTTCTAGTCATCTATAATCTTACTATGTTAGTTCAACAACTGTTATCTGTGATTTCTCACTGCTGCTTTGAAGATTGACGCGCATGCGTGGGGAAGGCCTTCTTCACGTAATCCTTCATCGTAACTCCTCATAAAATAACGATCAAATAATCTTACTATTAATTATTAATGATAAAATTCCAGAATCCTTTCAAATCCCGGGATTAGTGTTTGAGATTTTCTAACAGAATGTAAGTAAACAATGTAATTTAAACCTTTATGATAAGTTATTGTACTAGCCCCAGCTCTTTGTCCATAGTCATCCAAGCAGTTATTTTGTAAACATATATCCAATTACTTTAGAAAGTTCTTATTGACTTTACAGCCCGGAAATTGATTTTAGAAAATACCCTCGGAAATATTCAATTATTTTCTAGATCATAACAAAATGTTGGCACTCTTCATATCCCTTTAGATGTTGACAATGACATTGCACCTGTGTCTTGTGGTTAATGAGCCTTATGCTGTAGGAAACAGCTTCCCCTTATTTACTCTATTTTGTATGCCTTCGGCGATAGGTAATGTTTGATGATTGTTTTCAAGAGTATTCAGTGATCTGAAAAGCTGTTTGAAAGATAATTTGTGATACGTCACATCACAAAACCAGGAAAGTCATGACGGAGATAGAATGGAATCAGTGAATTCAACTGCGCACAACAAAATGATCTCAGAGCATTTTCCCAGAGATAATCTGCAATCAGTCCTCAAAGTAGTTTTCCTGTTCAGATGCCAGTGACTAGCAAGTTTATAGTTTTCCACGAAGTCTGAGAGGGAGTAGCTAAGGACTGGGTAGTCCAACCAGCAGGGTTAATAATTAATTAACTGTTTGCTGACTGAGCACTGCTGCATGGAATATAGTCCTTTAAGTGTCACCATTAATACCACCATTTTAAGTGTTAAAATTAAATTTAATTTGTTGCTTAATAATAGTAATGAACCAAGGTGTACATGATCTATAGATACAAAAGAAAGATGATCCTGGAGTAAGTCAGCTGATCAGACAGCATCTCTGGAGAACATGGATAGGCGACGTGAACGCCATCTATTCATGAAATGCTGCCTGACCCACTGAGTTACTTCAACACTTTATTTCTGTACATTTTCTATTTCTGTTTGTGTTATATATTTAAAATTGAACTGCTATCAAACAATTGGGGAATTGCCATTATTATGAGTATATGTCCATGGTTATATATTGTAATTTCAGTACAGATTTGCTTTCCAGTATAAACAGATGTGATAATTTGAAGCCCTTGGTCGCAGTGAGTTTTAAGTGAGACAACCTTATTAGAAGAACCCCAATAAATGATTGAAATCCTCAAAGTGGGCCAAGTAAGAAAAATAATTTACAATTATGTTGCATCTTCACATGTTCCTGGAATATCCCAAAACACTTCACAATCAATGGATGATTTCCGAAGTGTTGCCAGTGTTATATCTAACCAACTGCATCAAATGGATATGCGAAGTACATTTAAAGTGAAACTCTTTGACTTTCACCTACCATTATTTTTAAACAATAGTCCAAGCCAAACGGCAATAAGGAATATGTTTCAGCTCTTCTAAGCAAGAGGTCAATGGAATGTTGGCCATAGCTTTCAATTGATCCTGAGATTTTCTGGCCATAGAGGTGCAGAGGTTTTCACTAAAGTCCCAGGCGGCCTGCACTATCTATTTGCATCCATTCAGTGAACCCAGTGGTAAAGTGCTGTTGATACTGCTTAATTAAAGCCACCTCCATTTATGTTAACACTTTGCCTAGATGTCAACCCTCCAGCTTTCACAGATTTGTAGTGTTTTGATTCCAAAGTGTGACTGAGAAAACATTTAGATTCTATCAGTGCTGGTCTGAACTGACGGAAGAGTGGCCATGTAACAGCTCCTTCCAGTTTTTTCTCTTTTTCTCACAGACACATGGTTGAAAGTCTACATTTCTAGAGAGTGAAATAATCCCATTGTGCATGGTTATGAAGGTGTTAGACACAGAAATCTCAATCTAATAGCATATCTTTAGTTTATTTTAGAGATACAGTGCGAAAACAGGTCCTTCGGCCCACCGGGTCCATGGCGACCAGCAATCCTTGCATATTAGCACTACCCTACACACACTAGGGACAATTTTACATTTAGCAAGCCAATTTTACCTACATACCTGCACATCTTTGCAGTATGGGAGTAAACCGAAGATCTTGGAGAAAACCAACACGGTCAGGGGGAGAATGTACAAATTTCGTACAGACAGCACCCGTATCGGCATCGAACCCGGGTCTGCCATGCTGCAAGCACTATAAGGCAACAAAGATAATAAATTAAAACTCTGATCTTGGATGTGTGTGTGTGTGTGTGCGCGTGTGTATAAACACATCTTCTCGAAATCATTTTCACATATTCCGATAGAGATTTATCCTGTGGAGTCCGAAATCGCCTTATCTGAAAATATCGAGCATTATTTCTCGAGTTATTTATGAAAATGTTCACATATCTGAAATAACTATGAAAATAAACTGATGACGTCACAATGAATCTGCTTGCTGCCATCTTGCTCGCGCTGCGAGTGACGTCACCCTCCACCTCTCCCTTCTCCCCCCCCATTATTCAAAAGACGCTCGGGCATCGCATTCTCTCGGGACTTTCTCTCAGCCCCTCGGTCGCCTCCTCTCACTCCCCCCCAGGCTCTATTCCCCCCCCCCCCCGAGTTCTCTCCCCCCCAGACTACCACCCCCCCCCAGCCCCTCCCCGCCCCCCCCCCCCCCCACCCCATGCTCTCTTCCCCCGGGCTCTTTCTTTCCACCCCAAGCTCTCTCTTACATAGAAACATAGACAATAGGTGCAGGAGTAGGTCATTCAGCCCTTCGAGCCTGCACCACCGTTCAATATGATCATGGCTGATCATCCAACTCAGTATCCCTTACCTGCCTTCTCTCCATACCCCCCTGATCCCTTTAGCCACAAGGGCCACATCTAACTCCAATGAACTGGCCTCAACTACGTTCTGTGGCAGAGAATTCCACAGATTCACCATTCTCTGTGTGAAAAATGTGTTTCTCATCTCGGTCCTAAAAGATTTCACCTTTATCCTTAAACTGTGACCGCTTGTCCTGCACTTCCCCAACATCAGGAACAATCTTCTAAGCCTGTCCAACCCCTTAAGAATTTTGTAAGTTTCTATAAGACCCCCCTCAATCTTCTAAATTCTAGCGAATTCTAGCGATATTATGAATCCCCCGGGCTCTCTTCCCCCCGGTCTCTCTTCCCTCCATCGGCTCTCTCCCCCCCCCCCCTGGCCTCTCTTCCCCCTGGCCTCTCTTCCACAACCAACCCGGCCTCTCTTCCAGCCCCCCTCTTCACCCAATATCCCCCTCCCCTCCTCCCCACATCGCCCCTACCTCTAACCACTCCCTCCTCCCTCTTTCCCCCTCACTCCCCTCCCCCTCTCCCCACCCTCCCCCTCTCTCTCCCCCTCCTCTCTCTCTACCCCTCTCCCCACCCTCCCCCTCTCTCTCCCCCTCCTCTCTCTCTACCCTCCTCTCTCCCTGGCTCCACCTCTCTCTCCACCAGCCTCTCTCTTCCTTCCCAGCATCCCTCTTGCTCCCACCTCTCTCCCCCCTCTTTCCACCCCACCCTCTCGCCCCCTTCTTCCCTCTTGCCCCCTTCTTCCCCCTCCCCCCTCCTCCCCTCCTTCTTCCCGCCTCATCTCCCCCCTCCCTCTCCCCCTCCCTCTCCCCCCTCTCCCTCTCCGCCCCTCTCTCTCTCCGTTAGTGTGTGCGTGACGCCGCAGGCCCCCCCCCCCGACGGGTCCCACTTGGTCTAGTATATTATAAAATCATAATATCATGCCACACATCAGCCACATGGACATGCAGAGAATGCAGTTGTATACATCATGTGCTAGCAGATGAGATTAGTTAATTTTGGCATCATGTTCGGCACAGACATTGACAGACAGGCCAAGAGTCAAGGGCCTGTCTCCATACTCTATCACTCTCAGAGCAAGAATGTAAGTACAGTACATTGATTCTAAATAAATCCAACGAAGCTAAATAACATGGAATTAAGCGAGCACGGTCGTATAATAAGTCCTTTGACAAAAATAGATGAAGTGAAGGATTCACTTGTCTTTAACATAATTCTGAACCTGGAAAAAATCTCCCAGTTGATTTCCATCTCCATTGTTGCCTATCCCTTACCGAGTAGAGAGGGTGAAACTGAATACTCCACTTCGATTCCATGACTCATTGCATTATTTTCAGGGAATTCAGCATGTATGTATGGAAATGAGTCGCAAGTAGGCCATGATGATCACTTTGTCAAAGAGACGTAGAGTGATACAGTGTTGAAAGAATCAGTATTGATCCCTTTGGTCCAACTTGCCCACACCGGACAACATGTCCCAATTGCACTAGTCCCACCTGCCCGCGTTTGGCCTATATTCCTCCAAACCTGTCGTATCCATGTACGTGTCTAACTGTTTCTTAAACATTGGGATAGTCCCTGCCTCAATGACCTCCTCTTGCAGCTCGTTCCATACACCCACCACCCATTGTGTGAAAATGTAGCTCCTCAGATTCCTATTAAATCTTTTCCCCTTCACCTTAAACCTATGTCCTCTGGTCCTCGATTCACCAACTCCGGGCAAGAGACTGTGCATCTATTCCTTTCATAATTTTATACACCTCCATAAGAACACCCCTCATCCTCCTGCACTCCAAGGAATAGAGTCCCAGCCCAGTCAACCTCAACCTATAGCTCAGACCCTCTAGCCCTGGCAACATCCTTGTAAATCTTCTATGTGACCCTTTCCAACTTGACAACATATTTCCTATAACATGGTGCCCAGAACTGAACACAATACTCTGACTAGTGGTGAATGATTTACTTCCCCAGAGTGAATCAATCGCATTAGATATCATGGCCACTTTTACTGTGACCAGCTTGTTAGGTCTCATTATTTTAATATAATTAAATTTCTTATTTTTTTCCTAAATTTACCATCCATTACATCTTGTTCTGGCCTTCTTTATTGTTAATCCAGTAATATAACTGCTATATTAAAATAACTCAGGCCTGGTTTAAAAATCCTCCTCACCAAATGCCCTTTCTGCTGGCTATGTTGCTCAGATAATGATGACTGTAGTCAGAGATATCAGGGAATTTCTGATTCGATTGTGAACTGTTGGAAGGCACTGGAGAGGTGTGGATTTTCCATCCCAATGATTACACCTTTGTCAGCAAAGGAATTCATTCTGCTAAAGCCCAAACACCATCAGAAATACTTTAATGAAACAGTGGCAGCACAATCAGAAAAAAACCTACTAAATGTGCCTCTCATAATGTTGTAATCAATATATATAAGTCTACCATTAGTGCAAGGAAGATGGAAAACAGGATTTATTGTTGTCCTTCCTTGGTGATGAATTGTATCTATTGCTTTGAAATGCTTTGCCAACATTAAAAAAAATGTTTACTGTTGCTGAACTGCAGAATCTGAAGGGTGAATTAACCTGTGTGCTGAAGTACATGACTTAGAACCTATGATCAGCAACCCAGAGCTTTTTATTCTTACCTTCTCAACTTCAGCTTTTTGCATTGGTTTTATTTGCTATTATAGATTTAATAGTAAGATTAAATGAGAACTTACCAGTTTGATGTTTGATCTTTATTTTATGAGGAGTCGAGTTGAGGGACTACGTGAATAGAAGCCCGTACAGCCGTTGGTGCGTCAATCTTCAAAGCAGCGGAATGAATTCACAGCTAACAATGACTGAAGTATAATGGTAAGATGATAAAACTAGAACTACCAGATGAGATCTATGAGGGTGGGAGCGGAGGGCACGTAGTCCCTCAACTCGACTCCTCATAAAATAAAGATCAAACTTCAAACTGGTAAGTTCTCGTTTAATCTTACTATTTTACTTCGGAGTCACTAACTATTTTACTTCAAAGCACTGTGAATTCACGCCGCAGACCCAAATCCGACGTTCACACTGCCTGGATTGACTCAAAGTCGTTAGCAATCAATCATGCATCAATAATAACATTTGTTAAACGAATAACAGTTTATTTACAAACAAAATCATAAGAAACCCCTCTAACTCAGGGGAAACTATAACAGTACTGAAACCAGAATCAGCAAACACCCCGAGCCTTGAAATCGGCTTGTGATAAAACCTCTGAAAAGTTAGCTCACTGGACCATCCTGCGGCCGCGAGGATATGGTCTATTGGCAAGTCCATCGCCCTTGCCGCGGAAGTTAATGCCGCCCTAGTGGAATGAGATTTGAATTTTAATCAGTATCAATTCCTGCACTTGCCAGGACCTGCTTTAGCCACCTTGAAATCGTTTGCACCGACACCTTACTGTGTGGTTTTTTGTGACTAATAAACAAAGCCAACTCTGTTCCTCTCAGAGGTTTAGTAATCTCAATGTAATGAGATAAATGTGAGGCTACACACAAGCGATCATCTGCGGGGTATGCTGAAAACACAATCTTACATCTTGTCATGCCTCTTCTATTATGTTTAAGCAAATCATAGACATAAAATATAATGGCATCTGCCGACACATGCATTATATATAGCCGTAGCTTTTGCAACGTTTGTACACGTTGAGCTGAAACCAACGCCATAAGCATGACCACCTTAATAGTTAATTTGGCTATAGATAGGCTTGTAACCGGAGCCCACTGGCGAAGAACCATAAGAACCTCACCCACATTCCAAATACCGGCATACCTGGGTTTAGGAGGATTAGAATTGAAAACTCCCTTCATGAATCGTGAAACTAACGGATGTGTCCCTACTGTATGCAATTCTGCATTCATAGGTAAATAAGAAGACAGAGCACTTCTGGCTGAATTAATCGCACTGTAACTTAATTTTTGGCCGAAATAAAGAGTTGACAAAACTCCAATATGTCTGTGATCCCTGCAGTGTGATATACAATATTCTGCTGTAGGCAGAATTGCTCCCACTTCCTTATATAGGTGATATATTGCTGCTGTGTACTATCCCTGCAGGCCAACGTGAGAACATCCACAGTCCGATGAGACAGTCCTCTCCCCAGGTATGGCCTCCTTAAAATCTGCAAATTAACAGATCAATACGATCATGTAAAGGATGTTGATCCCCAGTGACTGGATTTACCAGTAGATTTTTATTCTTGGGAATAATCATGTAAGGCTCCCTAGCCATTTGTAATACAACAGGAAACCATGCTTGTGTAGGCCAATCTGGCACTACCAATACCCCTGAAGCGGAGTCCTCCTTGATCTTCTGCTGATGAGACAGAATGGAGGAAATACATACACAAACATTCCTCCCCAATGCAGCGAAAACGCATCCACTGCTACTGCCCCAGAATCTGGTTCCCATGAAACATATCTAGGTAACGGATGATTTAATCGAGATGCAAACAAGTCAATATCTGGCAATCCATACTGAACAACCATTTGGTTAAATACATCCTGATTTAACATCCATTCCATGTTGTTATTAAACTGACATGACCTAGTGTCAGCTACAGTGTTGAATCTTCCTGGCAAACAAAGTGCTGAAAGCCAGATATTTTGGTCAATACACCAGCTCCAAATCTGGTTAGCCAGTCTATCACAAGACTGTGACTTAACTCCACCCATGTGGTTTACATATGCCACTGCTGTGGTGTTGTCAATCTGGACCTGCACATGCAAGTCCCTGCTTGTAGAACAATAAGCTTTGAGCCATACCAGTTGCCCAACAACTCTAAATAATTAATCCCTCTTAATTGAAGAAGCGATGTCTCATCCACATTCCATCTGCCTCCACAACTAGAAGACATATCTGTTGCATCCCAACCCAGTGCACTTACATCAGTCTGTAATATCAGTGACGGCGGTTCCACCAAAGCCTTCCTAAACTTTTGAAACATGTACTATCCACCATTGTATGTCAGCAATCGCCCCAGCTGACAACTGCATAGGCCTATCAAAATGGCCCCTTTGTATTCTCAGTGCCTGTTCCTTTGATCATTGTAATTGTTGATAATGCAGAGGACCATACTGCACAGCTGGAAATGCTGCAACAAACTTCCCAATTAAACTGGCTACTTGTCTAATCGAAGGCCGTTGTTCTCCAACGAGATTAACACAGTCCTCAATTAACTGATTCAATTTATCCCTGGGCAAAGTTACCAACATGTGATTGGAATTAATGGTAAATCCCAGATAATCAATAATTTGGACTGGTGATAATTTAGATTTATCTGGGTGAATAACAAGTCCCCATTTGTTCAAAAGTGATTTTAACAACTGAAACTGATGATTGAGTTTCAGCATGAGTCTTTCCAACAATCAGAATATCATCTAAATAGGCCATTACCACATGCTCCTGAGCTCTAAGTAATGCTAACACAGGTTTTACCAATTTAGTAAATAATCTAGGAGCTGAAGTTAATCCATTCGGCAATGCCCTGAATTGCCACAGCTCAGTCATCCAAATAAATTTCAAAATATCTTCTATCATCACCATGAATAGACACTGAGTAATACGCATTCTTTAAATCAATGGTTGCCATATAATACCCTTTGGACACTAGATGTTTGCCCGTGGTAAAGGTCTCCATTTTGAAATGCCTATAACAAACAAATTTGTTCAAATTCGATAAATCCAGAATAATTTTACATCCCCCAGTCTTTTTAGATCTGGGAAATATACTTGACAGAAATTGTTGGCTTTGATAGACAGAAGGCTCAATTACCCCTTTCTTATGTAACGACTGAATCTCTGCTTGAATAAGCACATTTTCCTCATCTGAAAAAATAAGTTTACGACTAGGAAAATGTTGATTAGGTAGACTGTCCTTAGAGTAAAATTCAATTTTCACCCCTTCAATACAACAAAGTATGAACAAATCTGATGTCAACTGCTGCCATTGTTTGAGAAACAATTTTAACCTTCCCCAATTTGAACAGGAACATCAGTTAATTCATCGTCTGTCAATGTTATATTCCTTACCTGCATCTTTCCTTGCGGACCTTGTTGTCCTCGACTTCTTGTAGAGAACCTTTTTTGCCTTGCTTGCCAGCTGGCTTAATGAGGGCCATGGTTTTAACAACCTCATGACAGTCTTTGACCCTTTTTGCAAGGTTACCACCAAACAACAGATTTCGTGGTGGTACACTGGTCGGTTTGCACAAACTCGCTGAAATTCGGATTAGCACTGGCCTAATAGCGGCCCTCCCGATATTATTAATTTCAAAATGCATTACAAAGGAATCCCAGTTCATCCTGGTGTGCTTCAACCATATTGCTTGTATCAATAACTTTCACCACAGCTGTATTACCTGCTGACAACAGTTTAAGCACTTTTTTAAAACTTCATCTCCTGGGCAGGCATACCCATCTATGACCAAATTTGGTGATTAACCACCGGTACCTTCAGGAGATCACAATTAACAGGAGCTTTATAGTTTTTTGCTACTTCATCCATAGCTAGCTCCTGTAACTGGTGGGAGAGCATATACTGAATTGCTTCGGCCAATTCTACATCAATCGCCTCTCCTGCCTCTCTAGGCTCAGCAAACTTCCCAGCAATGTTCGGAATTACCTCCAACCGAACTCCTTTACTGCTCTCCCCCAGCATAGAATCAGTGTCAGCAAACTGCACTGATAGAACATCCTCCTCACAGGCAGGATAGATCTGCAACCCTGAAACAGGTGCTGCTAGCACAAGCTCTCCATCAGCCTGGCTTGGGCACCACTCCTCCTCACGGAACTGGTCCCTGTCGAGCATTCTTTTGTAATAAAATCTCGACGTGGGAGAGCCGTGAGCAAACGGACTCTCCTATGGAGGGTATAACCTCCAGGCCCGATTCATCTACGGGCCACAGAGATGTGCCAGTGGCCTTCCGCCCTACTGGCAAGCCTCCACTGCCCCCCGGCAGTGGGTCCGCAACCACTGGCTGTGTAGCCAGCACCGGACCAGGTGTACCAGACGGGCCTCCATTCTCAACACTCTCCTGGCCACTTTCCTTTCTACCCCCGGAGTGCCTCGCCGACACCTTCTTCACTTTCTGCAACATATCTCCAAGAAGTCCAAACCGTCACAGAAAATGACCTGTGGTAAAAAAAATTTAAAAACCTTACCTCCGTTTAAACTTACCGCTTGGAGGAGCGCTGCTGCTCCAACCGGCCGACTGCACCAACGTCTGACGTCATGACGCACCAACGGCTGTACGGGCTTCTATTCACGTAGTCACTCACGTGACTCCGAAGTAAAATTTCAGTGACTTGGTTCATTGGGGAATTGCTGTGCCCTTATCAACCATGAGTATAATGTATAATATGGATAAATGTGAGGTTATCCACTTTGGTGGCAAAAACAGGAAAACAGACTATTATCTAAATGGTGGCCGATTAGGAAAAGGGGAGATGCAGCAAGACCTGGGTGTCATGGTACACCAGTCATTGAAAGTAGGCATGCAGGTGCAGCAGGCAGTGAAGAAAGCAAATGGTATGTTAGCTTTCATGGCAAAAGGATTTGAGTATAGGAGCAGGGAGGTTCTACTTCAGTTGTATAGGTTCTTGGTGAGACCACACCTGGAGTATTGCGTACAGTTCTGGTCTCCAAATCTGAGGAAGGACATTATTGCCATAGAGGGAGTGCAGAGAAGGTTCACCAGACTGATTCCTGGGATGTCAGGACTGTCTTATGAAGAAAGACTGGACAGACTCGTTTATACTCTAGAATATACGAGATTGAGAGGGGATCTTATAGAAACTTACAAAATTCTTAAGGGGTTGGACAGGCTAGATGCAGGAAGATTGTTCCCGATGTTGGGGAAGTCCAGGACAAGGGGTCACAGCTTAAGGATATGGGGGAAATCCTTTAAGACTGAGATGAGAAAGACTTTTTTCACACAGAGAGTGGCGAGTCTCTGGAACTCTCTGCCACAGAGGGTAGTTGAGGCCAGTTCATTGGCTATATTTAAGAGGGAGTTAGATGTGGCCCTTGTGGCTAAGGGGATCAGGGGGTATGGAGAGAAGGCAGGTACGGGATACTGAGTTGGATGATCAGCCATGATCATATTGAATGGCGGTGCAGGCTCGAAGGGCCGAATGGCCTACTCCTGCACCTAATTTCTATGTTTCTATGTTTCTATGTCTATGAAAAATTGGATTTGCATTATAAGAATAATTTGATATGATTTGAGAGATGGTGGGTGTTTGAAACAAGCTGAAAGTGGATGAAGTTTAGGCTTGTACTACCGCAACGTTTAAGAAACATTTAGACAGGTACATGGATAGGATAGGTTTAGACCGATATGGGCCAAATGCAGGAAGGTGGGACTAGTATAGGTGGGGCATGTTGGTTTGCCTGGGCATGTTGAGCTGAAGGGCCTGTTTCCTCACTGTATGACTCTATTACGCTCTATAACTAGAATATAAGGACAAGAAGTTATCGAAGCAGAAGTGGGATATTCAGACATTTGCACCTGCTCTGTTATTCAACAAGTTCATTGTTGAACTTTTATGTCAGTGCCATCCTTCTGACTAACTCATATGGTCCCTTAATGGTTAAAACTCATTTGAGACTAACCTTGCAACTAGGCTAAACATCAAAGATGGACAAGTGGAAAAGTTAAAGTATTCCCCTTGAAACTCATTATCCTTTTGCAACAGGAAGAAGTGATCATATGGCCATTGGGCTGCTCAAAGAACTTCTGTTGTGAGAAATGAATTATTTAGAAGGAAGAGCATGATACTGAACAATAGTAAAATTATTATTAAATCCCCTTCTACCAACTTTCAATTGCCAATTACAATGGATGAGGTGAGGCAAAATTTAGAATTTTAAGTTGAAATGACAAGATAATATTGCAGTGTAGTAAGAATGAATAAAGATAAGCAAAGTTTAAGATTAAGGGGCAGAATGCATAATTATCATGATGCAGCAGCAAATAAGATAGATGAAAACTAGGTGTACAGGCAGAAACTTATTATTTTTTTAACCTGAACACAGAAAACAAGGTAAATGGTTTAGAAGCACACAATGAATAACTGGGTTTGATCTGATAGTATAGTAATTGGAATGGATGTCTTCGGATCCATAACGGATTTTGGTTATAGCAGACGGCCGTGCCCATGCCACCCCCAGCATGCACCATCTCCCAGTCCGCTTGCAGCCCCGGTTTCCGACATCACCCCCTGGCTCACAAGATGCATCAGCAAGCCCTTCTGCATGGCCCGGGAAAACGCGGCTATTGTCACGGCGCACGTTGTAGCCCTTGGGAACAGCGCTTTCTTCAGTCCGCCACCACCGACAGGGTGCGTTTGGTCACTCTCGGGCTCCCTTCCCTCTCACCAGCTGCCACATCTTCATGTTGGCCATCGCTTTGTCCGCTCCCCACTCCACCACTCCCTGCTTCCCCTTCCCCAGAGTTGCCAACATACTCCACCTTGGAAGAAGTTAACAATTTGTCCTGGACCAGCCACACTGAAGCAATTGCCAAGAAAGCACACCAATGTCTCAACTTCTTTAGAAGGCTATGGAAATTTGCCATGTCTCCAACAACCCTCACCAACTTCTACAGATGCACCGTGAAAGCATTTTATCAGGATGCATCACAGCATGGTTTGGGAACACTTCCATCCAAGAACATAAAAAATTGCAGAGTTGTGGATGTAGCCCAAGGTCAACTGGTGATAGGCAATTAAATACGTTCAACCCATGAAACCCACTCTTCTTAATTGAATATTGTGAGGAATTGAGGGCCTGAGGGCCTGAGCTGCAAGAGGTTAAGCAGGCTAGGGCTATTCCTTGGCGCGCAGGAGAATGAGGGGAATAGAAAGGGTAAATGCACTTACCCAATCTTTTACTCAGAAATGGGAAATCAAGAACCAGGGACATGGGTTTAAGGTCAGAGGGGCAGGTTTTACTATAAACCTGAGGGGCAAATCTTTCACACGGAGGGTAATGGGTATATGAAACGAGCTGCCAAAGAAGGTAGTTGAGGCAAGTGCTATAACAATATTAACAATATTTGAAATATATTAGGATAGATTTCATGAATGGCCAAGGTTTGGCCAAGGTTTAGAGGGATATTGGCCAAACGCAAGCAAGTGAGACTAATGTGGATGGGGCATCTTGGTCGGCATGGGCTAGTTGGGCCGAAGGGCCTGTTTTCCATTGTATGACTGTACGAATATATTATACTCTATGGTTATATCAAAGGTAACTGATGAATGAGATAGGAAAAAAAATAAGGAATGGCTGGGGAAGTATGAGGTTACAGCATTAGTGTGAAATCATGTTGGATCAGAAGATCAAGAAGCAGAATCAGTTTCGGCAAAGGTAAGAAATAACATGAGTCAGGAATCATGTGATAGATTCTTAAACCTAAGTTTTTTAGTTTTGGATGGACCATTAAATGAGAAATGAAGGTAGTTCAATTGAAGAGGTTAGTTTATCTTGGCATTGTGTTCAGAACAAACATTTTGTGCTGAACAGTCTGTTCCTGTGCTATACTGTTCTATGTTCTAGGTACCATTCTATATATGTTTATTAAATATGGTGGCTTTAAACTTTACATGAGCTGTGCAATGCAATTTTCCAAAGAAATAAACATGACAAAATAATGGAAGGTATCTGAGACAACTTTCAGGATATCAGGCAATCAGGAGAGAACAGACAATTTTAGATCCAGTTATGTGTACTGAGACTTAATTGATTAGCAGTCTTAAAGTAAATGATCCACTGGGGATATATGACCACAATGGTTGGCATGGATGTAATGGATTGAAAATCCTGCTTGTGGCAGCATTACAGGCAACTAGATTTGGACAACACACTAAATCAGAAATTATAAATAAATTACACGTAAATTCTATGTCAGTATAAAGAAAAAATATATGGCACAAAATAAAAGACACTGTGCAAAATACACAATTATAAAACAAATCCAAGGTGGTCTATAATGGCTGAGTTTGGGGTTGTGCAGATCAGTTGAAGAACCTGATAGTTGTAGGAATGTAGCTGTCCCTCAATCTGGTGGTGAAGACTTCATGTACCTCATGTCTCATCTAAATACTCCATTTACAAATAACCAATCCTCAATTCACCTGTTGTAATTACTGGAGCTGATCGTGAAATTGCATTCAATCTGAAGAATGTTATAAGATACTTATAAAAATTTAGAAATTTCTACATGGCTAAAAATAATGAATAAAACTATATTGCAAAAAGCAGGAACAGATGGCATCGTAAACTCAAAAATGAAATGGGAATGATTTATTCAGGTCACTTTGTAGATGAGAGATTATAGCTTCATCTTTTTAAAAGTATTATAATATTTATGGATAGTTTCTTTTTTATTTTTGGTGGCAAGTGTATAATGGTTATCAAAGGTGAAAAGATTATTTCCTCCTCATGAAAAATGATAGGATGCTTGTCCACCCGCACGCCCAGCATTCTGGATTCAGACTAGGACATGTCTCTTGGAGATCCCTATTTGCTCTAATTACTGAAGATGACCCTGGAGAGAAGCTATGCTCGCTCCTTAGATGCTGCTGCATCCGCTGAGTTTCTCCAGCTTTGTGTGTACCCTCGATTTTCCAGCATCTGCAGTTCCTTCTTTAACACTATGCATAAGAACACTTGATGCGAACATGTGATTCAAGATGTCAGTGGTGGATGCAGGAAAACAACTGTGTCAGTAAGCGGATTGGGGACTTACATCCAGTAAAGTCTGATTAAAGATAGCCCGAGGGTCTGAGGTTGAGAGTAACTCAGGACCGCTCTCTATTTGTTGATAGGATGGTTCAGTTGCCTGATAACAACTGGGAAGAAACTGTCCCTGAATCTGGAGGTGTGCATTTTCACATTTCTGTACCCCTTGCGTAATGGGAGAGGAGAGAAGAAGGAGTGACCGGGGTGAGACCTATCCAAGATTATGCTGGTGGCCTTGCTGAGGTAAATGAGTGTACATGTGACAATAAAGTACCATTGAACTATTGTACTAGAGTAACGTGCGTGGTTAAATGGCCAACCAGCAATCATGGTGGAATATAACTCCTTCTGCCAGAAATTAAAATTAGACGGCTCTGTGGAGTAAGTTTGATGATAAAAACGTTGTTGCTGTATAGTTGAGGCAGGACGCTCATTAAAAAATGCGTGGAACGTGATGCCCTTATAATGGTTTCCCTGCTGTGATGATTGCAGGGGCTGCCTCACTTTGCTCAACTTCAGAAATAAAAGATCACAGGAAGGTCAATTTAAAAAGATTATTCGGAGCAATCCTGCTTTGAAGCCTGGAGAAATCAGCCTCAACAGGCCCCTCACTTATTCTCCACTATGAACTGTTGCCAAAACTGGTGTGGCAGATATTCAAATCCATGAATAGGAAAGGCGAACTTCAGCCCACAGGACATCTCTCCTGTTAGCACCCATCCGATTGCCCTTTTACATCTTTTTGGATTGTTTCCCACATGATCAAAGATGAAAAAGGGGTGGGAGATTGCAACCTTTACATGGTCTGCCCCGTTTCAACGAATGCAATCAACCTGACATGCACAATCAAATAAGATCAAATAGAACAAGATGTCAATAGACAATAGACAATAAACAATAGGTGCAGGAGCAGGCCATTTGGCCCCTCGAGCCAGCACCGCCATTCAATGCGATCATGGCTGATCATTCCCAATCAGTACCCCGTTTCTGCCTTCTCCCCAAATCCCCTGACTCAGCTATTTTTAAGAGCCCTATCTAGCTCTCTCTTGAAAGCATCCAGAGAACCTGCCTCCACTGCCCTCTGAGGCAGAGATTTCCACAGACTCACCACTCTGAGAAAAAGTGTTTCCTCGTCTCCGTTCTAAATGGCTTCCTCCCTATGGTTAAACTGTGGCCCCTGGTTCAGGACTCCCCCAACATCGGGAACATGTTTCCTGTCTCTAGCTTGTCCAAGCCCTTAACAATCTTATATGTTTCAATGAGATCCCCTCTCATCGTTCTAAACTCCAGAGTGTACAAGCCCAGCTGCTCCATTCTCTCAGCATATGACAGTCCCGCCATCCCGGGAATTAACCTACACTGCACTCCCTCAATAGCAAGAATGTCCTTCCTCAAATTAGGGGACCAAAACTGCACACAATACTCCAGGTGTGGTCTCACTAGGGCTCTGTACAACTGCAGAAGGACCTTTTTGCTCCTACATTCGATTCCTCTTGTTAGAAAGGCCAACATGTTATTCGCTTTCTTCAATGCCTGCTGTACCTGCATGCTTACTTTCATAGACTGATGTACAAGGACCCCCAGATCCCGTTGTACTTCCCCTTTTCCCAACTTGACGCCATTTAGATAGTAATCTGCCTTCCTGTCTTTGCTACCAAAGTGGACAAACTCACATTTATCGAAAATTAAACCATCTGCCATGCATCTGCCCACTCCCCCAACCTGTCCATGTCACCCTGCATTCTCATAGCATCTTCCTCACAGTTCACACTGCCACCCAGCTTTGTGTCATCTGCAAATTTGCTAATGTTACTTTGAATCCCTTCATCCAAATCATTGACGTATATTGTAAATAGCTGTGGTCCCAGCACCGAGCCTTGCGGTACCCCACTAGTCACAGCCTGCCATTCTAAAAGGGACCCGTTAATCCCTACTCTTTGTTTCCAGTCTTCCAACCACTTCTTTATCCATGTCAGCACTCTATCCCCAGTACATTGTGCCCTAATTTTGCCCACTAATCTCCTATGTGGGACCTTATCAAATGTTTTCTGAAAGTCCAGGTACACTACATCCACTGGCTCTCCCTTGTCCATTTTCAAAATGGACAAGGGAGAGCCAGTGGATGTAGTGCTCTCCCTTGTCCATTTTCAAAATGGACAAGGGAGAGCAACTACCTGGATGTAGTGTACCAAGGCTCTCCCTTGTCCAAAAAATTCCAGATTAGTCAAGCATGATTTCCCCTTCGTAAATCTATGTTGACTCGGACCGATCCTGCTACTGCTATCCAAATGTGCGGCTATCTCAACTTTTATAATTGACTCCAGCATCTTCCCCACCACCGATGTCAGGCTAACTGGTTTATAATTCCCCGTTTTCTCTCCCGCCTTTCTTAAAAAGTGGGATAACATTAGCTACCCAACAATCCACAGGCACTGATCCTGAGTCTATAGAACATTGTAAAATTATCACCAATGCATCGAAGATTTCTAGAGCCACTTTCTTAAGCACCCTGGGATACAGACCATCAGGCCCTGGGGATTTATCAGCCTTTAGTCCCATCAGTCGATCCAACACCATTTCCTGCCAAATGTGGAGTTCCTGTCACCCCAGATCCTCTGGCCACTACTATATCAGGAAGATTGTTTGTGTCCTCCTCAGTGAAGACAGATCCAAAGTACTTGTTCAACTCCTCTGCCATTTCCTTGTTCCCCATAATAAATTCACCTTTTTCGGTTTTCAAGGGTCCAACTTTGGTCCTAACTAATTTTTTCCTCTTTGTCCTACAACTTTAGGCTGTGCATGCCATACGCAAGAAGAAGAAAGATGAAAAATACCATGGGGGTGAAGAATAATTGTACGTGGGATCCAGGGGGAAGTAACAAATTAAATGTAAAATTGGTTTGAAGGTAGGAGAGAGGTTTGTGGTTGAGTAGGCTTTTTCAATATTTTTCAGGTCTCAAGGATTGCTGGGTCCACAGTTGTTCATTATTGATATTAACGATTTGGATGTGTGTTTAGGTGGCATGGTTAGTAAGTTTGCAGATGACACTAAAATAGTAAGATTAAACGAGAACTTACCAAGTTTGAAGGTTGATCTGTATTTTACGAGGAGTCGCGGTGAGGGATTTCGTGAAGACCCCGCCAGCACGCATGCGCGGCATCCTTCAAAGCAGCGGTGTGGAATCACAGAAACAAATCATGACTAAAAATAGTAAGATGAAAAACGTAGAACTTCCTAGTTGACCTTATGATAGAGGGTGGGAGCGGTGGGCACGAAATCCCTCACCGCGACTCCTCGTAAAATACAGATCAACCTTCAAACTTGGTAAGTTCTCGTTTAATCTTACTATTTTACTTCGGAGTCACGTGAGTGACTTTGTGAAGATTTCAAAGCTCTGTGATTTCACGCCCTGGACAACGTGCATGCTTATCACACTGCCGCCAGTCTGATGGAGGAAGGCTGTTAATGGAGTTCAGTCGAAACCGGCTGAAAAATCAACACAATTTATTAAAAAAATAAACAAAAAATAACCCCTAATTCGGGGACAGACATTCACTGAGCGGTTCCCAGGACAGCTTCTGCGAATGTCGCAGGGGCGACCAGTGGCTTGTTGTAGAACCGTTGAAAGGTTTCTTCACTGGCCCAGCCCGCGGTGGCGAGAATGTGGTCCATGGGCACCTCCATGGCTCTCGCCGCTGATGTGGATGCAGCCCTGGTGGAATGAGACTTAAAGATGTCAGTAGCAACTCCTGCTGCATCCAACACCACCCTGAGCCACCTGGCAATAGTCTGCGCAGTCACCCAATGTTGCGGAGGTTTATGACTGATGAGGAGCCCCTGTTCCTTCATCCTGATAACTCCTATAACCCGGATGTAGTGGTGGAGATGGGTGACTATGCAGAGAGTGGCATCTACAGGGTACGCCCGAAATTTCAACTGCAGCCCATGCACCCCTGGCCTGTGCTGCTTCAATAATTCTTCGACAAAGAAATTTATTCGACCAGGGATGGCCACCATGCTGTCCAGTCGCAGTTTTTGTAACATCTGGACTCGTTGGGCTGTAGTCAGTGCCATCAGCATCACCACCTTGAGGGTGAGCTGTTTCAGTGGTAGCTCATTCATTGGAGCCCAGCTCCTTAGTAGGGTCAGCACGATCCCCACATCCCACGTTACTGTATATTTGGGTCGCGGAGGGTTGGTGTTGAACACCCCCCTCATTAGTTTAGACACCAGGTGGTTGGAGCTGATACCTATATCCAGGTATGAGGACAGCGCACTCCTGGCGCTGTTAATGGCACTGTAGCTGAGGCCAGCATTGAAATGGAGGCCAGCTAGGAACTCCAGGACATCAGGTATCGTTGCTGAGTTGAAGACTTGTTGGTCTGGGCACCGAATGCCTCCCACTTCCTGATTTGGGTGAGGTACTGTTTCCGAGTTGATTCTCGGCATGATGCGGCGATAAGTTCTATGGCTCGTGATGAGATGCCCGCCTGGATGAGTGGTCTTTTTAGAACCTGCAGGGCAACAAGTTTAAATGACCATGGCAAGGATGACTAACCCCCGTAATGGGGTGAGTAATCAATTTGGGGTATTTCCCAATCGCCATCCATGGTTGTTTTATAATTTTAACGACCATCGGGTACCATGGTTGTGTAGGCCAGTTGGGAATGATCAATATGCCAGTTGCAGAGTCTAGTTTAATTTTCTGCAATACCCGACTGATGAGGCAAAATGGGGGAAAAGCGTAGCAAAACCATTTCCCCCAATGGTTAGAAAACGCATCCATTGCTATTGCCCCAGAGTCTGGTTCCCACGACACATACGTTGGTATCTGATGGTTCCGTCTGGATGCAAATAGGTCAATATCTGGTGTCCCAAAGTGAGCTATAATATCTCCAAAAATTTGGGGGTTCAACATCCACTCGATGTTGTCATTGAAGACTCGTGACCTGGTGTCCGCCACTGTATTAAGCTTCTCATACTGGGCGTTGCATAGGAGTGCCAGTGCATCTTGCTGTTCACTGGACACATTATCCCCATCCAGGGTCCTAGCAAACGCCGTTATGCCCGTGGAGAGAACCTTTAAGATACGCTGGAGGCGGACATCCTGCATCCTGGTGGCCGTACTCAAGTGTCCCCAGATCTGGGCATTAACCAAGGGCACACTGAGGTTGATGCAGTTTTCGGGCGGTTTTATTTTCTCCAAGGTATCATTGAGAACCTGACTCTGAAGTTGGTGCGTAGTCAGGTAATCAATGGTGCCCGCCAATTTGTGGTGCAGAGGTTCACCTGTCTGGGTGGTAGCAGCAAACCTACTCACCACATCCAGCATATCCTCCTCATGCTCTGGCTCAGCGGTCACTGGCTGTCCCGGGTCGTCTTCAAACACAGCAGCTGGGCAATCACTCACGCTTCTGGCTGGAGACGATGAGATGCTGAGTGGGGTCCTCGCACGGCTAGTGGATGCCCGCGAGTCCCGCTCTTCTCGTTCCCGGTCCCACTGGAGGAGTTGCTCCACTAAGAGCTCCAACCGTTCTATGCGACCGTCCCTGCTATGTGCAGCGGACAAGTCCGACTTCCCCCAGGTCCTGCGAACTCACTGAGGCTTCCACCATCGGACCACACCTCCGTAAGGTGCTGTCTAGGGTCCAATGGCAGGTTGTCGTGACCTACAGCCCAAGTAGGATCATACGACTCCCGCACGGACTCTCCGCTAGTCTGTCTTCTCCCAGACTGTGGCGGCCCACCTGTCTGATATGAAGGCAGGTGAGTTGAATCGGCGCTGGCCCCCGGAACCTGGCTCCCCGGAGTCCGTGCAGGCTTACCTCCACACTTGCCCATCTTTTGGCGTGGAGGCGCATGGTCAGCCGCTCCCAGAGCTGAGCTGACCGACCGTCTACTGCTGCCACCTCCGCCCTTGACCGCAGCCTGACGGGGTGTTTTGTCGGCGGTATCTGCTCCTGCAGGCCTACTCGACGCAGCAGTGGTGTTGCCAGGCTGCACTATGGCAGATCTCCATGGCAGCGGTACGTTTTGCACTTTTGCAGGGCTCCCCTGTCGTGCAGCTGTCCCCCGGCCCAGCCCCCTCGGGTCTTCTGGAACTCGGGGAGAGGTTGCTTGTGGAAAGCGAGACCCCTTGCCACGTACCTGTTTCCCCCCTCTTTTCTTGGGGGAAGGGGGCTCGAAGTCTGGATCCGTTGCATCCAGCTCCGGAGCGGTAAACCATTCGGGTGAGTCGGCCCCTAAATCAGCGGGAGCGCCCGACTTCCGCATTCCTGCCCCCACACGCCTCGAAGCTGCCGGTGTTGCTTGCAGCTCCGGGGACAAGGGCCGTTGGCTGGTCGAAGCTCGGCTCCTCGACAGCGTCGCCTTCCTCTTGCCCTTGTCCATCCTGTGGAGTAAAGGTAAGTACTTATCTACCGGCCTTATGAAGGAGCCCGAGGAGAGAGCGCACTCCCCCCCCCCCAGCCTGCCGAATGCGCGCGACGATATGCCGCGCATGCGTGCTGGCGGGGTCTTCACGAAGTCACTCATGTGACTCCGAAGTAAAATTGCTGGTATAGTGTACGGTGAAGTCAATTACAACGGGCTCTTGTTCAACTGGACCAATGGCTCAAAAATGTCAGATGGAGTTTAATTCAGATAAATGCAAGGTGTTGCATTTTGGTAGGACAAACCTGGACAGCACTTACACTTTCATTAATCGGCCCTGGGGAGTGCTGGAGAACAGAGACCAAGAGCTGCAGGTACAGAGCTCCATGGAAGTAGCGAGGAAGGTGTTCGGCATGTTTGCCTTCATTGGTGAGGGTATTAAGTATATGGTTTCAGATGATATGTTACAGCTGCACACAATGCTGGTGAGGCCACATTTAGAGTTCAATGTACAATTTTGGCTGCCCTGCTATAGGAAGGATGTCATTAAACTGGAAAGTGTGCATAAAAGATGCATGAGGATGTTACTGGATCTGGAGGATTGGAGTGGTTGAGTAGCTTTTCTGTCGGGACCATACGTGGGTGAGGGATGAACTTCTCAAGATTTATAGAATCATGAGGAGCATAATTCTATAAATCTTATGGTGGTCATTTTTATTAACACTTGTGCTCGGTCTGCCAAGGCCTGTTGGAACTCCTGGTTGCTAACCATTTTAATCCTTCCCATTCCCATATTGACCTCTCAGACCTAGGGCTCCTCCTTTGCTAGATTGAGGTCACACACAAACTGGAGGAACAACATCTCAAATTCTGCTTAGGTAGCTGACAACCTAATGGGATGAACATTGAAATCTACATTTTTAAGTAGCAAACTGACAAAAAAAATGTCCCCTCTCTTCCGTGACCCACTGGATTCTCACCCATTTCCCCCCTTCCTCCTCTCAATTCCCCAATATTCCTTTCTCTGGCTTCACAATTCACACCTCTTCGATCCTTGTCTCACATTTTTTGTCTTTTCATCTCTTGCCTTTATCCAACCATCTGCCAATCGACTTGTTTGGCTTTGAACTGCTCGCACCACTTTTCCAGCTCTCTTCCCCAGCACAATCATTCTGAGGAAGAGTCCCAGCCCGAAATGTTACCTATCCATGTTCCCCAGTGATGCTGCTTCATAATCTTTTTGCACCTTTTCTAGTTTAATGACACCCGGACCCGCAAAGTGACCAGAACTGTACACAACACACCAAATGTGGCCTTCTTGAATCTTGCATAGATGTATGAATGAAACATACAAGGAATTTGCCTTGGTGCTCCGCCTGCAAGTGACAACATGACATACAGGGACAATTAAGAATGATACATAAAACATTAAACATTAATACCTTCTGAACCTTCTGAATTTTGTAGTCGGCAGGGCAGTACTCTGCATATCGCCAACTTGGACAATTTTACATTTTTATCAAGCCAATTAATCAAGCCAATTAACCTACAAACCTGTACATTTTTGGAGTGTGGGAGGTAACCGAAGATCTCGGAGAAAACCCACGCAGATCACGGGGAGAATGTACAAACTCCATACAGAGAGCAGCCGTAGTCGGGATCGAACCCGGGTCTCTGGCACTGCTGTAAGGCAGCAACTCTACCGCTGTGCCACCGTGACCGGCCATATAATAATAAAACATTATTGATTAATTGATTAATTAAACCCCTAATCACAATTTATGTAGTCAACACCCTCACCAATAAAAGCAAACAACACCTTCCGCACCACCCTGCCACCTTTGTTTCCTCTTTCGTAGAACACTGAACCTGCACCTCTAGGTCTCTCTGTTCCACAAGACTCCCCAAGGCTCTACTATTTATCATGTAAGTGCGTTTCCTGCCCCCACCTCTCTTCCAACTTCCCCCCCAACTTACCACAATCAGTCAGAAGAACAGTTCCAACTGGAAACATCACATTTCCATGTTTTCCAGAGATTCTGCCTGAACCACTGTGGTACTATGGCATTTTGTGTCTTTATTGGACATAGGCTTAAATTGAGAGAGGTAAGATTTTTCAGGGACATGATGTGCATCTTTTTCACACATATGGTTGTGCATATATGGAATGAGCTGCCAGAGGAAGAGATAGAAATGGTTATAATTATTTCATTATGGTTAGCTTAGTTTAGTTTATTACCATTGGTACCAAGGTACAATGAAGAACTTATGTTTGTTTGTTATCCATTCAAAGAAAATATTATACATTAATATAATCAAGCGATTCATAGCGCACAGGTGAAGGATAAAGGGTACAACATTTAGTGCAAGATATAGTTTGATAAAGTCTGATAAAGTCAGGTTAAATGTAGTTCAATGAGGTCAGGATTGCACTCAAGCTGATGAGAGGACCGTTCAGTATGACATTTAAAAGACGCTTGGATAGGAAATGTTTGGAGGGATATTGACTAGATACAGGCAATTCAAATCAGTGGAAGAGCCTGTTTCTGTGCTATATACCTACGTGACTTGAAACCAACTAGCATGTTTCAACATTCTCAACAGATGTTAGGCAAAAAACTAGAGATATGAGTTTTAAGTGAACTGTGACAAAAAAACCCTAATCATTAACAGATTGAACTATTCTTCAGGGCACTTTTAGGACTGAGGGACATGAAAAGTTTTTTTTATTTATTTACTATTCATCATTAAGTCACCTAGTACTGCTCAATGACCCCTCAACGAGTTCTGGAGGTCCCATCGAAGGGAAAGACACCGCACATTCTCCCCTTTCATTTTCTGCTGAACTGGCAGAACGATTCTGACAATAGAGAAAAATGGGATTCATATTAATGCTTATATTTATGGTCATACATCCTGCATCCAAGGATCCAAACTACAATAGAATAACATGAGAGATGAGAAAGCGCACATGAATACGGATGAATTCAGTTAGGATGTTGCGTATCTCTTCTTGCAGTAGCTGTGATTTAGTTTGCCGGAATTGTGCTTAGCTGACGCCATCATATTTTCAGCCTTAAAATAAACACAGCGGATTGTGCAAAAAAAAAAGGATTTCATGCTTGTGCTGTAGGAAGCAGATGACCCTGAGGTGTGATTAATAGGCACACTTCTCATTTACTTATGCTTTTTGAGAACATTCTGGGTCGTAATGCAGAGGAGGGTGGGCTTGTGTGCTTTGTATTATGAAAAGGTATGCTTTATTATTCTTGCTACTTAGTTTTCAGATATACAGTTTTGTTGCAGAACAAGATCACCTTTTTTTTAAAAAGGAGGAAAATGAACACCATAAAACTCATTAAATTGCTTTATAATAAAAAGGCTAACATCTGAGAACATAAAGATAATTCAGAAATAGGTGCCTGGTTTCAATAGATTAAAATTATGTTCTAATCATCATTACTTTACTCTATAGGAATAAATTATGAATATATGAATTATGAGCAGGAATAAGCCGTTCAGCTCTTTGAGCCTGGTCCAGCATTTAATAAGACTGCAGCTGGTCTGATCATAACGTTGACCACATTCCCATATATCCATGATAATCTTTCACCTCATTAAGAATATATCTACTTATGCCTTAACAGTATTCGATGACTTTGCATCCACCTCCTTTTATGAAAGAGAGTTCCAAAGACTCAGGACGCCCTGAAAGAAAATAATGTTCTCTGCTCTAAATTGGCAATCCCTTTTTTTAAACAGTGACCCTCTAGTTTTAAATTTTCCCACAAGAAGAAAGAGGTAAAGGAGACATTAGGAGGTAGTGGCCATAATATAATAGATTTGAATCTACAATTTGAGAGAGAAAAGGGTAAATTGGAAGTGACAGTTGAACAAAGGGGACTATGGAGCCATGAGGGAGGCGCTGGCCAAAGTTGACTGGAAAGATACCCTAGAAGGGATGACAGTGGAACAACAATGGCAGGTAGTTCTTGGAATAATACAGAAGGTGCAGGATCAGTTCATTCCAAAGAGGAAGAAAGATCCCAAGGGGAGTAAGGGGCGACCGTGGCTGTCAGGGGAAGTCAGGGACAATATAAATATAAGATTATTAATGGTTTGGACGTGCTAGAGGCAGGAAACATGTTCCCGATGTTGGGGCAGTCCAGAACCAGAGGCCACAGTTTAAGAATAAGGGGTATGGGGAGAAGACAGGAACGGGTACTGATTGTGGATGATCAGCAATGATCACACATTGTGGATGATCAGCCATGATCACATTGAATGGCTCGAAGGGCCGAACAGCCTACACCTGCACCTATCGTCTATTGTCTATTGTCTATTGTCTATTGTCTAAATGTCCCTTCACATGTATTCTGTTAAGATCCCTCAGAATTTCATATGTCTCATCTTCGAAACTCCAATTATTGTTTTCCAAGAATGTCAGACCTTTCCTCCCCAATCCAGATATTAGTTTGGTAACAAAACACAGTGCTGGAGGAACTGAATGGATGAGGTATGAATGATGGCATAGCGGTACAGTAGCTGCCTAACAGAGCTTGCCGCACCGGAGACCCGGGTTCGATCCCGACTACGGCTGCTCTCTGTATGGAGTTTGTACATTCTCTCTGTGACTGCATGGATTACATAGATATTCGGTTTCCTCCCATACTCCAAAGACGTACAGGTATGTAGGTTATTTGGCTTGATGTATGTGTAAATTGCCCCCAGTGTGTGTAGGATAGTGTTAATGTGCAGGGATTGCTGGTTGGGGAGGACTCAGTGCACCGAAGGGCATGTTTCCGTGTTGTAGCTCTAAACAAAACTAAACTAAATGTAAAAAGAAAGCATTTGTGCAGAGCATGGTTGGGACCCTTCTTATAATTTGGTAGATCTTTACTGAAGTGCTTCCAATACAATAACAACCCTTCTTAAATAGGGAGACCAACACAATGCAAAGCACTTCAGATGTGGTCTCAACAATATCTATGTAACTGAAGCATAATTGTGCTACTTTTGTATTCCATTCTCTGAGCAATAAATAATAGACCTATTACTTTCCTAATTACTCACTGTACCTGTTTATTAGTGATGAAGAGTTTGCATTCACAGATATGGTTCCACAGAACATCTGCAGGAAAAAAATAGACTTAGTTAAAGTTTTAGGTCAAAGATTACATATGTCATTCTTCCTTCACTTGCCCACGCGATAATCTTTTGGCGATACATTTGGCGAGCTTGGAATCAATTATAAATATTCATACTCACATAGTGACCAGATGAATTCTTCCAATTGAAAATCCTTAAAGAGATTCAAAGATTCATCAAAATAAAGAACCCATGAACTAACACAGAAGGTGAACAGCTAAACTGAGCATTCTATATATACAGAATTATTTTGATCCATCGGCTGATAATTATCTATAATTACCAAGTAACTCTAAGATCAGGTGATTCTATTCAAATGTTTATCAGTTATTCACATTCATTCATGGTGGGTGTGCAACATTAACACGTGAATAGCAAACGAGTTCATGTAAGAGAGCAACATTACCGTGCTATTTTGGTGCATTAGACGTGATGTAGTTCAGTGGAGAGTTGAATTCCTCAGTAGTTTAGTTTAGTTTAGAGATACAGCGCGGAAACACGCCCTTCGGCTCACCGAGTCCGCACCAACCAGCAGTCCCCGCATATTAACACTACCCTACACACACTAGGGGAGAATTTACATCTATAACAAGCCAATTAACCTACAAACCTCAGTCTTTGGAGTGTGGGAGGAAACCGAAGATAGAAACATAGAAACATAGAAAATAGGTGCAGAAGTAGGCCATTTGGCCCTTCGAGCCGGCACCGCCATTCAATATGATCATGGCTGATAATCATGAATCAGTACCCCATTCCTGCTTCCTCCTCATATCCCTTAAGGAGCCCTAAGAGCTATATCTAACTCTCTCTTGAAAACATCCAGTGAATTGGCCTCCACTGCCTTCTGTGGCAGTGAATTCCACAGATTCACAACCCTCTGGCTGAAAACTTTTTCCTCATCCTAAATGGCCTATCCCTTATTCTTAAACTGTGACCCTTGGTTCTGGACTCCCCCTACATATAACCATATAACCATATAACAATTACAGCACGGAAACAGGCCCTCTCGGCCCTTCCAGTCCGTGCCGACCATTTGTTTTCCCCTAGTCCCATCTACCTGCACTCAGGCCATACCCCTCCATTCCCTTCACATCCACATACCTATCCACTTTACTCTTAAATGTTAAAATCGATCCTGCCTCCACCACTTCTGCTGGAAGCTGATTCCACACAGCCACCACCCTCTGAGTAAAGAGGTTCCCCCTCACGTTACCCCGAAACCTCTGTCCCTTAATTCTCATGTCATGCCCTCTTGTTTGAATCTTCCCTACCCTCAATGGGAAAAACGTATCCACGTCAACTCTGTCTATCCCTTTCATCATTTTAAAGACCTCAATCAAGTCCCCCCTTAACCTTCTGCGCTCCAAAGAATAAAGACCTAACTTGTTCAACCTTTCTCTGTAACATAGTTGCTGGAACCCTGGCAACATTCTAGTAAATCTCCTCTGTACTCTCTCTATTTTGTTGACATCCTTCCTATAACTAGGCGACCAAAATTGTACACCATACTCCAGAATTGGTCTTACCAATGCCTTGTACAATTTTAACATTACTTCCCTACTCCTATATTCAATGCTCTGATTTATAAAGGCCAGCACACCAAAGGCTTTCTTTACCACCCTATCTACATGCGATTCCCACCTTCAGGGAACTATGCACAGTTATTCCTAGATCCCTCTGTTCCACAGCATTCCTCAATTCCCTACCATTTACCATGTACTTTCCTATTTTGATTTGTCCTGCCAAGATGTAGCACTTCACACTTAACAACATTAAACTCCATCTGCCATCTTTCAGCCCACTTTTCCAAATGGCCCAAATCTCTCTGTAGACTTTGAAAATCTACTTCATTATCCACAACACCACCTATCTTAGTATCATCTGCATACTTACTTATCCAATTTTCCATCCCATCATCCAGATCATTGATGTACATGACAAACAACAGTGGACCCAACACAGATCTGCTGAGGCACCCCACTGGTCACACGGCTTCCAACCTGACAAACAGCCATCCACCATTACTCTCTGACATCTCCCATTCAGCCACTGTTGAATCCATCTTGCTACTCCGCCATTAACACCCAAAGATTGAACCTTCTTAACCAACCTTCCATGGGGAACCTTGTCAAAGGCCTTACTGAAATCCATATAGACAACATCCACTGCTTTACCCTCATCAATTTCCCTAGTTACCGCTTCAAAAAATTCAAGAAGGTTTGTCAAACATGACCTTCCAGGCACAAATCCATGTTGACTGTTCCTGATCAGACCCTGCTTATCCAGATGCTTATATATATTATCTCTAAGTATATCCTTTCCATTAATTTGCCCACCACTGACGTCAAACTAATAGGTCTATAATTGCTAGGTTTATTCTTTGAACCCTTTTTAAACAATGGAACAACATGCGCAGTACGCCAATCCTCCGGCACTATTCCCGTTTCTAATGACATTTGAAATATTTCTGTCATAGCTCCTGCTATTTCTACACTAACTTCCCTCAATGTCCTAGGGAATATCCTGTCAGGACCTGGAGACTTATCCACTTTTATATTTTTCGGGACATTTTTCCCGCATCTAGCCTGTCCAATCCTTTAAGAATTTTATATTTCTATAAGAGCCCCTCTCAACCTTCTAAATTCCAGTCAATATAAGCCCATTCAACCCATTGTTTCATCATATGTCAGTTCCGCCATCCTGGGAATTAACCTGGTGAACCTACGCTGCGCTCACTCAATAGCAAGAATGTCCTTCCTCGAATTAGGATACCAAAACTGTACACAATATTCCAGGTGTGGTCTCACCAGGGCCCTGTACAACTGCAGAAGGAGCTCCTTGCACCTAAACTCAAATCCTTGCGCGACGTAGGTCAACATGCCAGTTGCTTTCTTCACTGCCTGCTGGACCTGCATGCTTACTTTCAGTGACTGATGTATAAGGATACCCATGTCTCGTTGCACCTCCCCTTTTCCAAATCTGATACCATTCAGATAATAATCTGCCTTCTTGCTCTTGCCACCAAAGTGGATAATCTCACATTTATCCACATTACATTGCATCTGCCATGCATCTGCGCACTCACCCAACCTATCCAAGTCACCCTGCAGCCTCATAGCATCCTACTCACAGCTGAAACTGCCACCCAGCTTTGTGTCGTGCACAAACATGATGTTACATTTAATTCCTTCGTCTAACCACGTAGATCTCAGAGAAAACACTTGCAGGTCATGGGGAGAACGTGTAAACTCCGTACAGACAGCACCAGTAGTCTGGATCGAACCCGGGTCTCTGGCCTGTGAGGCAGTAGTGCTACTGCTACGCTACCATGCTGCCTTAGTACTAGAACCATTCTAATCATTGAAGGAATAGATATGCACCTGGTTCATTAGCACGTTCCAGACTGGAAGCAAAAGCATCTTTAAGCAAGCGGCTATAAATTGGTTACCTACATTCTTTCTTTTGGGACTGAATTTCCTATAATTGCCTGCCAACTGAAAGATTAGGTGGATCATTTCAAATGTTTATCAGGTTCTCACTGAACAACTTCAAGGGTTATGTTGTTTCACTGTACAAGGCCTGATGCCACACCATGTAAATCATAAAAAATGGGCAGGGATGTTTACATAGATATTCAATATGTAAATACTCAGTCTTAGCTTTACTGTTACAAAAGACTTCAAGGTTACCCAGTTCAATTTTGTCTCATAATTGTATATCTCACAGCTCAGATAGAATGCCAACTGCAATATTTTGTTTCGGATGTTAATTTGAACCATCACCTTTTTTACGCTTTACCATGAAGTATGATCTGCCCAGAAACCAATGATTGGAACTTAATTAAGGACGGTCTTCTTTAATGCAACACTTTTGTAGCTCTCCCCAAGGCTCACTTCCATCTGCCCCACTATCCTGACCTAACTAACCAACCACTCAAATATTTAAGCATGACGCCCCCTTTTCTAAGATGATTAATGACTGCACAATTTATCTGCTAATTAAACTACCCCCTGTCTACCCAGAATAGAAACCCCTCGGCATACAAATAAATATGTACCTGAAAGTGGTGGCACAAGTAGACATGATGGCGAGGAAGGCATTTGGCATGCTTTCCTTCTTTGATCTGTGCAATGAATACCAGTCGGGAGATAATGCTGCAATAGTACAAGACATTGGTAAGATGATATTTGGAATATTGTGTCCATTTCTTTTTGCTGTGCTTTAGGAATGAAAGGGTGCAGAAAATAGATAGAGTGAGAGCACACATTTTTTGTCCCGCAATTAAGAAATCAAGAATCAGGAGGCATAGGTTTATGGTGATGGGGAATGGCTTAACAGGAAACGAAGGGAAATCATTTTACACAGAGGGTGAGGGAAACAAGCTGCGAGAGGAAGTGTGTGAGGCAGGTATGGTGTCAAGTATTTGAGGGACATTTGGACAGTTACTGTACGTGGATAAAAAGGTCTTGAGCAAATGGGTTAAGCAAGGGCAAATGGAGAGAGGATAGATGGGCATCTTGATTGGCATGGATGCATTGTGTTCAAGGTCCTATTTCCATAGAGTCATAAAGTGAAACAGTGTCGAAACAGGCCCTTCGGCCCAACTTGCTCACACCGGCCAACATGTCCCAGTTACACTGGTCCCACCTGCCAGCATTTGGTCCATATCCTTCCAAACCCGTCCTAACCATGTACCTGTCCAACTGTTTCTTACATGTTGGGATAGTGCCTGCCTCAATTACCTCCTCAGGCAGCTTGTTCCATACACCCACCACCCTTTGTGTGATTCCAAGTTGGATGGATCTTTGGCTCTATTACTCTAAAAAATTGATAAGTATGTTACCAGGACTGGAGGGCTTGAGTTATAAGGAGAAACTGGATAGGCAGAGACATTTTTGATTGGAACGAGGAGGCTGAGTGGTGAAGCTCACCACCAAACCCGCCGGACCTGTGTCAGCACTCATGTTTGCAACTGGATCCTCGCCTTCCTGACCAACTGATCTGAATTGGTGAGTAAAGGGAACAAATCGTCCTCCACGATAATCCACATTAATGGTGCTCCGCAAGGATGCGTTCTCAACCCTCTTCTTTGTACACCCACAAATGTGCAGCCACGTACAAATCTAATTCAATCTACATATTCACAGACGACACCACCATTGTGGGATGGATATCAAATAACGATGAGACGGAGTACAGGAAGGAGATTGAGAACCTTGTGTCCTGCTGTCGAGACAACGACCTTTCTCTCAATGTCAGCAAGACAACAGAGATAGTGATCGACTTCAGGAGAAATCAACACAATCGACACATACCTCATGCACGGCGCCGAAGTAGAGATGGTTGCAAACTTCATATACGGAGTAAATATCACCAAAACATCTCCTGGACTATCCATAGTGAAGCAACGACCAAGAAAGCACACCAACAGCTGTACTTCCTCAGAAGCCTGAGGAATGTTGGCATGTTCCCTATAACTGTTGTCAACTTCTACACGTGCGCCATTTCATCGGGATGCATCACAGCTTGGTTTGGGAACATCTCCGTCCAAGACCACAAGATATTGCAGCGAATTGTGGAAGCAGCCAAGACCATCACACAAACCAACCTCCCCTTTTATTGACTCCATTTATACCTCACGCTGCCTCGGCAAGGCCAGCAGCATAAACAAGAATGAGTTGCACCCTGGCTACTCCGTCTTCTCCCCTCTCCCATCAAGCAAAAGGTATAGAACAGTGAAATCGCACACCTCCAGATTCATGGAGAGTTTCTTCCCAGTTGTTATCAGGCAACTGAACCATCCTACCACAATTAGAGAACAGTCCTGAACTAATATCTGCCTCATTAGTGACCCTCAGACTTTGATCGGACTTTATCTTGCACTGAATGCTATTCCCTTATCATGTACACTGTGAATGGCTCGATTGTAATCATGCATTGTTTTCCAGCTGGCTGGTTAGCTCGCAACAAAAGCTTTTCACTCTACCTCGGTACACATGACAATAAACTAAACTGAACTGAATAAACTAAACTGAACTGACACGAGGAGCATAGATAAGGTGAATGCTCACAGTCTTTTTGCCAGGGTAGAGGAGTCTAAAATTAGAGGACGTAGATTTAAGGCGAGGGATGATAGATTTAAAGGGGACCTGGAGGGCCACACAGGGGGAATGTGGAACAAACTGCCAGAGAAAGTGGTTGAAATGAGTACAATTAAAATATAAAAAAACATTTGAACAAGGGCGTGGATAGTAGATGTTTTGAGTGATGAGGGCCAAACACAGGCAAGCAGCAATAGCTCAGGTAGGCAACTTAGTCAGCTTAGACCTGTTGGTTCGAGGGACCTGTTTCTGCACTGTCTCACCGTTTGGCAATGTACGGCTCGGGAGGAAAATTATGGTGTCTCACAGTGGAAAGGAAATTCAGGCTTAGATATAATAACATCAGCAACGTTCCCTTCACGGTTGATGAGCAACCATGAGATTTAAGCAAACCTTTTAGTGCAGAAAAGTTCTGGATTTTTCTTCACTAAATTAGCTGCTCTTGATTACAGCAGAAAATATAAGACATACTGGCTTTAAAATTAGAATCATATTAATTACTTTTGCACTGACTCATTGATGATTAAACTGTATATTATTTTTTGCAATTATTCATTTTTGATTAAACTGTCATGCTCACTTTATACCAAGGTGTATGTAATTGCTATTATTATGATGCCTTTAAAGCCTTTGATATGAATGAACAAACATGGTAATGAGACTCAGCAGAATCTTTCATTGGTGTCATTCAAAATAAGAACCAAACTTAGAAGCTGAGTCAAATTAAACATTTAATTCAACTAATGACCACCTACTGTAATAATAACTGAATATGCCCATGATGTGAAATTCACTGCTGATTTACCTGGCAAAGATAATCTAAACAATGCATCTGTTTTTCTTTTTCAGTCACAAATCTGTGAACAACTTACAGAAAAAAAGAAAATGCATGTTTGCATTTGAGCCATTAACTCAATTTTCAATGTTTTTGCATATTCATATTGAATATTGCAAGATTGTAGTTTATTTATATTTAAGATAAAAGCAGTGAAAGCAAAATTGAAGTAAAAGCAAAATTGCTGAAAACATTCAGCAAGTTGGGTGTTATCTGTGAAAAGAGAAACATCATTAATGTATCAGATGGAAAACCTATCATCAGGTTTCTGATGAAATGTCTCCAGCATTTTTGTTTACATTTCAAATTTCTAGCATTTGCAATTTGTTGATATCAATTTTATTAGCAACTTTGAAGTGCACTCAAGATTACCACGTAGAAAAGATAGCAGGATAAATGTTTTCCAAGGCATCAGGAAGTTTATCTTGTTTTTTTTATTCATTAGTTCCTGAGGACATGTTACATAATTTGCAGATGACACAAAGCTGGGTGGCAGTGTGAACTGTAAGGAGGATGCTATGAGGAAGCAGGGTGACTTGGACAGGTTGGGGGAGTGGGCAGATGTATGGCAGATGAAGTTTACTGCGGATAAATGTGAGGTTATCCACTTTGGTAGCAAAAACAGGAAGGCAAATTACTATCTAAATGGCATGTTGGCCTTTACAGCAAGAGGAATCGAATATAGAAGCAAAGAGGTCCTTCTGCAGTTGTACAAAGCCCTAGTGAGACCACACCTGGAGTATTGTGTGCAGTTTTGGTCCCCTAATTTGAGGAATGACACGCTTGCTATTGAGGGAGTGCAGTGTAGGTTTACAAGGTTAATTCCCGGGACAGCGGGACTGTCATATGCTGAGAGAATGGAGCAGCTGGGCTTGTACACTCTGGAGTTTAGAAGGATGAGAGAGGATCTCATTGAAACATGTAAGATTATTAAGTGCTTGGACACGCTAGAGGCAGGAAACATGTTCCCGATGTTGGGGGAGTCCAGAACCAGGGGCCACTAAGGAGTAAGTCATTTAGAAAGGAGATGAGGAAACACTTTTTCTCACAGACAGTGGTGAGTCTGTGGAATTCTCTGCCTCAGAGGGTGGTGGAGGCAGGTTCTCTGGATGCTTTCAAGAGAGAGCTAGATAGGGCTCTTAAAGATAGCGGAGTCAGGGGATATGGGGAGAAGGCAGGAACAGGGTACTGATTGGGGATGATCAGCCATGATCACATTGAATGGCGGTGCTGGCTCGAAGGGCCGAATGGCCTACTCCTGCATCTATTGTCTATTGTCTATTATTTTCAGCCCACTGAGTGCGTGCTGACAAGTGATCCCATGACTCCAACACTATCCTACATATTAGGGATAATTTACAATTTTTTTTAAACATGAGCCAATTAACCTACAAAGCTGTACATCTTTGGAGTGTGGGAGGAAACTGGAGCACCGAGCGAAAATCCACGTGATCACAGGGAGAACGTTCAAACTCCGTACAAACAGCACCCACAGTCTGAATCGAGCCTGGGTCTCTGGTGCTGTGAGGCAGCAACTCTACCAATGCACCACCGTGCCATAGAAGTAGTGCAACTTGCTGGAAAATGGTGGGAAGTTCTGGACTGAACTGGCAGCTGTTATTCTTTTCCAGGCTGTGCTCTCATTTTGGAGGCCCAGATGTGGCCCAGTGACAGCATGAATTTATTGATGCCTCCAGCAGTTAAGCTGGAGAATCTGCCTGCTGAGCTTATGTGTAGTTGGACCTGGTGCAGGAACAGCAAACACTTTTAATGGAATGGAGAAGATCATTTTCAAGCTAAGGGCATGGAAGGAGGCGGTGGGCGGGGGGAATGTGTGGTGGTGGGGGGGGGGGGAGAAAATGGGGGGAGGTGTGTAAGATGAAGATTAGAGAATTCAATGTTCATATCGCTGGGTTGTAAGGTAAACAAGCGAAATGTGAGGTCCTGTTCCTCCAATTTGGGTGGCCTCACTCTGGCATTGTGGGATTTTTGTCACTTAGGCTATATTTATGGGATTACATTGTTCAAGGCTTTACTGCCACCCGGAGCTTTGTGAGAAACAAAAAGGGGGAGTTTGGGGGTGGGGGGGGGGGGGGTGGAGAGGAGTACGAGATGAAGTACTTAACATTGAATTCACTAACTTAAAATAATATCATATTTTACTTCGGAGTCACGTGAGTGACTACGTGAAGAGCCCGCCTCACGCTGGTAACGGCATGACGTCAACGCTGACGGCGGAAGGAGGAGCTGCGGTAAGGAGCAGCTCCTCGCAGCGGTCGGAACGGCCCGCAGGTAAGTGAAGTTACATCGGGGCGGTTTTCAAGTTACGCTGGGTGGCTCCAGCATCGAAAGTAAAAGTAAAAAATTAGACGTTAGCGTGCTGATTGAGCACAGATAATTTAACAAAAATGGAGAAATCGGGAAAGAAGGTTTCGCGGGTGAAGAGAGCCTCCCGGGGTGAAAGTAAATATACGGGACGCGAAGCTAGAGTGGACCCGGTTCCGATACCGCTGGCCACTGATTTACCCGATATAGAATTTCCAGATTCTCCGGAAATTATAACCACGGAGGAAAATGCTCCTAAGAAAAGCAAAAAGAAAGCTGTGAGGCCCGTGGTTTCTGATGATTCTGATTCTGAAAGACCTCCAGACAATAAAACTATGTGGCTAAAAATGGAGCATATGGAGAAAGTTCTCCAAACTATTATGAGACAAGGGTCAAAGTACCCACATGAATCCCAAAAAATCCCTGAGGGGTTTCAATATGATGAATATGGCTGTGGGCCAAGTTGGGAATATGATACTCCAGACCCACGATTTGGGCTGGAAGAAGTCTCATGGGATGATATCCCGATGGAATTAGGGCTGCAGAAGGCAGACCCTGCTGAAGTTGAAATGGCTTTTGAAAGCACGCCACAAAGTAAAAAGAAAAGGCTTGATATGCCTGGGATAGCACAAGATTTTGCTATACCCGAAGGAAGTGGTGAGGCTATGGAAGAAAGCCTAGCTGCCAATATAAATTATATGGTATCTCACCAGCTTCATAATACTGTGATGAATGAATTATCAGAATTATATAAAGCACCAGGCAATTGTGCCTCATTGGAAGTGCCTACGGTGAATCCGATGGTATGGGCGTCTATGACTCCAAGTATGAGAGCCCAAGAAGTGAAATTTCAAAAGGTGCTAAAATTATTTTCTGCTGCCATTACGGCATATGGCAGGCAAATGGAGAATCTGGAAATGGAAAAGATTCAAAAGATACTTTGGGCTTATTGTGCAATTCGTTTTATGAGATCAATTGCATGAGAAAAATGGCGATTCGGCCCATATTTCACCCTAGATTTGCAAGCCTGTGTCAAGAAAGTGGAGTTCAAGCTCCTGGGTATTTGTTTGGAGAAAATCTGCCGAAACAGCTGAAACAGTTGGATGAAGAAGCTAAATATTTTAGCACTATTAAGCCTTTTGTCTTTGGGACAAAGAAGAGGGTTTTCGGCCCGAAGGGGTTTTGATTTTCGTTATAGAGGCAGAAATTTGTCACGAAAATATTATCGTGCTGCGCAGGCCAGTGCTTCCCTGCATTCGGGAAAGAGGAGACCATCACGCTCTTATGGAGAGGTATTAAAGACTTCTATCCTTAAGGAAACTGTGGATGAATCTCCAGTTGGAGGGAGATTGCAAAAGTTTTATAATGCCTGGCTTAATATTACTTCTGATCGATTTATATTACAAGCAGTTTCGGGAGCTATTATTATTTTTAAAGAAGGGGTCAATCCTCCTGTACAGAATAAACCTGCTTATGCTTATGTGTTTTCTGCAGAAGAAAGAATGGAGATTAATGTGGAAATTGACAAATTATCCGGAAAAGGGGTAATTGAAAAAACTTGTGAACATAAGCATCAATTTGTCTCTAATATATTTCGCAGAGATAAGAAAGATGGTGGTTGTAGAATTATTCTAGACCTTACACATCTAAATAAGTTTGTAGAATACAAACATTTTAAGATGGAGACATTCAGTACTGCAAAATATCTGATTTCATCAGGTTGTTATATGGCTAAGATTGATTTGAAAAACGCCTATTATTCTGTAGCAATTTCATCATCTTTTTCGGAGATACTTAAAGTTTTATTGGCAGGGGCAATTATGGCAGTTCAAAGCTTTACCAAATGGATTGAGTTCGGCTCCTAGACTCTTTACAAAACTGTTGAAACCAGTTTTAGCCCAATTAAGAGCACAGAAACACATTGTAATGGCTTATCTGGATGATATTCTGATTATTAACGATAGTCAAGAGTCAGCTGAGCACTCAATTTCAGTTACTAAAGCTTTGTTTAAAGAGCTTGGATTCTTAATTCATCCAATTAAGTCCCAGCTTGCAGCCAGTTCAATCAATTAATTTTCTGGGGTTTGTAATTAACTCAGTGACTATGTTAGTTACTTTGCCAGCAAAGAAGGCAAATGATATTTTGCAAATGTGTAATTACCTCATTCACAAACCTTATCCCTCCATCCGAGAAGTGGCAAAAGTCATTGGTACACTGGTGGCAGCATTTCCGGCAGTGGAATTTGGGCCATTACATTATCAAAATCTTCAAAGGGACAAAGTAAGGGCTCTTAAAGATAAGGCAGGTCACTTTGACAGGCCTATGCAATTAACAAGGAAAGCAGTATTGGAATTGCAATGGTGGGTTGAAAATGTCCCACAAGCTGCTAAGAATATCATGATTAAACAGCCTGAAATGGTTTTACAAACAGATGCTAGTGCTCTCGGATGGGGGGCTACAGATTTATCCTCCAGTTGTGGAGGTAGATGGAAAACTGAAGAACAAGTGTTTCTTCAAGAGTATGGTATTAACTATTTGGAATTATTGGGGGCCTTTTATGGGCTTAAAGCATATTGTTGTGCTAAACAAGGTCTGCATGTGTTAATACAGTTAGACAATAAAACGGCTGTGGTTTACATTAATCACATGGGGGGAGTTAGATCAGTATCATGTGATTGTCTGGTCAATGAGATATGGCAATGGTGTATTGGTCGGCAGATATGGATTTCAGCAAGCTATATTCCAGGTAAGGACAATGTGGTAGCAGATGAAAGGTCCAGGATTTTTAAAGATAATACGGAATGGATGCTTAAGCCAGCAATATTTAAGAATATTGTTAGCCGATTTGGGTTGCCAGAAATTGATTTGTTTGCATCCAGGCTTAAATCATCAATTGCCTCATTATGTGTCTTGGGAACACGATCCGGACGCAGTCGCAGTAGATGCGTTTTCATTACACTGGGGAAAGATGTTCTTTTATGCTTTTCCACCATTTGCTCTGATTCAGAGATGCTTGAAGAAAATAGAGCAAGATTCAGCTTCCGGATTGTTGGTAGTGCCAAATTGGCCAACTCAACCTTGGTTCCCAGTTATGCTGAATATGATTAAAGAACCGTATATGCAGATTCCTAACTGTAGTGATATCTTGACTAATCCAGTAACAAATGAAGGTTACCCATTATATGCATATATGAATTTGTTAATCTGCAGGTTTTGACCAGACCACTACAGGAACTGGGATTGTCGGACCAAACTTTGGAAGTTATTGGCGCATCATGGCGAGATAGCACACAAAAACAATATATGACACATATTAAGAAATGGGAAGAATTTTGCACACAGTCAAATATTTCTGATGATTCTGTGAATGTTACTCATGTTTTGGAATTCCTTGCCAATTTGCACTTTGGGCAACATTTAAGTTACAGTGCCATTAACACTGCACGCAGTGCCTTGTCGTCCTATTTAGGACTTATGACTGATGAGAAATCAATTGGGTCGCATCCATTGATATCACGATTCATGAAAGGAATTTTTCACATGAATCCGCCAAAACCTAGATATACAGAAATTTGGGATGTGAGCATTGTACTTGGTCTACTTAGAGAATGGACTCCGATTGAAGGGTTGTCATTGGATAGGTTAACATTGAAATTGGTCATGTTAATGTCACTGGTCTCAGCTCAAAGAGTGCAAACTTTACAAATGTTGCGTTTAGACTGTATGCATGTGACTACAGATAACGTTGTCTTCTATGTTTACGATCTGATCAAACAAAGTAGACCAGGGAGATCTGGAACAAAGGTAACCTTTCAAGCTTTTCATATTGAGCCTGCTTTGTGTGTGGTTAGACATTTGAACCAATATATTAAAGTTACGGACACTTTTCGAGGAAACGAAAAGACATTACTGCTTACGCACAAAAAGCCACACACAAAAGCTTCAGTTCAAACTATCTCAAAATGGTTGAAACAGGTGTTGGTTTTAGCGGGAGTAGACACTGATGTCTTCAAATCTCACTCCACCAGGGCGGCAGCTACGTCCGCGGCGAAGGGGCGGGACGTACCTCTCGAGCATATTTTAAAAATCGCAGGGTGGAGTAAAGAAGAAACTTTTTCAAAGTTCTACAACAAACCTGTTCACACTATGACAAGCTTTGGACACGCGGTGTTGGGAGCACTATAATCACCTGCTTTGTTTGCTATTAATTGCTATTAATTGCTATAATCAGTTGTGTAGTCACTGATATCTTTTGTCACTTGTAATCATTTTCCCTCAAATATAAGGAGGGTATTATATGGTCTTTCAACCATTAAAAAAGTTAATTGTGAAAAGATCTAACATTTGTCTGGTTTCTCATGTATGTGTTTACTTAGCCGGACTGTCGTACGGATTAATTCTACGACATGAAAAACACAGAAAGCTTTAAAAATCTTCACGTAGTCACTCACGTGACTCCGAAGTAAAATAGTAAGATTAAACGAGAACTCACCTGTTCGAAGTTTGATCGTTATTTTACGAGGAGTTACGATGAGGGATTACGTGCCCTCCACTCCCACCCTCGTAAAATAAATGATCAAATGGTAGTTCTAAGTCTTTTTATGAGCCTTACTATGTTACTCCGGCTTTGGTGTTCTGTGTTTTTCATGCCGCTGCTTTGAAGTATGCCGTTACCAGCGTGAGGCGGGCTCTTCACGTAATCCTCATCGTAACTCCTCGTAAAATAACGATCAAACTTCGAACAGGTGAGTTCTCGTTTAATCTTACTATTACACTCCCTTACCCCTCCCTTCTTGCCTCCTTACCCCTCCCTCCTTGCGGTCTTACTCCTCCCTCCTTGACCCCTTACCCCTCCCTTGTCATTTTACCTGTTCCACAGTTCTCCACACTGTTTCCCTCTTCACGAGCCAACAATGCATCGACCAGGTACCGCCCTGCTTGAGGTCATTTGTGGCTGGCCCTGATTGTTCCTGGTCTTTTCTCTGCTCCTGGTCTTCATCTCCACCCCTTCCCCCATCCCCAACTTTTTCTCCAGATATGCTGCCTGACCCGCTGAGTTACTCCAGCCCTTTGTGTCTATCAGAGTTTTATTAGTTTGGATTACAATGTGAAAGACTATCGAGTAGATATCAGAAGAGTTACAAAAGGTGATTCTACATTTTCCCGATGTCAAGCCTGGTGGGGATTACTTTGGCACCAAAGTAGAAATGTAATCATAGAGCAGAAAATACTGCAAACCAGATCAGTAAACTTCCGAAAATGGTTAACGTTTTATTGTAAATGTGTCATTAAATATGAGATATGTGCACAATATTAGATCTACTTATGATAGCTTACAAGTCCAAACAGTTTCCATCTCTGCGTGTTTTATTTTCGGAAGCAGCTATCAGCAAGAAAATGCACTGTTCCTTGAACAGCGTGTGTATCAATGTGATCTGTTCACTCACGAATGGTAAGCATCTCCAGCCGTGAGGTTTGTGCTTGCTTCAAATATCTAGCCTGCTATATTCAGACATGCTGAAGTAGCATTAAAGCATGACATTCTAGTCCGCTTTGGTCTGCGCAATTGTAACTCGAATCCACAAAATTGATTTTTATTGTTAAATGTGAGTCACCGTTTCCTCATGAGGACATCCAGCTTCAGGTCAACTTTATACACCATATAATTACAGAAGTGATTCAATTTGGTTCAAGACGGAACAGAGCAGGACCAGTATCGTGGGGAGTTACTGTCTTCACTTGCCGTATGCTACATACTGTACGTATGAAACAGATTGATAATATATCTTTGTATCTTGTGTAACAGGTTTCTTTCAAAAATCAGTATGGCCACCTTCACATCGTGGTTAACTGTTGTATCAACAGATATAGGGCAGCACAGTGGAGCAGCCAAAAAAATTGCCGCCTCACAGCTCCAGTGACCCAGGTTCAATCCTGACCTTGGTGCTGTTTATGTCGAGTTTATATATTCTCCCTGTGACTGTGTAGGTTTCCTTCAGCTGCTCTTGTTTCCTCCCACATCCCAAAAACCCACAGGCTGATCGGTTAGTTGGCCATTGTATATTGTTCCTAGTATGCAGGCGAATGATAGAATACGGGAGAGGAAGGAGGGTGTAATAAAATGGATCTATTTAAACATGTGATTGTAAGCCAGGATGCATTTGGCGGGCTGAAGGACCTGATTTTATACTCTGTAACTCTGTCACTGGTTAGGATCCCAATCGTTGGTCATTCAATATCAATTCCCAAGGAAATATATCCCTTATAATTTAAATTTTGTAACATTAAGCAATTGGAACAACCTAGAAATCTTAAAATCCTAGACTACATAAACAAAGAAGCAGCCTGCTACCTGGTCATACAATTTGTAAATAATGTTAGTAAAATGCCAGTTTTACGAAGTCACTTCCTAATTACAACCAGCACATGTCCTGCAGAACTAGAGGATCCCTTGACTGCTGCTATTCTACCATCAAAGATGCCTATGGTTCCACCCCTCACTATGAAACATCAGATCACCTGGCTGTGCTCCTTCTTCCTGGGTATATGCAGCGACTGAAGAGCATAGCTCCTGTGGTCTCTGTGCATCCCTATTCAATTGGATCCTGGATTTCCTAATCAGCAAACTACAATCAGTATGAATTGGCAACAATATGTCCTTCTCTTTAGCCATCAGCATAAGAGTACCTCAGGGCTGTGTGCTCAGTCCTCAGAACCAAAGGGTCTCGACCCGAAACATTACCCATTCCTTCTCTCCTGAGATGCTGCCTGAACTGCTGAGTTACTCCAGCATTTTGTGTTTATCTCTGATCTAATCACTCTATGCCCATGACTTTGTATCCAGATGCAGTTCCAACTCCACCTTTAAATTCGCCAATGAAATCACTGTGTTGGGCGATTTACAGGTAATGATGAATCAGTCCAGGAGGGAGATTCATTGTCTGATTGAGTGCCAGCAAATCAAACTTGCACTCACCATCAACATGACCAACTAGTAGATCATTGTCTTTACAAGAGGAAGGCCAAGGATCCACAAACCTGGCTTCATTAACAGGTCAGCGGTGGAGAAAGTCAACAACTTCAAGTTCCTCGGCATGCATGCCTCTGAAGATCTGTGCAGGAACCAGCATATTGATGTAATTATAAAGAAAACCAATCAACCTCTACTTCCTTTGAAGATTGAGGAGATGGTATATCTACGAATAATCTTTTGAACTTCTACAGATGTACGGCTGAGAGCACATTGACTGGTTGCACCACGGCCTGCTTCAGTAACTTGAATGCCCAGCAATGAAGGAGATTGCAAAAAGTGGTGGGCATTGCCCATCACGGGTCCATCACAGGCACTGACCTCCACCATCAAGGCGATCCAAATGAGGTGTTGCTTCAAAAAGGCAGCCGGCATCATCAAGGACAACACCACCCTGGCTATTTCACTCCTGCCATCAGAGAGAAGGTGGAGGAGTCTGAAAACTGCAACGTCCTGCTTCAAGAATAGCTTCTTCCCAACAACCACTTGAACACTACGAACAGGAACTAAACTGTGAACTACGAACTGTCTTGGTTGCATTAATTGTAGGCCTTTTGCAATAATATTGAGAGTTTGTTTATTTATTTATTTATTTTTGTTTATTATGTTATCTATTAGTATTGTGTTTACAGGCCTGTTGTGCTGCTACGAGTAAGATTTTAATTGTTCTGTTTTTGGTACTATGACAATTAAACACTCTTGACTCTTGGTATTTATAATATTACCAGATGTACATTCTTGTCTTGTTTCTTTAATGTTCACCATAGTTGAGGACTGATCAACCTCCTCTACGAGTTCACAGTGCCCATCTTCATCAGTCTTAAACAGTTCAAATTCCTCGTGTCAGGATATTAAAAAATCTCAGAGCAACAACGACTGACAGCTTGTTCTTCCTGTAGGCAATTTAAGCGAGAATGATTGCGAGTGACAATGTTCCTAGCCTTATGAAGTTATGAAGAGAGCAAAATGAAGCTACAAAACAATAAAATTAGGCAATGATCTGCTAAAAGAAATGTAATGTGAAAGTGTATATTTTGTTGGGAAAATTGATAAAGGACAAAATTACCTAAAGGGTCATAGATTGCAGAGCTCTGGGTTGTAGAGGCATCCAAATGTTCTAAGGCATGGCTTGCAAAAGGTTAATAAGCAGGTAGAGCAAGTAATTAGGGACGTTGACAAATTAAATTGCAGATGCTGGAAAATCGAAGGTAGACAAAATTGCTGGAAAAACTCAACGGGTGCGGCAGCATCTATGCAGCGAATGAAATAGGCAACGTAAAACTGTCTTCGGTGGGAGGAGGAGAACTTCTCGGAGGGAGGAGAAGAAGTTCTCCTCCCCCCTCCGAAGACAGTTTTACGTTGCCTATTTCCTTCGCTCCATAGATGCTGAGTTTCTCCAGCAATTTTGTCGACCTTGATAAATTAAATTATTTGTTTCCAGAGGAAATGAATATTAAAATAGCTAATCATTCAATAGACAATAGACAATAGACAATAGACAATAGACAATAGCTGCAGGAGTCAGCAATTCGGCCCTTCGAGCCAGCACCGCCATTCAATGTGATCATGGCTGATCATCCCGAATCAGTACCCCATTCCTGCCTTCTCCCCATATCCCCTGACTCAGCTATTTTTAAGAGCCTTATCTAGCTCTCTCTTGAAAACATCCAGAGAACCTGTCTCCACCACCCTCTGAGGCAGAGAATTCCATAGACTCACCACTCTCTGTGAGAAAAAGTGTTAACTCGTCTCCGTTCTAAATGGCTTACTCCTTATTCTTAAACTGTGGCCCCTGGTTCTGGACTCCCCCAACACCGGGAACATGTTTCCTGCCTCTAGCATGTCCAAACCCTTAATAATCCTATATGTTTCAATGAGATCTCCCCTCATTCTTCTAAACTCCAGAGTGTACAAGCCCAGCTGCTCCATTCTCTCAGCATATGACAGTCCCGTCATCCCGGGAATTAACCTTGTAAACCTATGCTGCACTCCCTCAATAGCAAGAATGTTCTTCCTCAAATTAGGGGACCAAAACTACACACAATACTCCAGGTGTGGTCTCACTAGGGCTCTGTACAACTGCAGAAGGACCTCTTTGCTCCTATATTCAATTCCTCTTGTAATAAAGGCCAACATGCCATTCGTTTCCTCACTGTCTGCTGTGCCTGCATGCTTACTTTCATAGACTGATGAACGAGGACCCCCAGATCCCGTTGTACCATTCCCAACTTGATACCATTTAGATAGTAATCTGCCTTTCTGCTTTTGTTACCAAAGTGGATAACCTCACATTTATCCACATTAAACTTCATCTGCCCACTCCTCCAACCTGTCGAAGTCACCCTGCATTCTCATAACATCCTCCTCACAGTTCACACTGCCACCCAGCTTTGGGTCATCTGCAAATTTGCAAATGTTACTTTGAATTCCTTCATCCATATCATTGATGTATATTGTAAATAGCTGCGGTCCCAACACCGAGCCTTGCGGTACCCCACTAGTCACTACCTGCCATTCTGAAAGGGACCCGTTAATCCATACTTTTTATTTCCTGTCTGCCAACCACTTCTCTATCCATGTCAGCACTCTACCCCCAATACCATGAGCCCTAATTTTGCCCACTAATCTCCTATGTGGGACCTTATCAAATGCTTTCTGAAAGTCCAGGTAAACTACATCCACTGTCCATTTTCCTAGTTGCATCTTCAAAAAATAGGTGTAGATTAGTCAAGCATGCTTTCCCCTTCGTTAATCCATGCTGACTCGGACCGATCCTGTTGCTGCTATCCAAATGTTCGGCTATTTCATCTTTTATAATTGACTCCAGCATCTTCCCCACCACTGATGTCAGGCGAACTGGTCTATAAATGCCTGTTTTCTCTCTCCTGCCTTTCTTAGAAAGTGGGATAACATTAGCTACCCTCCAATCCACAGGAACTGATCCTGACTCTATATAACATTGAAAAATTATCATCAATGTATCCACGATTTCTAAAGCCACTTCCTTAAGTACCCTGGGATGCAGACCATCAGGTCCCGGGGATTTATCAGCCTTCAGTCCCATCAGTCTATCCAACACCATTTCCTGCCTAATGTGGATTTCCTTCAGTTCCACCATCACCCCAGATCCTCTGGCCACTACCATATCAGGAAGATTGTTTGTGTCCTCCTTAGTGAAGACAGATCCAAAGTACCTGTTCAACTCATCTGCCACTTCCTTGTTCCCCATAATAAATTCACCTTTTTCAGTCTTCAAGGGTCCAACTTTGGTCTTAACTAATTTTTTCCTCTTCACATACCTAAAGAAGCTTTTACTCTCCTGCTTTATATTCTTGGCTAGCTTACCTTCGTACCTCATCTTTTCTCCCCGTATTGTCTTTTTGGTTATCTTCTGTTGTTCTTTAAACAATACCCAAACCTCTTGCTTCCCGCTCATCTTTGCTAAGTTGTACTTCTTCGCTTTAATTTTTATACTGTCCCTCCTTCTTCTTCTTGCGTATGGCGTGCACAGCCTAACGTTGTAGGACTACTTGTTCTATTTGATCTTATTTGATTGTACACACCGGGTTGATTAAATTCATCGAAACAGGTCGGACCACGTGAAGGTTGCAATCTTCCACCCCAAACTGTCCCTGACGTCCCTTGTCAGCCATGGTCGTCCCTTTATTCCTAGAAATACCTGCCATTTTTGTTCCACTGTCATCCCTGCTAGTGTATCTTTCCAGTCAACTTTGGCCAACTCCTCCCTCATGGCCCCATAGTCCCCTTTATTCGACTGTAGCACTGACATCTCCGATCTACCCTTCTCCTTCTCCAATTGTAGATTAAACCTGACCATGTTATGGTCACTACCTCCTCATGGCTCATTAATCTCGAGGTCCTTTATCAAATCCGGTTCATTACATAACACTAAATCCAGAATTGCCTTCTCCCTGGTAGGCTCCAATACAAGCTGTTCTAAGAATCCATCACAAAGGCACTCTACAAAGTCCCTTTCTTGGGGCCCAGTACCAACCTGATTTTCCCAGTCGACCTGCATGTTGAAATCTCCCATAACAACCACAGCATTACTTTTGCTGCATGGGTGAGTGGGCAGAAAGCATGGCAGATGCAGTGTAATGTGGATAAATGTGAGGTTATTCACTTTGGCGGCAAGAACAGATCGCTATTTAAATTTCATGTTGAGCTGAAATATTAGCACCACGTTCAAATGAAAAATATAATCCTTGGCCAAGACGTACCAACTTCTGTTACTCTCATGGAGAATGATTGCGAGCTTTTACAGAGTTTCACACAAGAATGCTAGGGCCTCTTTTAAGGGCCTCATTTAAAATAAAAACTGAAAGTGCTAGAAGTATTCAATAGGTCTGACAGCATCCACTGAAAGAGAAACACGGTTAAAACTACAGATCAATGTTCCATCCCCTCTCGTCCTTCTAAATTCCAGCGCATACAAGCACAGTCGACCCATTGATTCATCATATGTCAGTCCCGCCATGCCGGGAATTAACCTGGTGAACCTACGCTGCACTCCTTCAATAGCAATAATGTCCTTCCTCAAATTAGGAGACCAAAATTTCACACAATACCTCAGATGCTGTCTCACCAGGGCCCTGTACAACTACAGTAGGACCTACTTGCTCCTAAACTCAAATCTGACTCTCATAAAGTTTCTCTTATTGTCCATTATGAAAAAATCAAGCAGGTATTTTCATTTAAATACTTGGGGGTAATAATAGATTATCATGGAATAACCATATTGATAAGTTTTGCAATAAGACAAAACAAAAAATCTGGTTTATCCGCAAACTTACATCATTCGGAGCAAGCAGGCAAATCCTTTTGCTATTTTTTACCACTGTGATAATGAGTGTTTTGCAATACTGTAAGATTACATGGTGCAAGAGTTTGTCTGCTACTACAAAATCAAAACTGCTCCAACAATTAAAAATCTGCTCAAAGATTGTAGGTCAACCACTTCAGAAATTGTATGAATCATCCTACCATAAAAACATACTAAGGATGGCCAACAAATATTTCTTCTGACCCCAACCACGTTCTGAACAGTGAGTACAATTTGTTACCATCAAACCAGAGATAAAGAGTTCCAAAATTTAATAAGGTTAGACTGAAGCACTCTTTTGTGCATCAGTCAATCCTCGAACTAAATACGGTGCTTAATCCCAGATCAAATGCACGCTGATGGGCCTCAAATGTTGTCTTCTGTTATTGTAATGTTGTATTTTTGAATGTATGTATTTTTGGGTCCTGTCTTGATGTCTTAATGCATGACTTTTCAAGTCTCTTTTATCTTTTGTGTGATGCTGTAAATGGAGCTGCTGCGATGCAAAACAAATTTCAGACTTTGTTCCGACAATAAAGTAACATCGTATAGTATCATAAATCCTCTCACAATGAAGGCCAACGTGCCATCGGCTTTCTTCACTGCCTGCTGTACCTGAATGCTTCCTTTCAGTGACTGATGTACAAATGCACCCAGGTCTCGTTGCACTACCTCTTCTCCCGATCTGCCTTCCTGTTCTTGCCGCCAAAGTGGATAACCTCACATTTATCCACATTACACTGCATCTGCCATGCTTTCTGCCCACTCACCCAACCTATTCAAGTCACCCCTCAGCCTCTTAGCATCCTCCTCACAGCTCACACTGCCACCCAGCTTTGTGTCATTAATATATATTGTAAATAACTGGGGTCCCTGCACCAAGCCTTGCAGCACCTCACTTGTCATTGCCTGCCATTCTGGATAGGACCCGTTAATTCCTACTCTTTGCTTCCTGTCTGCCAACCAGTTCTCTATCCATGTCAATACCCCACCCTCAATATCATGTGCTCTAATTTTGCACACTAATCTCTTCTGTGGGATCTTGTCAAAAGCTTTTTGGAAGTCCAGATACACCACATCCACTGGCTCTCCCTTTACCCATTCTCCTTGCTACATCCTCAAAAAAATCCAAAAGATTAGTCAAGCATGATTTCCCCTTCATAAATCCATGCTGACTTTCACTGATCCTGTCACTGCTTTCCAAATACGCTGCTGTTAAATCTTTAACAATCGATTCCAGCATCTTACCCACTGTCGATGTAAGGCTAACTGGTCTATAATTCCACACTTTCTCTCTCCCTTCTTTCTTAAAATGTGGAGTTACATTGGCTACCCTCCAGTCCACAGAAACTGATCCAGATTCGAGAGAACATTGGAAAATGATCACCAATTCATCCACGATTTCTCAGGCCACCTCCTTGAGTACTCTGGAACCTGCCTTCAGTCCCAGCCGGTCAGCTAACACCATTTTCTGACTAATGGGGATCCCCTTCATAGAAACATAGAAAATAGGTGCTGGAGTAGGCCATTCGGCCCTTCGAGCCTGCACCGCCATTCAATATGATCATGGCTGATCATCCAACTCAGTATCCTGTACCTGCCTTCTCTCCATACCCCCTGATCCCTTTAGCACAAGGGCCACATCTAACTCCCTCTTAAATATAGCCAATAAACTGGCCTCAACTACCTTCTGTGGCAGATAATTCCAGAGACTCACCACTCTCTGTGTGAAAAATGTTTTCCTCATCTCGGTCCTAAAGGAATTCCCCCTTATCCTTAGACTGTGACCCCTTGTTCTGGACCTCCCCAACATCGGGAACAATCTTCCTGCATCTAGCCTGTCCAACCCCTTAAGAATTTTGTAGGTTTCTATAAGATCCCCCCCTCAGTCTTCTAAATTCTAGCGAGTACAAGTCGAGTCTATCCAGTCTTTCCTCATATGAAAGTCCTGACATCCCAGGAATCAGTCTGGTGAACCTTCTCTGTACCCCCTCTATGGCAAGAATGTATTTTCTCAGATTTGGAGACCAAAATTGTACGCAATACTCCAGGTGTGGTCTCACCAAAATCCTGTACAACTGCAGTAGAACCTCCCTGCTCCTATACTCAAATCCTTTCGCTATGAATGCTAACATACCATTTGCTTTCTTCACTGCCTGCTGCACCTGCATGCCTACTTTCAATGATTGGTGTACCATGACACCCAGGTCTCGTTGCATCTCCCCTTTTCCTAATTTGCCACCATTGAGATAATAGTCTACCCTCCTGTTTTTGCCACCAAAGTGGATAACCTCACATTTATCCACATTATACTGCATCTGCCATGCATTTGCCCATTCACTCAGCCTATCCAAGTCATCTTGCAGCCTCCTTGCATCCTCCTCACACGTAACACTACCCCCCCAGCTTAGTGTCATCCGCAAACTTGGAGATGTTGCATTCAATTCCCTCGTCCAAATCATTAATATATATTGTAAATAGCTGGGGTCCCAGCACTGAGCCTTGCGGTACCCCACTAGTCACTGCCTGCCATTCTGAAAAGGACCCGTTTACTCCTACCCTTTGCTTCCTGTCTGCCAGCCAGTTCTCTATCCACATCAATACTGAACCCCCAATACCGTGTGCTTTAAGTTTGTATACTAATCTCTTATGTGGGACCTTGTCGAAGGCCTTCAGTTCCTCCCTCCCACTAGATCCTCGGTCCCCTAGTATTTCAGGGAGATTGTTTGTGTCTTCCTTGGTGAAGACAGAACCAAAGTACTCGCTTACCTGTTCTGCCATTTCCTTGATTCCCATTATAAATTCACATGTCTTTGACTGTAAGGGACCAACTTTTGTCTTCAATAATCTTTTCCTTTTTACATACATACAGAAACTTTTACAATCAGTTTTTATATTCCCCGCAAGCTTTCTTACATGCTCTTTCTCCTCTTAATTACCCTCTTTGTCCTCCTCTGTTGATTTCTAAATTTCTCTCAGTCCTCTGGTTTGCTGCTTCTTCTGGCCAATTTATATGTCTCATCCTTGGATTTAACATTATTCTTGACTTCCCTCGTCGAGCCACGGTTGAGCCGCCTTCCCAGCTTTATCTTTTCGCCAGACAGGGGTGAACAAATTCTGGAGTTCATCCATGCGGCCATTGCATCTACACTGCCAACCCCTTGTGGATAATTTGCCAGTCAATCGTAGCCAATTCCTGTCTCATACCTTCAAAGTCTCCTTTATTCAAGTTCAGGACCCAAGTCTCTGAATTAACCGTGTCACTCTCCATCATAATGCAGAATTCCACCATATCACTTTTGCCCAAAGGGCCTTGCACAAAATCACCAACTACTCCTTCCTCATTACACTATACCCAGTCTAGGATGGCCTGCCCTCTAGTCAGTTCCTCTAGAAACATAGAAACATAGAAAAATAGGTGCAGGAGGAGGCCATTCGGCCTTTCGAACCAGCACCGCCATCGTGATCATGGCTGATCGTCCCCAATCAATAACCCGTGCCTGCCTTCTCCCCATATCCCTTGATTCCACTAGCCCTTAAAGCTCTATCTAACCCTCTCTTAAATCCATCCAGTGATTTGGCCTCCACTGCCCACTGTGGCAGGAAATTCCACAAATTCACAACTCTCTGGGTGAAAAAGTTATTGGTTTAAAAATCCATACCGTATTCATTCCAGGAAATCCTCCTCCTCCTCAGCACGGTTACCAACTTGGTTGGCCCAATCTACAGTATATGTAGATTGAAGTCACCCATGATAACCACATTAAAGTCACCCATGATAACCGCACTTAGTAATCTTTATGAACAAACATATGAAACATTCATAGCTTTTATTTTTGGAAGAGTACTAACATCTGAAATAAATAAGAAGATTGTGTATCCAAGAATTTCTCCTGAATTTTTGCAGGAAGAATCAAGGTAAATAATTCAATTTTCCTGTTAGTATTCAAAAACATTTTTTTAAAAGAGAAGGACATTATAATTTAAGAGGGTTGTGTATTTTTGAAACATGTAAAGTGAGAACCAATGTAAAATATAGATGTGTCTCAGTTTTGGGAATCAAATTATGGAACGGCCTTAGTGATGAGTTGAAATTTTGTAGCTCTCTGTTGAGTTTTAAAAAAGCCTTAAAATGTAAAATAATTAAGGATTATAATGTAAAATGATTAAAATGTAAAATAAGTAAGGATCACAATTTAGTTGTTTTTTCTTCTTTCCTTTGTAATGCTGATATTCTGGGTTATGGATTGTATAGGATAGGCAAAAATAAGCTTTGTGGCTTCAGCCTATTCTTTTTTGGGTCATTGATTATGTGAACATTGTGTGAAATGAATACAGTGTTGGTTCATATTCACACAGATTGTAAAGTTTTGTTCTTTTTAATGTATGACCGAAATAAACCATTCATTCATTCCTTCATTCATTCAACTTCAAACTCAATTTGAAAGGATATTAGTCAGGTAACCTTTGTCGTATATCTAGCAAATATAGGGTTTATTGAAACACTTGAAGAATGCTTAGTTTCTGTCATGACTGAGGTAATTTTATCCTTTTTGTATCTCAGCCTTCATGCTGCCAAAAATAGGACTCTTTCATTGTTTGAGAAGAACAGCTTCTTTCAACTGGCTCTTTTTATAGCCAATGTCATCCAACTACTCATTTCAAACTTCCAGCTTCACCCATCAATCAGTTGAATGATCTTTAAGAGAAGGATATCTGGCCAACTATGAGCTGGTGAAAGAACTCCTTTGCCTAGGATCCTTGAATTTGCTGAATATGGCTACTTTGAATGATCTGTACAGGGAGGCAATCATTTATTGCATACATCACCATACATTCTTCAAAGGACCTGCTTTCTGGAGACTGACCAAAAGGGTCATTATTTACAGATCACACCAACATTTATCATAAGTGGTGTGAAAGTTTTGGAGTACCAATGTTCTCTAATCATTGCATAATATTACATTTTCCTCAGAAAAGTTACTGTTAACATTGAAGGTAGACAAAAATGCAGGAGAAACTCAGCGGGTGAGGCAGCATCCGTGGAGCGAAGGAAGTAGGCAATGTTTTGGGTCAAGACCCTTCTTCAGACTGATGTGAGGGTGGGGGTGGGGGTGGCAGGAAGGGGAAAGGAAGAGGCGGAAACAGTGGGCTGAGGGAGAGCTGAGATGGGGAGGAGAAAACAGGAACTACCTGAAATTAGAGAAGTCAATGTTCATACCGCTGGGGTGTAAACTGCCCAAGCGAAATATGAGGTGCCGCTCCTCTAATTCACGGTGGTCCTCACTCTGGCCATCTCCCAGCATGGCAGATGAAGTTTAATGCGGATAAATGTGAGGTTATCCACTTTGGTAGCAAAAACAGGAAGGCAGATTACTATCTAAATGGCGCCAAGTTGGGAAAAGGGATACAACGGGATCTGGGGATCCTTGTACATCAGTCTATCAATGTAAGCATGCAGGTACAGCAGGCACTGAAGAGAGCGAATGGCATGTTGGCCTTTATAAAAAGAGGAATCGAATATAGGAGCAAGGAGGTCCTTCTGCAGTTGTTCAGAGCCCTAGTGAGACCACACCTGGAGTATTGTGTACAGTTTTGGTCCCCTAATTTGAGGAAGGACATTCTTGCTATTCAGGGAGTGCAGCGTAGGTTTACAAAGTTAATTCCCGGTATGGCGGGACTGTCATATGCTGAGAGAATGGAGCAGCTGGGCTTGTATACTCTGGAGTTTAGATGGATGAGAGGGGATCTCATTGAACCACATAAGATTGTTAAGGGTTTGGACACGCTAGAGGCAGGAAACATGCTCCTGATGTTGGGGAGTCCAGAACCAGGGGCCACAGTTAAAGAATAAGGAGTAAGCCATTTAGAACGGAGACGAGGAAACACATTTTCTCACAGAGAGTGGTGAATCTGTGGAATTCTCTGCCTCAGAGGGCGGTGGACGCAGGTTCTCTGGATGCTTTCAAGAGAGAGCTAGATAGGGCTCTTAAAAAAAAGCAGGCAATATGGAGAGAAGGCAGGAATGGGGTACTGATTGGGGATGATCAGCCATGATCACATTGAATGGTGGTGCTGGCTCGAAGGGCCGAATGGCCTACTCCTGCACCTAGTGTCTATTGTCTATTGAAGCATTTTATCCACTATTATTCTTTTAGTTTTGATTGATTTAGAGATACAACGCAGAAACAGTCCCCTTGGACCACCGAGTCCATGCCGACCAGCGATCTCAGCACACTACAGGGAGAATTTACAAATTTGCTAACGCCAATTAACCTACAAACCTGTATGTCTTTGGAATGCGGGAATGCAGGAGGAAACTGGAGCACCTGAAGAAAACCCACACAGGTCACGGGGAGAACGTACAAACCCCGTACAAACAGCACCCATGGTCAGGATCAAACCGGGGTCTCTGATGCTGTAGGCAGCAACTAATGGTCAAAAGTGATGATAGAATTCAATTAAAATGTTTATCACCATGAAATATAAGCTGTTACATTTTGATTAAAAATAGAGGTAGTTCTAATGGATGAAATTAATAAAAAGAGAAGGAAAGATAAAAAGCAGAAAAGCATATAATCATCCTTCAAGAAATTTAATTACATTCTAGATTGTGAATAATACAATAATCAATAAAATTGAGTTTGTAAAAGTGAATCTCAACTATACAATGGGCACAGTTGAAATATTCTGTTAAGAATGAGAGTAAAATATGCGGAAAGACAAACAATTGGAAAGAGATTTATGATTAAAGATCTCCGTGCTGTAATTGTAATTGTTATATGGTTATATGACTTGGTGAGGTCATTTTGGTGAGGCCAAAAGTGGAGGATTTGTGTAATTTTAGTTGCTCAGCTCAAGGAAGGAAGTCATTAATTTGGAAAGGATGCAGAAGAGATTCACGGGATATTACCTAGGCTTGACTTAAAGGGAGACTTTGGATTGGCTGGGACTTTTCTCCTTCAAGCGTAGGAGGCTGAGAAGTAATATTATGTAAGTGTACACGAGAATGAGGGATATGGTAAGGTGAATGTTCCGTTTTCCTCCAGGGTGGAGGACTGGTGCAGGATCTTGATCTGTTGGCAAGGTGGGCTGAGGAATGGTTGTTAGAATTTAATACAGAGAAATGTGAGGTGTAGCATTTTGAAAGTCTAACATGGGCAGGACCTACACAGTGAATGGCAGGGCTCCGGGGAGTGTTGTAGAGCAGAGGGATCTCGGAGTTCTTAAAGGTGGAGTCGCAGGTAGATAAGGTGATCATGTTAATGCTGGCTAAATTGGAGCAGCTAGGACTTCAAAATGGGGTTAAGTTTCAGGGATGCTGGGAGATTTGGTCAAATTGGAATTGCTCTCTGCAGAGCTGGGACAAGCTGTGGAGAGATGCCAGAGTGTCTGGAGCTTAGATACAATTTGCAAGCAAAGAATGGGAAGATCTGCAAACCCTGTCAATTTGGTCAAAATGCAAAGAATGGATTGAATAGTTGCAAACCAGACATACACCTTGTAAATAGTTGTAAATGATGTTGCAGAGTTTGTCTTTGCCAAGTGTTGATTGGATGAGGTGTTGAGCCTTGTCTGGGTTTTCTGTAAATCAGGGTAAATGTTTCTAAGTTGGCTTCCTCTCGAAGTCCGTTTTGAATACAATGTATTGAACTGTTGTATTGTTGGGTTACGGGAATGCCTGTTATGTATGGGGTTAATTGATAACTGAAATTGGGTTACTGAGAGACCACCCCCATGTGGTTCGGCCCCTCAAGTTCCCGGGACATATAAAAGTCCGCTATCACGAGGTCCAGCATCGATCTTCTGGGAGAGCGCTTGGGACTGCATGAACTTCTGGAGTGTCTCTGTCTGAGCAAGGCCTAGAGGGATTGAACAGGCAGATACGAGGATTGAACGCGCGGTGGGATAGGTACAGTAGTTGATCTGTAACGCACTTTTGGTAAAGTAAAAATTTAGTTGTTTCAAGTGCTTGATTCAGTGTTTTTACTGAAACTAGACTGGGGGAAGCTTAGAAATGAGCAATTATCATTGGGGGCTCATCTGGGACCTCAAAAGACCCCCAAACACAAGTTTAGGATCAAGGGTGTTGAGCTGTTTCGATCTTGAGTGCAGAAATCGGGCCCATGGTGCGGTTTTCGCATTGATTTTTGGCACTTCATGAGTCGGAGTGGATCGATCATTTGCAGGCTTGGAAAAGGGTCTAATCGAGATCATTAGAACAGCAAGCATGGGGGAGTGGTTAGCATGCCTTTGGGTTGGAGGCCCGTAAAACCAGGCTGGGGTTAGAGGCCCTGTGGGGTTGGGTTAGAGGCCCTTTCCTGGGTTAGAGGCCCAAAACTGGTCATAGTTGGGCAGACTGCAGCTGCCTTTAACGAGAGCCAAAAATGCATCATTGGGCGAGGAGTGGCCCAGGGTTAGACTTGGTATCCGAATTGGTGGGGTATTAAAAGACAGGTCTCGCCTTTGATCAGATCGTTGCTGGGAGTGTAAATTGAAAAGGTGCGCTTCGAAAAACGGCATCGATAATTCACACCGCGAAGCGTCTAGGCGCTGCAACCTCGGTACTTAGCAGAGAGGTGTGTCTGTGTGTAGGTATATGAGTCTCTCCCTGAAGTGACGGACAAAGAGCCTCGAGAAGGTACTGAGCTTGGACAAACCAAATGTACATTGGCCGGAATACTCCAGTTCATTCAAGAATTTAACTGTGCAATTTTAGCTGATTCGAAAGCCCATGTAATAAGAGAGATACACACTAAAAATTAGGAGATCGAGTTTGAATACTGGATTTCATATTGAAGTTCTGCTAGTAAGGTGGAATTCGAATTCCTGTATATAGAACTTCGAAGTTGGTGCATGTCCGTGATCGATTCCGAATAGCGGCTGATCAACAGTGAATTGTAACCCTCTGGTCGATTGTTGACTAGCACCTGATAGCGAAGTGTACCTGAGGGATAGGAGCCTCCTTACTTAGAGTGGGGTTTACTGGATGCTTAGTTTATATTGGTGTGTGTTTTGGGTTATTGATAATCGGTGGAATATTTTAATTCGTAATTATAGTTTTGTTAGCGTGATTTGGGTTCATGTGTTTGTGCAAACTTAAAGTTAATTAAGCAAGAGAGAGGACTGCTGCTTGAGGAACTGCGAATGGGAGTTACAGTGGCAGCTGATTTATTTGAATTGCACGGTAAGCCTGTACCTGGTGCTCGTGGATTCGTATTTCAGGATGGTTCGACGTTGATTTTCTCAGCATCCCCACTTCCAGTGGTGTGATTTTGAAATTATCTCGTCATTTTTCCGTCCACGGATCTCCCAGCAAGCTGCTGACTGACAATGGCAGTCAGTTCACCAGCAAGCAATTCAGAGAGTTTGCCAGATGCTGGAATTTTCACCATATCACCAGCAGCCCTGAATATCCACAGTCTAACAGGCTGGCTGAACGGGCTGTCAGAAGTGAAAAACAACTCATGGAACACTCTCACAGGGCTAAATCTGACGTATTCCTGGATTTACTCAACTTACGCAACATTTCTCATGACCCGGCCTTGGGTTCACCTGCTCAACCATTATTGTCAAGGCAGACCCATGCCATGCTGCCTGTAACATAGAAACATAGAAATTAGGTGCAGGAGTAGGCCATTCAGCCCTTCGAGCCTGCACCGCCATTCAATATGATCATGGCTGATCATCCAACTCAGTATCCCGTACCTGCCTTCTCTCCATACCCTCTGATCCCCTTAGCCACAAGGGCCACATCCAACTCACTCTTAAATATAGCCAATGAACTGGCCTCAACTACCCTCTGTGGCAGAGAGTTCCAGAGACTCACCACTCTCTGTGTGAAGAAAGTCTTTCTCATCTCGGTCTTAAAGGATTTCCCCCTTATCCTTAAGCTGTGACCCCTTGTCCTGGACTTCCCCAACATCGGGAACAATCTTCCTGCATCTAGCCTGTCCAACCCCTTAAGAATTTTGTAAGTTAAGCCGTAGCAGAGCAAACATTAATCCTACATGGCTTTCCGCCTAAGGAGGTTCAAGCCAGGTTGCAACAGAAGCGTGATGTTCAAAAAAATGGTTAGAAAAAATGAGTAGGCCACTGCCACCATTGACCAAAGGACAGGTGGTCCGCTTACAGACTGACAAATGCCATGACCGTATTGGGGTGGTTTCTGGTCCCGCTTCAGAGCCATGCTCGTAGAAACATAGAAACATAGAAAATAGGTGCAGGAGTAGGACATTCGGCCCTTCGAGTCTGCACCGCAATTCAATATGATCATGGCTGATCATCCAACTCGTACATAGTTAGAGCCGATGGCGGCACCTACCGACGAAACAGACAACATCTTCTGCCTGTGAACAAACCAATCCCTCCTCCTTATTATCTGGATCGTACAATTTCATTTCAATCTGTATTTAGTGACCCTTGCATGCTCTTGCCAGCTCAACAATCCATGCCTGTGACAGTTCCTCTGTCTGTTCCATCTTCGCCTGCGCCACAGTCTCCTGCTTCGACTACAGCTGCATTGGTCCACTCCCCCATGGCGGTGAAATCGCCTGCTTTTTCCCTGGAGAAATAGAACGGAGATGGCCTCTATCAAACACATGCCGGTCGTATTTGCAGGTCGGTCGTGAAGTATCCGGACTACGTTTGACTTTCCACCAGTCTGTCATCGGTTGTGATATTTGCTTTGTTTAGTTATGGGTATACATCGTTATTGTTTCTTTAAGAGGGGGGATGTAGATTAGTGGCTCATGTTATGAGACATGCATTTGTAGTTACGCCCACTAGTTTGTTAGTGTCATGGTCTGCTGCATTCCGTTAGTCTTAACGTGAAGTCTTAATTGAGAAGTTGTATTGCTTGTAACCAATAAACTCTATATAACCTGACATGGTTTGAGGCCACTGTTATTATAAGGACTACAAATCGACAGACCCTTTGTTTGAAAGTTTATAATTTAATGCAGTGATTGTGATTTAACTGAAAAGAGAGTTGGGAGAGACTGAATAGGGGCGAGTGGTTTGAATAATTAAACAGGAGTGATTGAATAGGAGTGATTGGGAGATAGTTGAAAGGAAGCGATTGATAGAGAAAGTGTGAATCGGAAAGATCGTTGACCATTGTGTGGGAGAGATTCCATTGACCCTGGAGTCTGAGAGAATGAGGTGTTAGTGCTGGAATCTTTATTTTGTAATTTGTGTTTGTCCGTGAATGGTGAATGTCTCTGAGAAGGATCGATCAAACAGATTTGAAAGCCCGATAAGGATAATTTGTGGGGAGCTTCCACATGAAGCGGATAGACTAAGAGGATTATCGGGGAAATTAAATGCAATTTTGAAAGACCAACTTTGGCCATTGGGGGGGAATAAAGTCTTTATTTGGGATAAACTATATAGAGATGATCGGTAAGAAATATGGGAATAGTGAAGAACCAAACGAGTTAATTAAGATGTGGAAGATATTCTTCATTAAAAGAAAAATAAAGAAATAAATTGTTTTACGGTCCACCCTAAGAATGGCGGCGTGTAAATTGGGAATAGGAGAAAACGATAGAATTGATACTTCTCCTGACATGTCAGAGCGGGGACAAGGTGAATTAGTAAGCCAACAGCAGGAGCAGGAGGGAGCAAGAGCGAGAGCAGGAGCAGGGGCAGGAGAGAGTGTCATCTTTCAGAAGGGAGACTGCTGAAATGGCTCTTAAAGGGAAGGTGCCGACAGAAATTAAATCGGGTAAATTTGGTAAGAATGAGAAAGCGTCTGCACATCTTGAAGGGAGAGATCTTTATTATATGCCAGGGTGTGCAGAATTCTTTGGAGCAGAGATAAAGCCATAGTATTCCTCACAGAACTCTCGTGTTCCCAATTCGGAGAAACCGTGCGCAGCCTGCGAGCAGGGCACACGGGAGGAGTCACCGTTATCTTCGGCACATCCCTCTAAATTTAAATCTGACAGAGACATCGGGGAGAGATCTTCTATCTCCTAGGATTGCCCCACAGTTGGAGGGCAATAGGGGAAACCAAGGAGCTAGAAAGAAGACTCCATCAAGATGGGTGCGGAAACTAATTAGGGATTCCTGTAGCGAAAGAATAAAATAATCTTTCTTGAAGTACCGGGATAAAACAAATAGCCTGTCAGGGGGTGAGATAAGGGGAGAATATGGATAGGTTGGTCCAGACATAAACAATATTATTATGTCAGAACAATTCACCATGGAAGAGGATTTAGTATGAACTCCCCGTAGACAATGTGTTTGTTTGGGAGATGCCCGCATCAGGTATAAATGTTCCCCAGACCACAGACAGTCAGACATCAAGGCAGCCTGGTTTAACGGCAGTCTGGAGTTTAGAGGTCCGAATAAAATAAATAAGAATAGATGAGGATTACATAGAAACATAGAAACATAGAAATTAGGTGCAGGAGCAGGCCATTCGGCCCTTCGAGCCTGCACCGCCATTCAATATGATCATGGCTGATCATCCAACTCATTATCCTGTACTTGCCTTCTCTCCATACCCCCTGATCCCTTCAGCCACAAGGGCCACATCCAAATCCCTCTTAAATATGGCCAACAAACTGGCCTCAACTACCTTCTGTGGCAGAGAATTCCAAAGATTCACCACTCTCTGTGTGAAAAACGATTTTCTCATCTCGGTCCTAAAAGACTTCCCCCTTATCCTTAAACTGTGACCCCTTGTCCTGGACTTCCCCAACATCGGGAGCAATCTTCCTGCATCTAGCCTGACCAACCCCTTAAGAATTTTGTAAGTCTCTATGAGATCACCCCTCAATCTTCTAAATTCTAAGTAGGATTAGGAGGAAGAAGACCTCAAGGCCTGGATAGACCTCCCATTTAAAGAACCAACCTTTCCTAGGTTTGGCTGGAGAGGTTGTAGAGCAATCTGGCCAGATCAGTGTTTTAGTTGCGGGGGACCAGGGCACTAGAGTCAGTCATGTCCCATGAGAGAATATCATCAGGAAGGAAGGGGGCAGAGAAGGAGGCCACAGGGTCACGGAAACCAATGGATTGCAAGAGGGTACCGAGGCTATTGTGACCCTGAAGGTAGAGGACGGGGACACTGGCAGGGGGATCAGCGGGAAGGGACATTCCAACAGTCCAACCCATTTCGGTAGCCCTGAACTGCCAGTTAGCAGCAATACCATCTGTTAAAATTAAAAGGCGTCCTCACATGGCCTGAGAAACAGCACTCTACATTAAACAGGAACACAACCCTTCCAAATAGGAGAAGATACATCGAATCCGACTCTCAGAGAACCCTCACTAAAGGAAGAAGTACGACAGGGAAACATAGTAGCTAGCGTGAAAAGGGATGACAACTGAGGAATAGAAATGGCATGAGGGAAAGCAGAAACAAACTTACCATGCAGGAGGAATGGGAGTGTGGGAAGAAGATATTGAATTAATGTATTGCTGAGTTTTGTGCCTGCAGGACAGTGTATCAGCGAGGTACTATCTGGGGAGTGAGGTAAAAGAATGCACAGACCCCGAAGAACGGGAAGAAGACAGCGAAAGGTAATGTAGCTCCCCAGAAAAAGGTGACCAGCAGGAAGAATTGATACTGTCCTGCCCCTTTAAGACATTTGGGAAGGTCAGCAGACAGAGCAACATGCTCCTCGGTATCTCCACTCCCTAATAACCAACATCATCATCAGCAAGGAGGAAGAAAAGGACCTACACTAGTGCCCAACTTTAATATCACCTAGCTACTGGAGGAAGAAAAGGAATGAGAATAAAGGACACTTTAATCATCTTTAGAATAAATAACACTGATGACCTATAATGACTTCTGGGACAAACCTCACTCTAAAGGACTGATTTCAACTACAATATTTCTCTGTGGTTTGGAGTAAAATACCTGAATTGCATCTAAATTATGGGTTTTAGAAATAAATTTATAGGATTCGGTCTCAAAATTGTACGGTGAGGAATTGGAGGTACTATAACATTTTCAAGATTTGGAATAGACTTGTGGAATCTGACTGAGGACTAATTGGAGTTTGATTATTAACTGACATTGTTATTTTACTTCAGAGTCACGTGAGTGACTACGTGAAGAAGCCCCGCCAGGTGCATGCTCGGCATTACGTCGACGCATGTGGCACCGACAGGGTGGAGAGCGCAGCTGCCATCAGCGGTAAGTTTAACCCGCAGGTAAGTCACTATTGAACTTTCTTGCTAGTGTTTTTAAAAACTCTGTAACTCTGGCTCAAAATACGGAGCCAGCTAGAGGGCAAGTATTTTAAACGGCGGTAATTGAATAGAACGCGCTGGAACCGCAGGTTCCGATTTAGATCGGATCGGGAGATAAGGGCTGCTTTAAAAGCCAGCTCCCGCTATTTACCACTATTTAGATTGGGTTTGGAGATAACGGCTGCGCTAAATGCCGGCTCCAAATACCCAGTAATTGTAAAATAAAGTCTGCTCTGAGTATATGTTACCAGATGCAGTTTTCTTTATGGAAATGTATATAACCCTGTGTGATACTGAGGTTAATACAAATATTCTGCAAGCAGAATGTACCTGTCAGAATTACAATTTAAACATATATGGTTTATGCACAAATACAAAACAGTAAAGAAGTAACTCTCCTCCAAGGGAGGACAAGACTATGGGGGAGGCTGGAAATGGAGAAAATGCTCCACACTTGACTTAGTCAAGGGTTCTAGGCCCATGTATGTCTTCCTGTAAGGCAGGCTCCGAAGGAGTTTCCATACGCTGAGTATGGTGACTATGAAAATGGGATTCTGATTCTCCAGTACCTTGGTTAGGTCTGGATGAGATTCCTAGAGCAAGATAAAATGCTCCAAACTCTAATCAGTCAAGGGTTCTAAAGACCCATGAGATTCTAAGGCAGGCTCCGAAGGAGTTTCCATACACTGAGTATGGTTCCTATAAAGAATGAGAATCTCATTCACCAGTGCCTTGCATAGGTCTGGATAAAGTATTTAGAGCAAGATAAAATGCTCAAAACTCTAAACAATTAAGGGTTCTAAGACTCATGAGATTCTAAGGCAGGCTCCGAAGGAGTTTCCATACACTGAGTATGGTGCCTATAAAGAATGAGAATCTCATTCACCAGTGCCTTGTATGGGTCTGGATGAAGTCTCCTAGAGCAAAGACTCGGGAGTACCAGGGCAGGATGAAACTGACCCTGAAGCTGGTGTCCCTACTTATGTGTATACACCAGAGCACAATAGAAATGCTCCGGGTGTTCCCGATGTAGCACCAAATTTTGCTATATCGGTATGGACTGGTGAGGCTATGGTTGAACCTGGCGGCCAACATTATTTGGTTTCTCACCTACTCCAAGAAACTGTTATGACTGAAACAGTAAAAAATGTATAAAAATATATAAAACACCCGTCTATTGTGCCTCGCTCAGGGTGCCAACATTAACTCAGTAATTGGGCACCCATGAGTGTAACGATGAGAGGACAGGAAATGTGTTCCAGCATGTCCTCTAGCTGATATTCAGTTGGCATCACTACATTTGGGGAAGACATACATGGGTCGATAATGTCCAATACTTTTAAGACATGCTTGCGTTACTCTGCAATGCATATTCGACCCCAATTGTATGATGAAAATTGCCATTTGGCTAACATTATACCCAAAAAATGCAGGATTATGTGGGCAAGCTATAACCAGATTTATGATTGATGAAAAACTGCCCAAACAATTAAGGATATTTGCCTTATAAAATTTCTCATCCCTGCTTTGAGAAAACAAACAGGTTGAATACGAAATTAAGAGAAGGGATCTTATGGTCATTTATGGAAGTACAGGAACGTCATTCCATCACACATGGAATTTCTGGGAAACAACCTCTGGTTGGTTGTAAGATTACAATTGTTTTGTAATTCTGCATTAAATCTGATCGGCTTGGTGTTTGAATGTACCAGGAACTCGTCAGGTAGAGATAATATATCCCAGACACAAGTATGGGGGTTGCAGAGTCATTCTGGGACTCACAAACTTAAATTTATAGTTCAGTATAGGCATTTAAAAAAAGTACACTTCAACACTGTAACAAAGTTGTTATCACAAGGCTGCTATATGGCTATTATTAGACCTAAAAAAGATGCCTTATTATTCAGGTACTTAAATTAATTGGATGGGAATGAATTACATAATGGGTTAAATTCAGCCCTCAGATTGCTCACACAATTATTGAAACCAGCACTGGTGTTAATGAGGGCTCAGAATCACATTGTAATGACTTATCTAGAGGATATGTTAATTGTAAATGGGAGACAGCTGAAGAACTGGGTTCAGCAACCATAAGCCTATTTAAAGGCTAAAGTTCTGTACATCCAAACAACATGTAAGTTACAGGCATCCCAAACAATTGATTATTTTGGGTTTGTCATTAATACAGTTGATAATCAGTAACTTTACCAACAATTAAGGTTGGGGATGTTACAAATGCCTGTAACTTACATGTTGTTTGGATTGGCTTGGTAAAAAAAAAAAAGAAAAAAAAAAACATTATCCCACCATCCAAGAAGTAGCTACGGTTACTGGTAAAGTGATAGCAGCATTCCTGCTGTCGAATTGGGACCTCTGCATGATCAAAGTCTGCAAAGACCAGAGAATAAGTGTAAAAGTGTGCAGGTCATTGATTAGGTCCATGCAGTTACCGACTAAAAAGGTTGAGCTGAATTGCAATGATGGATTCTCAATGTTGCACAAGTTACTAGAAGTAAAAATGTCAGCAGTCTTCAGTGGTATTACAGACTGATGGGAGTGCTCTCGAATGGGGAGCCAAGGACAGCGACACCAGTTGTGGTGGTAGATGGACTGTCCAAGACGATTTAATTCTCCAAACACATGATATGAATTATTTGGAGTTATTGGGGGCTTTTTATGCATTGATAACTGTTTGTTCTACAATAAAGAACTTACTTGTTCAATTACGAGTAGACAATACCACAGTCGTGGGAGAAGACAATATTGTGGTAAGACAACAGATCACGAAAGTTCTATGACAATACAGAATGAATGTTAAAATTCAAAAAGTTTCAAAAAGATTGTCAGACAGTATGAGTACCAAATATTGATCTGTTGTGTCTGGATTAAATCTCCAGTGGTCTAAATGTGTTTCATGGGAGCCAGACCCAGGAGCATTAGTGGTGGATGCATTCTCGCTACATTAGGGAAGTATAGTCTATTATGTTTTCCGCATTTTGCCTGATTAGGCAATGTGTCACCAAAATAGAGCAAATCTCCGCCGAAGGTGTTTGGTGGTTCCAAACTGGTATTGTTTCTCGGCCTTTTGGCTAAGATCAAGTGTAGTATCTGTTCTTATCAGTTAATATCTGATACGTCCCTTATCTAGGGACCATTACTACACAGCCATTGTCCCCATTGGTGCTCAGAATGATGATTCAGACATTCATGACAAATCCCAGGTGCAGTAATTGTTGGTACATCCAGTAACAGCAGAAGTCATCCATTACATGACCGTATTAATTGTTAATCTGCAGGTTCTGATGGAATGTTGGATAGGACCATGGACGTCATAACTGCAGCTTGGAGAGATAGCACTAAGAAACAATATATGTTTCATATAAGGAATGGGAAATCTTTTGTATACAGTCAGATATATTTTATCATACTGCAAACATATCGGATGTATTGGAGTTCCTTGCTATGTTGCACCTGAGTTATAGTACCATTAATGGAGTTCGGAGTGCTTTGTCCTCCTATTTAGGACAATTTTCAGAACAACAACTTATCGGGTCTCATCCGTTAATATCCCGATTTATGAGAGGAATTTTAATGAAATCCTACCAAACCCAGATGTACAGAAATCTGGGATGTCAGTATAGTTCTCACATTGCTTAGGCAATGGACTCCAATTATGTCACTGTCTTTTCAGAATATTTTAAGTGGTTATGCTCATGCCATTAATATCAGCACAATGAGTACCAACATTACAAATGTTGCGGTTAGATTGTATGCAGTTGTCTGTAGATAAAATAACGTTTTATTTCAATGATCTAAGCAAGCAAAGCAAGCAAAGAAAGGCTGGAACCAATGTTATCTTTAAGATGTACTCTGTCAACTAAACATTGTGTGGTTAAGCATCTGACAATATATATTGAATTAAGAGTCTCCGAGATTGTGAGACACCAATGTTCATTACCCACAAGAAACATATAAAAACGTGACAGTACAAACTATTTCTAGATGGATAAAAAGGTTCTGGATTAACTTGAGTAGACACTGATGTGTTTAACTCTCACTCCACAAGGGCGGTATCAATGCCCGCGGCGAAGGTGCAGGACGTGCCGCTCAACCAAATTCTGGACACTGCAGGATTGTCTAAAGAAGAAACTTTTCTAGATTTTATGATAAACGTTTTGTTACATTGCCAGGGTTGCACATGCTGTGTTGGGTTCTGTTCAAATTGTTTACTTTTGTTGCATATCATTTGTTGTTATTTCCCCTGGGATAGAGGGGTTATTACTTTTCTTTTTATTATTATTATTAAAATATTAAAATATTTATTGCATAATTTCAAGCAACATATATTATTTACTGAAGCAGTCTGTCATATGGAATGATCTATGGCATGAAAATAACAGCACTTTAAAATCTTCACCTAGTCACTCATGTGACTCCGAAGTAAAATAGTAAGATTAAACGAGAACTTACCTGTTCGAAGTTTGATCTTTATTTTATGAGGAGTTACGATGAGGGATTACGTGCCCTCCGCTCCCGACCCTCATAATCTAAATGATCATCTGGTAGTTCTAGTCTTTGTGAGCCTTACTATCTTACTCTGGCTATTGGTTCTGTGTTTTTCACGCCGCTGCTTTGAAGTATGCCGAGCATGCGCCTGGCGGGGCTTCTTCATGTAATCCCTCATCATAACTCCTCATAAAATAAAGATCAAACTTCGAACAGGTAAGTTCTCATTTAATCTTACTATTATCTCATCCTCAGAAAGGCGGGCAAAGATGGAAAGGATTGTTCAAAGGGCATCAAGAAGGACGGAACTTGGGAATATCTGGTAACATGGAATTAATTAGGGAATATGAGAGTTGGAATTAAAATCAGGATTAAAATTGGAATTAAACTTGAAAATTAAAATGGGAATTGAAATTGGAACTTGAGTTATAATTGGAAATGGTCAAAAGAGGAATTGTGAGCAGCAGGACTTCCCTTTGAGAGACCAGACTAAGAAATTATTCAGTAGTTAAGAACTGTAAAAGCGAGAACCTCTAGACAAAGAACGAAGCCAATAGAATAAAAGCGAAAAACCTCTGGACAGAGAACTAAGCCAACATAGTAAGAGCTAATAGAGTAAAAGAACCAACATAGTGGAGAATCAGCATGGTAACGAGTTACCATAATGAGAAGTGCATACATAAATAAGAGGAGACACTGGAGGAAAGACTTGGTTAACTGTAGGGGAATAGCAGAGCTGATGCATATTCGCCGATGGATTTAAATTGTTTAACCCTTGATGGTAAAGAGGCTTATATTATCAAGGTGGAAAGAAATTGTCCCTGGATTTTGCATTTTCGATTGGACTTAGGATAAAATTAATAGTAAAGGGAGTTGATTGTTTAAATTTGAACAGCTGGGAATTCCACAGGAATTGGAATCGAATTGTATTATCGGTTACAATGCTGTGGAATGAGAAAGAGGAAATGGGCATTGAAATTCCAAATAGTAAATTGAAGGCTGAGACTGAATTTGGTTAAATTTGAATATTTATCATGGTTTGCATTAAATTAAAGTTATGCCTGTAGGGGAATCTGGATTGAACCCAGCAGAAATGTATATGATTACCTGTCATCAGATATACATATTGTAACATTGTGTGAGTAGGAAGAAGGCTAATTAGTGTCGATCCAAGAATAATAGAGACTATGTAAGGGAACAGAATAGGGATATAGTACTAGAGCACAATATAATAGGTTCAATAGATAATAGAATAAGAATAGGTTTGGGTGAAATATAAATAGCAAATGTGTGGGAAAGCATGAGTGCATGATTGTAACTTGCTTTGTCCCAAGTTTCTTAGGATTTTCTAGGGTTTAGTTTCGACTGTGGAAGGTGATGGAAGACTGGGCAGGAACACGGATGGAGGGAATTCATGCCCACAAGAACTCGGGAGGTGAAGACTCCTCATAGAGAACTTGTGAAGTTATGCCCATGAAAACTCAGGATGCTTGACAAGATTCTGAGAAGAAACATCATCATCTTGTGTTACTGATAGATGGGAAATGTAAAGCACACTTATGTATATCTGGTTAGCTGATTATTGAGCCACTTTAGTTATCATTAATGATGGGTTATCATTATGATAAAAGGAAGGAATGTTAATCCTGGCTAAATTGGAGCAGCTAGGACTTCAAAATGGGGTTAAGTTTCAGGGTTGCTGGGAGATTTGGACAAATTGGAATTGCTCTCTGCAGAGCTGGGTCAAGCTGTGGAAAGGTGCCAGAGTGTCTGGAGCTTAGATACAATTTACAAGCAAAGAATGGGAAGATCTGCAACCCCTGTCAATATGATGCAAAATGCATAGAATGGATTGGATGGCTGCAAAAAGACATACACCTTGTAAGTAGTTGTAAATAATGTTGTAGAGTTTGTCTTTGCCAAGTGTTGATTGGATGAGGTGTTGAGCCTTGTCTGAGTTTTCTGTAAATCAGGGTAAATGTTTCTAAGTTGGCTTCCTCTCGAAGTTTGTTTTGAATACAATGTATTGAACTGTTGTATCATTGGGTTAGGGGAATGCCTGTTATGTATGGAGTTAATCAATATCTGTAATTGGGTTATTGAGAAACCACCCCCATGTGGTTCGGCCCTTCGAGGTCCCGGGACATATAAAAGTCTGTTACCACGAGGCTCAGCATCGATCTTCTGGGAGAACGCTTGGGACTGCGTGAACCTCTGGAGTATCTCTGTCTGAACGAGGCCTAGAGGGCTTGAACAGGCAGACACGAGGATCGAACTCGCGGTGGGATAGGTACAGTAGTTGATCTGTAACGTGCTTTTGGTTAAAATAAAATGTAGTTGTTTCAAGTGCTCGATTCAGTGTTTTTACTGAAACTAGACTGGGGGAAGCTTAGAAACAAGCAATTATCAGTCAAAAAGGCTTTTGGCACATTGGTCACCAATGTGAGAGTATTGAGGATAGAAGTTGAAGGTCATGTTTCATTATATAAGACGTTGATGAAGCTGCATTTAGAATATTGTGTTCAGTCCTGGGCAACTTGTTATAGGAAAGATGTTGTTAAGATGGAAAGGGTGCAGAGAAGACTTACGAGGTTGTTGCCAGGACTCAAGGATGTGAGCTAAAGGGAGAGGTTAAGTAGGCTGGGACTATTCCCTGGAGCATAGGAGGATGAGTGGTGATACTATAGAGGAGTATAAATTCATGTGGAATAGATTAGGTGGACACACAGGGTCTCTTGCCCAAAATGGGGGAATAGAGAACCAGAGGGTATAGGTTTAAGGTGAAGGGGAAAAGGTTTTATAGGAATCTGAAGGATAACTTTTTCACCCAAAGGGTGGTGGGTGTATGGAAAGAGCTGCCGGAAGAGGTAGTTGAGGCAGGGACTATCGCAATGTTTAAGAAGCAAAAAGACAAGTACATGGATAGAACAGGTGTAGAGGGATATGGACCAAACGTGGGCAAGTGGAACTAGTTGTAGATGGGACATGTTGGTTGGTGTGGCAGGTTAGGCTGAAGGGCCTGGTTCCACACTGTATATTTATGACTCTGTAACTCTATGATTATAATACTAAACAAAGATGTGAGGTGGAGAGATTTAAAAAGAGGGACCTTAGTGGCAACTATTTCACTCAGAGTAAGTCCATATATGGAACGAGCTTTCAGAAGATGCTATAGAAGCTGATATAATTACAACCTTTAAACGATATTTGGACCGATATGTGGATAGAATAGTTTTAGAGGGCTATCGGCCATATATGGGCAAATAGAACTAGCCCAGTAGGTCAACTGTTTATTGAGGTTGATAGTTAACACATTATATAATATCATAAACATTAATATAACTATTCATACAACAGTTGTAGCCAGATACAGAAGTTCACGTGAATGTTCCCGCCTTTAAAGAATAATGTTCTACTCTAGCTCTTTATCAGAGTGATTATTGGTTCGATTTATTATGTTTGTGTGTACCAAGATACAACGAGAAAAAGTAGAAACAAAGACCTGAAGATGCTGGTTTATACCAAAGATTGCCACAAAGTGCTGAAGTAACTCAGTGGAGTAACTCAAAGAAGTCTGAAGAAGGGCTGCAACCCGAAATGTCACCTTTCCTTTTCTTCCAGAGATGCTGCCTGACCCACTGAGTTACTCCAGCACTTTGTGTCTATCTTTCTTAATATGAGAATAGCTTTATTTTGCATGCTATCCAGGCAAATATTACCACACACAAGTACATTAAGTACAGTAAAAGAATAACTAATCAGAATGCGGTACATATTGTTACAGCTACTGAGAAAGTGCGGATAAAGAATGTACAAGCACCACAGTGAGATAGATTGGAAGATCAGGAATTCATCCCTGGCATAGGAGAGGTCTATTCAAGAGTGATAACAGCAGGGAAGGAGCAGTTCATGAATCCGGTGATATGTTCTTTCAAGCTTTTGGATCTACTGCCTGAGGAGAGAAGAGAGAAGGGTCCTGACCTGAAACCACACCTATCCATTCTTTCCAGAGATGCTGGAACCCACTAAGTTATTCCAGTACTTTGTGATTATTTATTGGTTATTGTCATATGCACAGGTACTAAGAGGTATAGATACAACTAAAATCGCAAGACAGTAAAAGTAAAAAAAAAAAGACCAATGTGACAAAAGCCTTTTTGACCACCTTATCTACCCGTGGTGCCACTTTCAATGAACTATGTACCGACACTCCCAGATCCCTCTGCTCTACACCATTCCCCAGATCCTGCCAATGTTTGTCTTCCCAAAATGCAACATCTCACATTTATCTGCATTAAATTCCATCAACCATTCTTCAGCCCACCTGCCCAACCAATCAAGATTCTGCTTCAATGGTTGACAACCATCTTCACTCTCTACCTGACGTTCTGCAAGTTTCATTACCAGTTGCTTCAGTACCACTTGAAGTTTATCACTTTAACTCATCGCCTTTGCATTAATCTATATAATTAAAAGTCTCATCTTGACCACTTCCTGTTTGCACTGCATATTGATTTTAGGAAAAAACGCTACCACTTACGGCTGTGATTTTTCGCCATCTTACTCAGAGTCCCCCTCCGCTGCGCAGGACAAGAGGAATTTTCCCATCGATGAAAAATAAAAGAGTTATTAGTATTAAAAAAATGTTGAGATTCTCTCTCCTGTCAATCACCACCATGAAGGCTACGCCCCTTCCAGTGGGAGGGGGGAGAGACTATAACACCCGGAAGTGTGGGCGTGGCTCAGTCTCTGCAAGACGGGGGAGGAAGAGGTCACCTTGGTGGCTTTGCACCCTGCTTGAAATGGTAGGAAAATGCTTATAATTTGGTGGCCTTGCACCCTGCTTGAAATTGTAGGAAACTGCTTTTGAATTTGGTGGCCTTGCACCCTGCTTGAAATGGTATGAAACTGCTTTTGAATTTGGTGGCCTTGCACCCTGCTTGAAATGGTAGGAAACTTAATTTGACTTTGGTGGCCTGCACTCTGCTTGAAATGGAATTTCAAGGAATAGCCGTGAGTCAACTGCCAGCCCACCAGCCGTGAGTGAGTGAACTGCCAGCACACCAGGCTTGAGTGACTGAGCTGCCAGCCCAAGAATCCATTTGACCCACAATGTCCATACTAGCCCTCTGGAAACCAGTCCTTTCAGCCCACAACACCCATTCTGGCGCTCCAGAAAGCCCCACCCCCCCACTGGCCACCAATATTGGAATTGGTGGAGAGGTGGAATATTGCGTTGGGGGACCAGCCCTCCCGTGTGAACATGGGACCCAATGGGTCCGACTTAGTCTAGTTATCATCTACATTTTAGTCACCAAACAATGAAAATGCCTTTATGAAGCAATAATGGCAATTACACATTAAATTGTCTTTTAACATACTGTGCGTGGCAATTTGTAGCTACTATCCTCACTGAAATTTTAATGAATTGGTGAATAAATAATGAATAGCTTCTGAGAAGTTGAATTATTAAGACAACTCACCGCTGCAGCAGCTTATCTGGACATTGCAAGCTCCTTGATTCTTGAAGCTGTGATTTGAAGCTGACAGTCTGTAACTGAAAACCCTTTGTATCACATTGCAAGGGCTGAGATGTGAGCTGTTCTGTCACCGACTCCTCATGAGGATGCATCATGTTTGGTATATCATAATATCAGGCTCCGCGATGGAGTTTCTGAGTGGACAAGTGTTAGTTGACAGCTCAATTCCAAAATGTCACCTCAGAATACTTTGAAAGATTGTGTTTCTTGGCCTTGATGTCCCCACTCACCCACAGACAAAAGGAAAACTCAATGGTGACATTATCTGGACGGCGTCTATAGATTTAACCTGTTTCAACACTCGATTACTCTCATGCAAACAACTGTGGAATTGCCAATTGTCACCTAGACCAAACATGTCCAATTGAATGACCATATATCAATATTTAAAATGCAGAACCAAAATGTAGCACCTTGCTCAACTTTACGGAAGTGGTGGAAATAAGCATGGGCTACAGTAGCTCACATTTCCTCTTTCTCTCCAGAGGCGTTGCTTCAAATGATCATTTAAAAATTGTTGAAACCAAGAACTGCAGATGCTAGTTTACACCAAAGATGGACACAAATTGCTGGAGTAACTCAGGATCAGGTAGCATCTCTGGAGAAAAAGGATGAGTAATGTTTCAGATCCTTCTGTTGCTCAACAGGAAACTAGAATTACATTTCTTGTTCTTCCTGAATTACGTTGTTTTTTGTGACAGAAGTATTTGGCATTACCTTCCTTCCCCCTTTACACTGTTACACTGCTCTTAGAGAAAGTATGTTCGCACAAACTACACTTACGCTTGCTGAAATTATCATGGAGGTTATTTATGCATGGAGTCTCCACTCAATTGTTTTGTTCAGTGCAAGTGTCCAATTAGTCAAAGGATGGAAGATTTGTTTTTTTTGAGAGAATTAACAATTTAATTGTGATTAACTCCCGTGAAATGTTAAATGGACAAATTCAGTGTTTGTTGCAGAGTAAAAAAAAACAAAATACAAATATTTTGGAGCAGCCCCATTGAAAGTTTTGTTTGATTTTAATGATGTAATTGAAAATTGTCATCATGTTCATATCCTTTTAGGGTTTGACATTCTGTATCTGCATTCCCTGTGAGCTTGACAACTTTCCCAGACACCGCATTTCCAGTTTTGGACCTTTAATCCTTCTTGATGTCATTTAGGTTTAGGTTTATTATTGTCACGTGTACTGAGGTACAGTTAAAAGCTTTGGTTTGTGTGCTGCAGTACATGACCTCTGACAATCACAATTTGGCCCTTTTATTTCCAGGATGACCTGTGTACAATGCAATTCCAGCAAAAATCCTGAGAATAATGCCTGACACACATTGTATGTTATTAGATAGCAGTATGCACAACCAGACCAATATGTGGAAGAATCTTGAAACTCATCAAATAATTTATACAGTTAGTGGGACTGGTGATTGATGGCTGGCAGTGTCCCAAAAGTCCTGTTTCTGTGCTGCATCACTAAACTGAACTAATCACACCATGCAGGCAATTTTCATTTATGTTTTAGTCGCAATAGAAATTCAATCCACGAGCATAGAAAAACAAGGCTGCACATGAGCTGTACATCGGCGAGACCAAGCGCAGGTTCGGTGACCATTTCACTGAACACCTCCGCTCTGTCCTCTGATCTCCCGGATGCTCAGCACTTTAACTCCCCCTCCCCCTCCCATTCCCAATCTAACCTTTCTGTCTTGGGCCCCTCCATTGTCAGAGTGAGGCCCAGCGCAAATTGGAAGAATGGCACTTCATATTTTGCTTAGGTTGCTTACACCCCAGTGGTATGGACATTGATTTCTCTAATTTCAAATAGCTCTTGATTTCCCTCTCTCTCCATCCCTCTCCCCCTTCCCAGTTCTCCCACTGGTCTTACTTTCTCCGTCTACATTCTATCTCTATCCATCCGACTCCCCTGACATCGGTCTGAAGAAGGGTCTCGACCCAAAATGTCACCCATTCATTCTCTCCAGCGATGCTGCCTGTCCCACTAATTTATCTCCAGCATTTTGTGTCTACCTTCAAGCTCCACATGATCTAATTTTTACACAAATATATTAGGAGATGTACCACAGTGAAAGACGAAATTGGAGCCTGGGTAGACAGCCGGTATCTAGTCTCCACATGACCGATCTTCATTCTCCATTTGTACTGGGCTAGGGAGGAGGAATGGACAATAATCCATGCAGGAACAATGTGATCCATAGTCAGTTTAATACAAATGCAAGGGATATGAATTAGATCCAGTTCAAGACACCAGAAGAGCTGTGTACTCAGTGAAAGCTATGTTTACTGGTCCAGAGGAATTGACAAACCTGAAACTGAAGAGCAGGTGTTAAATAGAGGGATTGATTTTCAAATGTAGCCAGGCTCTCTGATCTGATTATGTTTGGGAGAAGCTGGCTATATATACTGTACCAACCTCTCCCCTGCTATATTTATTTCCCTGCCTCCGTCCTCATATCTTCCCTCCTCCTTCCTTTCTACAGTTTTCTTCTCTGGTCCCAACTCCCTCCTCAATCTCTCTCCTACTATTATTTACCTTTCCTCTTTGCACTCTTCACTGCCCTTCCATCAACACACAGTATTTTCTTTCCCACTCACCGGGCATGTGGGAGGACTCGAAGCCTGAAGCTCGATTGTAAAAATTATTTACAAGAGTTCATATTTTAGTAAACACTTACTCTTTTGCTGTACTGTTGCCTCATCTCCTCCAATCATCTCACAGGACAATCATATAACAGGTCAATGTATGTTACTTGCTGTCGATTGACAATTTGAATTAAAATTAAAATTAATTTAAACGACACTTTTAATGAATTAATTTAATTAATTAATGATCAATGCATTAGAATAGGATGCCTTTTATTGTCATTCAAAGAGACAAGGTTTGAATGAAATTTCATTCCTGCATACATGACATTACAAAAAAGACAAGACCCACACTTAACACAATTCACACAAACATCCATCACAGTGAATCTCCAACACCTCCTCACTGTGATGGAAGGCAAAAGTCTTATCTCTTCCCTTTGTTCTTCTCCCGCGGTCCAGCAGTCCAACTACAGCGTCGAGACAACTGGGGTTCACGATGTTAAAGCCCCCGGCGGGCGATGGTAAATACATCGGCCGTTTAAGCCGCGCTGGGCGATGTTAGGTCCCGCACTGTGTCATTTCAACCACGCGATTCCGGTGGGAGAAGTTCGAAAAGTGGTCTCCCACCAGGGACCTCCGAAAAGTGGTCTCCCACCAGGGACCTGTGAGCTCCCAATGTTCCTATGCACCGGGCCTGCGGCCGGAAGCTCCGAAGTCGGGTTGCAGCAGCACGCCACCACAGCTCTACCCGCTCTGAAGTCGGCCAGCTCTGCGATGGCGAGTCCGCAGGCTCCGCGACTGGAGCCCTCAGGTTGGACCCGGTTGGAGGCCACCGCCGGCTCCACAATGTTAGGCCCAACGACACTGGAGACCCGACTGGGGAATAAGTCAGGTCCCCGTACAGGGAAGAGATTAAATGGTTCCCCCCCCCACCCCCAACCACACATACACTGCTAAAAAATAATAAAAATTAAAACCACAAACATACAGCTAATGGGACAAAATTAAAAAACAAAAACAAATGGACTGCAGTCGAGCCACTGCCGTTAGGCGCCTGCCACACTCCCGCTATATATATGCTAATTTAGATCTAAGTTAATTCCATGCATTAATGCCAATCAATTATTAGCACAGGTTTACATCAAGGGTCTATGTTGTAGCTACTGTCAGGAAACATTCCTCAATTATTTTAGTCAGACATTAGAATGGTGGTCAGGGCCTCAAAATTAATGAATACTTAATTGTCACATGCGACAAGTCACAGTGAAATTCTTTACTTGCATACCCAAGGTATGCAGATAGTCGCCCATAAAGGACACTTACAAAGTTACATAGTACGCCCGCGACAGGTCCCCCTTTGTTCTGAATATTTCTGATTTTAACAAACTTTAAAAAAATGCACATGAACTGACCATAGGCGTAGGTGGTAGAGTTGCTGCCCCACCGTGCCAGTATACATTTATAGTGATTGTTTCTATGCACTGCAGTTCCCTGAAATAAATTAATTATTGCATTAATTTCCATTTCTCATTCTTATAGGAATGTTACTACCATTTTTTACAATCACAATCCACAATCACAACAATACAAAGATAATCACATCTGTTTTTGGAAAATCCTTTATCTTAAACCCATTGTTTTATTGTATTGGAGTATTTTGTGCAGTTCTGGTTGCACATTGTATTGGATGTACTGGAGCACGCCTGATCCAGGTAAGTCCAGGTAAGCTTTAGGCTGCTGCAGGGCTACCTCCGTCACCCTTGATCTCTGCTACCCCAGACCTGAACTTCCCTTTCCTTGTCTGAACGCAGATCTGTGTCCTAGGGAGCACCCCCTGCAGCTGACCTTGAAGGCGCTGGAGGCAATACCCCGGTCCCTCTCCTACCTGCTGACTCCTCCCTAGTCGTCTTTGGCAGCGGCTCCCTCCTCCTTGACGCTCTGGTCTTTGCTGCTCAGCAGCTTCATAAAGGTCACAATGATAGCCTCTCGGCGCATTCAGTCTATTCTGCCATTGAATCATGGCTGATCAATCCCTCTCTCCTAACCCCATACTCCTGCCTTCTCCCCATAACCTCAGACACTTGCCTAATCAAGAATCTATGCCTTAAAAATATACACTGACGGCCACCACAGCCTTCTGTGGCAAATAATTCCACAGGTTCACCACCCTTTGATTAAAGAAATGCATCCTCATCCCCTTCCTAAAAGAATGTCGTTTAATTCTGAGGCTATGACCTCTAGTCATAGACCCTCACACTAGTGGAAATATCCTCTTCACATCCATTCTATCCAAGCCTTTCACCATTCTGTAAGTTTCAATGAGGTCCCCCTTCATTCCTCTGAGCTTCCCCTGTAGGCAGCGGCCCGCTGGATCCTTCTTCGCAGTGGCAAACCTGGCCTGCCATTTCACATGGCCGTGGGCGGCCCGCCGGGCCTTTGTTCGTAACACCCCTGCTGAGTCCATTCGTGTTCAGCTCGTGGCGCTCCCGGGAGCTTTTTGCCCCCGCTGCGGCACATCCCGGGAGCTTTACCTAGTTCACTCTATGCGTGAACCAAAAGTATTATATGGTTCATTTCACTGAGCACAGAAAACAAATATTGCAAGGATTAAATGTTTGAAGAAAATGCTAATGGTCAGGCAGTTATATCCTTTGTTAATTGGGGACTCCTCCTATGTATATATCTACACTTGGTCCCACAAATACCTCTTCCTTTTCAAACATTTTCTCAACAGAATTTAGCCAATGCATTTACATTAAACAAAGAAAAGTATAGCAGAGAGAGAGGCCTTCTGTCCTCAGTGTCTGTGCTAAACATGATGCAAATAAAACCTAATTTCATCAGCTTGCATATGATCAATATTCCTCCATTCCCTGCATTCAATTCATGATGGAATAATATAATAATACGGAATGAATGTTAATTATTTTACTCTTCTGGCAAGGGTGTGTTCAGAAGAGCTTGGCTCAAGACAGGCCAATTTACCTGGATAGACAAAAGGTTGGAGTAACTCAGCAGGTCAGGCAGCATCTCTGGAGAAAATAGATAGGTGACCTTATGGGTCAGGACTCTTCATCAGACAGACCAAAGACAAAGACAAAGGACATTTATTATCACATACACCAATTGGTGTACTGAAATTTGACTTGCCATTGCAGCACACAAATAAAGATAAAACACAACATTAAAGAATTTTACAGTAAACATAAAAACATCCCCCCACAATGGTTCCCACTGTGGGGGAAGGCAGCAAAGTCCAGTCCCATCCCCAGTTCACCCATAGTCGGGCCTATTGAGGCCTCTGCAGTCGCCGCTACGGCAGCCCGATGCTTCAGGCCCTCTCGCCGGATGATGAAGTTCTGACGTCGGGTGAACACTCTCAGCGGCCCGGAGTGTCTGGAGCGGCCGCTTCCTCCCCGGGGTTTGCAGCTCCCGAAGTCCACGGGTTTAGAGAGGGTACACAGACACCTTAAAGTCGTCAGTACTTTATTACGCATACATTATACATAGCCCTGGCTGTACGTGGTCTGTCACAAACACTAGAGAGAGAGCTAGGGGCGTGTGGGTTACAATTATACTAACTGGTGGGGGAGTGGTTAGCATGGACATCGTTACTATCAATTAAAGGTGTACACACATATCATCTACATCCTTCCTCTACTAAAACAAACAGTGAGTGACAGGGCGACCACGTCTCATGCGCCAGGGTGAGTGCAAACAGTAAAGCACAGGGATACAGGATCACACGTGAGAACGATGGGGCGCTGGAGGTCGAAGTACTTCAGCGTTGGCATGCTGATCAGCTTAGATTTGAGGGTGTCGAATGCACGCTGGTGTTGCGGGAACCAGGCCCAGGCAGTGTCCTTTTTCACCAGATCCCGCAGAGGGGCACTCAGTTCTTTCAGGTCGGGGATGAACTTTCCCAGGTAGTTGACCATGCCCAAGAAGCGCTGCAGGCCAGGCACGTCAGCAGGTGCAGGCATCTCGGATATTGCAGCCGTCTTCTGCGGGTCGGGCTTCAGCCCCGATGCCGTGAAAACATGTCCCACGTAGGTGACCTCAGGGACCCGGAATCGGCACTTCTTCGGGTTGAGCTTCAGGTTGACCTCCCGGGCCCGCTGCAGCACCTGGCGAAGGAAGAAAGAGAGGGGCCGAGTGGTCGTCAGCACCTTGCAGTGGAGAATGGCCCTCCCCACAGGAACAAGTACGCCACCCCCATAGGCACGCAAAACAGCACTGTCTGTGGAAACGGGCTCATTATTTCTTATCTTCCTGAACCGGCTTGTTGACATAACGTTGGCAGTTGACATAACGTTGGCAGCTGCCCCCATGTCGACCTTGGCAGAGAAGGCCATGCCATTCACTGTGACTCGGATGGTCGGGTCCGTTATCAGTCCAGCTGCACCTCGCAAGGAAAACACACTCAGCTCGCTCTGAGAAGAGTCAGGGTCAGACGGGGGAAGATCATCGTGCTGGAGATGGGAACCAGACGGCGAATCATCACGTGTCAGGTAGCGAGACGGTTTCTGCTGTGGCTGTGCAGGGATCCCACGGGAACGGCATGCAGCCGAGAAGTGGTTGGGCCTGTTGCAGAAATTACAGGTTTTCCCCAACGCCGGGCACACATTAAAACGGTGTGAGACAAAGTTACAATTTGGACATCGTTGAGGCGGCCTGAAGCCCTGCAGTGGTCTTACCCTCTGTCGCCGGGGAGCATTGTACTGGGGACCAGCGAGACTGGCTGTGTGGACCACAGGGTCAGGTACAGCGGAGGAGACGGCCTCAGCTAAACGAGAGGCATGCAATGCCTCATTGAATGTCCGATCAGGCTTACGCAGCAGCTCAGAGCGCAGCTTATCATCCCGCAGACCAAAGACTAAAATGTCACGGGTCAAAGTATCAGGGGTCAGAACATGCAGGTCACATCGGCGAGCCAGTTGGCGCAGCGTGGCCACAAAATTGTCAATAGATTCCCCAGGGTTCTGGCGTCTGGAGAACAGTTTAAAACGCTCTAAGATGTGGTTAGTGGGAAGGTCACACAGCGCCGTAAATTTAGCAAGCAGGCAATCGGGGTCCTGGATACTCTCACCATGTCCATAGACGAACGACTCCGAACGCTCGAGCGCTTCTGGACCAGCCAGGTTAAGCAGCAGGGAAGCCTTGACAGCGGGGGCCACGGCAGGGTGAGCGATTGTAACATAATGTTCAAAGTCCCGTTAGAACACACTCCAGCGTTGAGTGATGTCTGCATCAAAGACTAGGATGTCAGGTTTACGACAGGCAGAAGCCATCACGGCACAGGGAGGGGGTACAGGGACTAAGAAAATAAAACGCGATAGACTGGAGACGTTCTTCCCTGCCGGCCGCAGCGGTGCCTTACCTCTTGGTTCGTGACGAGTTGGTGCTGTGTGATGGTGTGATTGTGAAAGGGCACAAGGTGGTGGTGCCCGAAGCACTACGAGAACAATACTTTGAAACCGCTCATCGTGGCCATCCCGGGGCCGAGGCGACCCTTTCTGTCGCTCAGAGCCAGTTTTACTGGCCTGACATGCCTCGCTACTTCCGGGATAGGGTCTCCGCATGCCCTACCTATAACAGCCTCGCTCCACAGCAACAGCGGCAGCCGCTCCTGCAGCAGCCAGCTGCTGACCTGCCATGGTCTGCGCTAGCAACCGACATCTTCGAGTGGCACGGAAAGCACTTCCTGGTGCTTGTCGACTCTTACTCCAGCTGGTTTGAAGTTGACCAGCTCCACTCCCTCTCTTCCTCCGCGGTCATCGAGAAGTTGCGCCGCCACTTTGCCACCTTCGGGTCCCCCGTCAGCCTGCAGTCGGACAATGGCAGCCAGTTCACCAGTGCCGAGTTCCGCGCTTTTGCTGAACGATGGAACTTTCGTCATTACACCAGCAGCCCGGAATACCCACAGAGCAATGGACTGGCCGAGCGCGCGGTCCGCAGTGCTAAAGGATTGTTGGAGCGTTGTCGCCTATCCCGCTCCAACATCTACCTGGCCCTGCTGAACCTCAGCAACATCCTCCACCGTCCGCACCGATCAGAGCACAGTCTCTGGTGACCTCCGTGAGATCCCAGGCTCCGCGGTTTTTTAAAGCTCAGCACCGTCTGCCCGCGGCTGGATGCTCCACAGACCGCAGACCGCAGCTCCGTGATGTTGCAGTCGACGGTCCCAGCCCTCCGGAGCCCACCGCACGGCGACCCGGGCAAGGCATCGCCTGCTCCATGATGGCACCCCACCGCCGAAGCTGAAGTCCCGGCCGGTCCCGGCAGGAAACACCACTCCAGACTGCCAGTAGGCCACGAGGAAAGGGCGAAGATACGGCCCGGAGAAAAGCTGCATCTCAGACCAGGTAGGTACTGGAAGAATAGTTTCCCCCTCCCCCCCACCCCCACCCCCACCCCCCACATAAAAATACTAAAATACCTCCAAACACAAACTTTAACTAACAAAAAATTTCAAAAAAGAGTGAAAAGACTAACAGCTGCTGGCAGGGCAGCCATACTCGACGGTGCCCCCTACTATTGTACCATTTACCTAGGGTCTTAAGAAGGGTCTCGACATGAAACGTCACCCATTCCTTCACTCCAGAGATGCTGCCTGTCATGCTGATAGTCCAATATTTTGTGTCTATCTTCAATTTAAACCAGCATCTGTAGTTCCTTCTGTACAGCATCTGTATTTACCTGGGCTGTCCAGTTTAAAATTATGGCTTCATGCGATTCCACTTACAAAAAACTAAATAAGGCATGATGGTCACAACAAATCTTCATAATATGTGCTACGACGTGCATCACTGTAATGTTTCACAAACTTAGAACATCGCAGTCATTAATGATAAATAACACCTTTTGAAGTGCAGTTCCGTTAATCTCACACTGACATTCTGCATTGAACCCCAGCGTTCTGTTGTCATGCGGTGCAAAACAAACTGTTCCCTGTTGTACCAGCGATGGTTTGATACATCCGATTGTCAGTAAGACACACCACATGTTGAGCAGACTGAATAAATTTGTGGAGTGCAGTACAGCCCCAGAACATTTAACAAAGAGGATGATCACCTAAAATAAAAGTTTCAAACTAGCCCAGTGATTGAAAGGGTATTTGATCCACATGGAGCCAGATGGCCCTGAAAAATCTTTCTCAACTCCACATGACTATTAATTACAATGTTACGCAGATAGAGGGTATTATCATCATCATCCATACTCTACTCTCTATGAAAAAGGATGACACAAAACCCTGATTTAGCTCAACCTGTGCATGGTAGTTTTTCCACTGACTAATTATGCCTGTCAGCTGCAGGTTAAGAGACTCATCACATAAATCAGTGCAGCTTACCCATTCTTCCAAAGCTTTTTCCTTCATTGGACCTGTATTGGTTAATTAACACCCTCTCCTATAAAACTGGATTATTGGGCTAAGGCCCATTATGTAATGATCCATAAATCTGGAATTAAATGACTGCAGGGCAGAATTCAAAATGGTGCATTTGCCACATGTTCCTCAATTCAGCTGTATGGATAGAGTTGTAATGAAATGTCAGACATAATCAAGCACTCAAAACTATGGAGTGAACAAATAGTGTTTTATTATTTATTATTATTAGTAGGTTGTCCACTTCTCCTAAGCTAATGTGGTTAGCTGCTTTTTTTGGACTATTTCAATCCTTCGAATGAGGACACTCCCAAGTTTGCTATTGTGCAATGAGTTCAAGATTTAAGCCAAGTGTCCATGTTTAAGTCAGGGTTATTATAGAGTCTGCACAACGTGGAGGGGAATCTGCATGTTGTGATATTCCCATGCACTCAATTTTGTTTTTCTCCTGGGTGGTAGAGTTGGATGTTTGGGTGGTGCTGACGAAAGAGCCCAGCCACATAATATGGTGCATTATGCAGACCATGCACACCACAGCCACTGTGAATCAGCGGTGAATTGCTTTGGCCTGGTTTTGAGCTTCTTGGCTGCAACTAGCCAAGCAAGTGAGTCAAGAGTCAACCGTGCTTAATTGACATATAGAAACATAGAAAATAGGTGCAGGATGAGTCCATTCAGCCCTTCGAGCCAGCACCGCCATTTATTGTGATCATGGCTGATCATCCACAATCAGTAACCCGTGTCTGCCTTCTCCCCAATCCCATGATTCCGCTAGCCCCTAGACCTCTATCTAACTCTTTTTTTTAATTCCTCCAGTGAATGGGCCTCCACTGCCATCTGTGGCAGAGAATTCCACAAATTCACAACTCTGGGTGAAAAAGTTTTTTCTCATCTCAGTTTTAAATGGCCTCTCCTTTATTCTTAGACTGTGGCCCCTGATTCTGGAATCCCGCAACATTGGGAACATTTTTCTTGCATCTAGCTTGTCCAGTCCTTTCATAATTTTTTATGTTTTTATAAGATCCACTCTCATCCTTCTAAATTCCAGTGATTACAAGCCCAGTCTTTCCAATCGTTCCTCATGCGATAGTCCCACCATCCCAGGGATTAATCTCGTGAAATCCATGTATGAACAATGCAACAATTAAATTCTTACTTGCAGCCACATAATAGGCCTGCAAACACAATACACATGGATAATAAATAATAAACAAAAACGATAAATTAATAATCCAAATACTCGTACAAAAAACCCCTAAAGTCCTTAGCTCAACCAAAGATAGTCCAAAGTTCAGAGTTGATGTTAGTGTTTAGTAGTGTTCAAGTTGGTTGTTTGGAAGAAACTACTCTTGAAGCTGGTGGTCATGGTTTACAAATTCCTATAACTGCTTCCCAATTTGTAGAATTTATGGCGTGCACAGCCTAAAGCTGTTGGACAACTTATTCTATTTGATCTTATTTGATTGTGCACGTCAGGTTGATTGCATTTGTCGGAACAGGGCGGACTACGTGAAGGTTGCAATCTCCCACCCCATTGATGATACTGATTGCCTTTTTGAGGCAGCACATATCGATCTGTTTGATGGACCAGACAGTGTATCCATCACTCTTTATAGTCTCCATTCCTGGTTGCTTGATTTGCTGAAACAGACCGTGATACCATACACCTGTTCAAGAGTGTAATTGTCCATATACCGAATCTGCTCAATATTCTCAGGAAGCATGGATGTTGATGAGCTTTATTTTATATTGCAGCAATGTGCTTGGCCCAAGACAGAACTTTAAAGATACAGGTATGCATGCCCAGGAACTTGAAATTGATTCTCTCCACCGCCAACCATCGATGAAGACAGATTTGTAGAACTTCTGCTTTCTCCTTCTAAATTAAAAAAAGCAGCTCCTTAATCTTGCTGAAAGCACTTCGCCTTGATGAATGTTAGTAAAAAATGTTCCTTTGTACTCCTGCTTATGCTGTGTAAATGGGGAACAGTTTTGGGTTGAAAATGGATCTCTTCCAGCTTAATACCTAATTGTTGACCTATACTTGAAGCCACAGTGTTGATGTGGCTGATCCAGCTCAGTCTAGGACATTGACAGTAGAGTCATACAGTGTGGAAACAGGCCCTTCGGCCCACCTTGCCCACACTGATCAACATGTCCCATCTACATTCGTCCCACCTGCCTGTGTTTGGCCAAATTCCCTCTAAATCTGTCCTGGCTATGTATCTGTCTAAATGCTTCTATGTTGTTGCAATAGTACCAGCCTCAACTACCTCCTCCGGCAGCTCGTTCCATACACCCACCACCCTTTGTGTGAAAAATATACCCCTCAGGTTCCTATTAAACCTTTCCCCCCCTCACCTTAAACCTATATCTACTGGTTCTCGATTCCCCTACTCAGGACAAGATAATCTGGGTATTCTGGGTGGAGGATCAAATGACAGCATTGCCATTGAATGTCATGGGTAGGAGTTAAGGGGCTGTCCCACTGTGGCGACCTAACCTGTGAGTTTAGACGAGTTCGCCCTTGACTCAAACTTGTAGCATGGTCAACACGTGGTCCTAGGAGGTCCTATGAGGTCACTGGAACTCTCCTTCGTGCTCGAGGGATATTCCCGAATACTCGTGGCCTCAGCTAGGTTGCGGAAATTTTTTCAGAATGTTGAAACATTTTCTGCAAGTAAAATGTGGTTGGCATAGTTCTTTTTTACTCATAGTGCGATGGAGTGGGGTTGAAGTGGGGTTACAGGCAGTCGAAGGCAGCCGTAGGCAATCTTCTTCACTGACCGGTCATTTTGATTGGCTCATTGGAGTTTTCAGGACCCAGGAAAACCGACCGGTAGGTAAAATGCCCGCTAAACTTTATTATACTTCTTAAAAGTGTCTCCCCCCCTTCCCCCCACCCCCCCACCGTGCTATCTAAAGGACTTACCGTACACTGTGCAGCCGTCTTTCCTTCCTCTTCATCGCCGGTGTGAATTTCAGACAGCGCTCCCCCGCTTTCCCTGGCCCCCACCTTTTCCACTGTGTTAGCGTGTGTGTGCGCGCGATCGGTCGATCCAGCTCGCGGTTTCAACGCGGACAGTTGATCCAGCTCGAGGTTTTCCAGGCGAGTGCCCTTGAGCTTGAAGGTCAAAGACACTCTGCTTAACTCACAGATTAGGTCGCAGCAGTGGAACAGCCCCTTTAGACACTCTTTTATTGGAAGTAGAATTTGCCTAGTTTTATTGTGCACAAATGTCACTTGCCGTATGTACGCCTGTGCCTGAATGTTGTCTAGGCTGTGCATAGGCATGGGTTGCTTCATTTTCAGAGGATTTGTGAGTGGCAGTTCAATCATCAATAACATCTTCACTTCTTACTGACGGATAAAAGATAAACCAGCTGGAGATTTGTAGGAAAGAACGGATTAGTACAGGTGTCAGAGGTTATGGGGAGAAGGCAGGAGAATGGGGTTAGGAGGGAGAGATAGATCGGCCATGATTGAATGGCGTAGTAGACATGATGGGCCGAATTACCTAATTCTACTCCTATTACTTATGACCTTATGAACTGTAGATGCTAGTTTACACCGAAGATAGACACAAAATGTTGGAGTTACTCAGCGGGACAGGCAGCAACTCTAGATAGAAGGAATAGGTGCCGTTTCAGAGTGAAGAAGGGTCTCAATCCGAAACATTACCCATTCCTTCTATCCAGAGATGCTGCTTGTCCCGCTGAGTTACTCCAGCATTTGTGTCCAAGCAGCTGGAGATTATTGGGCCTAGCACATTTCTACAATGATGTCATGGATGCTGGGATGATTGACCACCAATCAGCAAAACTTTGTAGCTAAGTAATATAAAGACCAAAAGATCTGCAAGAATTAGAATCGTTCTTTTAAAGGACTTGGGAGAGATATAACATTTTTGTTGGTATGTTAGTCCATTTTCATTTTTCAAAGACTCTTTATATTTTCCCGTTAAGACAGTAAATAGACTAAGTCCGCCCAGTACACTAGATGCAGTAATTAAGGGAGCAGCCATTGTTCTACATTAGTCAGCTTATCTAATTAATAACACACATCATAGGTTTTAGTTTTAGTTTTAGAGATACGGTGTAGAAACAGACCTTTCAGCTCACCGAGTCCACGTCGATCAACGATCACCCATGCTCTAGCTCTATCCTACTCAATAGGGACAATTTGCTGAAGCAAATTAACCTACAAACCTGCATGTCTTTGAAATGTGGGAGGAAACCGGAGCACCTGGAGAAAACCCACACAGTCACAGGGAGAACGCACAACTCCGTATAGAGAGCACCCGTGGTCAGGATCAAACCCTAGTCAATGATGCTGTAAGGGAGCAACTTTACCACTGTGCCTCTGTTTACTGGACACAGTTCACATGAGCAATTGCATGGACTTCAAATGCTTGGAAGGGTTTACATCGAATAAGTGACACTACAATATGAGGTATCATAGACGGTGAAGGTTGTAAAGAATTACAGCAAGTCTTCATCAGATTTGATAAGTGGGAAAGGCAAATGTTGTTTAATTTAGATGATTGCAATGTATTGCAATTTGGGGAAATTAAATTGGGGTATAAATTTCACAATGAAAGGTAAGGCCCTTGGGACTATTCTAGAACGGAGGGACTTAGGAGTACAAGTACATGGATCACAAAAGTATCATCAAAGGTAGACAGGGAGGTGAAGGAGGTATTTGTCATTGGCTTTCATAAGTCAGGGGAATGAATACAGGAGTTAAGACATCATGATGCAGTTGTATAAGATATTGATGAAGCCACACGTGTAGTATTGTGTAAAGTTTTGGTTATCCTGCTATAGGAAAGATGCCATTAAGCTGAAAAGAGTGCAGAGAGATCTACAGGGATGCTGTCAGAACTGGAGTGCAGAAGTTACAGGGAGACTTTGGTCAGGGTAGGACTTTATCCTCTGGAGCACAGGAGACTGAGGGATAACCTTGTGTATAAAATCACGAGGGGAATAGGTAGGGTGAATGAGTCTTTTCCCAAAGAAGCAGAATCAAAAAGTAGAGTACATAGGTTCAAGGTGAGAGGGAAACAATTTAAAAGAAACCTAAGGGGCACCTTCTTCAAACAGAAGGTGCTGTGGTTATGGAATGAACTACCAGAGAAAGTGGTCCAGGTACCTACAGAATAACACTTAAAATACATTTGGACAGATACATGGGTAAGAATGGTTTAAAGGAATATGAGTCTAACAAGGGCAAGTGGACTAGCTTAGATGAGCATTTTGATCTGCATGAATGACTTGAGATAATGAGCCTTTTTCCATGAAGTGTTACTGGCTCTAGGTTTTTTGAGCTATTCACCTTGGGTCCTTTCAATGTAATCATATTTCATATTGCAAAGTGATGCATGTGAATTGTTCTCAGGCAATATTGCAACAAAATATATAAAGCTCAAGAGGATTTTTGTATTTTCAGATAGCAATGTTTTCTTCAGGTGTGCTATCAATAAATAATTCAATGTTTTTCCAATGTCAGATTTTCCTTTCAGACCATTAATCATCAAATGTAGTAGGTTGACATCTGTAATTAGCTACAATATTATATATTTAATGTATGAATACTTTGTGGATTTATCTAGTGCAAACTTGGTTTATTGATGTAAAAAAAAGCTAGAATTTCCTAGGAATGCAATTCCAAGGTAAATTCAATAAATAAAATTTGCTTCGTATTGATAAATGGCCTATTCTAGCTCCTAAATATTTAAACATTCATGAGACTTATCACTTTGTGTAGTATCCTATTAAATTAATCACCTATTCTGAATTTCTGAATCTATACCCTGGCTGGACAGCATCCTTTGTGAGTAGACAAATAAATGCCTGTACCAAACAAACAAACCTACTAAATGTTGCATCTCATGGGCCACATTGCTCCAATCAATTTTAAATAAAACATATTGATTCAATTAAGACATCAAAAATCATTTGTTCCAACTTTTACAATTTCTCTTTATTTTATTTTGCTAATGTTGGACTCTTGTGGAGGTATACAAGATCATGTGGGGAATAGATAGTGAAGATGCACAGAGTCTTTAACCCAGAGTAGGGGAATCATGATAAAGGTTTAAGGTGAGAGGGTAAAGACTTAATAGGAATCTGAGAGATAACTTTTTCACAGAGGATGTTACATATATGGAATGAGCTGCCAGAGGAGGTAGTTGAGGCAGATACTATAACAGGCATTTAAGGTCATAAGTTCATAAGTGATAGGAGTAGAATTAGGCCATCCGGCCCTTCAAGGCTACTCCACCATTCTATCTGCTGATCTATTGCACACAATATTCCAAATGCGGCCTTACCTGTGTCTTATAGAACCTCGGCATTGCATCCCTGTTTTGCTTACAAGCCCACTTAAAGAAATGCTTGTGTTGAGTTTGCTTTCTTTACTACTGATTTAAAAGATATTTGGACAAGTACATGGGCAGGGAAGTTTTAGAGGGATATGGACCAAACACAGGCAAGTGGGACTAGTGTAGATGGGGCAGCTAGTTGCCATGGGCACATTGGGCCAAAGGGGAAGTTTCCATGCTGTTGTATGACTCTGACTCTAGACTCAGGAGCATTAAGAGTATGAATTATATTTAACTTACCTCGGCTGCAGCTTTCTCTGTTCCTACCATGACAAATTAATTCTAAGAATCCATTGCAGTACAATACAAACACTTACATGTGGATGCTGCCCAGTGTGAAATTCTGCCACTTGATCTGTATGCTTCACATAAGCCTGACCTGAAGCGACACAGTTGGCACCAAAAATAGTTTGTGCCCAGGTATGAATGGGTAGAGGATATCCTCCTTTTCCTCCAAAATACCAACGATGCATGCACATCAAAGGCCATGATTTACAAAAGTTGAAAGACAATTCCAGACATCAGATGATAGAATCCCTAATCAAGAAGCTTCACTTCTGCTAGCTTCTAATTAATGCCATGTCAAGATCCCAGCTAAGGCCCAAGCAATGGGGAGTACTAGATTGTTTAGTTTAGAGGGGGTACAGCAGCGAAACAGGCCCTTCAGCCCACCGAGTCCACACAAACCATCAATTTCCTGTTCAAACTGGCGGGACTGAGTCGAATGGAGCGGCTGGGCTTGTACACTCTGGAGTTTAGAAGGATGAGAGGGGATCTTATTGAAACATATAACATCGTTAAGGGTTTGGACACGCTAGAGGCAGGAATCATGTTCCCGGTGTTGGGGGAGTCCAGAACCAGGGGCCACAGTTTAAGAATAAGGGGTAAGCCATTTAGAACGGAGACGAGGAAACACTTTTTCTCACAGAGAGTTGTGAGTCTGTGGAATTCTCTGCCTCAGAGGGCAGTAGAGGCCAGTTCTATGGATACTTTCACGAGAGAGCTAGATAGGGCACTTAAAGATAGCGGAGTCAGGGGATATGGGGAGAAGGCAGGAACGGGGTACTGATTGGGGATGATCAGCCATGATCACATTGAATGGCGGTGCTGGCTCGAAGGGCCGAATGGCCTCCTCCTGTACCTATTGTCTATTGTCTAAACTAAATTCATACTAGTTCTATGTTATCCAACTTTCTCATCCACTCCCTGCACACTAGGGGCAATTTAGAGAAGATAATTATGCCCATGTCTTTGGGATGTTATAGGAAACTGGAGAACCAAGACGAAACCCATGTGGTCACAGAGAGAATGTACAAAATCCACATTGACAGCACTCGAGGTCAGAATCAAGCCCGGATCTCTAGCGTTGTGAGCTCTCAGAGCTGTGCCACTGTGTAGCCAGTAATTGTGGTGCCCCTATGCAAAGTTCACTTCCCATTGTGTCCTGTTCTAATGATGAGTCTTCATTCCTGAAGACCATTTGGGAAACTCCAATGAAGATTTGTCATGGTGCTGAATCGAATTGCTTCCATCTGACTGGGCTCTCTTCAATAATACAGAAGTCTGTCAGAATGATCATACAATTTGAACATCAATCTCAATAGAAAAGTCAAATAACGTTGCCGGGGAGCGGGACATGTCAGCGATTGGTCCAGACTCCCACGTCCATCACATCACTGTGTCCCACACCTCCATTCCACCCGACCCACAGCCCGCGGAGGGTTGCCGTGAGAGACTGGGGGCTGTCCCGAGGCATGAGCACCTTTGGTCGCTTACAACTTGGTGCTTGGGTTCAGATTGCCCAGTCACCTATGGCTTGTGTCGAATAATGACCCCCACACTCCCATCTCCCCCTTCTCTCTCCCCTCTTCTCTCTCTCTCCCCCTCTCTCTCCCACTCTCTCTCTCCCTTCTCTCTCTACTTCTCTCTCCCCCTTCTCTCTCTCCCCTCTCTCTCCTCTATTTATCTCCCCTTTTCTCTCTCTCCCCCCCCTCTCTCTCTCCCTTCTCAGTGGAGAGGGGGTGAGAGAGGGGGGAGAGAGAGGGGAAGGGGGGGAGAGAGGAGGGGAGAGAGAGAGAAGAGGGGAGAGAGAAGGGGAGACGGGAGCATGGGGGTCATTTTTCCACACAAGCCATAGGTGACTGTGCAATCTGAACCAAGCACCAAGTTGTAAGTGGCCGAAGGTGCGCATCCCTCGGGACAGCCCCCACTCTCCAACGGCCACAGCACAGTTTCATGGCTGAGCACAGGCAAGTGGGACTAGCTTAGATGAGGCATCATGGTCGGCTTGCACATTGCTCACGGACTCAGCCCCGCCTCCGCCGTTTTTATTCTCTGCGGGTGCCGGAAGGGGCGTTACCTTCATGGCGACTGACAGGCGAGAAGACCAATCTGCTGATCTCATGATTCTTTAAACCTTCATAACTTTTCTAATATTTCACCGATCTGAACAAAACTTGGTGCGCTTGGAGCAGAGGAGAATTGTGAGCAAGGTGGCAAACAAATCCCAGCGATATAGGGTACCGTTTTTAAGCAAATTAAATAAACTACATACCAGAAGTGGTCTAGATGAGACTTTTTGTAATAGTATAGTTGTAAACATTTCCCTTCGACAGTTTATTTCACTTTAATCATTTTTGTGTACATCCCATCAGGTGATCCTAGACCAATTAACATTAAATCCATTTTGCACCGTCCAGGCCCAATGAAATCTGATATTGTTGGGCAATTTTGGGCACATATCTGAGGAAGGATATGCTGACTGGAGAGGGTCCAGAAGAGGTTTGCAAGAATGATCCCAGGAATGAGTAGTTTAACATTTGTCGGTGAGCATTTGTTGGCACTGGGCCTGTACTCGCTGAAGTTTAGAGGAATAAGGGGGGACCTCATTGAAATGTACAGAATGTTGAAAGGCTTGGATTGAATGGATGTGGAGAAGTTGCTTCCACTAGTGGGAGAGTCTCGGACTAAAGGTCATAGCCAAACGACGTTATTTTAGGAAGGAGATGAGGAAGAAATGTCCTTAGTCAGAGGTTGTGAATCTGTGGAATTCTTTGCCACAGATGGCTGTGGAGGCCAAGGCAATGGATATTTTTTAAGCAGAGATAGATAGATCCTTGATTAGTACAGGTGCCAGAGGTTATAGGGAGAAGGCAGGAGAATGGTATTAGGATGGAGAGATAGATCAGCCATGTTTGAATGGTGTAGGCTTGGCCTAACTCTACTCTTATCACTTATGGCCTTATGACCTAACCAAATTCCTTGCAGAAGGCAAATCTTTTTGATTGAATCTCACAATCATAACACTAGGAGAATACTTTCCAATATTTAACTCTTAATATGATTTAATATGATTTATTTTTAGTAGAGCCAAAATGTGTTCCTATTACTCATGACTTTTTATCATTCTTTCCTGAGGCTTTTGACATTTATGTCTTGACATATCTGGAAAACAATTCAGTCAAAATTCAGAATTTCTGCAGAAGCTCAAGGGATTGAGCAGATGTCAACATAAAACAATAACATTTGATTTTGAGAAACAAAATGTAGCTGGTGACCATTTTTCACCCTCTGCTTGCTGAATGACAGATTTTTCACTTGAAACTGCCAGATGCTGATCTATACAGTGAGATTCCAGATGTTGCATTTTGGGAAGTCAAACAAGGGCAGGACATTCATAGTGAATGGCAAGGCCATGGGAGTGTTGTAGAGCAGACGGATCTAGGAGTGCAGGCACATAGTTGCTTGAAAGTGGCATCACAGGTACCTGTAGATAAGATGGGAAAGAAGGCTTTGCTACATTGGCCTTCTTCCGTCAGGGTATTAAGTATAGAATGTGTAGGAAGGAACTGTAGATGCTCATTTACACTGAAGATAGAAACAAAATGCTGGAGTAACTCAGCAGGTCAGGCAACATCTCTGGAGAAAACCATACTTCCAGATTCAGGGACAATTGCTTCTTGGAGCAGTCCTCTCATCAGCTATAACCATTGTTGACCTTTGAACTATCTTTTATCGGAATTCAATGTTATATCTTGCACCGAATGTTGTAACCTTTATCCTGTACCTGTACACTGTAGACATTGTGAGACATGCTGGAGCTTTATTGTATTCATGTATAGTATTTTCTTTGTCTGGATAGCACTCAAACAAAATGTGACAGTAATAAATTAAGCTAAACTACATGAGGTAACTTGGTCAGCATGGACAAGTTGGGCTGAAGAGCCTGTTTCCGTGCTGGAACTGTGCAACGATCAACAAAAGTTGCTCTCATGAGACCTGATTCATGTTCAGGCATAAGATCAGCTCAATCTGCACCACATGAAAACCAGAAATGCCCTCCACTGCATTTCACTAGTTTATAACCCATGCCACAGACTATTTCTACAAAGGCCATGTGGAAAACTGAAAGGAAGGGAGAGAATGTGAATGGGTATGCATCAGATGAGATTTTTGTATGTTCAGGATTTGATTTGGAGATCAATTCACATGGGAAATGTCTCCTATTGTTGCAAAGTCCAATGGATATGTGCCTGAGCTATAGGGAGATGTTGAGCAGGCTCGGACTTTAATTCCTTGGAGTGCAGGAGGATGAGGGGTGATATTATAAAGGTGTGTAAGATCATGAAAGTTGCCACACCTCATGCTTATGCTTAATCTCACAAACCATGCACAAACTTAAACATAATATAATTTTCATTAAAAAATTAAAACAAGAGTAAAACATAATCGTACGGGCCTCAAGGAAATCATTCAAACCCTTAAGGCTTAGATACGCCAGAATGCTGGTAGACATTGTTCATGAGGAAAAAAACGTACATTTAATCATCCCAATATCAATCCAGACTCTATCTGCTTCCAATTTCCATTTGGATTAAAACATTGTGAGACATGCTGGAGCTGTTGGGACTGGTGCTAATTTTTTCATGTCATTTTCATAGAGTGGGGGAACCCCATTTTCTTCATTATGCCCATGGCCTTAACATTGTCTAAAGTTTCCCATTTAACTTTGCCTCTGTCACTGGTGGGGTAGTAGATGGCACAGTCGTCGCCATTCACTCATATAGTTCGTACATTCCTCATCCTGCTCACCCACTGTTGCTATTTTTTACCTTTTCTTGTTGGTTCTTCACCATGGTTGCGAGTATAGTTACTCCTTTTACATATTTACCATTTCCTTATCCTGCCACTAAGTTATTTGCTCAGCTAGGGATGCTTCTGGATCTTCTCCTTCCTATAACATTTCCTGAATTAATTGTTTCTATTATGATACACTATAGTTTGTATTATTTGTTCGCATTTGATGTTTGCGCCTTCATCATTAGTAGTCGGTACATCATCGGTACATCATTTCTCCAACACATGCTGCCTCTGTGTCTTATTTCACCACACCTATATCTGTCATCTTATATATATATATATATATATATATATATATATATATATATATATATCATCCCAACAGTATCTGGTGTCTTATGCATTTCACCACGTCTTGCATATATATCACCGTGACAGAATCTAACGTCTTACAGCATCGCGTTTGTACATATTGTCTTAACTCTCCACCGATTTTGCACAGCAAAATCACGGCGCTTTATTTTTCCTCCAATTTGTTTTTTAGTACCACAACTTAGTCGCCTGATAACAACATGGGATCTACCTCTCTGACTATGTGTGGTAAAATTAAACATACTCACCTGATTAGGAGCCACATCGTCGACAGCCATCCTGTGTAATACCCTGCTCACAGCGCCAATTGTTGGAGGGAATTGTACGTTTGACCTGAAGCACACAAAGACAGTCTCATGGAGCAGTGGTGAGTTTCACAAACAAGTAGGTTTATTCAAGGCCTTCAAATTATATGGTGGGAAACAATGAGAGAACCAAAGCGTTTCAAAGATCCACAGCAAACAACAGCTGCTTATGTTCTGTGTTTCAATGGTTACAGGTGGATTTTCCATTTTAAAAATAATTCATGTTATCAACATTTCTTTGCAATCATTCATCCTTGCTATCTCTCTCTTAGAGTAACCTTCAATTTTCTGTTCCCTCCTAAATGATTAAATCCATTTTTCTGACAAATGGTTGTAATAAAGAACCTTCTTATCTGAAGATCAGCCTTATTGTCCCTAACCTGGTTTATAATGTTCTATGGAGATACAAAGAACTGCAGATGCTGGTTTATATTAAAAAAAAGACTTAAGTGCTAAACTTAAGACTTAAGTGCTGGAGTAACTCAGCAGGCTGGGCAGCAACTTTGGAGAATGTCCCATGTAAAACATCACCTATCCATGTTCTTCAGAGATGCTGTGTGATCCACTAAGTTACTCCAAAATTGTTTACAAAAATATATGTTTATCTCTACTACAATGTATTTTTAGACTGCAAAAACGGCAGTCCAATTTTTAACTGCAATTTATGCCTTGCAGTCTAAAAATTGGAAGTATAAATTGGGTCGACAAATTGGAAGTAAAAGGATGGAGTTGAAGCGAAAGAGAGTACTGAAGAAGTTACGAAAGACACTCGAATTAATGGGACGGAAAGTTCAAAAAGGGATAAGAGAGTAAGGTCAGGTGAAATAGGAACCGGTGTGAGAGGGGAGGTGAATACCAAATTAAAAGTGTTAAATATGAATGCGCGAAGTATAAGAAATAAAGTGGATCTGCTTGGGACTCAGTTAGCAATTGGTAGGTATGATGTTGTGGGAATTACAGACATGGCTGCAAGAAGATCGGAGCTGGGAACTGAATATTCAAGTTTATATGTCCTATCGAAAAGACAGACAAGTGGCCAGGCGGGGTGGAGTAGCTCTGTTGGTAAGGAATGAAATTCAGTCCTTTGCGAGGGGTGATATAGAATCAGAAGATGTAGAGTCACTGTGGATAGAACTAATAAATTGTAAGGGTAAAAAAGATCTTAATGGGAGTTATCTACAGGCAACAAAACAGTAGCCTGGATATAGGGTGCAAGTTACATCAGGAGTTAAAATTGGCATGTAACAAAGTAATGCTTCGGTGGGTATGGGAGATTTCAATATGCAGGTAGACTTGGAAAAACAGTTGGTACTGGACCTCAAGAAAGGGAGATTACAATGTAGAGTGCCTCTGAGATGGATTCTTAGAGCAGCTTGTACTGGAGCCTACCAGGGAGAAGGCAATTCTGGATTTAGTGTCGTGTAATGAAACGGATTTGATAAGGGAACTCATGGTAAAGGTATGGTCACTACCTCCATTTAGGAGTAGTGATCATAATATGAAAAGTTTTAATCTACAATTTGAGAGGGAGAAGGTAAAATCAGGTGTCAATATTGCAGTTGAACAAAGGGGACTATGGAGGCATGAGGCAGGAGCTGGCCAAAGTTGACTGGTAAGGGACCCTAGCAGGGATGACGGTGGAACAGCAAAGGCAGGAATTTCTGGGAAGAATCCAGAAGATGCAGTTCAATTTCATTCCAAAGAGGAGAAAAGATTCTAAATGGAGTAAGAGGCAAATGTTGCTGACAAGGGAAGTCAAGGACAGTATAAAACAAAAAAAGATGTATAACATAGCAAAGATGAACGGGAAGCCAGAGGATTGGGAAATTTTTAAGAACAACAGAAGGTAAGAAAAAAGGCAACACGGGGAGAAAAGATGAAGTATGGTAAGCTAGCCAAGAATATAAAGGAGGATAATAAAAGCTTCTTAAGGTATGTGAAAATGGAAAGATTTGTTAAGACAAATGTGGCCCCTTGAAGACAGAAACAGGTGAGTTTATTATGTGGAACAAGGAAATGGCAGACAAGTTGAACAGGTACTTTGGTTCTGTCTTCACTAAGAAAGACACAGCCAATCTCCTAGATGCATGAGGGGATAGAGGATCTAGGGTGACAGGAACTGAAGGAAATTCACATTAGGAAATGGTGTTGGGTAGACTGATGGGACTGAAGGCTGATAAATCCACAGGGCCTGATAGCCTGCATCCCAGGGTAATCAAGGAGATGGCACTAGAAATTGTGGATGCATTGGTGATTGTTTTCCAATGTTCTATAGATTCTGGATCAGTTCCTGTGGATTGGAGGGTGGCTAATGTTACCCCACTTTTTAAGAAAGGACGGAGAGAGAAAGCAGGGAATTATGGATCAGTTAGCCTGACATCAGTGGTGGGGAAGATGCTGGAGTCAATTATTAAAGATGTAATAGAGGCTCATTTGGATAGCAGTAACAGGTTCAATCCAAGTCAGCAAGGATTTACGAAGGGGAAATCTTGCTTGACTAATCTTCTGGAATCTTTTGAGGATGTAACAACTAAAATGGATAAGGGAAAGTCAGTGGATGTAGTGTATCTGGACTTTCAGAAAACCTTTGATAAGGCCCCACACAGGAGATGAGTGCGCAAAATTAGAGCACATGGTATTAGAGGTAGGGTATTGACATGGATAGAAAATTGGTTGGCAGACAGAAAACAAAGAGTAAGAATTAACAAGCTCCTTTCAGAATGGCAGGTAATGACTAGTGGCGTGCCACAAGGCTCGGTGCTGGCACCACAGCTATTTACAATATATATTAATGATTTAAATGAAGGAATTAAAAGTAACATTTTCAACTTTGCAGATGACACAAAGCTGGGTGGCAGTGTGCATGTGAAGAGGATGCTATGAGCATGCAGGGTGACTTGATAGGTTGGGTGAGTGGCATGATAATGTGGATGAATGTGAGGTTATCCACTTTGGGGGCAAGAACAAGAAGACAAATTATTATCTGAATGGTGTCAGATGAGGAAAAGGAGAAGTGCAATGTGATCTGGGTGTCCTTGTACATCAGTCACTGAAAGTAAGCATGCAGGTATGCAGGCTTGTATATTATGGAGTTCACCAGGTTAATTTCTGGGATGTCGGGACTGACATATGATAAAAGAATGGGCCGACTGGGCTTGTATTCAGGGGAATTTAGAAGGTTGAGAGGGGTTTTATTGAAACATATAAAGTTATTAAGGGATTGGACATGCTAGATGCAGGAAACATGTTCCCAATGTTGAGGAAGTCCAGAACTGTTAATATTGACCAAATTAAAGACACTATAAAATGGAGAATCCCTGCATTTGTCAGAATTGCTTAACCTTTGTCAGTGGAAAATTACAGACTGTGGATGGCGCCGGCCAGTCTGAGCCTCGGATTGATATGTAGGATGGTGAAAGATCCAGGTGTTCTCTTCATTTCCGCCTAATTGATAATATGTATTAAAACTCTGCAAATAAATTTTAATGCATTTATATGATTGGATTGCTGCAAAGAAATTGTAAATAATGTAAATAATGTTGCAAGACAGTTACCCTGCTGTTTGTTGATTGGCCAAAATGTTAAGCCCTGGCAGAACTAGCTTCCTTCCAGAAATTTCTGTAAGAAACATCGTTTAAGACTCTCTGTAATTGGGTTGGGGAACTGTCAATAATGTATTGACGTAATTGATATGTTTGATTGGATTGTAAGGGGACCACATCTATGTAGCTCGGCCCATCAAGGTTTATGGACCTATAAAAGGTAGCCCCATTTTAGATCAGAGTCGATCTTCTGGAAGGGCGCTTGGGACTGTGTGACCTATTGGGCAGTGTCTGCTTGCACGAGGCTGAAGGGCTTGGCCAGGCAGAGACAAGGATCGAACCTGCGGTGGTTTAGGTATCGTATAGGGGAATTTGTGCGCGTTCCAAAAATAAAGATTAGTTGGTCCAGTGCTTGAGTCAGTGTTTTTACTGAACTAGAGTTGGGGGTAAGCTTTAGGAGCATATTTACAGAACCAGGGGGCGCAGTTTAAGAATATGGGGAGGCCATTTAGAACTGAGATGGGGAAAAACTTTTTTACCAGAATGTTGTGAATTTGCGGAATTCTCTGCCTCAGAAGGCAGTGGAGGCCGATTCACTGGATGCATTAGATGGAGCTCATAGGGCTGGCAGAATCAAGGGATATGAGGAGAACGCAGGAACGGGGTACTGATTATCAATGATCAGCCATGAACACATTCAATGGCGGTGCTGGCTCGAAGGGCATACTCCTGCACCTATTTTCTATGTATCTATGTATCAATATAAAATCCTTGTAAATCTAACTATTGCCTCTTTCAATTCAATTCAATTCAATCTTTAATTGTCATTGTGCAGTGTACAATACACCTGCCAACTTGTGAGATTGAAAAAATCGGAATCCTATTAGTCTGACGTCAGTGAGGGCGGGGCAGGTGACGTCAGTAAGGGGCGGGGCAGGTGACGTCAGTAAGGGGCGGGGCAAGTGACGTCAGTAAGGGGCGGGGTACGTGACGTCAGTGAGGGCGGGAAAGTGACCTCAGGGGGGTTACACAAAATGCTGGAGAAACTCAGCGGGTGCAGCAACATCTAAGGAGCGAAGGAGATAGGCGACGTTTCGGGTCGAGACCCTTCTCAGTCTGAAGAAGGGTCTCGACCCAAAACGTCGCCTATCTCCTTCGCTCCTTAGATGCTGCTGCACCCGCTGAGTTTCTCCAGCATTTTGTGTAACCCTCGATTCTCCAGCATCTGCAGTTTCTTCGTCAACTCTCAGTTTGTGAGTGTTGGTGAGGCGGGAACGGGCTGGCCCCGACCCGACCTGACGCGCTCACGGTCACTCACCGGGCTGACAGTCCCGGCGGCGGCGGCGGCAGCGGCGCTGAGGTGAGGTGACCGGTGAGTGTTGCCCGTCTGGGCCGGACCGGACCATCTCTCCCTGCCCCCTCATCACCTCTTCCCTGCCCCTGAAGTGATAATGAACGTATTTGGCTTACTACCCCACGGGATGATCGTTGATTTCCCCCTCTCCACCCTCCTCCCCGGTGCCCACCTGACTCGCACCTACTTCTCCCCTGCGCTTCTGAGTCTAGACGCTCCAGCCGTTCCATCCCAATTCCGATTTTTTTGTCTCAATATTCCGAGAAAAAAAATCGGAAAAAAAAACACATAGAAAGTTTCTGTGTGGTTTTTTTTCCGATTTTTTTTCTCGGAATATTGAGACAAAAAATCGGAATTCGGAATTGGGATGGAAAAATCGGAAGAATTCCGCCCAAATCGGAATGGTTGGCAGTATGGTACAATACAGAGACAATGCAGTTGGTATCTCCGAAGGGCGAACTTACGAATAAACAACTAATTGCGCAGTAGTATGAGTATATACATCTATACATATACAGTGGTTATCCGTGCAATTTGCTGGTGATTGGATAGTCCGGTGGGGGGGGGGGGGGGGGGGGGGTGGTGGAGGCAGGCAGTCATTGAGGTGCAGCGTTGAGAAGTGTGACAGCCGCAGGGAAGAAGCTGTTCTCGAGCCTGCTGGTACGGCAGCGGAGCGACCTGTAGCGTCTCCCGGATGGGAGGAGGGTAAACAGTCTATGGTTGGGGTGTGAGCTGTCCCTGGCGATGCTGTGCACCCTTCGCAGGCATTGTTTACTATGGACAGACTCAATGGAGGGGAGTGAGGAGTCTGTGATGCATTGGGCGATCTTCACCACCCTCTGCAGAGCTTTCCGGACGGCAACAGAGCAGTTACCATACCATACTGTGATGCAGTTGGTAAGGATGCTCTCGATGGTGCAGTGGTAGAAGTTCACCAGAGTCTGGGGAGACAGGTGGACCTTCTTAAGTCTCCTCAGGAAGAAGAGACACTGGTGGGCCTTCTTGATCAGCGAGGATGTGTTGTGGGTCCAGGAAAGATGTTGACGCCCAGGAACCTGAAGCTGGAGACACGTTCCACCTCCGTTCCGTTGATATGGATGGGGTTGTGCGTGCAGCCTCTCGATCTCCTGAAGTCCACAATGAGCTCCTTGGTCTTCTTGGAGTTGAGGGCCAGGTTATTGTCGGCACACCATGCTGTTAGGAGCTGAACCTCCTCCCTGTAGGCCGACTCATCATTGTCGCTGATGAGGCCAATCACCGTCGTGTTATCTCCATATTTGATGATGGTGTTGGTACCATGTACAGGTGTGCAGTCGTAGGTGAAGAGGGAGTAGAGGAGGGGGCTCAGCACGCACCCTGGGGTACGCCAGTGTTCAGGGTGAGGGTAGAAGAGGAGTGGTTATCCAACCTAACAGACTGTGGTCTGTTGGTTAGAAAGTCCAGTAACCAATTGCAGAGGGAGGGGTTGATGCCCAGGTCATCGTGTTTGGCGATCAATTTAGAGGGGATAATGGTGTTGAATGCTGAGCTGTAGTCGATGAACAGCATTCTCACATAAGTGTTTCAGTTGTCAAGATGGGAGAGGTCGGAGTGGAGTGCCGTTGAGATGGCATCCTCCGTGCTCCTGTTCTTGCGGTATGCAAACTGGTAGAGGTCCAGTGTGGGAGGTAGGCAGCATTTGAGGTGTGCCATGACCAGCCTTTCTAAGCACTTGGCGATGATAGGGGTGAGTGCAACTGGGCGGAAGTCGTTGAGGCTCGCCGCAGTGGAGTGTTTTGGCACTGGCACGATGGAGGTGGTTTTAAGGCACGTGGGGACAACTGTCTGGGCAAGTGACAGGTTGAAGATGTCGGTCCAGACGTCTGTCAGCTGTGCAGCACAGGTCCTGAGGACGCGCCCGGGGATGCCGTCAGGGCCGGCAGCCTTACGTACATTGATCCTACTCAGTGCCATGTGCACGTCATAGGGGTTGAGTGTGAGGGGCTGGTGGTCATCGGGGAGCACAGCCTTGATGGCCAACTCATGGTTGTCCCTTTCAAAGCGGCCATAAAAGTGATTGAGTTCCTCGAGGAAGGATGCGTCGCTGGAAGTGGGGGTGGAGTTGGTGGCTCTGTAGTCAGTGATGGCCTGGATGCCATGCCACATGCGTCGAGGGTCGGAGTTGCTTTCGAAGTGCTCCTCGATCCGCAGCTTGTATCTGTGTTTGGCGTTCTTGATGCCCCTCTTCAGATTGGCCCTCGATTAACTATAAGTACGGGCATTGCCTGACCTGAAAGCCGAGTCCCGTGCTTTCAGCAGTCGCCTGACCTCGCTGTTCATCCATGGCTTCTGATTCGGGTATGTGGTGATTTGTTTCAGAGTGGTGACACTGTTGATGGAGAAGTTGATGAAGTCCAGAACAGAGGAAGTATAGGCGTCAATGTCAGTGTGGGAGTCAAGGGTGGCCTGAGCTGCAAACGCATCCCAGTCAGTGTTACCAAAACGCTGCTGGAGTGTGGAGTCCGCTTCATCTGACCAAACCTTGACTGTCCTCACTGTGGGTTTAACGCATCTGATGAGTGGGGAGTACTTAGGGAGCAGGAACAATGATAAGTGATCAGACTGACCAAGGTGGGGGAGGGGGATGGCTTTGTATGCTTCAGCCATGTTGGTGTAGACTTTGTCCAGTGTCTTGTCCTCTCTAGTGGCGAAGGAGGCATGTTGGTGGAATTTGGGGAGTACAGTCTTCAGGTTGGAGTGATTGAAGTCACCCGCAACAATGAAGGCTGCGTCTGGATTGAGGGTCAGTTGTTTGCTAATGGCAATATGCAGTTCTTTCATTGCAAGCTTGGCATTAGCATCAGGAGGGATATAGGCTGCAGTCACAACGGTGGAGGTAAACTTTCTGGGCAGATAGAACGGTCTGCACTTAACCAAGAGGAACTCAAGGTTGGCTGAGCAGTGACTCTCAATGATGGTGGTGTCTGTGCACCATGCTTTGTGTACATACATGCACAGACCCCCACCTCTGGTCTTACCGGAGTCAGATGTTCTGTCCGCTCGGAGTATGTGACGTCCCGCTAGCTCAATGGCGCTGGCGGGAACATCAGAGTTCAGCCAGGTTTCGGTGAGGATCAGGATGCTGCAATCCTTGATCCAGTTGTAGGAGGCAATCAGAAGACGGAGGTCATCCATCTTGTTTGCCAGGGAACGGACGGTGGCAAGGAAAAGGCTAGGGATGGATGGCCTGTGTGGGGCTCACTCCAACCTTGCCTTCAACCCACCTCGCGATCCACGGCGATGTTTTTGGGCCCGTCGCCGTCTGTGTGCGCCTCCAGACGCCCGGGCCGATTTGGTGCGGTCCTCGGGTCTACCGCCCCGCAGCTCCGCAGATTCAGCGTCCCGCAGCTCCGCGGATCCACCCCGCAGCTCTTCTAACATAACCTTTAACATACCTTCACTACATCGGCCTGTTTTCCCATTATGCTCCCCCAATATATATACATTCTTGTGTTAAGTATATTACAAAGTTGCCCAATGTACTTATCAATTCCACAATTTCCTACATCAGTCGTCTTCTGCTGTCTTCTCATCTGCCTCCCCTCAATCTACCAAAGCACTGTTGTGCAACTTGGCAGCTCAATGGCACAGCTTAGAGTCCTTTTGCCTCACTGTGTTGAGATCCATGTTCAATCATGAGCTTGGCTGCTCTCTGCATGGAGTTTGCATGCTCTCCCTGTGACTCTCTCCGGATGATCCACTTTCCTCCCACATCCAAAGACGTGCAAGTTAGTAGATTAATTTGCTGGAATAATTTGCCCCCAATATGGTAGCAGCATGGTAGCGCAGTGGTAGAGTTGCTGCCTTACAGCGCTTGCAGCGTCGGAGACTCAGGTTCGATCCTGACAATGGGTGCTGTCTATACGGAGTTTGTACGTTCTCCCTGTGACCACGTGGGTTTTCTCAATTTTCTTAGTTTTCCTCCCACACTCCAAAGTCGTACAAGTTTGTATGTCAATTGGCTTGGTAAATATAAAAATTATCCATATTGTGTGTCGGGTAGTGTTAATATGCGGGTATCGCTGATCGGCACGGACCCGGTAGGCAGAAGGGCCTATTTCCGCGCTATATCTCTAAACTAAAGTAAACTAAACTAAACTACATATGCATGTGAGTGGGTGCATCTGGGGAGCTGATAAAATGTAGGCAGAGTGGGATTCATATGCAATAAGCGTAAATGTGCCTTTGATGGATCATGCATGAGCAGATTATAATTCCATAATCCAGTTTATCCCCACAAGCACCCTTTCAATTGATTTTCATGGATTGATCTATTTTGCTTTAAAAGTATTCAAAAGCTAGCTTAGGTAGAGATGTTGGTCGGCATTGGCACGTTGGGCTGAAGGGCCTGTTTCCACGTTGTATGACTCTATAACTAATTATATCCACTGGCCTTTAAAACAGAGAATTCCAAAGGCTCATGATCTAATGAGAGAAAAGAATGTAATCTGTTTTCGATAATTTATCCTTAATTTTTAAACAGGGACCTTTTAAACTAGATTCTCTCACAATAGGAAACATAGTCCATGCTATCAAAACCTCACAGGTTCTTATATATTCCCATCAAGTGCTTCACATACTTCCAGAGGCTACAAGCCTGCCTGTCAATTCTTTCACTACAAGCAGATCCTTGATTGTTTCTAAGGCATCAATACCCCCACCTTAATTGAGACCAATAGTGTATGTAATTCTTGATATATGGTCTTACCAATTATCTATATAACAGTCATAATCTTTGGACTTTTATATGCACTTCCCTGGTTCAGTTTGTCCTACCAAAACCATGTCCATGCCCTGGTTTTGTGAACTCAAGCAAGTCCTCCCTATCATTTTAGGGCTATCATTGATGAACAGAACCACTGCTCCACCTTTTCTAAGCTTCCTGTCTTTTGTAAGTTTCAGGAAGCCTTCATATTTCAGGTGTAGCTCACTGTCATCCTGCAGTCATGTCTCATTAATGGCTAAGAGATTTAGTTTAGTCTAGTTTAGAGACACAACATGGAAACAGGTCCTTCAGCCCACCGAGACAATGCTGACCATCGATCGGCCGTTCTCACTAATTCTATGTTATCTCACTTTCTCTTCCACTCCCTACACATTAGGAACAAATTAACCTATACACCCACACGTCTTTGGGATGTGGGAGGAAACGGAGCACCCAGAGAAAACCCACGCGGTCACAGGGAGAATTTGCAAACTGCACACAGACCGCACCCAAGGTCAGGGTCGAAGCCTGGTCTCTGGCATCGTTAGGCAGCAGCTCTGCCAGCTGCACCACTGTCGTGCTGTTAAGATCATATTTATATCAATCTGCACTCTCGGAAAACAGTTTTGTTTCAATTGCTGCATGCACACAGATGTGGAAACTTTAGCTCTGTTTTTTTTCAAATTATTTTGAATAAGACTAGTCTTTTCTATTGATTTATACTCTCTATCCTTTCCTGACACCGTCTGTTTGTCATTTGTATCTTTCTCTGTCACCTTGCAACTGGAAGTGTATGTGGACCAGAAAGAGCTCTGTGGACACTGTGTTTCAACTCCAGCCACGATCTGCCTGGTCCCTGGGATTAACCCCATCCTTCAACAGAGGAGCAGCTGGTGCAGAACAAATGGGAGGAAGATTTTGAACAGCTTTGGAAATCTGGGAGTGTAGAGAAAACTGAGTTCATTCATTTCGAAGTTATTGATCTTCCAGTGTTAACTCAATGACTTTCCATTGCAAATTACAAATCAACCCGAAAGAATAATGCATGGAATGGGCTGTGGCTGGGAGTGAGAACAACCTGGGAGTGTGTTTGTCACTTGTTGAATACCTGAGGTGAAGTCCAGAAGGAAATCAAATGTTCAACATGTTGAAAATCCAGCGGCGACCAGGAAGATGCTACAACTCTTTGGGCGACTGAGGAGACTACTCATGACCATACATGCGACACCCTGGCGACATGCCGCAGGGTGAACCCTGTATGGTCATGAGTAGTCGCCCAAAGAGTTGTATCTCGTTCTGGTCGCCGCTGGAGTTTCAATATGTTGAACATTTTCTGCGACCTGCAACGACCTATGACGGATGATGGCAGTCACCGAAAAAGACGCGTAAGTGGGACAGGCCTATATGACAAACTGTTAATATTTTACATGCTCACTGACAATGTCTTCAATTGCTTCACAATATTCAAGTTAAGGGCCTGTCCCACTTTCCTGAGTTACTCACAAATTCTCCCAAGTTTTCCCCTTGATTCAAACTCGGAGATGCCAGCCATAGGTACTCGAGGCTATTTCTTTACTCATGGACATTTTTCAACATGCTGAAAAAACGTCCCGACTTACCTGATGTCCCGAGTACATACGGCTGGCATTACGAGCCGCTACGAGATATCTACGGCCTCCTACGGACTCTTACGGACATTCCCCAAGTTTGAATCAAGGGGAAGACGCGGGAGAATTCGTGAGTAACTCGGGAAAGTGGGACAGGGGCTTAACTCTTGCGTCATGGATTAGAAAGAGCATGAAAGAAAGCTTGCAGCAGGAAGAAAGCTAATGGCATGTTGGCCTTCATTCTGAGAGGATTTGAGTTTAGGAGCAAGGAGGTCCTACTGTAGTTGTACAGTGCCCTGGTGAGACCACACCTGGAGTATTGTGTGCAATTTTGGTCTCCTAATTTGAGGAAGGACATTCTTGCTATTGAGGTAGTGCAGCGTAGGTTCACGAGGGTTTGACTGCAATCTCTAAGTTATTCTTTTCAAAGTGTCTCCCAATTCTATTGATACGGTGTTGCTAGGCATTGCCAATCTGTATGTTTTATTTGCTGCTTCTTTTCTTAGGATTTAGTCCTCTTGCAGTAATACATTTGATACTTCTTGGGAGCTTGTCCTATTCCCCACATGTACCTCTGGTGGAAATTCAGTGGAATTATCTTCATGCCATTTTATGGATTGCCACCAAATTTGCAGGAGTGAAGTTTGAAGATAAATCCCCAGTCCTGATCTGACAATTTCTCTAAAACCACGACCACGACACTTTATCACCTTTGTACACTAGGGATCCTGAGACCTCTGTTTCTTAATTGTCTTGTTGTTTTGTTACTGGCAAATACATGACATCCTGGGGCTCCTTTAATGCATTGATTAATGGAACTGGAGTACATTACAATTCTCAACCACTTTTGTTTTCTCTGTTTATAATTGATCGATTGGTGTCTCTCATTAAAGTAACTCTCCTGGTTTCAACATACACTTCATATCTCCAAATACCACTAATTATCTTCACATTTTTATTGCCAACTTAGAGGTTTTGCCATACTACTGTTAACTCATATATTTCTGCTTCAAAGATGTTCAGTCAAAGTGCTTTACTATGTACAATTTCCCCACCTATTGAATCATATTCCTTTGGCTCCCAGATACCCCTCGTGTCGGACATGCTTTGCTTTCCAATCTATATGTTTAAACAGCTGGATGTCCCTGATTTCACAGTAATTTTCATTCTCTGGATTTAGTCACGTTTCTAATATTTTCAGTGCATCATAATTCTCTAGTTTTTCTGTTTTGGCATCTTATTTCCAGTATTAATGTATATACACTTGATTGCGGATTTATTTATCCTGTCATGTTCTTGTCTCTATAGGAAAGCACTGCAGATGCTGGTTTAAATCGAAGGTGGGCACAAAATGCTAGAGTAACAGGCAGCATCTCTGGAGAGGAATGGGTGACGTTTCAGGTCTAGACTTCTTCGGACTGAAGAAAGGTCTCGACTTGAAACGTCACCCATCCCTTCTCTCCAGAGATGCTGCCTATCCCGCTAATTTACTCCAGCATTTTGTGCCTACCTATGTTCTTGTCTCTGGTATGTAATGTGTCTCATGGCCAATCTAGCCATATCTGTTGATTTTCATTCGCATGTGATAGGACTATCAAGGGAATCATGTTTTCCTTCTACCGCACCACCCCATCATCTACTTTCCTTTCATCATTCTCTATTCACATAACACTAAAGCAGGTAGTGTCATAGACAATGAAAATGGTTATTAAAAATTACAACAGCATTTTGATTAGCTGGCCTGAGGAACGGCTAATGGCGTTTCATGCAGATGAATGTGAGGTGTTGCATTTTGGGAGGCAGTATAGAGCAGGACCTTCACAGTGATGAGGCCCTGGAGAGTATTGTAGAGCAGAGGCATCTAGAAGTCCAGGTACATAGTTCTCTGACAGTGATGCCACAAGTAGATAGGCTAGATACATTTGGACAGGTACATGAATAAGAAAGGTTTAGGGAGATATGGGCCAATGGGACTAGCTCAGATCACATCCTTCTAATAGCTAGACAATATCCCAATATTCCAAACAAATTTTGCCTAGGCACAGGGAGATCAATTAATCTGACTTGGCACTGGGAGATAAAGAGACACAATGTACTGGAATAATTTAATCTAATACAAACCCACTGACTCCCACAGCTATCTTGACTACACTTCTTCCCACCCTGCTTCCTGTAAGGACTCTATCCCCTACTCCCATTTTCTCCGTCTACGCCGCATCTGCACCCAGGATGAGGTGTTCCAGACTAGGGCATCGGAGATGTCCTCATTCTTTAGGAAATGTAAGTAAGTCAATTTTATTTATATAACACATTTAAATCAACTCGCGTTGAAACCAAAGTGCTTTACATAGAAGAAATAATTAAGTTTCCATACATCCATAGAAAAAAAAAAAAATTTTAAAATGACACAACACATTATAGAATTCAACATGAACATCCCCTCACAACAGAATCAAAAATTTCCACTGTGGGGAAAGGCATCAGAAAGTTCAGTCCTCTTCCTCTGTGATCACCCGAGGTCGGGGCCTATTTGTGGCCTCCGCAGCCAGTCTGTTGTTTTCAGGCCCTCTTGCTGGGAAGATGGAACTCCGGCGTCGGGTGAACACTCCTCAGCGGCTTGGAATGTCTGGAGTGGCCGCTTCAATGTGGGTTCCCCTCTTCTATTATAGATGAGGCTCTCACCAAGGTCTCGTCTATATCGCGCAGCTCTGCTCTTACTCCCCATCCCCTACTCGTAACAAGGACAAAGTCCCCCTTGTCCTCACCTTCCACCCCATCAGCCGGCACATACAACATATAATCCTCCAACATTTTCGCCACCTCCAGCGAGATCCTACCACTGTCCACATCTTCCCATATCCTCATCTTTCTGCTTTCCATAGAGACCGTTCCCACCGTAACTCCCTGGTCAATTCATCCCTTCCCACCCTACTACCCCCTCCCCTGGCACTTTCCCCTGCAACCGTAGGAAATGCTCACCTTGTAGCTTTACCTCCCCCCTCTACTCCATCCAAGGACCCAAACAGTTTTTCCTGGTGAGGCAGAGGTTCACCTGCACCTCCCCCAACCTCATCTACTGCATCCGCTGTCGTAGGTGTCACATTCTATACATCGGCGACAACAAGCATAGGCTCGGCGACCGCTTCGCCCAACACCTCTGCTCAGTCCGTACTAGCCAACCTGATCTCCCGGTTGCCCAGCACTTCAACGCCCCCTCCCATTCTGAATCTGACCTTTCTGTCCTGGGCCTCCGCCATTGCCAGTGAGGCCCACCGTAAATTGGAGGAACAGCACATATTTCTCTTGGGTAGTTTACACCCCAGCGGTATGATCATTGACTTCCCTCATCCCCTCTTCCTTTCTTTTACCCGCCCCCCCCCCCCCCGACATGAATCTGAAGAAGTCTCAACCTACATCGATTATACATCGCCTACTCCTTTTCTCCATAGATGCTGCCTCGCCCCCTGAGTTTCTCCAGCATTTTTTGTCTACTTTCAATTTTTCCAGCATCTGCAGTTCCTCTGGTACAATTTAATTGGGTCAGGCAGCATCTCTGGAGAACATTTTGGGTCGGGATCCTTCTTCAGACTGATTATAGGGGGGAAGAAAGCTGGAAGAGAGGTGGATGTGGGACAAAGTTTTGTAAGTGATAAATGGATACAAGTGAGGGGAGGGTTTGATTGGCAGATAGGAGGACAAAGACCAGATCTGAGGTAAAGGTGGAAGCAAACAGGGGAAAGGGTTCTCGTTGGTTAGTTACCTAAAATTCGAGAAATCAATGTTCATACTGTTGGGTTGTAAACTACCTCAGTGGAAGATGTGATGTTGTTCCTCCAGTTTACATGTTGCCCAGGAGCATGTAAACTCAATATTGGAATCCTAGGAGATCAGTGGTATTGGTGGACCAAACATAAGTATTTGGTGAAATTGTCACCAAGTCTTCATTTGGTCTCACTGATGTAAAGGAGGCCACATTGGGAAGACCAAATGCAGTAGATGAGATTAGAGGGGATGCATGTGAATCTCTGGGAGGGCTGCGGAAGTCCCTGGATGGATACGAGGGTGGAGTAATTGGAACCGGTGTTACATCTGCAGTTGCTGGAAAAATAGCTGGGAGGGCGGGGGGTGCGGGTTTTTTTTTGTGGGAAGGGATAAGTAAATCACGAGGTTGTAAAGAGAACAGTGTATGTGGAAGGCAGAAAGAGCGGGTATGGGAAGATGTTAAATGGTGGCCGATTAGGAAAAGGGGAGATGCAGCGAGACCTGGGTGTCATGGTACACCAGTCATTGAAAGTAGGCATGCAGGTGCAGCAGGCAGTGAAAAAAGCGAATGGTATGTTAGCTTTCATAGCAAAAGGATTTGAGTACAGGAGCAGGGAGGTTCAGTTGTACAGGGTCTTGGTGAGACCACACCTGGAGTATTGCGTACAGTTTTGGTCTCCAAATCTGAGGAAGGACATTATTGCCATAGAGGGAGTGCAGAGAAGGTTCACCAGACTGATTCCTGGGATGTCAGGACTGTCTTATGAAGAAAGACTGGATAGACTCGGTTTATACTCTCTGGAATTTAGGAGATTGAGAGGGGATCTTATAGAAACTTACAAAATTCTTAAGGGGTTGGACAGGCTAGATGCAGGAAGATTGTTCCCGATGTTGGGGAAGTCCAGGACAAGGGGTCACAGCTTAAGGATAAGGGGGAAATCCTTTAAGACCGAGATGAGAAAGACTTTCTTCACACAGAGAGTGGTGAGTCTCTGGAACTCTCTGCCACAGAGGGTAGTTGAGGCCAGTTCATTGGCTATATTTAAGAGTGAGTTGGATGTGGCCCTTGTGGCTAAGGGGATCAGAGGGTATGGAGAGAAGGCAGGTACGGGATACTGAGTTGGATGATCAGCCATGATCATATTGAATGGCGGTGCAGGCTCGAAGGGCTGAATGGCCTACTCCTGCACCTAATTTCTATGTTTCTATGTTTCTATGTGATTAGTGTTGGGATCACATTGAAGGTGGAAATGTTCGATGTGGAGGTTTTATATTCAATACATAAACATACTGTAAATTATATATGAAAATTAGCATTCTGTTGGGAACAAGAAAATAATATTGATGGCACCAAATGTCCATTGTTCCACAATCCAAGCAGCTTTGTTGGTCCAACAATAATAATTTAAAGTGATTCCAGAATCATTGCAAAAGAAAACAGTGAAATGTTTGCATTACCATTTACTGGGTTATCAAACATTCATTACCTGTTTAAGCAAGCACATAGATACAAAATGTACTATGTATGGGCTGCTAGCTAATAATAATAAAGCATGATATTTGGCAGAATAATCATGTAACAAACTGATCTACTACAATTCCAAATTAGTATTGCTTTGAGTCGGAGACCATCCATCCTAAGTGACAGAATGAAAAGCTCAAGAGGCAATGACCTTTGCATCTTGCACACCCGATCGAGAAGAAGCAAGCACAGGTTATATTATCTTGTTATTTCATAATTTCCCAAAAGAAAACTTGTCAAGATATCCTGAATTATTATCAGTATCAGGCTTGGCGCAGCTTACATACTGTGCTTCCGAATAATTTTATTTAATAACATCAATTCCTTGATTTACTTACAGGAAACATGATCCAGTATCTCATGAATGATATCCTGGTACCATTCTACCTCAATTAATTGATTTTCCTTCCTTACTGACATGGGAACTTAAAGAGGGCAATAACTCTGTCAATACAGGAGGGCAAACAAATCAAGTATCTTTTTGAAACCAATCTGCTTTTCCTTCCAGTCTAAGGTTAGAATTGAGAATAAGAAGCTTGATGGTTATATTATATCAGAAGACTCTGCTGAGTAAAAACTCACACATTGACTGCTCTCTAAAGATCAATTTTAAAATGTTTGTTGATTGTGCCATACTGTCATTCCATTGATTATAATGAAGTTGGGCAATAGCAGAAAGCATTTTTTTCGGGCGTTCGGAGTGCAGATTTTTTTTTAAATTAGCCTTTGGAAATTACTTTGGTACAACCAGTGATAAAACTCCTGGGCCACTATTTCCGTGGCAACCACTGGAGTTGGGAGAGAGTCACTTGATTTACTTTGGGACCATATTTTGCATGTACCTTAAGGAAACACAGCATCATGGAACACCTTGTAGACCTGCCTACTCACAGCGCCAGAGACCCGGTTTCAATCATGATCTCCGTTGCTGTCTGTGTGGAGTTTGTACCTTCTTCCGCATGCTTTCCTTCGGGTGCTCTGGTTTCTTTCAACATGTCAGAGATGTGCAGGTTTGTAGGTTAACTGACCTCTAGAAAATTGCCCCTAATGTGTAAGGAGTGGATGAGAATGTGGGATAACATCGAACTAGTGTGTAAGGATGATCGATGTTTCCATGTTGTATCTTTAAACAAAACTAACCTAAATCTATCTCATTCTCAACGATCCCAGTGTAATTGATGCCACAATTGTCTACCTCCTCCACTCAGGAGAATGAACAGTGGACATTGATCCTGCTCTTCTCCAACCACAATTTCATGAAACTCACTCTTCTGCTGCTCTTCTTCAAAATTACAATTGTCAGGCAGCACTTGGCAAAAGCTCCACAGCTACTGGGGATTGGAAGGCTCTCCAAACAGATGCAGGTATCTAAAGGCCTGTCCCACTTGGGCGTCATTTGTGCGTCACGCAGGTGGCGCGCGAGGATTTTGAGAATCCTAAAATCCTGGGGCGCTGTGCGCTATGGCGCATCACTGCCTACGCCACCACACACCATGCGCGCATAATGCACACCGTGCATGCGTCATGCGCCGTGACACGTAAATGATGTCGCGTAAATGACTCGCAAATGACGCCCGTGGGATAGGCCCTTAAACCACATTCTAAAAGACATGTAGTAGAAAAAGAAAAAGAAGAAGTAAGGTCTGAAGAAATACCCTGATCCAAAATGTCACTTCCATGTTCTCCAGCAAGGCTGCCTGACCCATTGAGTTACTCCACCAGTTTGTGTCTATATTCTAAAAGACTAATGGCTTTTGATTCTGCTTTTTGTGTGGCTATCACTGTTTTGAATGTGCTAGAAGTTTTCGACTGTTTGACTGCCATATATATTTTTTTAAATGACATATTTTACAATGTAGATTGTATCTTGTTACCTATTATTCTGTGGCAAATAGGAAATATGTTGTTGAAGTTATCCATACGTTTGTCAATTGAAAACTCTTGGCTCTTGACTCTTGGAGATCAGACTGGCATGGACTACCACAGAAATTGAATTATTCTTTGTCCCCCTGGGTTTATCCTTTTGAGCAGTGCAGTACTGAAAATATCACTGTCAATATCATCTTCCCATTGATGAAAGCAATAGGTGTGCTTGCTAGATAGATTTTAATTTAGTTTAGTTTAGAGATATAGTGTGGAAAGAGGAACTGCAGCCCACTGAGTTCATGCCCACAAGTGATAACCTGTACACTAGTTCTATCCTACACTCTAGGGACAATTTACAGAAGCCAATTAACCAATAAACCTGCACGTCTTTGGAATGACGGGGGAAACTGGAGCACCTGGAGAAAACCCACACAGTCACAGGAAGAACGTACAAACTCGGTACAGACAGCACCCGTAGTCAGGATCGAAACCGGGTTTCTGACGCTGTACGGCAGCAATTCTTCTTATACCCAAAAAGGCAAGGATTACTTGTCTTAATGACTACAGGCCTGTCGCACTGACTTCTGTAGTCATGAAGACACTCGAAAGGCTTGTGCTGGCCAAGCTGAAAAATATCACATACTCCCTGCTGGACCCTCTGCAGTTTGCATATCGGGCCAATAGATCTGTGGATGATGCAGTCAACCTGGGCCTGCACTTCATCCTCCAGCACCTAGACCGCCAGGATTGAGGATCCTGTTTCTTGATTTTAGCTCTGCATTCAACACCATTGTGCCAGAGCTACTACACTCCAAACTTTCCGAGTTGACTGTGCCTGAACCCCTCTGTCTGTAGATCACCAACTTACTGACAGACAGGAAGCAGCATGTGAGGCTGGGAAAGCACATCTCGGACCCGCAAACACTCAGCATAGGAGCACCGCAAGGCTGCGTACTCTCTCCTCTGCCCTACTCTCACTACACCAACAACTGCACCTCCACAGACACCTCTGTCAAGCTTCTCAAGTTTGCGGCCGACACAACCCTGATTGGACTGATCCAGGATAGGGAGGAATCTGCCTACAGACAGGAAGTATCACATCTGGCATCCTGGTTCAGTAGCAACAACTAGAGCTCAATGCTCTTAAGACAGTGAAATTGATTGTAGACTTTAGGAGAGCTCCCCCTCCCCTCACCTCACTCACCATCAACAACACCACAGTCACATCTGTGGAGTCTTTTAAGTTCCTGGGAACCATCATCTGCAAGGACCTTAAATGGGGGGCTACCATCGACTCCACAGTCAAAAAGGCACAACAGAGGATGTACTTAGAAACATAGAAAAATAGGTGCAGGAGTAGGCCATTCGGCCCTTCGAGCCTGCACCACCATTCAATATGATCATGGCTGATCATCCAATTCAGTATCCCGTACCTGCCTTCTCTCCATACCCCCTGATCCCTTTAGCCACAAGAGCCACATCCAACTCCCTCTTGAATATAGCCAATGAACTGGCCTCAATGACCTTCTGTGGCAGAGAATTCCAGAGACTCACCACTCTCTGTGTAAAGAATGTTTTCCTCATCTCGGTCCTAAAGGAATTCCCCCTTATCTTTAGACTGTGACCCCTTGTTTTTTTGGACTCCCCCAACATCGGGAACAATCTTCCTGCACCTAGCTTGTCCAACACCTTAAGAATTTTGTAAGTTTCTATAAGATCCCCCCTCAATCTTTCAAATTCCAGTGAGTACAAGCCGAGTCTATCCAGTCTTTCTTCATATGAAAGTCCCGACATCCCAGGAATCAGTCTGGTGAACCTTCTCTGAACCCCCTCTATGGCAAGAATGTCTTTCCTCAGATTTGGAGACCAAAACTGTATGCAATACTCCAGGTGTGGTCTCACCAAAACCCTGTACAACTGCAGTAGAACCTCCCTGCTCCTATACTCAAATCCTTTCGCTATGAATGCTAACATACCATTTGCTTTCTTCACTGCCTGCTGCAACTGCTTGCCTACTTTCCATCACTGGTGTACCATGACACCCAGGTCTCGTTGCATCTCCCCTTTTCCTAATCTGCCACCATTCAGATAATAGTCTACCCTCACGTTTTTGCCACCAAAGTGGTTAACCCCACATTTATCCACATTATACTGCATCTGCCATGCATCTGCCCATTCACTCAGCCTATCCAAATCATCCTGCAGCCTCCTAGCATCCTCCTCACACCCAACTATACCCCCCAGCTTGGTGTCATCTGCAATTTTGGAGATGTTGCATTCAATTCCCTCGTCCAAATCATTTGTATATGGCTATATACAAATCCATATATTGTAAATAGCTGGGGTTCCAGCACTGAACCTTGCGGTACCTCCACTACTCACTGCCTGCCACAGTAGGCCTGCGGCAGCTGAGGAAGCACAATCTGCCACAGGCAATGATGGTCCAATTCTACACGGCCATTGTAGAGTCTGTTCTCACCTTCTCCATCATGGTCTGGTTTGGCTCAGCCACCAAGCACGACACCTGGAGGCTGCTGCGAATCGTCCGATCAGCAGAGAAGATTATTGGCTGCAATCTTCCCTCCATTGATGAACTGCACACTGCAAGGGCCAGGAAGCGAGCGGGCAAGATCATCTCTGACACCTCTCACCCTGGCCACAAACTCTTTGAATCACTTCCCTCTGGACGGCAATTCCGGACTGTCAAAGCTGCCACAGCCAGACATAAAAACTATTTATCCACGAGTAGTTGCTCTACGCATCAGGCAAAAATCAGTAGCCGCCCTTTGAACCGTATTTTGTTGGTTCACATGCTTGATCAATGGTATTTTATCATTAATGTTTTATTATTATAAATGTTTAGTTTTTCTGTGTCATTCGTAACTGTCACTGTATGTCATGTTGTTACTTGTGGGTGGAGCACCAAGGCAAATTCCTTGTATGTGAATACTTGGCCAATAAACTTACTTACTTAAGGGGTCAGGTATATTACACCAACCTTTACATGCACATAATGCAGTCAATGGCCGCTTACAGAGGTGAGAAACCTACAATGCTGACATATTTCAGTATCCCAGATCCCACCATTTCCCGACTGAATTCAAAGCATATGGAAGTATTTTGCCATGAACAGAATGCCCCTTTATGATCTCCTTGATGCTATGGTGAGCATCAAATTGGGGACATGGCGAGATCAGCCTCAGCCACTTGTGGTGGTGGGGGGGGGGGTTTAGGTTCAAAGCGTCCTTCACCTACATAGAGACAGCAGTCCAAGCAAGAGATCACCACTGACAGATTGCAGACCTCAGCCTGCCCTCAGTGATGAGAAACTTGAAAACACCCAAGTCGTCAAAAATATTTGCATTGGAATATTATAGTTGTGAAGTTTGACTCGAGAATTTCTATGAGAGTAGGTTCTTCACTGAAGGGCAGTTTCTGCCTCTTGTCCCAATTTCCGTGGTTACTAACCCAATGGTAATCATTGCCTTAAGAACACCTCTAGTAATGAAGTAGCACGAAGAGGCAACAGTTGCCTGAGTATCTCGGTTGCTAAAATGCCAGAGCAAGCACCCATAGTCAAGCACACTCTGGACTTAGAATGTGCTTGAACAGTCGGCAGTTGTCTCTGCAGCTGCCCACTCAGGTCCCTTGATGTCTGCCTAATTGTGTCCATAAATAGCGAGGAAACTAATACAACAGTGCAAAGTTTTGCGAGCTGCACTGCAACTGTTCTTTGATGTACTCAAATTGATGTCAGGAAGGCTGAAGCTGGATAGCATTACTGGGCCGTTGGGAGCTGGGGCAACAAATTACCACTTCCAATTCTGTGATGGGTGTGAGCTCAACTTGAAATATTTCCCAGTGTGTTCTGCTCCTGATAAAATAATTATTTTGTGTGATAAATATCTGTAAATCAGGTTCTAGTTTGATGATAAATAGTAATTTGATGCCATCTTGTGGGTAGAAATTGAACAACTGCACTAAAGTGCTGTTGCATTAGAGTTGTTGTGATCGAGTGGTACAGCAGAAAAACAGTACCATTGACCACCGCATCCATGCTACAGCAATCCCATTTGCCGCATTAGAATCATATTATTTTACCCCTTGTCTATTTAAGTGTCTGTCCAATGACCAAAGAATGCGACCCTGAATTAAGTGCCAAATTTGACAACCAGAAAAATGTGCATGGGGTCACAGTGTTCCATTAATCTAAGAAGAGGATATCCCTCATTCACTCATTCCACTCTAATTCTGTCCTATTTTTTCCTGGCCAGCGTCATCAGAGATCCACATGTTCTTTTAGGAAGGAGATGAGGAGGAATTTCTTTAGTCAGAGGGTGGTGAACCTGTGGAATTCTTTGCCACAGAAAGCTGTAGAGGCCAAGTCGGTGGATATTTTTATCGCAGAGATAGATAGATTTTTGATTAGTACAGGTACCAGAGGTTATGGGGAGAAGGCAGGAGAATGAGGTTAGGAGGGAGAGATAGATCAGTTATGATCGGCGGAGTACACTTGATGGGCCGAATGGCCTAATTCTACTCCTATTACATGACATTATAACCTTATGACACCATCCTGGCCATATTATCATTTCCCTTCTGCTATCCGGAAGAAGAAATAAGTGAAAAACTGAAGTTCATGTGGTTACATTGAGGTTACATTGAGCAACATCTCATCTTCCTTCCAGATATGAGTTATTCTAGAGTCAAGAGTGTTTTACCAGTAAGACCTGAAAAGAAACAATGAAATTCTTACTTGCAACAGCATAACAGATATGTAAACATAGTACATAAACACCATAATGAAAACAAAAGAGAAATGCTATATATATATATATATATATATATATATATATATATATATATATATATATATATACACACACTAGACCAAGAGGGACCTGTTGGGTCCCTGTCACACGGGAGGCCTGGTCCACCAATGCAACCCATTCCCCAACGCAATATTCCACCACTCATCCATTCCCCCAATGCAACCCCGTCCCCCCAACGCAATATTGCACCACTCACGTATAGCCCCGAACTGCGCAGGCACGGCTCATTTCCCCTCATCCCCCAGCACTCCCCCTCCCTCATCTTCACCTTCCCTCTTCTTTCCTCTCCTCCTCCCCTCCCCAATCCTCCCTCACCTCTCCCTCCCTCTCCTTTCCCCTACCCTCAGTCACTCCCTCCCTCCCCCCATAACACTTTTCCCCTCCCTACCCCCCTCCTATCCCTCAATCCCCCACTCGAGGTGGGAGATTGCAACCTTCACGTGGTCCACCCTATTTCAACAAATGCAAACAACCTGGCGTGCACAAACAGAAGATCAAACAGAACAAGTTATCTTACAACTTTAGGCTGTGCACGCCATACGCAAGAAGAAGAAAAATCCCCCACTCCTCACCTCCCCCTATCCTCCCACTATCCCTCCTGTGCTCCCCCCACTGCCCTCGAATCCCTCTATTCCCCCTCCTCCCCCACTGTCCTCACCTCCCCCACTTTCCCCCTTTCTCTCCCTATCCCGTTCTCTCCCTCAATCCTCCCACTCTCCCTCCTCACCTCCACAGGATCTTTCCCCTCTCCTCCTCCCCTCCCCCAATCCCTCCCTCACCTCTCCCTCCCTCTCTTTTCCCCTACCCTCTCTCCCTCCCTCCATAAATGGCAACATCTGCAGTTCCTTCCTCCACAGGTCATTCATTGTTAGATGTTTAGATCCAGTTGACGATGATTGGACCAGTTTGCATTGTGTGTGTGAGTTTCTCAAACACCACGTAAAATGATCGGCCAACTAGCAACCGGACTCTCCCTCCCTCCGTCTGCCTACTCCGGCTCAGCCGCCACTCGGCCCGTCCTCGTCCTGTCCGACTGCCCGCTGCTGCCGCTCGGCCCGTCCCCGCCCTGCTTGCCCGCCTGCCTGCCTGCCTGCTCGCTGCCGCCGCCGGGCCGTGAGGTGGTGGGGGCAATGGAGTTGGTGTTCGTCATGGTGGGCACCACAAGTTTTGATGATCTGGTGTCGAAGATGTCCTCCGAGAAGGCCGTGAGGGTGAGTTACTGCAACGGCAGTGACGGAGGAGACGGACTGCAATTGCCGCAGAGGGTGGGCGGGGGGGAGGGGTGAGTGATGAGGGAGAGAGAGATGGGACCTGGACCACCACTGGGCTTCCACTGAACCCCCTTCCTCCCGTCCCTCGCTGCGACCGCCGCTGGTGTTGGGGGACGATATTCAGGGGAGGGAAGTTTGTGAGTGAGGCAGGACAGGCCACTGTCGGTGGGGCAGAAAGGGGCATTGCCATCCCGGCTGTGGCATTGACGGATAGAAGAGACCAATACCTTTTCCTAATAAACCTCAATAACTTTTACAATATACCACCGATCGGAACAAAACTTATTGCACTTGCAGCACAGGAGAACGGTAAGTAACCTGGTAAAAAATCGTAGCACTATCGCACACTGTTTTTGCGCAAATAGAAAAACCACGCAAACCGGATGAGCACAAAATTAGATAGATAGACAGACAGACAGACAGACAGACAGACAGACAGACAGACAGACAGACAGACAGACAGACAAACTGTATATAGATGTTGTAAAACAAGTGTGTTGTAAAAACAAGAGTTGTAAAAACAAGAGTGTTGTAAAAACACGCCTGAAGGCTTTGTGTCTCAATACGAGGAGCATTTGTAATAAGGTGCAGATAGCTATTAATAATTATGATATAGTTGGGATCACGGAGACATGGCTCAAGGGTGACCAAGGCTGGGAGCTGAACATCCAGGGATATTCAATATTCAGGAAGGATAGACAGAGGAAAAGGAGGTGGGGTAGCGTTGCTGGTTAGAGAGGATATTAACGCAATAGAAAGGAATGACATTAGCTTGGAGGATGTGGAATCGATATGGGTGGAGCTGCGAAACACTAAGGGGCAGAAAACGCTAGTGGGTGTTGTGTACAGGCCACCTAACAGTAGTAGTGGAGTTGTGGATGGCATCAAACAGGAAATTAGAAATGCGTGCAACGAAGGTAAAACCGTTATAATGGGTAACTTCAATCTACATATAGATTGGGTGAATCAAATTGGCAGGGGTGCTGAGGAAGAGGATTTCTTGGAATGTATGCGGGATAGTTTTCTAAACCAACATGTGGAGGAACCAACGAGAGAGCAGGCTATTCTAAACTGGATATTGAGTAATGAGGAAGGGTTAGGTAGCAGCCTTGTTGTACGTGGCCCCTTGGGCAAGAGTGACCATAATATGGTTGAGTTCTTCATTAGGATGGAGAGTGACATTGTTAATTCAGAAACACGGGTCCTGAACTTAAAGAAAGGTAACTTTGAGGGTATGAGACGTGAATTGGCCAAGATGGACTGGTAATTGATTCTTGAAGGGTTGACGGTAGATATGCAATGGAAGGCATTTAAAGACTGCATGGATGAACTACAACAAGTGTTCATCCCAGTATGGCAAAAGAATAAATCAGGGAATGTGGCGCATCCGTGGATAACGAGGGAAATCAGGGATAGTATCAAAGAAGATGAAGCGTACAAATAAGCCAGAAAAAGCAGCCTACCAGAGGACTGGGAGAAATTCAGAGACCAACAGAGGAGGACAAAGGGCTTAATTAGGAAAGGGAAAATGGAGTATGAAAGAAAACTGGCAGGAGACAAAAAAACTGACTGCAAAAGTTTTTATCGATATGTGAAGCGCAAAAGATTAGTTAAACAAATGTAGGTCCCTTGCAGTCAGAAACGGGTGAATTGATCATGGGGAACAAGGACATGGCAGACCAATTGAATAACTACTTTGGTTCTGTCTTCACTAGGAAGACATAAATAATTAGCCGGAAATAGCAGGGGATTGCAGGTCAAATGAGATGGAGGAAATGAGTGAAATCCAGTTTAGCCGGAAAGTGGTGTTAGGTAAATTGAATGGATTAAAGGCCGATAAATCCCCAGGGCCAGATAGGCTGCATCCCAGGGTACTTAAGGAAGTAGCCTCAGGAAATAGTGGATGCATTAGTGATAATCTTTCAAAACTCTTTAGATTCTGGAGTAGTTCCTGAGGATTGGCGGGTAGCAAATGTAACACCTCTTTTTAAGAAGGGAGGGAGAGAGAAAACGGGGAATTACAGACCAGTTAAGTCTAACATCGGTAGTGGGGAAACTGCTAGAGTCAATTATTAAAGATGGGATAGCAGCGCATTTGGAAAGTGGAGAAATCATTGGACAAAGTCAGCATGGGTTTACGAAGGGTAAATCATGTCTGACGAATCTTATTGAATTTTTTGAGGATGTAACTAGTAGAGTGGATAAGGGAGAAGCAGTGGATGTGTTATATCTGGACTTTCAGAAGGCTTTCGACAAGGTCTCACACAAGAGATTGGCATACAAACTTATAGCACTTGGTATTGGTGGTTCAGTATTGATGTGGATAGAGAACTGGCTGGCAGACAGGAAGCAAAGAGTAGGAGTGAACGCGTCCTTTTCAGAATGGCAGACAGTGACTAGTGGGGTGCCGCAAGGCTCAGTGCTGAGACCCCAGCTATTTACAATATACATTAATGATTTGGACAAGGGAATTAAATGCAACATCTCAAAGTCTGCGGATGACACGAAGCTGGGGGGCAGTGTTAGCTGTGAGGAGGATGCTAGGAGGCTGCAGGATGACTTGGATAGACTGGGTGAGTGGGCAAATGCATGGCAGATGCAGTATAATGTGGATAAATCTGAGGTTATCCACTTTGGTGGCAAAAACAGGAAGGTAGACTATTATTTGAATGGTGACCGATTAGGAAAAGGGGAGATGCAGCGAGACCTGGGTGTCATGGTACACCAGTCATTGAAAGTAGGCATGCAGGTGCAGCAGGCTGTGAAGGAAGCGAATGGTATGTTGGCATTCATAGCAAAAGGATTTGAGTACAAGAGCAGGGAGGTTCTACTGCAGTTGTACAGGGTCTTGGTGAGGCCACACCTGGAGTATTGCGTACAGTTTTGGTCTCCTAATCTGAGGAAAGACATTCTTGCCATAGAGGGAGTATGGAGAAGGTTCACCAGACTGATTCCTGGGATGGCAGGACTTCCATATGAAGAAAGACTGGATAGACTCGGCTTGTACTCGCTGGAATTTAGAAGATTGAGTGGTGATCTCATAGAGACTTACAAAATTCTTAAGGGGTTGGACAGGCTAGATGCAGGAAGATTGTTCCCGATGTTGGGGAAGTCCAGGACAAGGGGTCACAGTTTAAGGATAAGGGGGAAGTCTTTTAGGACCGAGATGAGAAAATCGTTTTTCACACAGAGTGGTGAATCTGTGGAATTCTCTGCCACAGAAGGTAGTTGAGGCCAGTTCGTTGGCCATATTTAAGAGGGAGTTGGATGTGGCTCTTGTGGCTGAAGGGATCAGGGGGTATGGAGAGAAGGCAGGTACAGGATACTGAGTTGGATGATCAGCCATGATCATATTGAATGGCGGTGCAGGATCAAAGGGCCGAATGGCCTGCTCCTGCACCTAATTTCTATGTTTCTATATACAGTTTCTATATATATAGTTCAGAACTTACATGGAGGTTGCGGTGTTTATAGCATGATGCCTGATGGGAAGAAGCTGCTCCTCATCAGGTCATAAGGTCAAATAATAGGAGCAGAATTAGGCCAGTCAGCCTATCAAGTCTACTCCGCCATTCAATCATGGCTGATCTATCTCTCCCTCCTCACCCCATTCTCCTGCCTTCTCCCCATAATGCCTGTCACCCATACTAATAAGAACCTAATTTATATAACTAAAAGTCTCATCTTGACCACTTCCTGTCTGTGTTGTATATTGATTTTAGAAAAAATGCTACCCTATATCACTATGATTTTTGGCCATCTTACTCATAGTCCTGCGCCGCTGAGGCAGCCCCTAGGATTTTTGCGATCGATGAAAAATAAAAAAAATTATGAGAGTTCAAAAAGGTCTTAAGTTCAGCTGATTGGTCCTCTCGCCTGACAATCACGAAGATGAAGGTAACACCCCTTCCGGGTGGGTGGGGGGGGGGGTCAAGACCGTAAAACTCAGAATGTCTGGACGCGAGTCAGTCACTCTGGAAGATCGCGAGGGAGAGGACACAACTGTGATCCTAAACTGTGAATCAACTGAACTGTGAGTCTGCAATGTACTTGCAATAAATGATTTATTAGCCCTTAATGAAAATTCAATGAGTTGTTTGGCCTGCCCTGTGCTTGAAACTGCAATGGAAATGGAAATGAAATGAAAATGCAATGAGCTGTTTGGCCTGCCCTGTGCTTGAAACTGCAATGGCAATGGAAATGAAATGAAAATGCAATGAGCTGTTTGGCCTGCCCTGTGCTTGAAACTACAATGGAAATGGAAATGATATGAAAATGCAAAGGGCTGTTTGGCTTGCCCTGTGATTGAAACTGCAATGGAAATGGAAATGAAATGAAAATTGAATCTGTTTGGCCTGCCCTGTGCTTGAAACTGCAATGGAAATGGGAATGAAATGTCAATGCAATGAGCTGTTTGGCCTGCCCTGTGCTTGAAACTGCAATGGAAATGGATGTGAAATGAAAATGCAATTAGCTGTTTTGCCTGCTCTGTGTTTGAAACTGCAATGGAAATGGAAATGGAATGAAAATGAAATCAGCTGCTTGGCCTGCCTTGTACTTGAAATTGAAATGGAAATGTAATGAAATTAGTTGTTTGGCCTGCCTGAAACCACTAATTTCGGCCCACAAGGCCCCTATTAGTCGAGAAACCAATCCCTTTTGCCCAAAATGCCGTATTAGTCCAGGAGGAGCATTTTGGCTCAAAAGGCCGTGCCAGGCCATGAAAAGTACAGGAAAATTGCCTTTCACTGAGATTTCACTCCAATTGTTTTTAAAGAGCCCCTACAGCCCATCAGGCCTCTACTAGCCCAGGAGGAGTCCTTCAACCCATCAGAAAGTATCCCCCTGCAATTATTAAACCTCACCCCAGTATTTTTCTCCCTCCCTTCATTGGCTCCCTGTGAGATCCAGGCCAGGATAGACTTTCCTCCTTCATTGCTGTGATCTGCAGAAAAAGATGAAAAATGTCTAAAATTGATTTGCCACCCTCTCCCCCTTCTCTCTCAGAGTCTCTCACCTGTTTTGGGCAGCATTTCTGGCAGTTTCTGAGCTGTCAGCCCACCAAGCCTGAGTGACTGAGCTGTCAGCTCACCATGCCTGAATGACTAAGTTGCCAGCCCACCAGGCCTGAGTGACTGAGCTACCAGCCCACCAGGCCTGAGTGACTGAGCTACCAGCCCACCAGGCCTGAGTGACTGAGCTTCCAGCCCACCAGGCCTGAGTGACTGCGCTGCCAGCCCACCAGGCCTAAGTGACTGAGCTGCCAGCCCACCAGGCCTGAGTGACTGAGCTGCCAGCCCAATAATCCATTTGGCCCACAATGTCCATACTCCAGACAGCCCCCCCCCCCCCCCCACTGGCCACCAATATTGGAATTGGTGGAGAGGTGGAATATTGCGTTGGGGGATCAGCCCTCCCGTGTGAACATGGGATCCCAACGGGTGCCACTTAGTCTAGTGTACCTTAAAAATATCTATTGATGGCCTCCACAGCCTTCTGTGGAAAAGCATTCCACAGATTCGCCACCCTCTGACTAAAGAAATTCCTCCTCATCTCCTTCTTAAAGGAACGTCCTTTAATTCTGAGGCTATGACCTCTGGTCCTAGATCCTCCCACTAGTGGAAGCATCCTGTCTACAGCCACTCTATCCTAGCCACAGTATCCTGAACCTGGACATTACAGATTATAGGCTCCTATAATTTCATCCTGATGGCAGAAGCGAAATGAAAGTTTTGCCAGGAAGGTGTGGGGTTTTGATGATGCTGGCTGCCATTTTGAGGCAGCGACTCCGGTAGATCCCTTCAATGGTGGGGAGATCAGTCCTCATGATGGACTTTGCAGTATTTATCACTCTTTGCAATCTCCTTCATTCCTGGGTGTTGGATTTGCTGAACCAAGCCGTGATGCAACCAATCAATATTCTCTGTACGGTACACCTGTGGAAGTTCAAGAGCGTGTGCATCGACATACCAAATCTCCTCAGTTTTCTAAGGAAGTAGGCATTGATGGGCTTTTGTGCTTGTGATGCCACTGAAGAGGCACAAATTATCATTCAACACTTTATGGTGGAATCCAAAGTTATCAATGGATTAGTTCCAGCATTCATGCTGGATAGGAAGGGTTTTAAAATCTCATCTTCCATATGGGCAAATGTAACTTCTGGATTAAGTCTACAACTGCAGGTAACTTGATCCCTTAGTCCATATCAGTCATAGAGTAAGTTCTCCAGGCTTTTCAGCCTAACTTGACCATGCCTAACAAGATGCTTCATCTAAGCCAGTCCCATTTGCCCGCATTTGGCCCATATCCCACTAAACCTTTCCCATCCATGTATCTGTCCAAGTGTAATTTAAATGTTATCACAACTACCTCTTGTGACAGCTTGTTCCCTATACTCACTACCCTCTGAGTGAAAAGGTTTCCCCTCAGGTTGCTATTAAGGTCATTTTTGGAATTAAACTAATATTTTATGGCAGAACTACATGAATCTATATTTTGCTGGGGAAGCTCAGATGTCTTTCGTCTACGTTCTGACTGTTTGTCATAGCTTCGAAGAGATACTTGATGGTATTGCAGCAATCTGTGCTCTATCATATTACAGTGATTACTTAAGAGCCTCCTAGCAAAGTAGCGGTGGTTCAACCAAGAACAATTGTGTTCTCAAAATAACAGTATGTTTGATGAGACCATAGCCACCCCGCCAACACCATAGCCATCCTGCTGGTTCTTTTCAGGTCACAAAAGATGCAGTCTGTAGCCTGAACTGATCAATTTCCTATTCCACATCCATCTGAAATATCTTATACTAAAGATTAAGCTTCCACCACAGGAGAGACATGATGTCCAAGCATTAGGACAAGCAAAGGAACATGAAAGACTTGCATCGAGCATAATCACAAAAACGATTAACTTACTTTTATAGATTACTAGACCAAGTGGGACTTGTTGGGTCTCATCCCCTAAACGTGTGGTCGCGGGGAGGGGGGGGGGGGGGGCAGCCTGCGGCGTCGCACACACACACACACACACACAATAACCCCCCCCTTGATATTATATTAATATTATTAATTTGCTCCTTTTCCCCCATCCCCCGCTCTATCCACTCACGCATAGCCCCCAACTGCACAGGCACGGCTAGAGAGGGAGAGGGAGGGGGGTAGAGGGGGAGAGGGGTAGAGAGGGAGGGGGAGTGGTATAAAGGGAGGGGGAGGGGTAGAGACGGAGGGGGTGGGGTAGAGAGTACCATGTATTCTATGCTGACATTTGATATTGATACTCTGGCCAAATAAATTCCTCATCTTCATTCTAAAAGAGCGTCCTTTTATTCTGATGCTGTGCCCTCTAGTCCTAGACTCTCCCACTACTGGAAACATGTTATGCGCCAATGATATAGGACCTGATGAGACCGTACAAGAATATTGTGTACTGTTTTCTCTCTGCACATAAGGAAGAGTCCACCTGCAATAGAGGGAGAGTATAGAAGGTCACCTGACTATTTCCTGTTTGGAGGAGTATGTCGTATGAAGAGAGATTAATAGTCTTGAGAGTGTAGAAGAATGAGAGATGATTTCATTGAATCGTATTCCCGTTGATGAGGCATAATGTGAAGTGTATTTCCAGCATTTTATGGTTTTGTTTTACATTCCCAATATCTGAAGATTTTTGATTTACACGGAACACTGCTGGTGATAACACAGGGTCATTAAGAAAGGCTGTTTTCTTGAAAATCTGCAGGCACACGTGGATGCGCATGCACACACACATGCATGCACACACACACACACACACACACACACACACAAACACACAACAGTCACTTAAAAAGAACAGTTCAAATATGTGCTAATAATTGATAACAATCATAGGCAGCTACCAGGTTTCAAAATCCCAAACCCTTATACTGTTCAGTGAAAGTGGATTAGTGAAGTCCAAACAGACCTAAAATTGTACATAACAACATTGGTTCAATGGAGTTGTTAACACAATAGCTTTATTTGCAACATATACCTCACACAGCAAACAATCTTCACAAACAAAACAAACCTTTTAACAAGACAGATAGATACATCGCCAATCGTTTACAATGTCATATATCTTCCATCTATAATGGTTATATGGTGCTTTATTGTTATATGTGTACGACACAATGAAATGTGCACACATGCGAGCTTAGATATGTAGCCTGCTCCAAAGATTGGCCAAAGCTAATGTTCTTGCTGTATTAAAATGTTATATTTTTGGACAGGCAATTCAAGCAGTAGCAAAACTCATTTGCTTTGTTCCTAGCAGCTGGAAGACTATTAGGATCAGAATGCTTCATTGAGCCATGTTGAGGGAAACCTTCAACCACGTTCCACTCGGAGCTTCCAGTAGATGAGCTTGTAATTGGACTATTCTTCTGCTGCCAACTTCCACAGATTTACAGCTCTTTGGCAAGTACAGCAGTGCCCATTAAAATGAAGGGGAGAGATTAGGTGCTAGGAAATGAGAAAGCAAAACCTTTTGGCTATTTAAGTTGATTTAAAGGTTAACGAACAGCATGACTCAAGTCCGCTATATCAGGGATCAGAACGATCTGGCCACTAAGAGAATTGCAACTATTCCAGCACTGATTAGGTGATCAGTAAAGTGAACCATCAGCAAGATTCATTGTGCAGGTCAGCTCATCTCTGCGTTGCATGTCTATGGAACGTGATGTGGCATTCTGTGAGATGCCAGAGAACAAATGCACAATCATCTGACCTCCCAGTGCTCTGCTGAACTCAGTGATAGCGTACTGCGCATCTGGCCCCTCAGCTTCATGCCACAGATGGTGGGGCAGACCGCCCATTGATTGGAAAGTTAAGGTCAGATAATGTCTCGTTTATTAAATTTAACTTAATTTTAATGTTTTTTTATTAATTTATAATATTTAAGTATATTTAAAAATACCATTTCTCAAGAAAAATAATTTTATTTTAAAAATTATTTAAACCCTTTTGAATTGTTTATTAAACTAGATTTAGTGGGACTCGTTGGGTCCCATGTTCACACGGGAGGGCTGGTCCCCCGCCGCAATATTCCACCTCTACACCAATTCCAATATTGGTGGCCGGGGGGGGCTTTCTGGAGCATTGGTATGGGTTCTTGGGGTGGCAGCTCAGTCCCTCAAGCCTGATGTGCTGGCAGCTCACTCACGGCTGGTGGGCTGGCAGTTGACTCATGGCTATTCCTTGAAATTCCATTTCAAGCAGGGTTCAAGGCCACCAAATTCAAATCCATTTTCCTACCATTTCAAGCAGGGTGCAAGGCCACCAAATTCAAGTGCAGTTTCTTACCACTTCGAGCAGGCTGTAAGGCCACCAAATTCAAGTGCCGTTCCCTACCACTTCAAGCAGGGTGCAAGGCCACTGAATTCAAGTGCAGTTTCCTACCACTTCAAGCAGGGTGCATAGAAACATAGAAAATAGGTGCAGGAGTAGGCCATTCGGCCCTTCGAGCCTGCACCGCCATTCAATATGATCATGGCTGATCATCCAACTCAGTATCCTGTACCTGCCTTCTCTCCATACCCCCTGATCCCTTTAGCCACAAGGGCCACATCTAACTCCCTCTTACATATAGCCAATGAACTGGCCTCAACTACCTTCTGTGGCAGAGAATTACACAGATTCACCACTCTCTGTGTGACAAATGATTATCTCATCTCGGTCCTAAAAGACTTCCCCCTTATCCTTAAAAAGGCCACCACATTCAAATGCAGTTTCATACCATTTCAAGCAGGGTGAAACCACCATAAAACCACACAAAACACCAAACACAGAGTTCAGTAGACATTCAGTGTGTTCAGTTTATTCACAGCTCAGAGTCGTGACCGCTCCCTCCCCCATCATGCAGAGACTGAGTCACACCCACACTTCCGGGTTTTATAACCCCTCCCCCTCCCACTGGAAAATGTGTGGCCTTCATGACAGGAGAGAGATTCTCAACATTTTTTAAACACTAATAACACATTTATTTTTAATTGATGGGAAGAATCCTCTGCACCTGCCGAGCGGAGGGGGACTGAGTAAGATGGCCAAATATCACAACCGTAAGTAGTAGCGTTTTACCTAAAATCAATATACAGTGCCATCAGGAAGTTACCCAAAGCACCCAAGCCACCATTTGCAGTAGTGCCTTTTAAATTCAAGCCAAAGCACCCAAACAAACATTTGCAGGCAGTGCCTTTTTACTTCAAACCAACCATATTTTCATTTTCAAACCACATTAAGGGCACTCACAGTTGAGTAGACATGTGTTCAGTGCTGCTCAGAGAGACGTGACCCTCTGGTTCCTCCATCTTGCAGAGACTGAGTGAAGCACATCACTTCCTGGTTTTATAGTCCCTCCCCCTCCCTCCAGCAGGGGCAGCAGAGAGAATGGGGAATTTGTTAAAAACATTACCATCTCTCTGATTTTTCATCGATGGGAAAAATCCTCTGGTCCAGGAAGGCGGAGGGGGGCTCTGTGCGAGCTGGCCAGAAATGACAGCCGTAGGTCGTGGCATTCTCTCGGAAATCACAGCACAGCGAGCCAAAAGCGGTCAAGATCAGACTTTTAGTAATATAGATACCTCTGATCATTAGACACAAATTCACATCAAAGTAGTGAGCTGCTTAAAGACCATTGGCTGATCTGTGGATGGGGCACATGGTCTCCATCTTATGGAATTACGACAATAACAAATCTCTCAGACTACAGGGCCTCCAAATGTGCAATTACATGACGCTGTGGGGAGTGAATGCAGGAGTGGGCACAACCCAGCCTGATTTGCTGAGCATTTACACCATTTTTTGCCTTTATTTTGGACTCACTGTTCAGTTTTTTTTTACATTTTAGACTAATGTGGTCAAATCAGAAACATATGATTCTTATTTTCTCTCTCAACTACAAAATGCAAATGAATCTATTATCACCCCTCAAATCGTCTGGCAACAAGATGTGGGTTAAATTGCACAGCAAAAAATTGTAAATTCCCTTCCTTGAGCCATTCACATCTGTGTTTCCGATGGATTGTCAATATCTGTCCCACATCTAATGATATCACGTCACACAGCATATTCTCTACCCCCTCAATCCAACCAGTTAATAATTACCAATGGGAAATAACCCCTTTATCTTGACTCCGTAAATGTTGTTAGTTATCTGTTCCTGCCCATGCCAAATCCTGTTTGCCCTTATCCCGTGAAGTAACTGTTATGTTGCATCTTGTCAAAAAACTTCTGTTCCTCCCCTTATCAACTCTTTTTGTTTCATTGTCAAAAGACTCTAGAAAATTTGTCAAAATAATTTCATTTTCATAAAACTCTGCTTGATTATAATTCTCCATATGTCCTGCCATTACCTTCTTAATAAAGGAATCAAGCATTTTTCCAATGACAGATGTTAGATTAAGTGGCGTCTCGTTCCTGACACTGGCAGACCAAATTATTATTAGAGCATTCGAACTAACTGCAGACTGCTCAAACATCTTCCATAGTTCAGTGTGGTTAAATTAACTGTATTAAGTGGTCCCTCTAGCCAATATTCAGTGGGTGTCTTGAAAGTTATTTAGCAAAGTTACTGAAAGTAAGCAGACAAGTACAGCGGACAGTGAAGAAAGCTAATGGCATATTGGCCATTGCAAGAGGATTTGAGTTTAGGAGCAAGGAGGTCCTACAGCAGTTGTACAGAGCCCCAGTGAGACCTTATCTGGAGTATTGTGTGCAATTTTGGTCTCCTAATTTGAGGAAGGACATTATTGCCATTGAGGGAGTGCAGCCTCCCATTGAGGGAGTTGACCAGGTTAATTCGCAGGATGGCGGGACTGACATATGATGCAAGAATGGGTCGACTGGGCTTGCATTCACAGGAATTTAGAAGGATGAGAGGGCATCTTATAGAAACATAAAATTCTTAAAGGATTGGACAGGCTAGATGCAGGAACATTTTCCTGATGTTGCGGGAGTCCAGAACCAGGGATCACAGTTTAAAAATAAGGTGTAGGCCATTTAGGACTGAGATAGGGAAAAACTTCTTCACCCAGAGAGTTCTCTATCTGTGTAATTCTCTGCCACAGAAGGCAGTGAAGGCCAATTCACTGGGTGTTTTCAAGAGAGAGTTAGATTTAGCTCTTTGTGCTAAAGGAATCAAGGGATATGGGGAAAAAACAGGAACAGGGTACTGATTTTGGATGATCAGCCATGATCATATAGAAGGGCCGAATGGCGCCTATTTTTCTATGATTCCATTGCTATAATTACGAGCCAAATGAGGTGGGCAGGAGATCTCAGGGCAGAAAGCAAAGAAGTGTTCATCGGGGGTGAGCCTTATCCCAGCATTCGGAGACAATACATCCCACATGGACTTCTTTATTGGAACAATACACATGCTCAGGTTGTTCAAGCCTTTCATAGTTGTGATACATGAAATGCTGTGAAAAGCCCCGAGGTCATGCTCAAAACTGTTATCAGTTGGGAGGTCAAAGTCACATTGATTCAACCTCCTCACCACAAGATCCTTCCAAGTGGCTACAGCAAATGTCTGTCAAGTATCTTGGTGCCTTTACCCAGAATAACGACAGAGGCTCAATCACTGATTTCATTCCAGATAGAGAGCATTTGATTTATAGATTTGAAAGAAATCAAGGGTTATGCGGCGAGTGCAAAAATGTGGGACACTGAGATAAGCATCATCGAGGACTTTGTTGAAGTGCATGTGGTTGTCATGGGAAGAGTGCTCTTAAGATCTGATAACGTTCTCAAATTGTTGGAAACTGCATTTGGCTGGGTCAAGAGTTATATTGGATCTGCTAGAGGTATGATTCTGGATGTAAATTGCCAAAATGTAGTTTCTAATGTATTTTTGGCCCATTTCATATTTTCCTGAAGATCCCAACTGGATGCACCAAACAGTTGGGAAATCCAGATTCCAGTCATGCATCCCTCTAATTTGAAGGTTTTTAATCAAAAAATTTAAAAGCCTTGGCATCAGTCTTATTCAATCGATTTTAATTAATTGGAACTGCCAATTGAACAACATCACAGAATCCGTATTTGGCTAGATGTAATTTTTTTTTTGATAGTTATTAGAGAATAAAATCTCCCTGCAGTTACTAAAGGGTACCACTTATTGTTTATTTAAAAGAATGTTCTCTAATAGGTCTTGAACTCCAGTATTTGTGACTGAAATATCACAATCCAGCAGTTGTTAGCAGAAAAAGCTTATTAGTTATTACTGGGCATGGGAATGTTAGGAATTAATATGGTGATACAGTTGCCTTTTAGTGATTAGGTATGTCTACACAACAGTTACTAGATGATATTAAAGTCCTGTGCTTAACAGAGGGTACAGTAAGTCACAACAATCTAGCCATAGAGATTACAGTGGCCCAGTATTGAATAATTGTCAGTTCTCAATTTTTTAATAAGTTGCATCAGATTCTGTTGTCATGTGATTTGGTAATGACGGTTAATAATTGGTGTGGAGGGTTTCTGGTACTAAGCTTGCATTTGTTGTCCATCTGATAATTTTACTGCCAATTCTTCCAGACACCTGCTGGCTTCAAATTAAACAATCCAGTGATCACAATCCAAGAAGATTACAACTGTAGTTGTATGGATAATTGCAAAATTGGAATTCTATTTTGAATGGAGATGAAGAGCAAGCATTAATTGCTGATATCCCTCATTTCATTCTGTAATGAATCAGGTTGCCTTTGAGCCATGATAGTGTTAATCAAAATATAGATGCTCCAACATACTTTTGCTTGCTTCCATATTTTCTGATAGGAGTAAAAATATTCACATCATTTTGAATTCACAAAGTATCAAATTGCAAAAGAGCTAAGAAATATGCACAGTAATTTAAATATATGGAAAATGTCAGCAGATTAATTGCCAATGGAAGACAGAGCTCAAAACCAACAACAAAGGTGACAGGATGATTTTCAGGGGCCTGCATTATTCTTTGCAATGCTTTTATTATGACAATGGGCCAGCACTAGAGGCAATTTAGCAGCAATGCAAAAGGGGATCAGCAAAAGCAGGTAAACCTTTGTGGCATATGTACTAAGGTGCTGCTGAGCAACCCCTTTGTGGAATGGAGTCAATACCAGCTTCATGCACAACACACCCAGTACAAGCTAGAAAGCATGCAGCAAAGATTTATGAGGATGTTGCCCGGACTCGAGGGGCTGAGCTACAGAAGGAGGTTAGGCAGGCTAGGATTTGATTCCTTGGAGTAGAGGAGACTCTGATCTTGCAGAAGTGTATAAAATCATGAGGGGCATAGACGGGGTGAATGCACAGAATCTTTTTCCAAGGGAAGGACAATCAGGAACTAGGTGGCATAGATTTAAGGTGAAGGGGGTAAAATGTAATAGGAAGGGTGCAATTATTTCACCTGGGGGATGGTGGGCATATGGAATGATCTGCCAGAGGAAGTTGTTGATGCAGGTACAATAACAACATTTAACATTTATGAACAACATAGATAGGGTAGACTGTCTAAACATTTTTCTCACGGTGGAAATGTCAAAGACTAGAATAGCATCGATTTAAGGTGGAAGGTGTAAAGTTTAAAGGATATATGGGGTGCAGGTTTTTTACATACATTTTGGTAGATGCCTGCAAAGAGTTGCTGGGGTGGTGGTGGTGGACACAGATACAATAGTGGCTTTCAAGAGACTTTTGGATAGGCACATGTATGCACATTGATCGGAAAGGTATGGATCACACAAGTAGTTGAGATTAGTTTAGCTTGGCATCATGTTTGGAACAGACATTGTGGACTGAAGAATCTGTTCCTGTACTGTACTTTTCCACGTTCTCTGTTCAATGTTCAAAAAGTCATAGAAACATAGAAAGATAGAAAATAGGTGCAGGAGGAGGTCATTCGGCCCTTCGAGCCAGCACCACCATTCATTGTGATCATGGCTGATTGTCCCCAATCAATAATCCGTGCCTGGCTTCTCCCCATATCCCTTGATTCCACTAGCCTCTCTTAAATCCATCCAGTGATTTGGCCACCACTGCCCTCTGTGGCAGGGAATTCCACAATTTCACAACTCTCTGGGTGAAAAAGGTTTTTCTCACCTCAGTCTTAAATGGCCTCCCCTTTATTCTAAGACTGTGGCCCCTGGTTCTGGATGCCCAACGTTGGGAACATAGCTTGTCCAGTCCTTTTATAATTTTATATGTTTCTATAAGATTCCCCCTCATCCTTCTAAACTCCAGTGATTACAAGCCTAGTCTTTTCAATCTTTCCTCATATGACAGTCCCGCCATCCCAGGGATCAATCTCGTGAACCTACGCTGCACTGCCTCAATCACAAGGATGTCCTGCCTCAAATTAGGAGGCCAAAACTGGACACAATACTCCAGTCATTTGGATAGGTGAATGGATAGGAAAGTTTTAGAGAGATATTGGCCATCCACAGGAAACTGGGACTAGCTTAGCTGGGGTATCTTGTTCAGCATGGATGAAGTGGGATGAAGGGCTTGTTTCCTTCCTGTATGACTCTATAATCACAGAACGGAAGTGAAACAATAGCTTGGAAGAAATTGGCTAAAAAAAATGCTACCATTTAAAATCTATGAAACAATCAGCAAAGTGTCTTTAGCAGATAGCATGTGATGCTCATGCCATGCAGGGAGTACTCTGGGTATTGGGTAACTCTACACCCCTTGTTTCTTCAGTAGTGGCTATGGGGGAAAGGCAGGAGAATGGGATTGAGAGGGAAAGATAGATCGAAAAGGCGCAGTAGACTTAATGGGTCGAATGGCCTTATTCTGTTCCTACCACTTATGAACCCTAAGATTTCCAAAGCATTTGCCTGAAATGGGGATTAGGTTCTTTATAAATTCATCTCCATATGTTCTACATGTTGTGTTAATTATACGCAAGCATTTTTAGAAACACCTTAAAACATTTCGAAAGTCAAACTGGGAAAGATAATGTAACTTTCTTTGGGAATCAATTTAGAAAAAATCCACCAATCAACAGATTTAAAAGTGTGATCTTCTGAATAATGTTATTTTATGAATCTACAAGAGTTTAGACCTGGCTGTTGGCGAAAGATTAACCAATCTGTTATTATGAGGCACTCAGGAAACTATGAATTGGCCAAATTTTGAATGCAGCCTCACTACACTTCAGTTGTAATGGGTCAGTTTAATCTTGATGCAAAATGTTTTATGATTTTGACCAGTTCAAGAAGGGGTTTCAGTGAGTTAGGTTTTAATTTCAACTCCATCACTCTCAAGCAAAGCACGATGAGAAATTCCAATGATATGCTTCATCTCTCACCAATGACTTGGCAGTTGATTGACTTTCCATCATGGATCACACTTCTTCAGTCAGGCATCACCTTCTTTAGTCAGAAGGTGGTGAATCCGTGGAATTATTTGCCACAGAAAGCTGTGGAGGCCAAATCAGTGGAAATATTTAAGGCGAGGATAGATAGAATCTTGATTAGTATGGTTGGCAGATGTTATGGGGAGAAATAAGGAGATTGGGGTTAAGAGGGAGAGATAGATCAGCCATGATTGAATGGCGGAGTAGACTTGATGGGCAAAATGGCCTAATTCTACTCTTATCACATGATCATATGATCTTATGGATGTTTAGATCACTAGTCTAAATGAATTATTCCCACTTACTTATATGGAACTAGGTTAAACATTTCTGTGTCGGGCTCCATTTTCAGTGGATTCAAGCAGCTCTTCTGTGGTCCTGCAGAATAATTGAAAGTTAATTAGAATGGAAAGGATTACTAGTCAAACTTAATAATACAATTTCTGCATAACAAATGTACTTACAAGTTGTTTGGAAAGATTTCATCTTCTGTGTCAATATTCATTTGTCAGTATGTTTACATGAGAGAGAAAATAATAAAATAGAGTTACATACAGCAAATTACCTTGAGCAATGATCCAAAAATAAAATATGGCAAGACTACATGTATGGAAAAAGATTTTAACAAAGATTGCACAACTTCCTAATAAAATAGACTTCAGCTATTCTGCACTGCCACGGCGTGTTATAAGGATGAGAAAAAGATACTTTCAGTACTGTAATTCTCACTGGGAGTCAAGAGACAAAAGATTTAGTGAAGTCATTGGAGTTCATGCTACCTGCTTCTGTCCCACTCTAAACCACTGGCTCCCAAATTTCTCATTGTGTCTTTTGTACCTCCAGAATAAACTATTCAAAGAAAAACAACATCAATACCATGCGGGCGCCATCAGCAAGTCTAGCTGCACCCCTGGAAACAGAAAGACTATTCAGATGATGTGCTTGACCTCATTAAACAACAGCTCCCACAGAACTGCCACCCATTTTCTACTCTGCGTCATTTATTGTCCTGTTCAAGCTCTCAGTGCCTCATAACTATGGTTACCATAGGATTTAGAAGTCTTCCTCATGGACTTCTCTTATACTTCTACTCCAACAAATGTTTTAATCTCTGTGATCCACTATTGTCTGCAGACTAGGTCTCACACACTGGGCTTCCTTCACTCAGACCATTCATCTTTTGGTTAACTTAATCCCCCTTCCTAACATGTACTTCTTTACTTTAGTATACTATAGTTATAAATATGCCTCTGTGAAGCATCGTGAGTATGAAAATGTGAAATATAAAGGCAAGGATAAGAATCTATGTTACAGTGGAAGAAGGCCATGGAAGTCATTCCATTGGAAGTCATTAGACTTGTTAGTGTACAATACCTAACTTAGGGAGGGGAATCTTGCAAACTAAATTAAAATTACAAAAAACACATAGGAGGGGTAGACCATTCTTGCTTATGCTAGATTTGTTATTCAATGAGATTGTGCTCTATCATTTATCTTAATAGCTTTACCACTATTGGGCGACACGATGGCGCAGTGGTAGATTTCCAGCCTTAAGCCCCTGTCCCACTTACAAAACCTCTGGAGACCTTGCGCCCCACCCAAAGTTTCCATGATTCGCCAGAGGTTTTGGTCACTTGCCTGGAAAGCCTCGACCGAAGCGTGAGCTGCATCTACTGACCAAAGATCCTATAGGATCTTTGCTACCGACCTGCACACACACACACACAAACACATCGCGAAGGTGGGGGCCAGGGACAGCGGAGGAGCGCTGTCTGCGCAATGAAGAGGAAGTTAAACGGCTGCCACAGAGCACGGTAAGTCATTTAGAGAGCTCAGGGGGGATGAGGGAAGGGGAAAGAGGGGGAGAGAAGGACAGAGAAGGGGACAGAAGGGGAGAGAAGGGGAGAGAATGGGGAGAGAATGGGGAGAGAAGAGGGGGGGGGAGAAGGAGTGAAGACAGTTTTAAGAAGTTTAATAAAGTTAGCGGGCATTTTACCTTCCGGCGGATCTTCTAGGTCCTGAAAACCTGCTGAAAACTCCAATGAGCCAATCAAAATGGCTGATCAGCGAAGGAGATTTCCATTGACTGGCTGTAAGTAAATAGCAACCCCACTCCACTGGCTTCGACCAAACGGCAACCTATTTTTAGTCGGGGCCGGTTTTGAATTTGTTGAAATAATCGCAGGAACATAGAAGAAGCTCGTCTACGCGGAAACTACTTTCTACTATTAGGGAGAGTGACCAGAACCTCCGGGAACTTCACGGAAACCTTGGGTGAGGCGCAAGGTCTCCAGAGGTTTCCTAAGTGGGACAGGGGCTTTACAGTGCTTGCAGTGCCAGACACCCTAGTTCAATCCCAGACTATGGGTGCTGTCTGTACGGAGTTTGTATGTTCTCCCCGTGACTGCGTGGGTTTTCATTCCAAGAACTTTGGTTTCCTCCCACACTCTAAAGACGTACATGTATGTAGGTTAATTGGCTTAGTGTATGTGTATATTGTCCCTAGTGAGTGTAGGATAGTGTTAATTGTGCGGACTGGGTGGGCCGGAGGGCCTGTTTTCACACTGTATCTCTAAACTAAACTAAAAAAACTAAACCAACCTCTAATCCCTTGTTCTCTTCAGTATTCAATAATGTGATGGAGTACAGGAAGGAGATAGATGTTAAGCAACATTCTCTCTCCCTCAATGTCAGCAAGATAAATGAGTTAGTTTCTGACTTCAGGAAATGTGGTGATGTACACATCCCAGTTAGCATCAATGTGTCAATGTAAAGATGGTTGAGTACTTTGAGTTCCCAGGCTACAATATCACTTTGTTCTGGACCAGCCATACTGAAGCTGTGGACAAAAGAGCCAGGAAAGCACATCAACATCTATCTCTATCTCCTCAGAAGACTAAGGAATTGTAGCATGTTTCCATGTCTTAGTCTTTAACTAAGTCCTGCACATGCACCAAAAAAAATCCTATCAGGATGTATCACTATTTGGTTTAGCTACAGTTCTGTTCAGGTCCATAAGAAACTGCAAAGGGTTGTGGATGTAGCCCAGTTCATTATCCAAACCAGCCTCCCAACCATTGACTTAATCTCCACTTCATGCTGCCTCTGGAAAGCAGTCAACATAATCAAGGACATTCTGTCTTCTGGCCTCTCTCATCGGCCCGGAGATACAAAAGCTTGAAAGGAGCGTAGTGTGCAAAGTGCGAGCAGGGTCTGTGTTCTGCGAGCGGGGGCTGTGATCTGTGTTCTGTGAGTGGGGGCGGCGACCAATACGATGAGCCGGAAGCCAATGTGTGCAGCCGGGTCCTGGGAGTCGGTGAGTGCGGCCGGAGCCCGGGCCAGGAGTCACTGAGCCCACACAAGCCCCTCCCCCCCCACCCCACACCACCCTGAACACGCTGCCCCTTCCCCCCCCTCCCACCCACATCCCCCCCCACACCACCCCCTAGCCCCTACCACACCACCCTCTCCCCTACCACACCACCCCCCTACCACACACACTCCTCCCCCGTCCCATACACCCCCTCCCCTACCCCCACAACCCCCCACCCACACCCTAACCCTTACACCCCCCTACATCTCCCCCAAAACCCCCCTCCTCCTTACCCCCCCCTCAACCACCCCCCTCCACCCACACTCCCCTGTACCACACACACCCCTCCCTCACAATTCCCCCTACCACACACGCCCTTCCCCCACCACACACACACCCTCCCCTACCCCCACAAAACCCCCTAGCCCCACCATCACCCCCTACCCCCACATCCCCTACCCCCACTAACCCCCTCTACCACCACCATCCCTACCCCTACCATTCCCCTCTATCCCCACCATCCCCCCTACATCGACCATCACCCCCCTATCCCCACCACCCCACCCATACCCCCACCAACCCCCCATCTCCACCACCACCCCTACCCCCACCACCCCCCTTTATCCTCACCACCACCCCCTACCCCCACCATCCCCCCTTACCCACCCCCTCCCCCCACACATCCCCCGACAGGTCCCGCCTGAAGCCGTCCCCGTACCCCAGCTGCAGAACATTCCCGCCATTGCATTGGGGGAACAGGTGAGTGGTGGAATATTTTGTTGGGGGATGAGGACTCCCATCTGGCTGGGATCCAACGGATCCCACTTAGTCTAGTTTTTTCTAAAATTCAATTCCACTAACTTCATGTGGTATTGTGAAGAGGTCCTACACGAAGTACCAACTGAACAAACACCTACTCTTGACTAAGTTCAGTAAGGTATTTTAGTAATATTGTTGGTGGAATAGTTTAGATTTAGGTTCATTATTGTCATTCTACCTTGATACAGTGAAAAGTGTTGTTTTGCTTGCTATCCAAACAGGTCATCTATATCATACATAAATATAATTGTACACCTCAAGTACAATAGATGAGGCAAACGGGAAGATACAAAGTGCAGAATTCTGTTCTTAGCATTATAGCGCATCAGTTCCATAGACAAAGTCCAATATCCATAATGGGGCAGTGGTGAATCCAACAGTGCACTAGCCTATGGAAGGGCTGTTCAGAAGCCTGATAACAGAAAGGAAGAAGCTGTTCCCGAGTCTTTTCTGCGGCAGAGTTAAGTTTAGATGGATTCCACGGTGACAACTTGTCTTTGTGATGGACGTGGCTGCATCTACAACTCTCTGTAATTTCTTGCAGTCTTGGACAGAGCTGTTCCCAAACCAATCTGACGCAACCCAACAGTATATTTTCTAGTGTGCATCTGTAGAAGTTCGAAAGACTTATTAGAGACATGCCACATTTACTCTGTCTCCTCAGTAGATTGAGATATTTGTGTGCCTTCTTGGCTATTGCATCATTGTGGTTGGTCCATGACAAATCGTTGGTAATATTAATGCCAAGGAACGCGAAGATCTCAACCATTTCCACTTCCTCACCATTGATGCTGATTGGGACGTGCTCCATCTTGCTTCCTGAAATCGACAATCAGCTCCTTCATATTGGTGACATTGAGAGAGAGGTTATTGTCCTGACACCATGTCCTTAAGCTCTCTATCTCCTCAACTTATTCTCTCATCATTGCTTGCGGTTCGGCCCACGACAGTCATCTGTAAACCTATATGTGGAGTTAGAGCCAAATTTGGCTGTACCATTGTGAGTGTATAGGGGGTACAGTAGGAGAATGAGAATGCATCCTTTCAGGGCCTTGGTGAGAATAATTGTGGAGAAGGTGTAGTCACCTGTCCTATTTTTGTGGTGCATTTTTCAGATGGGATATCAAACAAAAATGTTCCCAAATGTATTCAACAAAATAATTGTTTAAGAACAGGAGAGTTATTTATTGCCTGGGGTCCTTGCCAATATTCTCCCCTCAATCGACATCTTGTAAAAAAACAGTTATCTCGATGTGTACACAAAAAGCTGGAGAAACTCAGCGGGTGCAGCAGCATCTATGGAGCGAAGGAGATAGGCGACGTTTCGGGTCGAGACCCTTCTTCAGACTGGTCAGGGATCAGGGAAACGAGAGATATAGTCGGTGATGTGGAGAGATAAGGAACAATGAGTGAAAGATATGCAAAAAAGTATCGGTGATAAAGGGAACAAGCCATTGTAAGCTGTTTGTGGTGTGAAAATGAGAAGCTGGTGCGACTGGGGTGGGGGAGGGAGATAGAGATAGAGGGAATGCCAGGGCCCGAGGGCTGAGGGAGGTGGGAAGGGGAGGAGACAGCAAGGGTTAACAGAATTGAGAAAATTCAATATTCAAGCCCAAAGGATGCAGACTCCCCAAGCGGAATATGAGGTGCTGTTCCTCCAGCTTGCGGTGTTGCTCACTCTGGCCGTGGAGGAGGCCCAGGACCGAAAGGTCGGATGTGGAATGGGAGGGGGAGTTGAAGTGCTGAGCCACCGGGAGGTCGGCTTGGTTATTGCGGACTGAGCGGAGGTGTTCGGCGAAGCGATCGCCAAGCCTCCGCTTGGTCTCACCGATATAGATCATCTGGCATCTGGAGCAGCGGATGCAGTAGATGAGGTTGGAGGAGGTGCAGGTGAACCTCTGTCGGACCTGGAAGGACTGCTTGGGTCCCTGAAAGGAGTGGAGGGGGGAGGTGAAGGGACATTATCACGTTACAATTTGTGGAAGCTTTGTGTTCTTAAATTGGTTGTACTGTTTACTGCATTACAACTGTGAATACATTAACTGCAAAGTGTTTTGAGTGTTTTGAAACCATCTTGAAAGCTGATAAAACAAATGTCTTTTATATTCTACAGGTTTACAGATACTAAGTTTGAAATGTTAACTGGAAATCATAGCTATAAAAAGTGACCGTGTCAGTTTTGAATAAAAGTTAAAATGCAAAGAAAAGGTTAAATTCTCACCAATGGGTTCTTCCTTCTGCTTCATCTTTCTTTCACAAGCCAGAATGACAATAACTAACACAAGTACCTCACCAACAATACACAGGAAAGGGATAATAGCTGCAGTTAGGCCGTGGACCTTCAGGTGGATCCGCAGTGTACTGTCCCCCACTGCATAGTGTGCACTGCAGTGGTAATAAGCAGTGTCATCCATTATGATACTTTTTATTGAAAGTGTTGATTTGTTGACATTACTATGGATGTAAATTTCTTCCGTTTCATTACTCAGTATCTGGATGGATAAAAAAAAAACCTTTTTAAGCATTTGTATGTCATAATATCATATAGCATGGCAACAGGTTCTTCAGCCCAGCTCGTCTATACTGACAGAGATGACCATCCATGCACATTCTGCATAACTCTATTTGGACCATAACCCTCTAACCCTTTTTAACTCATGTATCTGTCCAAGTTATTTTAAGCATGGTATTTGTACCTGCCTCTACAGCGTTCTCTATCGACTTATTCTATATTCCCACCACCCTCTCCATGAGGTCCCTTTGAAATCTTTTCCCTCTCATCTTAAATCTGTCCAAGATAGACACAAAATGCTGCAGTAACTCAGCAGGACAGGCAGCATCTCTGGAGAGAAGGCATATCGGATTGAGACCTTTCTTCAGACCTGAAACATCACCCATTCCTTCTCTCCAGAGATGCTTTCCTACACATTAAATATATGTCCGCTACTTAGACTCTCGCACCCTGGGAAAAAGACTGTGACCATCCACCTTATCTGCACCCTCATGATTTTACCTCTATAAAGTCAGGTCAAGTCAAGTTTATTTGTCACATACACACACAAGATGTGCCGTGAAATGAAAGTGGCACTGCCTGCGGATTGTGCAAAAACAACAGAACAACAGAACAGAATAGAACAGAACCAGTATTTACATTTTAGAAAAAAAATCCAAAGAAGACCCAACTAAACAGTAAATTACTAAATTAGTCCCTGGTGAGGTAAGAGTTTACAGTCCTGTTGGCCTGTGGGAAGAAACTCTATCTCATCCACTCTGTTTTCACAGCATGACAGCGGAGGCGCTTGCCTGACCGTAGCAGCTGGAACAGTCCGTTACTGGGGTGGTAGGGGTCCCTCATTATGTTGCTAGCTCTGGATCTGCACCTCCTGGTGTATAGGTCCTGCAGGGGGGGTTGAGTGTTGTGCCCATAGAGCATCCGGTTGCAACCAAGCTGTTCCCAAACCAGATTGAGATGTTGCCGGACAAGTTGCTTTCTACAGCCCCAGAGTAGAAGCACTGAAGGATCCTCGGAGAAACACTGAGGTCACCACTTGGTCACCTACTCTCCAGGAAAAAACGTCCCAGCCTCACCAGTCTCTCTTTATATCTCAAGCCCTCAAGATCCAGTAACATCTTCATGAATCCTTTCTGCACCTTTTCCAGCGTTTTTCATAAAGTTGTATGACCAGGACTGCACACAATACTCCAGGTGCAGTCTCAACTAAAAATTGTACAGTTGTAACATGATGTCGCAACTCCTGTACTCAGTATTCTGACCAATGAGGACATGCATGCCAAATACTTTCTTCAGGGAACCATGTACCTGTACTCCTACATCTCTCTTTTGCACAGCTGTGTGGTGCCCCCGGGACACAAAGGTAGTCAGGCAAGTTGAGCAGAGGGATGTAGGTTCACGGGAATTGCTCAAGTACATTGAGGGTGTCAGCCGACTGGACTTTGGACTTTGAATAGGGGACCAAAAATGATGGCCCCAGCATGTGTAACATGTGCAAAATGCATGTCACTATGCAGTTGCATATGGAATGTATAAAAGCACCATTGAAACATTGAACTGCCTAAGTCCTGGCCTGTTTAAACTTACCAAAATGCAACACCTCATATTGTCCAAATTCATTTCCATCTACCATTCTTTGGCCCAAATCCCCAGTTGATCAACGGTCTATTGTAATGTTAGCTAACATTCTTTGCTGCAGTACCAATTTTAGTGAAACTCCACAAACTTACTAAGCATGTTAACAACATTTTCATCCAAATCATTAATGTATAAGACAAACAGAAGCACTGATCCCTGCGGCACACTAATTGGACACAGCACCGATCCCTGTGGTATACTACTGGTCACAGACATCCAATCTGAAAAGGAACCTTCCACCACTACCCTCATCAATCTATGCATGGTGTTTGTAACATTAAAGTAACTGGTAAACACAGATAGAATAGCCTTGCTCACATCCTGTTACAAGAAATCAATCTATTTACCATTTTTAATTCAAGTATAGGATTTTTACCTTGTTGTCATGAAACATCCTTCTGTGGTTGCCCTTCACAAGGACAGCGTGACTTCTTGTAACCATTTTAAAATATGGATCGCCTTAGAATTACAGAAATAACCAAAAGCACGATGGCGCAGCGGTAGAGTTGCCGCATCACAGTGCTGGGTTTGATCTAGACCATGGGTGCTGTCTGTGCAGAGTTTGCACGTGACTTGTGTGAGTTTTCTCCGGGAGCTCCGGTTTCCTCCCACACTCCAAAGACGTGCGGGTTTGTAGGTTAATCGGCTTCGGTAAAGATTGTAAATTGTCCCTAGTGTGTGTAGGATAAGTGTTAATGTGTGAGGATCGCCAGTTGGCATGGACTCGGTGGGCCGAAGGGCCTGTTTCTGTGCTGTATCTCAAAACTAAGAACTAAACTAACATTTTAATCAGAGCAGGTGCACACGGTAGAATGAAGATCATTTTCCACAAACAATTAAATGGCCTGAATTTGATATATCCTCCAGCATTGATCATTTGGCATGAGCCCTGTGCTGCAGACTTCATGAAGAACAGTCTGAACTAAAGAGTGGTGGAGAGTGGGAGTGGAGTGTGAACAGAAGCACAGTAGAAGTGGGAGCTGACAGTCAGCATTGGCTGAGGTGAGGAAGTAAGTCTATGAAGTCTCATCTAGAGAGGCATTATTTAATCTTGTTTGCCCTGGGAGTAGCCAGCGATGACACTCCTTAGACCCCAACACACATTTCTCCTCACAATAGTCCAAGGGAACCTTCCATGAGCAATGGCATCTTTTGCCGTGCATCTTATGCTAATATTACACCAGAAGCATGAGTGTGAATTGTAACTGACCAAAAATCCAGGAACAACACATTGCATTTCAGAAAAATCAATGACTTTCAGACACGGACTGATAGACTACACTATCTGTCCATATTTCTACATCCTAAATCCAGGGGCCATTCCTATTATTCTACACAATAAAAATCAGACATGCAACTGGATACTTCATAATTCAATATAAATAAAATATTTAAAAATACTTTTAACATCAAAAATATAGCAATATTTGCAGATTAGTAGCAGCGCCCCAAATTCGATCCTGACCTCTGGCAGATTTGGACCATGTGGCATCCTTTGGGTGCTGCGGTTTCCTCCCACATCCCGAATGCATGCAGGTTATTTGCCAGTGAGGATTGTCCCTAGTGTGCAAGTGAGTACTAATATCTGGGGGAAGTTGATGAGAATGTAGATGGGAAATAAAAAAGGGGATTAATGTAGAATGAGAGTTAATGGATTTTGGATGGTCAGTGTCGAACTGTGGGCCGACAGGCCTGTTCCTATGCTGTGTCAATGAATGACTTTATAACTCTATGACAATTGCTAGTCTTAGTCATTTACTTTACAGACCAAGAGTTTATTCATAGATTAATTGGGTTATGGGGAGAAGGCAGGAAAATGGGGTTAGGACGGGGAGATAGATCAGCCATAATTGAATGGCGGAGTAGACTTGATGGGCCGAATGGTCTAATTCTGCTCCTATCACTTATGATATTACAATTTGAATGTAATATTTCTTGCCCTCATATTGAACTCCATTCTACATTCTATTAATAATCAATTGAGATTTTCCTTACCACTTTGCTGCTCTGGGCTTCCTTCAACCAAATCCAGTTGAGTGGAACATACTGACCACTTCCGCAAGTTAAACTAACTTGGTCGCCAGTTGAACGTGTTAAACTCACACTTTTGGCCCAAAGAGGAGGAACTGAGGAGAAACAAACAAACCAGTATGTAGGTTATTATAGGACCTGGACTAAAGCAACACACAGAATTAGTCACTCTTGAAGATGATTTGTCCAGCAGTTCATGAAGGGCCTTGTTGTCTTATTTTAATAGCAAATGGATTAGTGCCTCACAAACTTGGTACTTCCCAAAATGTTTTGCAGTCGATCAATTCTTCTTTTCTTCAACATAATCCATTTGGAACTGTATGAATGCACAATATATGCCTAGAATAAAACAATCCAACTGTTGATGCTGGACTCCTGTGTAGAACACAAAGTCCTGAAGCAACTCCAAAACTCCCCCACCTGTTTTTTCCCCTCTCCTCCCTGTGCCCCACATGATGCTTATGGGTGTTTCCGTAAATAAAGGATACCAACCTGTGACATGGGTGGCCAAATTTGAAAGTTTATTAAATCATAATGAAATACCGCAGGATTAAAAATGGGCCTTTCTAAATTGACCGGCATTTGACCAAAATGTAATATTTCCAATATTTGAAAAAAAAGGAGAAAATAAAATTATTTATAAAACATATAAGACATATGGGACACTTACTAATTTTGAAGCTCCCTTACAAAATGTCGGCACCTAACCCACCACGAGGCCCGCAGTTCACGTCAGAGACATCATAATTGTGTTGTTTGATTTTTTTTTTAAATCGCGACAAATGCAAAAAAAACCTGCTATAGCACTATAAATAGCATTGACGATGCTAAAGGGCAACAGAATGAGAAATCGCGATAATAGGTGAGAAAATTAGATTTTTATTTCATGATTTTAAGTTCTATTCATTATTAAGTATTTCAATGGAAAACTCAAACACAAAATATAAACAATAAAAAAAGAAACAATAAATATTCTTTGAATGGTATGTTGGCATTCATGGATGGTATGTTGGCATTCATGGTATGTTGGTATGGTATGGAATGGTATGTTGCCATTCATAGCAAAAGGATTTGAGTACAAGAGCAGGGAGGTTCTACTGCAGTTGTACAGGGTCTTGGTGAGGCCACACCTGGAGTATTGCGTACAGTTTTGGTCTCCTAATCTGAGGAAATACATTCTTGCCGTAGAGGGAGTACAGAGAAGGTTCACCAGACTGATTCCTGGGATGGCAGGACTTCCATATGAAGAAAGACTGGATAGACTCGGCTTGTACTCGCTGGAATTTAGAAGATTGAGGGGTCATAGAGACTTACAAAATTCTTAAGGGCTTGGACAGGCTAGATGCAGGAAGATTGTTCCCGATGTTGAGGAAGTCCAGGACAAGGGATCACAGTTTAAGGATAAGGGGGAAGTCTTTTAGGACTGAGATGAGAAAATCGTTTTTCACACAGAGAGTGGTGAATCTGTGGAATTCTCTGCCACAGAAGGTAGTTGAGGCCAGTTCGTTGGCCATATTTAAGACGGAGTTGGATGTGGCCCTTGTGGCTGAAGGGATCAGGGGGTATGGAGAGAAGGCAGGTATAGGATACTGAGTTGGATGATCAGCCATGATCATATTGAATGGCGGTGCAGGCTCGAAGGGCTGAATGGCCTGCTCCTGCACCTAATTTCTATGTTTCTATGTTTCTATATAAAAACAGTTACTCTGCTTTTAATTCACACATTTAACACGGGACCAAATTGACACTGCTCTCACATTCTGCTGCAAAAACTTGGAGCATCAGAAAACCATCTAATCGGGTGATAAATGATAAAAATCATAAGCATAATCAGAATTTGGCTTATGTAGAGTTATTTAATTGCAAGATTAATATAATCCTTCTGGTATATTTGCCTAAGGATCTGATGAAATCCTGCTAAAACAAAATGTAATAAAAAAGGCACGAAAACACAGGGACATATCTGATATTTTTCTTTGTAAAAACAGATGTATTTATTTTTGCTTCATCTCATTATTTTGATCTATACACCTAATACTACTTAAAATACAGGATATGAAAAAAATGGGAATATTACATATAAACCAGGAAAATAACCTGGAAGTTTGGAGACCTTCAGTTCCACTACTGAGTCCTGTATTTACGGAAACACCCATATCAATTTCTCCCTTTCCCATCACTTCCTTACCTTCCACCTATATTCCTTCCACTGGTTTCATTTTTTCACACTTGTTCTCTCATAAAACATAGAACAGTACAGGACTGAACCACCACCACCCCTGGCAAGGGCCTTCAGGCTCCCATCACAATCTCCATTAAACTTTCCCTCTCTCACCTTATAGATATGGCCTCAAGTGATGGACATTTCCGCCCTGGGAAAAAGGTTCTGACCATTTATTTTATCTATGCCTCTCAAAATGTTATATACTTTTATCATCTCCCGTCGACCACCGATGTTCCAGAGAAAACAACCAGTAGCATTGTGACCTGGTGAGTCCTAAGGCACTACTAGGTCAGGCAAAAAAAGTTAAGTAAGTTAATCGAGGCTGACTTTGTACTACTAACTGTGGGTCTTAACCAGGACTTGCAGTAAGATCCATCATTGTGTAATTGATATATTAAGTATGAACTGAGAACTGAAAAAACCTATTACGCCATTGCAACTTGTAATCGATGCAGATATATCAAATGTTTTATTTAAACTAAAAAATATGCAATGAATAGAGCTAAGAAGGCAAAAGCTTGGAAAACCCAGGTTAAGAGCAAGCATTTGTGAATATTGGGAAGCTCTCTTTTATGACATATAAAACTCACTTTGAACTTCAAACCTGCCTTCTGTTTTTGGGTCTGTGTCAAAGATACAAGAATAGTTTCCAGCATCACTGCCATTCTGAAAATCAAACCTGCAATCACAAACCATGACAGTTACTTACGTTAAACCCCCTAATTATTATTACACACAAGATATTTATCCTACTCTTATAATGTAATAGTGTAATGTTTTATTAATTTGTAATAAAAATCTATAAACACAATTATAAAATCCATTGCATCTGGAATCTATTATTGTTTTACAAGTATGACAATTTCCCTGAACATGTTTTTTTCGATCAACTTGTTAAACAAAATTCTTGTGCTTGACTGGATGTAGACCCTTTCAGAATTTTAATAGTGAATGAGCAAGAAAAAAATGCAAGGAAATTGTGGCTAGATATAATACATAAGTAAATTTGAAAGATGCTTATGTGGCACAAGCTTTTGGTAAGATTTTTTTAGTTCCATGCCATAATATTATAAATTAATATGCCTATACGATAAGTGTACAATTTACTGAGGGATATTCAATCTAGATATGATTGGCTGGATGGCATACAAATATTCACATTTAGCAAAACTATCTTTTTTTTGCATCAGTTGAATACATTGTTTCAAATACATAAATTCCCAAACTGTATATCAATTCTCATTTGATTCATTCCAGCATGCATTTCTTCTGCAGCTTAAATTGTGGATTGCTGCTGAATCTATCAAAACTGTTAATTTAAAAAGCAAGTTGTGTTTCCTCTTCTTCAATAGCCCTACAGGATCAAGATGTGGAAATGAAAGATTTTGACACAGGTAGGGCAAGTCATGCTAGACGGGTTGGGCAAGCAGGTAGTTGCAATGTTGCATAAAACAAAATGTTAAAAATACATAGAAATGAACCTTCAATTAGCAGTATCAAACTTGTAATGTCATGGTATTGTAAATAACATTTACATTTGCACTGATGATTTTTACAATACCATGGGTATATCTATTTGAATCATTTTCTTCAAAACTTACTCTTCAAGTATAACCATGACGTACGTGCATGGTAGCTAGAAAAGAGAAATAATAATAACTGTGAAAGAAGTGCAGGGAGGAGGTGCCACCTTGTGGAACAGATAGGGAAAGATACTTAAAGGAAATTGCTTCATCTTTGGCAGATGGTAGAATTAAATAAAGTTGATAAACATAATAATTGTGCAAAATAAAAGAAGTCACTGCTTTTTTCCCATTTTGACTTATTTCCCAGAATTTCAAAATCCTATCATTAAATGTGAAATTGTTTGCATGCCAATTAAGCTTTGGTTTTAATACAAATTAAAATAAAATTAATGGCCACATTAGTAAATGATTTGAATATAGATCTGTTGCTGAGAACTTTATACCATTAGATAGTTCAGATCATACCACCCAAGTTGAAGAATTTTGTTCAATTCATCAGACAAACCTGGAATTAAAAAATGATTATCATGGTTGGTCATCTCCAAAAGTGACTACATTTTCACAAAAATAAACATTTACTTCATAAATTCCCTCCAGGGAAAGAAATCTGCTCATCTGCTCTCGCCTTTGGTCGACTCCAGATCAGTTCACGAGTGTTCACGTCGCTGCCCTGTTTCCACCAATCTTTCCACCACCACGCACAAGAGCACAAGAAGTGACAAGACAGACATCATTGTAGCAGATGCCGAGAAGTGTGTTCAGCTCTGGCTGAACAACTTCTAACCTTGTGTGTGGCCTGGATAAGGAGAAGAACTGCCCTTGGAAGTGGCCTAGGACATCCTTCAGTTCGTGGAACTGGTATAATTAGAAATAACTGCAGACCTTGCCAGTCATGTTAACGTATGATGAATTAGTACATGAGAAAAAACACAACAAGAATTGTTGTAAACACATACATTTTATTGAGATATTGAATGCAGCACAGACTGGCATTCTGCTAGTGCAGGTAATCATTACTTATCAAGCCTTACAACCTTTAAGATTATTTACCTTTAATGATTCTATTAAATCTTACGCAATAGCTGGGAATGTCATCACAATATTTTCATGTGTCTTAATTTTGTGTCGTTCCACAATTTTAGGAGCATTCATTGTGACACTGTAATTTTATTGTATTAGTAATTATCAGTGGATATATTCATGTGAACTTGAGAGTAAATATAGTAATATTATTGTACAAATACTTAACATGCCCCAAATGGCGCAGAACTCCTGGCAGTAAAGACTGTAATTTTTCCAGAACTGCAGATGCTGGAAAAATCAAAGGTAGACATAAAAGCTGGAGAAACTCAGCGGGTGAGGCAGCATCTATGGAGCGAAAGGAATAGGCGATGTTTCGGGTCAAGACCCTTCTTCAGACTGATATCGTTGGGGAGGGTGGGAAAAAGGAAGGAAGAAGCGGAGACACTAGGCTGAGGGAGAACTGGGAATTGAAGGGGAAGGAGGGAGAAAGCAAAGACTACCTAAAATTGGAGAACTCAATGTTGATACATCTGGGGTGTAAACTACCCAAGTGAAATATGAGGTGCTGTTCCTCCAATTTGCGGTGGGCCTCACTCTGGCCATGGAGGAGGCCCAGGATGGAAAGGTCGGAATCAGAATGGGGGGAGTTGAAGTGCTGAGCCACTGGGAGATCAGGTTGGTTAGTGCAAACCGAGCGGAGGTGTTGGATGAAGCGATCGCCAAGGTCTCACCGATGTAGAGCAGTTGACACTTGGAACAGCGGATGCAATAGATGAAGTTGGAGTAGGTGCAGGTGAACCTCTGCCTCACCTACTTTCTCCCTCCTTGCCCTCATTTCCCAGCTTTCCCTCAGCCTACCTCTGCCTCACCTCTTCCTTTCTATTTCCTGCCCACCCACCCCCAACATCAATCTGAAGAAGGGTCTCCGACCTGAAACATCGCCTATTCCTTTGCTCCATAGATGCTGCCTCACCCGTTGAGTTTCTCCAGCTTTTTGTCTACCGTAATTTTTTCAATACTCACTGTTTCGACTATATAAACATAGAAACAGACTTCCGGTGGCGTCAATGGAGTGCTGAGAGGTGCTGCAGTTTAGCTCCGCTCCCGAAGAATGCCTTAATGTGCTAAAATATGAGTTTGAAGACGGGGGAGTTCTAAAAATAACTACCGGAGCTGTTATTTAATTGTGTAAAAGGAGTTATCAGAAATCCTGCTGATAACGGGGTTTTCTGATACTTTTATATGCACAAGAAGAATTCCAACAGATAACGGCAGTTTTAAATGAAAAAAGGGAATCCTCATCAGAAGCCTGCAAAACCTGCTGCAAGACCTGCTACAGGACTCTACCTGAAAAACCTTGGTAAAACTCCTCAAACATCAGCTGAAAGCTCAGAAGAAGAAGCTGATTCTCGAAGTCCTACAGAAATGACTCCAAAGGAAGGACAGATAGAGCAATTGGAACAATCGGTAAGAACTTCAGTCACTAAAGACATTTCTAAGTTGATACAAGAATGGAACGCCACACTGGACAAAAGTATCTCTAAAAAAATTAAACATGGTAATGAGGAAGTGATGCTGAAAATTGATAACAAATAAATGTGTTGAAGAAATTGAGGGGGATTTAAACAAGAAAATTAAGTGGGTTGAAAAGGACTGTAACAAGAAGTTTGATTCAATTCTCAAGACTACTGCAAAATATGATTTGGTTATGGAAGAAATGGAAAATACGATGACTGAGATGTCTAAGGAGATAAAGAGACTGAGAAAGGAGCAAGAAAGTACTGGGGGGTAACTTGCCAAAATGAATGATAAATGACTAGACTTGGAAGCAAGATCGAGAAGGCAGAATTTAAGAATAGTTAGAGTAAAAGAGGGAAGGGAAAGTGGAAAAAACCCTCGGGAGTTCGCTGCCAACTTACTTAAACAAGTATTTAAACTGCCTGAAAACCCGAGAATAGACGTGGCTCACTGGGTTCGTCGCAAGGCTCAAGCATGCTCAGCTGCCCCCCCAAGACAGATCATAGTTAAATTTCACGACGTCTCTGCTCTGGAAGAAATTATGAAACTGATTCCATTTGGATCGAATTTGACGTTTGAAGAGGATAACCTAAGATTCTTTCGTGACTATCCAGTTGAAATTTCTAAAAAGAGGGACATGTTCACAAAGACAAGAATGATTTTGAAAGGAATCACTGGTGTAAGATATGGAATAATGTATCCTGCAAAGATGAGAATTACTTATAATTCTGTTGAATGTCCCATCACGGATCCAGAAGAGGCATTTAAATATGCACAAGATATCGTAAAGGAGGTCGACTGATTATCAGGAGTCGGTCTCTCATAATATTACAGAGGAGAAGCGGCGAAGATAAGACTTTTTAATAAAAAAGCCTGCTCTTGTTAAGATGGTGGATTCTTCCACGAGGCGATAGCTAGACACTTTATCTCTGGAATGTTAATTCAAGGTCGAACTCTATGTTTCACTCTGAATGAAGGACGTGGAAAACAAGTGAAGCCGAGGTGGAAAACAAACGGAATTTGGGAATACGAAAAAATAATACTAATGGACTTGTATACAAAAAATTATGACTTAAGAAACATACAATTATATACTAACATAAAACAATGAACTAACAGAACTAACTCAACAACAATAACCCACTACTATGTAATATTGATGTACAGTGTAATAATGACTGACCCCCCCTAAGGGGGAAAGGGGGGTTTATCTCACAATGCTAATTAACTCCTAAGTATGATAATGAGTTAAATATGATCGATATGCATTAACAATATACCAACAAATTTAATGGATATAGCAGATCTAGTTTAAGCTTTGCGGAACGGAGGGGGGGAGGAGACTTAGATACTTGGAAACTATCCAAGGGTCTGAATCTGGTTAACCCCTTGGAACCTGCTGTTGTCTAATATAAAAGAATGGGACTTAATTGTGGAGTGAAAATGTAATAATTGTCAGTATATAGACATACACTGGTATATAACTAACATAGTTACAGGTATATTTTAGCGTATATTTAATGTTAGATTTTTTGAAGATGCATTTGAATAGTTAGATTTGAAATGCGTTTTATCTTATATATATTTTTCAATTTTGAACCGGCCTTTCTTCCTTTTAATAATAATTGGTCAAGGGGGCAGAGCGGAATGTATAACAACATCTATGGAAGTCTACAAGAACTTACTTACCACCTTTAGGTGGTTTCTTTTTTATAATATTTTTTAGATATTATATTATCACTTTTTGTTTTTCAATTACCTTTTCACCACTTTACACTTTCTGGTCTTTTTTAAGGTCTATTTTGAAGGGGAGATGCCAACAAAATTTAACAGCTGTGGATGACCACCCATCACCTAGAGTTCTGAGGTACTTGGTTGCACCATAAGACTTAAGGATATTAACATGATTTACAATGCAAGATGATAAACAAAAGAAAACTGGAGGAATCACGTTTTGTAGCTGGAATATAAGGGGCGCGAATGAACCAATTAAAAGGGGTAAGATTTTTGCCCAATTAAAAGCACTATATTCTGACATAATTTTTTTACAGGAAACACATTTGAAATATCAAACACAGATAAGACTGAAGGCAAATTGGATTGGGCAAACATACTACTCTTCATAATGGCTTTAGTAATGAATTCTATAAAAGATTCTACGAGATAATTTCACCATGCTTACAAAATGTATATATACGTGGTTTTAAAGAAAATATACTACCGGAAACACTAACCGAGTCAACTATTACACTTAAAGCTAAAAAGGTGGAATCGCATGTAGATAGGGTGGTAAAGAAAGCCTTTGGTGTGCTGGCCTTTATAAATCAGAGCATTGAATATAGGAGTAGGGAAGTAATGTTAAAATTGTACAAGGCATTGGTAAGACCAATTCTGGAGTATGGTGTACAATTTTGGTCGCCTAGTTATAGGAAGGATGTCAACAAAATAGAGAGAGTACAGAGGAGATTTACTAGAATGTTGCCAGGGTTCCAGCAACTATGTTACAGAGAAAGGTTGAACAAGTTAGGTCTTTATTCTTTGGAGCGCAGGTTAAGGGGGACTTGATTGAGGTCTTTAAAATGATGAAAGGGATAGACAGAGTTGACGTGGATACGTTTTTCCCATTGAGGGTAGGGAAGATTCAAACAAGAGGGCATGACATGAGAATTAAGGGACAGAAGTTTTGGGGTAACGTGAGGGGGAACTTCTTTACTCAGAGGGAGGTGGCTGTGTGGAATGAGCTTCCAGCAGAAGTGGTGGAGGCAGGATCGATTTTAACATTTAAGAGTAAAGTGGATAGGTATATGGACGTGAAGGGAATGGAGGGGTATGGTCTGAGTGCAGGTAGATGGGACTAGGGGAAAACAAATGGTCGGCACGGACTGGAAGGGCCGAGAGGGCCTGTTTCCGTGCTGTAATTGTTATATGGTTATATGGTTAAAAATGTAATATGGGAGAGAATTTTATCTCATGGGTAAAATTATTATATGACAAGCCGACGGCTAGAATACTGACCAATAACATATTATCCCCGAAAATTCCAATTATCAAGGGGCAATAGACAGGGGTGTGCACTGTCTCCCCTGATATTTGCATTTGTGATAGAGAAAGTATAAGAAGTCATCCGAATATTTATGGATAGAATACCAAACGCTCAAATAATAAAATGTCATTATATGCAGATGACATTATTATACATTACAAATTCGCAAATTAGCATACCAAATATATTAAATTTAATAGAGGAATTTGGTTCCTTTTCAGGATATAGAATAAATTAGAATAAAAGCGAAATTATGACGATAAAACTTCAAGAGTCGACACATCTGTTGAAATTCCCTTTTAGAATTGCAACAAAAAAATTCAAGTATTTGGGTATCTAAATTACTAGAAAATATAAATCATTATTTAACGAAAACTACATGCCTTTATTAACTAAATTGAATGTGTTGATTAAATTCTGGAAAACATTGCCGATGCCCTTAATAAGCAGAATAAATGCTATAAAAATGATCTTTTTACCATAACTGCTGTACCTATTTCAATCATTACCAATATATTTACCAAAAAAATTATTTTGTTTTACATACTATACACAAAGTATGCAAAGAGTTGCCACGTGCTGACAAGGTTACGAAATATTCATTACAGTCCCCAATGCTCTCTCTTTGTTCTTGGTGCAACCCCCCCATTTCCCGTGATTCCTGGACCACAAGAGTCTGAGAGGCGACCTTATAAAGATATATAAATTGATTAGCATAGTCTTTTTCCCAGCGTAGGGGAGACTAAAACTAGAGGGCAGTGATTTAAGATAAGAGGGGAACGATTTAAAGGGGACCTGATGTCCCCTGCAGATGATACAATAATAGGTGGAAGGGCAGGTAGTGTAGAGAAAGCAGGGACTCTGAAGAAGGACAGACAGGTTGGGAGAGTGGGCAGAGAATTTGCAGATGGAATATAATGTAGCAAATGTGGAGTCATGCATTTTGGTAGTAGGAATAAAGGCATAGACTATTTTCTAAATGGGGAGAGAATCCAGAAATCGGAGGGACTTTGGAGTGCTGGTGCAGGATTCCCAAAATTTAATCTGCAAGTCGAATCGGTAGTAAAGAAAGCAAACACAATACTAAGATTTATTTCAAGAGGGCTTGTATACAAAAACAGGGATGTAATGCTGAGGCTCCATAAGGTGCTGGTAAGCTACATTTAGAATATTGTGAGCAATTTTGGGCATCATATCTGAGGAAGAATAGTAAGATTAAACGAGAACTTACCAGTTTGAAGTTTGATCCTTATTTTATGAGGAGTTACGATGAGGGATTACGTGAAGAAGCCCCGCCAGAGCGCATGCTTGTCATACTTCAAAGCAGCAGCATGAAAACACAGAAACCCAATAGCCGAAGTAACATAGTAAGGCTTTTAGAAGACTAGAACTACCAGATGATCCTTTAGATTATGAGGGTGGGAGCGGAAGGCACGTAATCCCTCATAAAATCGTAACTCATCGTAACTCCTCATAAAATAAGGATCAAACTTCAAACTGGTAAGTTCTTGTTTACTCTTACTATTTTACTTCGGAGTCACGTGAGTGACTACGTGAAGATTTCAAAGCTCTGTGATTTCATGCCGCAGATACAGTTCCATACGACACACTGCCTTGGTTGACACAGGATAACCAAATAATGTATCAAACATTGTTTAATTTATACAATAAATGTCTTAAACAATAACATTTTACACAACAGTAATAACCCCTTTTTCGCAGGGGAAATTACAAAGGAGAACTCAAAAAGAACCCAAAACAGCTTGCCCAATCTTTGCATTGCGAGGACAGGTTTGTCATAAACCCTAAAAGGTTCCTTAACTGGACTATTCTGCGGTGAGGATTTGGTGTAATGGCACGTCCTGCGCTTTGGCTGCGTACGTTGATGCCGCCCTGGTGGAGTGATTTAAACGCATCAGTGCGTTTAAATCACGTAAATCACTTAAATCACTCCAGCAAAATGCAAACCTGTTTCGATCATCTAGCAATAGCTTGTACTGACACCTTTGTATGAGGTTTTATGTGGCTGATGACCATCGCTGTTTCAGAGCCTCTGAGACTCTTGATGACCTTGATATTATTAGCTCAGATGCGTAATTACATATAGTCTTAGATCAATGGGTATATTTTAAGCTTATTTTAGTTCCAGCCATCCCTGGCCTGCTCTGTTTGATTAGATCGTATGCATAAAACACAATATCATCTACAGAAGAATGCATTCCAGTCATACCTTTTGCAATATTTGGACCCATAATGCTGCACCATGAACATGATCACTTTGAGCGTTAACTTCCTGAAAGGCAGAGATGTAATTGGAGCCCATTGCCAAAGCAGTGTGAGAACTATGCTCACATCCCAGATTTCTGAATATGTATGTCTGGGAGGGTTTTGTTAAAATACCTCCTATGAATTGGCCACCACTAGATGAGATCCGACAGAGTGTTGTCCAGACCCTTGCCCTAAGTAGGAGGACAAAGTACTTCTAGCACTATAAAGTGCACTATAGCTTAACTGCTCATCAAAATGCAATGTAGCCAGGAACTCCAATACATCCGGTATGCCTGCAACTTATAAGATATATTTAACTGTAAACAGGACATCTCCCATTTCTTAATATGAGATACATATTGCTTTTTAGTACTATCTCTCCAGACCATCGTAATCACATCGACGGTTCTACTCAATAGTCTGAGTCCCTGGAGCAGTCTGGTCAGAAGATACAAATCAATAAATTAATATGCTCATGTAAAAGGGAACTTTCCTCCTGTCCCAGTGTGAACCAACAAGTTACTGTAATTGGGATGATCATGAATGCTGTGTCATCCGTCTCAAACCAATGGGACCATGCTGTGTGGACCAGTTTAGAACCCACTAAACACCTAAGTGTAGTCATACTCTATTTTGGTGAGACATTGATTGAATGAGGAAGAAATGGGGAAGCTTAAGAACATACATCCCCAATGTAGCGAGAATGTATCCTCCGCTATTACCCCTAGATTTAGTTCCCATGCCGAATACAGGTACTGATAATTTAACCCAGATACAACAGATCTATGTCTGGCAATCCATACTAGCTAACAATGATTTTGAAACTTTTGGATTCTTAATTCATTTTATGTTTGTCATGGAATTTACATGACCTGGTGTCTGCAACTTTCGCATTATCTCTACCTGATAGGTAAATATCTGAGACCCAGATGTTCCTTGTAAAGCACCAGTGCCAGATGAGGCTAGGCAGACTGTTACAGAATAATGGCCTCATTCTACCCATGTGATTGATATGGTTACCAGCTGTGTTATTGTGAATCTGAAGCTGCACATGCAATCATGCTTTGTTGAGCAGAATTCTTTAGGCCATAGAATGCACCCAGCAATTCTACGCAGTTTACCCCAGCCTCTGCAGGGTTAATGCTTCTTTCACATTTTATCTGCTGTCCCAGCCAGACTTGATATCAGTGGCTCCTCATCCTGAAGCTCACATCAGTTTGTAAACTAAGGTTATTGAGTCAGAATGTCGTTAGTACACCACGAGACATTACTTACAATTTTGGCCGCAGCCAAAGTACTGTCATGTTAATTAACCAATGATGACCTCAAATAGCCAATCATTCTAAATGGTACTAATCTAAGTTTAATTAGATGGGTGAGGACCTAACCTCTCAACAGGTGTGTGGTAGCTGAATATTTATCTTTCAGATCTATGGCTGCCAATATAACACCCTTTTTTATCCCAGTTACAATACTGAAATTTTTATTTAAACCTTTTATACTGGACCTTAAGGGTTAAGTATGTTCCGGCCCAGAATGACTCGACACCCACCATCGTCCTTTTGGGTGGGGAATTGGACACAATTGTTAAGGCTGATATGCATCATCCACCTATAGAGTTAGTGGTATTGAACCCCAATACCAAACTATGTCTATTTTGTACGAGTGGATGTACTTCCGAGATACCTATTCGAGATCCCCGGATACAGTCCAATATTCACTTACTGTTTCATAATCTGAAAGGATATGGTTTTTGAGGTGGCATCCTGGCCTCAGTTTTAGTCTCATCGTCCAGGTATTCCCCTAGGTACTAGAGGATCTGCGCAAAGCTGTGAACTGTGGGTTGAGCGTAGGCTGGATATTTATTCGTAAATATTAAACTGTCAAATGGGTATAACTCCTGCTTCCACCAGTATTTTATATATTTATTTTTTTAGGTCTTTTGCAGCCTTAATTCATGCGCCCTCATGATGTGCTCCTTTAGAGCGATGCACAGTAAACAGGTGTTTGATATGTGAATTTGTTCCCCCATTATGAAGTCCTGGAACTGGTGAGGACCATTAATTTGCTGCCCAAATTGTCATCCCCGACTTCACCGGTATGGTAAATTGCTAACCACATCCGGGACACCTGGAGCGTGGCTCTTGTGCTTTGGTGTATACACATAAGCAGTGACACCAACTTCAGGGTCAGCATTCTATTGCCCTGGCTCTCCCGGCTGATGCACGGGAGATCACACACAGCCCTAAACGAGGTGCTGGTGTGATGGGTCCCTAAACTTCAGGGTCAGCAACCTACTGCCCTGGCTCTCCCGGCTAATGCTCACGAGAGATCATACACACAGCCCTGTCAACAGGAGCTTGTGGCGCGGCTCTCCCGTAGTGAAAAAGTTCGGTGTCAGCAACCCATTGACCCGAACTAGTCTGCCCTTTGCCACAGGGAGACCTTGAGCAGCCCTCTCCTAGGCGCTGCTGGCACGGCTCTCCCGTAGGCCGGCATTTTCACACATGAAGCAGCCCTATGCAGGCGCTGCTAGCGCGGCTCTCCGTAGGCCAGCGCTGTGACAGATAAGGCGTCAGTAGAACACTGACCCGTCCTGGTCTCCCCCACCAGCAGGGAATCCTTGACCAACCCTGTCCCAGGCGTTGCCGGCGCCGCCTCTCGTAGAGGCCGGTGCTTTTTTACATGAAGCAGCCCTGTCCTAGGCGCTGCTAGCGCTGCTCTCCCATAGGTCGGCACTTTTACACATGAAGCAGCCCTGTCCCAGGCGCTGCTGGCGCGGTTCTCCCGTAGGCCAGCGCTGTGATAGATTTGGCGTCAGTAGCACACTGACTGTCGTAGAGGCTGGCTCTTTATTCCCGTAAAGCAGCCCCGTTCCAGGCGCTGCTGGCGCGGCCTGTCCCATGGTCCCTCGCTATTATAGTGGAGTCTCACTAATTTGGTAGTGTGAATTTGTAAAAGGTGAAATACCCTTATTATCGAAGAGGAACTCTTGCAGCCCGACTCACATGAGTTCCAATAGGGCTGCACAAGTTCTCTCTCCCTCCAATTTAACTCCATGCCTGGGGCACCGTGTCTGTGAGTCACTGACCGACTGTCAGCGACTCTAGCATTATTTAAACTGCTTTGTCAGTGGCTGTTATCTGGAAACCCGATCTTTTTGCCGGCTATCCACTTCTGAGGTCGGACTGGGTTTCCCCCCCCCCCCCCCCCCCCCCCCCATAGTCGGCTTAGGCATCGGACCTCCGACAAATCCGGCAGGAAACCTCTGTAAAGAGAGGCTCCTGCTCGTACAGACAATGCTGGTAAGTAAAAACACTTACCTTCTAGGTCGAAACTTAGCGCCGGCAGGAGCATCGCCCCACCAGTCCGGTGCTTGCCAATGCGTCTGACGTAATGACAAGCATGCGCTCTGGCGGGGCTTCTTCACATAGTCACTCTCATGACTCCACGTGACTCAGAAGTAAAATGTGCTTCTCTGGAGAGGGTTCAGAGGAGGTTTACAAGAATGTTCCCAGGAATTAGTAAGTTAACCTATGATGAGCATTTGTTGACTCTGGGCCTGTACTCGCTGGAGTTTAGAAGAATGAGAAGGGACCTCATTGAAACATACAGCGTAGTGAAAGGCTTGGATAGAGCAGATGTGGAGAGGATGTTTTTACTAGTGGGAGAGGTCATAGCCTCAGAAAATAAGATGTTCTTTTAGGAGAAATGTATTTAGTCAGAGGGTGGTGAATCTGTGGAATTATTTGCTGTGGAGTCCAAGTGTGGATATTTGTAAGGCAGAGATATATATGGATTCTTGATTAGTACAGGTATCAGAGGTTATGGGGCGCAGGCAGGAGAATGGGATTGGGGGAAAGAGATAGATCAGCCATGATTGAATGGCAGAGTAAACTTGATGGGCCAAATGGCCTAATTCTACTCCTATCACTTATGACCTTATGATCTTTTGAGGGGCACTAAGGGTGATAGACAATGCTTTTATTTTGTTGGTACTTGCACCTATAAAGAGTTAAAAAGTAGCTTGATGCACTGCAGTGAATTCTATTGCATGAGCTGTCATTTGCATACAGGCTCATTTTTGTTACCAACAAAAGGAATGACGGTGAATATATAGAACATGCTCCTGTGGTAGTAGTGGAGCCGCATGCCATTACAATGCTTAGAAGACATTTAGAGAGGTACTTGAATACTGAGGGTTTAGAAGGATATGGACCAAATCCAACCAAATGGGGCTATGATGATGATACTTTATTGTCACTTGTACCTAACTAGTGCAATTAAATTATTTGTTTTTACATACAAAGTACACTATAGAGTCGCCACAAGAGCGCCGACAAAGTTACAAAAGGTACTCATTCCTTCTTCGTTCCCACCATGTCGGGTTCCTCTTGGTTCTCGGCGATGCGGCCTCTCTACCTTGGCCCGTCCACGTCCTTGGCCCGTCTTGACATCCAAGGATCTGTCCTCGGCCCGACTCCATCCTCAGCCTGACTTTGTTCGTGACTCCGATCGAACCACGTGGCTCCATCCCGACCGTGAGGCTCCGTCCCGACCCATCTACTTCGACCATCTCGCTCGCGCTGGCTTCTCTGTAGGCCGTGGAGGGAATATAGGGCCTTCTCGGAGGGAGTGGCCGGCCTGCTGCTCGCCGGATCGGTTGGTTACACAGTCAACATGTTGGGCTGAAAGAACTATTTCTATACCATTTAATTCTTTGACTATGTAATATTGGATTAGGCCCGTGGAAAATTATAATTATAGCTCAACTGCCTCGTTTTCCCCAAATAAGCTAATTTTTCAATTGTTGATCTTAGTTCCACTGAAGAACATTGTAAAATTGCATGTTAGCTTAAATAATTAACGATAATTTTTACATTTGGAATATTTCAGCCGCTTCTAAACTCCATTCCATTTCGAGTATTTTTTTGTGCAGTGAGTAAATTGAATTATATTCAATTTAAAAAAAAATTCTGTTTTATCCTTTGCGTTCTTTTTGTCTGCCGTATGTTGGATGCCCTTATAAATGGCAACGCGATCAAAGTGCTGGTAGTAACCCAATAGCTCTAGAACCCATTAAAGTATTGTGTCTCGCAACATAAGCTGCATTATAACGCAATGGCAAAGTCTCGGCTATTAATTCCCTCACTGAGGTGTGACCCATTCAAATGAACAAATCAATTATTAAACCAGTACAGTAACATTACAGATGACGGTACCTCCTCCAAAAAAGAATGACAACTTTAAATTTAACTACTTCCTTGGTCTTCTATCAGCTTGTCTACTTACTCGTGAGATAAGGAAGCCTCTTTCTGCCCTGACACAACTTCCTCATTGCCAATCTCATTGCCATCTTTTTTCCAGATTCCAATTGTTGGAGATCCTTTTGTTGTTACAATTGTCAAATTGCAGGACAGTCTGATCTTTGTGGCCATTGTGATATTCATCTTCTTTGTTTCATTGAATCCTGAAAAAGTGTAATTAAAAAAAAAATGTTTTAATCTTAATTAAAAAACCTAAAATTCCAACAGCAAAGTATCCACTTAATCAAGAAGGTCACTGAGGTAGATTTCTATGAATGGAAGGAATAAAATGTTCGCTAATTTAAATAGATATTGAAGTGAATACAAGCCCATGCTAATTCAGAACCAGCATTGACTGTCTGGAAGATTTTTTTTTTTTTTTAATGCAACTTCATTCATTTTTAATGGCAATTTACTGCAATATCTTGAAAAATTCAAACAAGCGAACATGTTTCCGATTTACTCTGTGCTTTGGGACTACAGATGAATAGCAACAGGGGTATGACTCCAACATCTCCTTCCAATCTACATAAAATGAATTATGATTTGAAAGGTAAGAGGCTTCCTGATTTATTTTACATTTAATCAATTGTGATACCCTTCACAAAAAATATGAGCAGAAGAGTGTATCCCTGACTCCACATCCAGCAGTGGCCATGAGGAATTATAACTAGTATTGGTTTATTATCATGTGCACTGAGTTACAGCAAAAAGCGTTGCATGCTATCCAGTCAAATAATGCTATACAAGAGTACAATCATGCCATACACAAGTACAATAGGTAACTAGACTAAGTGGGACCCTTTGGGTCCCTGTCACACATGAGGCTTGGTCCCCCAACACAATATTCCATCACTCATCCATAGCCCCCATCTGCACAGGCGCAACTCATCTCCCCTCATCCCTAGCACTCTCTCCCCCTCCTCTTCACCCTGACTCTTCTACCCCCTCTCCTCCCCTCCCCAAACTCCTCCCTCACCTCTCTTTCCCTCTCCTTTCCCCTACCCTCAGTCACTCCCTCCCTCCCTCTACTCCCCTCCCTACCCCCTTCCCTCCCTTACCTCCCCCTACTCCTCACCTCCCATACCCATCCTCACCTCCCCCACTGCCCTCCTCTCCCTCTACTCACTCACTACCTCCCTAATTCCCCCCTCCTCCACTCCCCCATCCTCTCCCTCCATCCCCTCTCCTCCCCCACTCACCCTGCCCGGGAACTCAGGGTTGCCGCTCCTCTCCCTACTTGCTGCCCCAGAGGAGCCTCAGCCGTCGGCACGGATCCTCAGCTCGGCCCGGAGCACCAGCAGTTATGCGGGGGGGGGGGGGGGGGGGGGAGAATTTGGAGAAAAGATGGGGGAAGAGCTGTGGAGGAGAGGGGGGTGTCACGGGGGAGGGGGCTGGAGCCAGCGAGGGGGACCAGTAGGGAAGGGGCAGGGGCATTGTGGGGCATTGCATGGCGGTGTGTTTGGGACTCACAGCGGGTGCTGGACGCTCTCCTCCACCAGGATCAGACTCTCCGCTTTCCATTTGGCGACATCTCCGACTTCGGGCCGGGCTGGGCCGCTTCCAGTCCCTCCGAAAATTGTGTCCGGGTTGCAGACTTCTGCCGGCCACCCACAGCTCCAGTAAAGATGCAATGGCGCAGGAAGGGGCAGACCGTCCCGGGGAGTGACAGGAGAAGCGACCAATCCATGCAGCGTTGACTGGCAGGAGAGGAGATCAATCTGTGCATGAGCAGTTTTATGATTTTTAAACCTCTCTAACTTTTACAACATACTACCGATTAGAATGAAACTTGGCGCACCCGCAGCACAGGAAAATGGCGAGTGAGCTGACGAAAAGCGTAGCGCCATCGCGTACCATTTTTGCACAAATAGAAAAAACCGCACAAACCGGAAGAGCACAAGATCAGAGTTTTAGTTATGTACTATACCAAGGGGGACCCATCGGGTCCGGTCCCCTCAACGAGCAGTTGCGGGGGGGGTGGTGGGCTGTGGCGTCACACACATCCTAATCACCCCCTACACACAAACCACCACCCTTGATATTATATTAATATTACTTGTAATGAATTCATACATATACGAGATTGATCCCTGGGATGGCGGGACAGTTATCTGAGCAAAGATTGAAAAGACTAAGCTTGTATTCACTGGAGTTTAGAAGGATGAGGGATTATAGAAACATATAAAATTATAAAAGGACTGGACAAGCTAGATGCAGGAAAAATGTTCCCAATGTTGGGTGAGTCCAGAACCAGGGGCCACAGTCTTAGAATAAAGGGGAGGTCATTTAAGACTGAGGTTGGAAAAAAAAATGTTACCCAGAGAGTTGTGAATTTATGGAATTCCCTGCCACTGAGGGCAGTGGAGGCCAAATCACTGGATGGATTTAAGAGAGAGTTGGATAGAGCTCTCGGGGCTAGTGGAGTCAAGGGATATGGGGAGAAGGCAGGCACGGGTTATTGATAGCGGACGATCAGCCATGATCACAATGAATGGCGGTGCTGGCTCGAAGGGCTGAATGGCCTCCTCCTGCACCTATTTTCTATGTTTCTATGTTTCTATGTTTCTATGTTCATGTATATGTTCATGAGTTGGTGTTCAATATTAGCTGGTAATGTTGGGTAATAAATCTCTCTCTCGTGATCCAGGCAACCTGCGTGTAAGTTGTTATTCATTCTGCCATCCGGAATATAACAAAATTGGCGACGAGGATGGGATAGAATTTGTGAACTCATCCTTTAAATACAGTGCAGGACTGTTTTGCAGCATGCAGTATTGTTTAACATTTTAAACAGTAAATATGGAGTTGTGGCGCAGTTGTTTGCGAGCTGGACACGATAGGCTGCAGATCCTTCTATGCAGGGGACTGTAGCGGGGTGGGGCGAACAGCCAGCCAAGTGCGAGTGACTGCGAGTTGGGGGGGGGGGGGGGGGTTAACGTAGCTCGTGCAAAAACAGTGCCCAGCAGGCTGCGCTTTTAAAACTGTGCACAGCTGACCACGAGGAGTAGAGCCATTGTGACATCATCAGCTCGTTAGCTTTAAAAAATCTCAGATTTGTGAACAATTTTAATTAAAAACTCGGAAACTAATGAATCAAATTTTCAGATGAGGCGATTTTCGAGATCATGAGGTAAATCTCAAAATATGTAAAAATGTCACCGTTAGCGCGTCGTGTTTTCGAGGAGATGTGAATCACATACACACAAATAAATACACACATAAATCCACACACAAATACATCCACATCCAAGATCAGAGTTTTATAAGTATATAGATATAGATAGATGTATAGATGGATAGATAGATAGATGGGTGGGTGGGTGTGTGGGTAGGTGGGTAGTTGCTGGGTATGTGGGTAGGTAGGTAGGTAGGTAGGTAAAGAGAAAAATACCAGAATGTGGAAATGTTGCAGTTACATAGAAAGTGTAAATTGAAAATAGCACAATAGCTCAAAGAGGTAGGTTTTGGAAATTGGGACTATGCCCTAGCTTATGGGGGACCATTCAGAATCCCGATAACAGCGAGAAAGAAGCTATTCATGAAGTGGTGGTATGTGCTTGTTGGTAAGACGATGGAATGATCGACTGTGATGTAAAAAGGTCCTTGAAAACTTTGGCTGCTTTCCCAAGACTGCATGAAGTGTAGATGGAGTTGATGGGGAGGAGGCTGGTTTGAGTGATGATCTGGTCTACATCCACACTTCTCTGCAATTTATTGTGGTCTTAGTGCTGTTGTCAAATTAAGTTACGATACATTGCATTAGTGCAACTTTTTACAGTGTGTAAATGAAAACTTTACAAGCTCTTAAGTGTGCAACATCTTTTAATGATAGCACTGGGTATTACATACACCTTCAAGCACCGGCTACATTTTCCTACTGAGGGGAAGGCGTTATGATTGATGTTAACTGGGCGGGGTTAATGGGAGTGAGGTAACTATATTATTGGTTGCATATAAACCATCTACATCCTTCCCCTTAGAAATCAAAAAAACAGATTGTTGTCATGACAACCGAATTAAACAGCAGAATTAAACGAAATCGCCGTAGCGAACAGGCGGCTTACTGATCCTGCCCGAGCGCGTACGGATGTCTCCCCCTCCCCCCGAAAGAGCAGAAGAAGCAGGAGGACGCAAGGCAGCCGGGGAACCAGGGAAGGGCATTGGGGTGGGAGAAACAGGAGAGGGAGAACCGCGATCGGCAGCAGGGGACCCGCGCAGAGGGGAACCAGGCGCCTGCGACGGGGACCGAGGCATGCAGGGAACACCAGCCGGGGCGGCAGCCGGCTGCTGATAGGAGAGTGGAGGGGCATAGGGCCCAGGGGGCTGCGGCTGTGGCTCATTAACCGCAAGCAGGTGTTGTCGGCTTCTTCGGTAGATGGAACCCTCACAGTCGACCAGATACGAACGAGGTGAGTCGGCCACCCCAACCACGGTGGCCAGACGGTAGTGTCCACTGGCGGTCTGCAATCGAACAACCTGTCCGGGCAACAGAGGATCGAGTGGTCTGCACGACCGATCGTGGGAACGCCGCTGGCTGTCATGTTTCTCTTGAATTCGCCTCTGCACGGAGGCGGGCTCCAGCACCCGAGGTTTCAGCTGGCGCTGGCAATCGGGACGGTGGATCTGGTAGTTCTGGACATCAGACGCTGAGCAGGTGACCCCATGGCCGGATCCCTGGAAACATTCCTGAGGTTCAGGAGATCCAAATACAAATCAGAATTGGATAGTCGCGCCTGTTCCATCAGAAGCTTGGCGCTGCGGACGGCCCGTTCTGCTAGGCCGTTGCTCTGTGGGTACTCTGGGCTGCTGGTGAAATGCACGAAGTTCCACTTGTCGGCAAAGCTTTTGAATTCTCGGCTTGTAAACTGCCTGCCGTTGTCAGTCTGCAGCCTGACCGGGGTCCCAAAAGTGGAGAAGTGTTTCCGCAGCTTGCGGATCACCATCTCCGACGTGAGGGATGTCAGCAAATCCACTTCGAAACAGTTGGAGTACGAGTCGACCAGGACAAGGTAGTGGTTACCACGCCACTCGAATATGTCGGCAGCCAGCGAGGACCAGGCCAAAGCAGGGGCGGGCTGTTGCAGCAGGGGCTGTCGCTGCTGGTGTGGCGCAAGACTGTTGCACGTGGAGCAGGCAGAAACTCGGTCTCGGATATATTTGGCCATTCCAGGCCAATAGAATTGGCACTGAGCGTGGGCGAGTGTTGCATCGACCCCAGGGTGTCCGCTGTGGGCTGCACAAAAGTAAAAGTCAAACAGGGAGGACGGGACCACAACTTTATGTCCCTTGACGATAACGCCATCCTGGAGCACCAGTTCGTCGCGGACCAGGAAGAAAGGCTGAGTTTCAGATGGCGCGGCGGAGCGCTTTGTTGGCCACCCTGCTTTAATCACCGATGCAAGCTGCTGCAAAGCCGGATCGGCAGCGGTGTGCTCGGCCAAAACCTGTAGCTGCTTGGTGGGAATAAAGTTAACGCCCAGTACGAGCAAGTCCTCTGTTTCGTAGGGGTGGCGAGCGCAGGAGGTATGCGGGGCTCGCGACAGGGTGTCCGCAATGTGCATCTCGGTGCCCTTCTTGTAGATCCGTACGCGCTCGGGCTTTCTGCAAGAGGACGCCATGGCCAAAGAGATCAAAAGCACAAAAAGCACAAATCAAAAAAAAGAAATAAAAACCGATAAACAGGAGACGCAAGTATCTTCCAGCTTTGACACCATGTAAATGAAAACTTTACAAGCTCTTAAGTGTGCAACATCTTTTAATGATAGCACTGGGTATTACATACACCTTCAAGCACCGGCTACATTTTCCTACTGAGGGGAAGGCGTTATGATTGATGTTAACTGGGCGGGGTTAATGGGAGTGAGGTAACTATATTATTGGTTGCATATAAACCATCTACACAGTGCATCTATAGAGATTGGTAAGAGTCGCTGGAGTCGTTTTCTGAGGATCCAGAGACAGTGGTTGGCTTCCTTTGCCATTACTTTAATGAGGAATTAGCAAGTGAAGTGTAGCACACTGAGACACTCACTGGATGGTTGTTTTTCTTCAGAAGTTGCAGGACAACAATGAAGTTCAAGGTCTTTCCCACCAGTCAGAAGACCCCAGTGTTTCTAGCTACAAGGCTATATGTGAGAGGCCAAATGTTCTGCCCTTTTCCTGACCTGCATCAGTGCTTGGTTTTACCTATGCTATAATTTGTGAAGGCAGCAAAATTCAGCTAATTATTATAACAGCACACTCTGGTTGCCTGCAGGATAGTCTTTACACATGTTATTCTCAAAGCATCACCCATTCCTTCTCTCTGGAGATGCTGCCTGATCCGTTGAGTTAGTCCAGCATTTTATGTCTACCTTCGATTTAAACCAGCATCTGCAGTTCTTCCTACTCAAAATAATATCATTGCATTAATATTACAGAGGAAAATTTGGCTTTTTCATTTTTAAATCTATTAGGTGTGTGTTCCATCCAAGAGATGTTATCCAAAAGCAAACCCATCCAATTACCACATTATCAGTCTTTTAAAATCATCATCAAAGTGATCAAAAATAACAAGTGCAAACGAAAGGCACTTTCCAAACGCTGGTTTTACCTGGAGAACACAGGCCTCATCAGATAATGGAACCGCCTGTGTTAATATGGAGCAAAAAGAAGGCATCATTCAGGTAAGAGCTGGTATGTAACATATTTTGCCATACAAGTCGTAAAAAAAGCATCTGAATCAATCTCATAAAGACTATGGCTACAAGTTTAGGAGAAAGGCTGGGCATTGTAAAGAGTTAATACCCAAGTCCACGCAGTCCTTCTACCATTCTAATTAAGCTTTAAGAAGTTCTAACAACAGCAAGAAAAAGCAAGTACTTGGTTGGCACTTCATCCACCACTCTTCATCTACTAGTTTCCCTGGGGCTGTAATGAACTCAATTCACATTATATGCTGCAGAAAACTCTCTGGGGATTGAGACAGGATCTTCCAAAAAAGAACATGAATTCACTATTTTTTCATGCAAATAATTTAACAGCAGTTACAGCATCTCTTAATATGTGTCATTAAATGTACTAACCCTGGGATTAATAATTAAACCTGTTATGAGCCAATATTGGATTGAATAATCTTGCACTGTGCAACAGTAACAGGGTGAATGTTACAAATAGATTACAAATTTCAACATTTAAACCCAATTGAATTGAGAGGATTAGCCATCACTACAGAATATGGGAAATTAAATTAATAGAAATGCACAGAGTCTGACATAAACGGTTCACTGGAACTTTCAAATGTTTTTTTCCTCTTTCTTCTGTTCCCAGAACCGAAGTCCCCAACATTGCACAGTGAGTGACGCAAAGTATGACATCTTGTGGCCGAGTAACAGAAAGCTACAAAGATTTGTTGGGAATTTAATTTGCAATACACTGTACGAACAACACTTGCCTAGAAATTGGATTTCACATTTTCTTTTTGTTGCACCAAACCAGCACTGTGTTTAGAACTATCAACTATTCAGTTTGCCAGCAGAAAACCATGATAAACTTAAGAAAATTAAGAAAAGAAACACGGTTTTACACTCAGAAACAAACTAGGGAATTGCACATTTACTGACAAGATTACCCCATTTGACAAAGCTCCCCAATGCTGTGTGATACCCTCATGACAGAAGGTCAACAGGGTATAATAGATGTACTGCGTATGGCTGCTATAAAGCGGCTTTTGAGGGAAGGCAGTTTACAGAGAAGGAGGGAAAGAGCTTCACATTTCACCCAGTATCATCCAGGAGGTTCCTGGTGCTTCACAGAGCTCGGGAAGGAGGTTCTTGTGTCAGGGGACGAGGGCCTGGAATAGATGGCTGAAGTTCTGTTGATAGCAGAATGACCCTTACATTATCAAGCCATGCCAAAATAAGGACCTAATTACGGTAGATATGCCAAGGGGACTGCATCAGTATAACTGTTGCTGCTTTATGATTACAATAATTCACACACTCACACACACACACGTATTAATCATGCAAAATGTTACTTCTGCATCACCATCCACCATCATCCCATTATTGGCAAACCTCCACTGAACCCTCACCAAAGCCTCCATTTCCTTCCTGTAACGAGCCAACCAGAATTGCACACAATATTCGAAATGTAGCCTAACCAAAATCTTATAGAACTGCATTAAGACATATTGACTTATACTCAATGCCACAAGCAATGCATGGCCATCAGAAGAGGGGGTGCGTTGGGTGCGATCGCACCCCCCTTTTTTCCCCCCAGAGTAAGAAAAAACAAAAAAATGCGACCATCCGCAAAATGACACCGTCTCTCCGCGCGTGCGCAGTGGGCCCAGGAGGGATCAGACTGCCATTTGCACTCCACACATTGAGCTCGATGCCCCGTGTCGTCAACTGCAGGTAAGTAGTGGAATATTGCGTTGCAGGAGGGGCAGTCTGTTTTTTATCCTCAGTTCAAACTACCCATGAGGGGGTCTAATCTAGCCCGCGGGATAAGGAAATGCCCATTTCTCCGGGCCTGGGGGAGGGGATACGGTGCCTGCCCGCCTGGTCCAGCGTCTCCATCCGCGGCGTCGGAGCCTCACCAACGGCTTGCCTGATGACCAGGAGACCATTCTCCCGTCGCCGGGCAGGAGTGGCTGAATCTGAACCCAGCGGCTGTAACCCCAACACCAGACGCCGCTATGGCGGGGCCCGCTCCCCTTGCCTCTCCCCGCTGCCGGGGCCCAAGCCATATTCCCCCCACATCACCCCCGCTGGCCCACGCACCCCCGCTGGCCCACGCCACCCCCGCTGGACCCCCGCTGGCCCACTCCAACCCCGCTGGTCCCACGCCACCCCTGCTGGACCCCCGCTGGCCCACTCCAACCCCGCTGGTCCCACGCCACCCCTGCTGGGCCCATGCCACCCCCGCTGCGCTCATGCCACCCCCGCTGCACTCATGCTGGGCCCATGCCACCCCCGCTGACCCCTGCTGGGCCCATGCCACCCCCGCTGGGCCCCCACCACCTTCATCACCCCCCACCCGCTGGGCCCGCGCCATCTTCATCTTCGCCCCCCCCCCGCCAGAAAGAGGGGGGAATGTGGGAGGGGGAGAGAGAGGGGAAGGGAGGAGAGAGAGAGATGGAAAGAGGGATTATCTTTAGTGAGATTGCAAAATTAAGGTAGGTTTTAGAGCCATTATATTTTCTCCTCCACATGAATAATTTTAAACTATATCAAATAAAATCAAACAATTTATTTTCCTTGATAACAATACTGAAAAATATGAATTTCATAGTTTGTGACATAAATATACATTTTAATGGGATCATTATATACAGATGTAACATTCCCATTTCGAGATTGGTGGGGGGGGGGGGGGGGGGGGGGGGTAGTGTGGCGGCGGCAATTATGTGTCAAGTTAAAAGATAGCCTAATCAATAAAGAGCTGAGATGAGAAATCAGAGAAATCAGAGTCAAGGAAAGGTACTCTGAGAAGTTGAGGAGCAAGTTCTCAGCTAGTGACTCTTCATCAGTTTGGAAGGGCATGCAAGAAATCACCAGCTATGAGAGGAAATCCCCCCGCTCTTTGGACAATCGTCAGCTGACGAACAACCTGAGTGAGTTTTACTGCAGGTTTGAAAATCAGAAATGTAACCTGCGACACGACCTTCAAGGAACCATGCAACCATCAACCATTCCTCTGTCTGGCTAATTGATCCAGATCCTGCTGCAATCTTTCACAACCATCTTTCACAACTATCTGCAAAACCACTCACTTTTGTATCATCAGCAATCTTGCTAATCTTGCCCTGTTCTGTGACGTTTCACAGAGTGCTGGAGTAACTGAGCGGGTCAGGCTGAGTATAGAGGTTGGGAGGTCATGTTGCAGTTGCATAAGAAGGTGGTGAGGCTGCATTCCGAGTATTGTATTCAGTTCTGGGCACCATGTTATAGGAAAGATGTCATCAAACTGGAAAGGGTACAGTGAAGATTTACAAGGATGTTGCCAGGACTAGAGTGCCAGAGCTGTAGGGAGAGGTTGAGTAGACTGGGACTCTATTTCATGGAGCACAGGAAGATGAGGGATGATCTAATAGAGGTGTATAAAATCATGATTTGAATAGATATGGTTGAGTCTTTTGCGCAGAATAGGTGAATCGTGGAGCAGAGGACATAGGTTTAAGGTGAAGGGCAAAAGATTTAATAGGAATCTAAGGGGTATGTTTTTCACACAAAGGGTGGTAGGTGTATGGGACAAGCTGCCAGAGGAGGTAGTTGAGGCAGGGACTATTGCAACATTTAAGAAACAGTTAGACAGGTACATGGATAGGACAGGTTTGGAGGGATATGGATCAAACGTGGGCAGGTGGGACTAGTGGAGATGGGACATGCTAGGCCGAAGGGCCTGTTTCCACTCTGTATCACTCTATGACTATCTATCTTTCCCTCTCAAACCCATTCTCCTGCCTTCTCCCCATTACCTCTGACACCCGTATCAATCAAGAATCTATCAATCTCCTCCTGAAAAATGTCCATTGACTTGACCTCCACAGCTGTCTGTGGCAATGAATTCCACAGTTCACCACCCTCTGACTTAAGAAATTCCTGCTCATCTCCTTCCTAAAAGAATGTATTTTAATTACGAGGCTGTGGCCACTGGTCCTAGACTCTCCCACTCGTGGAAACATCCTCTCCACATCCACTCCATCCAGATTTTTACCAGGCTGGGACAGACGGCAACAGCTTCACACCGTGTCCCAAAGCTCGTGTCCTGTCCTGCATCACCCAAGGCAGCAGAAATGTTATAGGAGAGAGCATGCACCGTAACAAAGTAGCTCACGATGGTTTTGGTAACATTCAGGAATGTCTATGCATGTCACATCATGAATATTACTGAAGAACGGTATTGACCCAAAATAAATCCATACCTTTTCACCAGAGATGCTGCCTGGCTCACTGAGTTACTCCAGCACTCTGTGACATGTCACCTATCCATGTTCTCCAGAGATGCTGCCTGACCCACTGAGTTACTTCAGCACTTTGTGTCTATTTTCCCTTCACCCATCTGCCCAAGCCCACTCTCCCCCCTCCTTTCCTATGTTCCTTTCCACCCATAAACCTCTCTCTGCCTTTACATTTAATTCCTCTTTCAAATCTGCTCTACTTATCTACATGCATTTTTCTTCTTAACTTTTTAGTCATAGAATGATGAAGTGTGGAAACAGGCCTTTCAGCCCAACTTGCCCACATCGACCAACATGTCCCATCTAAATTAGTCCCACTTACATGCATTTGGCACATATCCATCTAAATCTGGCCTATCCATGTACGTTTCCAAATGTCTCTTAAACATTAGGATAGTCCTAGCCTTAACTACCTCCTCTGGTAGCTCGTTCCATACACCCAGCAACCTTTGTGTGACAAAGCTACCTCTCAGATTCTTGTTAATTCCTGAAATATTGGTCATAAATTTGGTGCAAAAATGCTCCAAAATAATGCTCAGAATGCATCAGAGAGCATCTAAAACCCCTGAGCTTAAGCGGGCCCTGGACCCTGGCATCGAGGGACTTCACGCTTCGAGCTCGTGATGCGCACAGCGTGCACATTATTAGATTTTTTTTGTAATCCTGTCATGCCAACCCCCTTTTTGGAAAGCTTCGTATGGGCCTGCAATGAGGGCGAGGTAAACCATATGCCTTCTTAAGTAAAGATAAGTGGAGATGGAAAGCAGATCAATTGTTCTGCTAAATCAACAGCACTTTCTTCAAAGACTAATATTTATTCCATAATAATACACTAAGAATTCATCAGTGGGATTGTCTGACACTTAGGTATGGATAGTTCACATTGTAATGTTAGTCTTCGTGTATCCTATTTTAAATCTGGGAAGGGTTTTAGAAGAAAAACATCAGCTCCTGTCCCTCATGTTTAACTGGTCGTTCTTAAGCTAATGTATATTATTGACTGCAAACACATATGTCTACTCAGTCTGAAGAAGAGCTCCGATCTGAAACGTCATCTGTCCACTGCCCCCCCAGATGCTGTCTGACCTACCGAGTTCCTAATGCTCACAGATTCTATGGAAGCTGCAGTTGATATGATAAACTCATGAATTACACTTTGGACACTCCAGGCTTTCAGTAACATCCATCTATATTAACAGGAACAAATACCAGCCAAATTCTGCATACACTGAATATAATTGACAAAATATTAACACTGGCTGAAGGGAACATGTCATTCAATTTATAAGCACGTGAATAGATGCTCAAACTTGGATTGCTTGCAGATGAATAGAGTGAGCATACTTATCTCCAATTCACCAACGCAATTTTAACACCAGTACAAATGATATGATGATAGTCCAGCTCATGTCCGCTGTATTACACTTTCCATAGAGTTCTGCATTGCGATGTCCAGAGGTCTCTCCAAATTACTTCCAGGCTTTTACATATGAAGAGTTGTCTACAACAGCTAAGTGATGTTCTCCTCCATGATCGTACACTTTGCTTTTATCTTCACAGCATATTTGGATTTGTTACTGGAGTCCAGATTGTGTTGACATCAACAGTTACTGTTAGATGCTTAAGCTATGCTTAAAAATTGTAGGAATGTGTTGGAATTAACTCACGTACAGTGATTAAGATCCAAAGACTTTTATTGGCAATACAGCATAGGTAACTTCATCTTCACACATAACTCAAGACTGGGGAAGAAAGGGAAAGAAGGTTTTCTATTGAACTAGTGGCCGGTGCCACAGTATGACTCATAACATGAGTGACACTGATCTACATCCTCCATTTTAAAGAATTAAATGTCAGTATAAAACCATTGACTAAATAAGGTATGCAAAGCAATTGATAAGCTGGATGAAAGCCAATCATAGCCTGGGTACTTCATGGTGGGCTTGCAAACACAACCAGCACGTGTGCGATATAAACCATCTCCGTTTTGTGCCACCGGGGACAGAGTCGGTGGTATGACTGGTGGCAGAGATTGAAACAGCATTCCCAGTGATGAAACAGGGGACTTTGACATACGTGGAGGAGGCGTCGCCATTGGCAGAGTAGCCGTTTCAGAAGTGGGTTGTTGTGCTGGTACAGGCGGACCGATGCCGCTGGACGTGGATGCAAGTACACTTGTCCAGATAATACGGAGGTGGAACCGGCTCACTGACAGGCAGGATATGTTGTCTGTTACATCTGTATGTGCCGCCATCAGCACTGACCAAATATCAACATGGCTCAGAGGCAGTTCCATGAGCTGTTTGGCACTTTTGACAGCCCATTCAGCCAGTCCATTCGACTGTGGATATTCAGGGCTGCTGGTGATGTGGCAAAAACTCCAGCATGCTGCAAACTCTTTGAAGAGCTGGCTGGTAAACTGACTGCCATTATCAGATAGCAGTATGCAAGGAGCTCCGTGGTCTGCAAAATGGCGAGTGAATTTTAGAACTACCCCGTGAGAAGTAGGGCTGCTAAGAAAATCGATGTCGAACCAGCCAGAATACGAGTCGACAAGTACCAGGTACTGCTTGCCATGCCACTCAAATATGTCAGTTGCCACTGTAGACCACGGGAGGGCAGCAGGCCTGATATTTCACTTAAGGTCGGAATAAATTTACTCAGGTAGTTAACCACGCCAAGGAATCTCTGCAGACTGAGCACATATGTGGGTGCTGGTAGCTCGATGATGGCACTGGTTAACAACCTGAGTAAATTTATTCCGAACTTCAGGGAAATATCAGCCCCACTGCAATATCGTCCACAATGTGCATGGGATAGTGAGGTTGTTTAATGGCTGTGTATTTGAAGAAGATTTCACCAATTACTTAGACACGGCTGACCTGGCTGCTACTCCAGATGTTCGTGCCTCAATTCTCCTTAGCCTAGCAGGCACAGTAGCTGCTCGGCGTGCCAAAAGATTTCATTATGAACCAGCTAGGTTTGACCTGGCTGGTGTCCAGATTGCTCCCGCTGAATCTATCCGGGACCCAGACTGCTCACCATACAAATTCCGAAAGTTATGTGAGTTACAAACCAATTGAGTTATGGAGAGACACTTATTTTTGTCACAAAGCCAGAGACATGACGAATCTGTTGAAACGTATGTTAGTGCTTTGAAACACATTGCCAGTCGGTGCGCTTTTGGTGATTTATGTGACAGTTTAGTCCATGACCGTCTGGTTTATGGTGTCCACAATGATAAATTGCGGGATGAATTACTGTGCGATACTGAGCTTAATCTAGAGACTGCTGAAAACCGCTGCCACATTGCTGAAATGGCTGATGCTCATGCAAAAGTTTTGGGACATGGTGCCCACTCTGCTCATGATATTAATGTTGCCGGCACATTTTATCAAATCTCTCGCCATTCTCTTCAAGTGCCCGACAGCTCTATCACTAAGCTTATAGACAATTATTTTAACTGTGGGGGTTCGCATGTTGCGTGACCGTTGCCCTGCTTATGGAAAATGTTGTCATTTCTGTAAGAAAAAGAACCACTTCTTCAAATACTGCTGCTCGCGTAGCAACAGAGTTCAAACAAGACAATCTGTCAATTCACTCGACCATGAGAACCTGCCCTCGGACGCTCTCAACCAGCTCCCATGGATTTGCCGACTGCTAACAAAGAATTTGATTTGGATGTACACTCCCTGTCTGATTTACCTCACAAACATCAAGATACCAAGGTCGCTTTGCTCGTTAATGGCAAGAATATTTTTCTGAAAGTTGATACCGGAGCGCGGTGTGTTTATCTGAATTAAAAAAGATACGAAAAACAGAGACTATCACTCCTACGGCTGCCTCCCTTCTCCCATTTGCAGGAGGTCCAGTGCACCCTATTGGTCAAGTCGAGTTACCCTGCTGTCTTAACATATGTGTCCACAACCTGAATTTCTATGTTGTTCGTGAGAATGTGCCATCCCTGCTGGATGACAAGGCTAGTCGCAACCTGGGGCTTGTCTCTTTCAGTGCTTCTGTTTGTCATCTGACTACAACCTGTAACTTTACTCAATAAATCCTGACATAATACAAACCTCTGTTTGACGACAAGCTGGGCAGGTTGCCTGTTAGGCACACAATTATGATTAACGCTGAGGTACTTCCAGTTGTCCGTTCAACACACACGATTCCTCATGCTATGCGGGACCATGTTCAAAGTGAACTCAACAGAATGGTGTCTCTAGGTGTAATTGCCCCCGTCGCTGACCCCTCGGATTGGGTCTCGACCATGGTTGTGGCAACAAAGAAGAATAAGGACGAAATACAGATTTGCATCAATCCCAAGGACTTAAACACAGTGATTAGACTACCTCACTATCCCATATGCACTGTGGACGAAATTGCAGCATGGCTGGCTAGAACCATCCCACTTCTGACACCATGTTGTAATTAACTCACATACAGTTATTAAGATCCAAAGACTTTTATTAGCAATACAGCTATTAACACATAACTCAAGACTAGGGAAGAAAGGGAAAGAAGGTTTTCTATTAAACCAGTGGGCGGAACCACTGTATGACTCATAACATGAGTGACACTAATCTACAATGGACCTTTAAAAAAACCCATGTAGCATCAAATCCTTACTGAAAATATTTATGGAATTATGAAGTGTTGCAAAACCTTATCAGATTCCAGAAGATATATATTTTAAAAATCCACGTGGTATTTTGAGAATCTATATTCAGCTGAAGAACCTCATGGTCATAGCAATGACAACCCGTGTATTACAAAGTAAATCAAAGTAAAACACGCTTGAGAAGTATATATTACATTCAGTGAAAGAAATAAGATATTGAAATTACCTAAATGAAGAAAAATTTCCACCACAGATAAACGGTCTTCATCACCCCTAGACACTGGTGCTGAAGTTGCGTGATGAGAATTACCTGGAAATGTAAAATATTTATTATTCAATAAACTGATCCTGGTATTATGACCTGGTAGAAAATATCAAAACAAAGGAAAAGTCTGGAAACTATAGACCAGTGTGCCTAACATCTGTGGTAGGTAAGTTACTGAAAATAATTATGAGGAATAAGATATATATGCATTTGGATAGACGGGCTGATAAGGGATAGTCAGCATGGGTTTATACGTGGAAGATCGTGTCTTACAAATTTGACTGAGATTTTGAAGTAACCAAAAATGTTGAAGAGCAGAAAGCTATAGACATTGTCTAAACGGACCAGCATGGCATTTCATAATATTTTGTATGGTAGGCTGCTCTGGAAGGTTAGATTGCAGGGAGAGCTAGTTGACTGGATAGAGAATTGGCTTCATGGAAGGTGGTGGAAGGTTGCTTTTTGGACTGGAGTCCTGTGACTACTGGTGTGCCTCAGGCATCAGGGAAAGTGTTGTTTGTGGTTTATATCATTGATTTGAATGAGAAGGCACAATTGATAAGTTTGTAGATGGCACTAAAGTGGGTGGTGTATGATAGGGTCCTGAGGAATATTGTAGAGCAAAGGGATCTAGGAGTTCAGATACATAGTTCTGTGAAAGTGGCATCACAGGTAGATAGGCTGGTCAAGAAGGCTTTTGGTACATTGGCTTGACCTCAGCAGAGTATTGATATAGAAGTTGGGATTTTGTTATGCTACAGATGTATAAGACATTAGTGATGCGGCATTTGAAGTATTGTGTTCAGTTTTATCAATGAAGTCAGACTTCAGTACAATAGTTATAGCAAAGGGGAAGAAACAATATTCAAAATACAGTTCTCAGCATTGTATGTATCAATTCCGGAGACAAAGTCCAATGTCTGCAAAGTGTGGGGTTGCGGTGAATCGTACAGTACCCTAGCTTATGGAAGGAACATTCAGAAGCATGATAATAGAGGGGAGGAAGCTGTTCCTGAGTCTGGTAATGTGTGCTTTCCACTTTTTTTTTTTTTTTTTACTCAACATTTATTGACATAACGAAATACAAATACAGACAAAACAAAGAGACACACAAAAGACAATTGCAAAATGACAAAATACAAATCACCTAACCTCTATTTGCATCACCTCTTAACATTCTATCATAGAAGCATCTTATTCACAGGCACCATAGCAAGCTCATCCATTCATATCCTTAATCAATCTTGGCATTTGTAATAGTACCGGTTTCCATATAGTATTAAAGGCCTCGGTCCTCAACTTCCACCTTCTTTTATGAGGCAGCATGAAGTGTAGATGGAGTCAATGTGGGGAGTCTGCCTGTGTAATGGACTGGGCTACATCTACAACTCTCTGCAATTTGGGCAAAGCTGTTCCCAAAACAAGCTGTGATGCAACCCAGCAGTATGTTCTCTAATGTGCATCCATATAAGTTTGCAAGAGTCATTGGAATTTTCCCAGTCTTCTAAGTAGAGGCATTGCTGTGCCTTCTTGGCTTTCACATCATTGTGGTTGGTCCACTGCTGATAGTTGGTAGTATTTATACCAAGGAACCTGAAGCTTTCACCATTTTCCATTTGGGCACCATTATTGCTGGTAATATAATAATGGGTCATTTCCTCCACCACACTTCCTGAAGTAATTAACTAGATTGGCCAATGTCCTGTTTTGGATTTGTAAACATTTCTTGCAGTTCTTTACATACATTGAATGCTAACCTCTGCCCATTACTCAACTACAATTATCACCACCAGCTCTTGGGCCATACAGTGACACCCACAAAATTTGCTTTATGGGTGAAACTTATCTGAACTCAAGATATGAAATAATCAGTTGTGTGCAAATATGTTAAATGTATGTCATTCTTTGTAAGTGCCCTTTAAGCAGGAAGTGGACAGTTGTTCAACTCTCCAAGCAATGGTTAACAGCTCTATCACTAAGCTTATAGACAATTATTTTAACTGTGAGGGAACCTTAAAATCTAAACTAAGCCATGAAAACCAATAAATAACTTCAGATGCTGGAAATTGAAACAAAACCAGGAACTTTTTTTGTAAATGTTGTTTGCCCCCTTCTGCTGGAGATGGATCCCTCACCTGTGTCCCCTATGTGTGCTGCAGTTCTGCACTTGCTTCCCCTTCACCCATACAGACCAAGGATAGTTCCCCTGGTCCTCACCTTTCACCCCAAATCCAACCCTTAGCCCTTCACATCCAACACATCATACTCAGACATTTCCGTCGCCTCCTATGTGATCCCAACCACGTCACAACTTTCCATATCCATCCCATTCCACCTTCCGCAGAGGCTGCTCCTCTGCAACTCCTAGGGGTTCCCTCATCCTTTCCCATCCCAAACCACCCCTTTCCCAGGTACTTCCCCCTGCAACCACAGGAGATGTAACACGAGTCCCTATACCTCCTCCCTCGCCTCCATCCAAGGACCTCAGCAATTGTTCAAGGTGAGACAAGTTCATGTGCACCTCCTCTTACTTCATCTACTGCATCCAATGTTTCCCAGGTGGCCTCCTGTACATCAGTGAGACCAAGCGTAGAGTTGCCGATTGTTTAGCTGAACACATGCTTGGTCTGCCAAGGCCTACTAGATCTAACCGTTTAACTCCCAATGTCATATTCCCACACTGACCTTTGTGTCCAGAACCTCACCATAGCCAGAGTGAGGCCACGTGCAAATTGGAGGAACAGCACTTCATAGTGCACTTGAGTAGCTTACAACCCAATGGTATGAACATTGAATTCTCCAATTTTAGGCAACCTCTGACTAAACCCCCCCCCTCCCCCCCCCCCCCCTATTTTCTTCCCTCTCCCCCTCCTTCCCTCCCCTGTACCCCACATGGACTCCAACCTACTTCTCTCCTCCATTCCCCCTGACACTTTCCTCTGTTTGGTTTCACAATCTGCAACTCTTCATACATGCCTCAAACCTATTGTTCTTTTATCTAACCTTTGTTCCAACCATTTGCCTGTCAAAAGATCCCCCTTGCCTGTGTCGACCCATTATCTGCCAGGCTTTGTTTCACCTCTCCCCCTTTCCAGCTTTCTCTTCCCTCCCCTACAATCAGTCAGAAGGGTTTTAATCCGAAACGTCACCTATCCGTTCTCCAGAGATGCTGCCTGACCACTGTGCTACTCTAGCACTTAATATCATTTATGGTCTGCTCTATGTCCAATAAAGTAAAGCTGGACATTTATTTCTATAGTAAAAGACTAAGGATCCAGCGGCTAATCTTGACTGAATTAAATAATATGCAATAGGCAGTTGTATGACTTACATATTTCCGAATTTTGTTTTATTTTCTGAACACAGAATAAGTAAGACACGTAAGTAAGCAGAGAGGAATCTAGGAAAGACGTACAGAAAAAGGGGAAGCAAAAAAATATCATGGTTTGAGTTTCAATCTGATGCAATGAGCGTAAGAGATAAAAGGAGTAACTCAGCACGTTAGGCAACATTTCGGGAGAACATGGATAGGTGGCATTTCGGGTTGAGAGTCTTCTTCAGGCTGAGATAAGAGATGTGTGGAGGGAACTGCAGATGCTGGTTTACACCACAGATAGACACAAAAAGCTGGAGTAACTCAGCGGGTCAGGCAGCATCTCTGGAGAAAAGGAATAGGTGATGTTTCAGTTCGAGGCCCTTCGTCAGACTGAGGGTCGGGGAGAGGGAACCAAAAGATATGAAAAGGTACATATCACCTTCCCCACAGGCAACAATGGACCATTGTGGGCTCCACCTTTCCTTGATCATCGTTGCTATCTTTGATCTGTCTATTTGCAGATCTTTCATTAATTTGTTCTATGTACCTTTTCATAATTCAGCTTTTTGTGTCTATCTTTGAGATAAGAGATAACCCGGTCAATGGGTTTAAAAGAGGAGGTTAATGAAGAATAGGCATAACATGACCTTCAAGATGCAGATCAATGCAGATTATTAATCAGGAAAATTAATAAATTTATCATCAACATCCCAATGAGATACTATTCAGAGATTATTTATGGAGGTTCCAACGAGCCAGTCTTTAAAAGAGACAATTCCACCACAAAAGATCACTTTTTAGATTAAGTCTTAATGAGCATCTAGAATTTACATATGAGTTACTGCATGATTTAAATTATGTACATTTTTGCTATGCTGATATTCTATTCACTGATTCTTGTTAGCACGATAACAATGATTGCACTCTAATTTCAACTTAAAAGCCAGTAGGAAAATAATATTTACTATAAATTTATCCCTTAAAATGTAAATATAAAATTAACACGTCAAAGTTGGCAAGTGAGTGAAGAGGGTGAAGGAAGGAGTATGTTGCACTTAAAGTACCAGCACTTCTTGTTTCAACTACTTTTCTATAAAAACTGAGAGAAAAATGTCAGGCTTCAGCATCTGCTACAATACGAACTGCTGAGCTCAATGCATGTTTAAAGAGCTTGTCCCTGAAACTTAGTCCAGACTGAACACTAAATGTCCGCAAAAATATATTGTGCCGAGGCTTATAAATCTTGTAAGCAACTTCTTAGAGTTGAGTTTAGGACAGAAGAATTCACCCTGAGCCCCGAATACAGCAAAGATGGTGGCATCGAGCCATCTTACAGACACACTGTGTGCACGACCATTACTCATACATTATATGTTAAAGAAGGAACTGTAGATGCTGGAAAATCGAGGGTACACAAAAGGCTGGAGAAACTCAGCGGGTGCAGCAGTATCTAAGGAGCGAAGGAGATAGGCGACGTTTCGGGTCGAGACCCTTCTTCAGTCTGAGTTTCTCCAGCCTTTTGTGTACACTCATACATTATATATGGCAGGTAGCTGGGTCAGCCGATCAGCCACGACATTCTTATGGTAATGAATACCTATTTCATCTTGAAGGTCACAATGCAATCTTACTCTACCACGGTTACAGGAAGCATGTTCCCAATTCTAAGGACTCGCAGTCTAACAACTGTTTTTCCTCAAGTCAATTTTATTTATCTTGCTCTTCAGCTCTACCTGTGACCTCTATTCCTCAACAGCCTTTCACTGTCTAAAACTTCATTATATATGTTTCAATAGCTCCTCAGTCTTCCTTTCTCTAAATAAAATAATCCATCCACATAACTGTATTTATTAATTCCAGGAACTATCTCAACTCTTTCCTGAACCCTTCAAATGCCTTTACATTCTTCACGTGTGACAACCAGAATGGATCAAAATACAATTCAAAAGTGAAGCAGGACAGTGTTTCACAGAGGATCGATGTACCTTCTTTGATTATATTGATAAAGCCAAGAATTGTTTGTGCCTTATTAATTGTTTTTTCAACCCGCCCTGCCACCTTCAATGAGTTGTGCATGCAAATCCCCAGGTCCATTGGCTCCAGTATCTTTATTCTATCAATGCCTCTCCTCAATCTTCCTTACAAAAGATAACACCTCACATTTTCCTAAATCTGTCAAGTGTCAGATTTACATCTTGCTGCAGTCTTATCACTTTCCTCTTCACAGTTCACAAATAACGACAAGACATCGATGCCTGAGGAATATCACCATTCACCTTCCTTCAGTCGGGAAAAACACCCACTGATAATCATTGAAAAATAACACATGATAACTGTGAGGTGTTGCATTTTAGGAAGTCAAACCAGGGCAGGACCTTCATAGTGAATGGTAGAGCCCTGGAGAGCATTATAGAGCAGAGAGATCTCAGAGTACAAACCTAGTTACCTGAAAGTGACAGCACAGATGGCACTCATCAGTATGTGGAACTGAGTCAAGAAGTTGGGATGTTATTTTACAGTTAGGAGCGAATCCGCAAAAGCAACTGGTCCAGATGGAGTCCCTGGCCATGTCCTCAGGTCCTGTGTAGTTCAGTTGGTAGAGGTATTCATAGAAATCTTCAACCTCTCACTATTCCATTCTGCGGTCCCCACCGTTTCAAAAAGACCACTATCATCCTGGTGCCTGAGAAAATAAGGTGGCATGTCTTAATGGCTACCGTCCAGTGGTTTTGTCATCGACCATCATGAAGTCCTTTGCGAGGCTGGTGATGCTGCATATTGACTGCAGCCTCCCAACCAGCCTTGATTCACTGCAGTTTGCTTGCCATTGCAACAGGTCCACAGCAGACACCATTTCCCTGCCCTTAAATTCATCTCTGAAACATCTATACACCAAGGACTCCTGAGATGCACTCACATGAATCAACAATAGCTCTGCCTTCAACACCATAATACCATTAAAACTCATCTCCAAACTAAGAATCAGCACCCCCCTAAGCTACTGGATCCTCAACTTTCTAACCAAACAATCACAATTAATGAGGATAGGTGACAACATCTCTACAAGAACTCTCAACACCAGTGCTCAGCATGGATGCATTATCAGTCACCAATTATATTCCATATACACTGATGATTGTATGGTCAAATTTGACTCTAACTCCATCTACATGTTTGAAGGTGACGCCACTATGGTGGGCCAAATCATGAACAATGACAAAACAGAATACAGGAAGGAAATAGAGAAATTGGTAACATACTGTCAATAAAATAACCTTTCCTTCAAACTCAGCAAGGAGGAGTTATGCCCCTGCCCCACTTAGGAAACATGAACGGAAACCTCTGGACACTTTGCACCCCATCCAAGGTTTCTGTGCGGTTCCCGGAGGTTCTCAGAGGTATTTGTCCTTCGGCAACCACCTTCAACTAGCATCGCAACTGGCTTCGACTAAATAATTACCGATTTTTAAAACGGAAACAACTAGGGAGTACCATTAGGGAGTACACAAAAGGCTGGAGAAACTCAGCGGGTGCAGCAGCATCTAAGGCGCGAAGGAGATGGGCAACGTTTCGGGTCGAGACCCTTCTTCAGACTCCCATTAGGGAGACTGACAAAAACCTCCGGGAACCACACGGAAACCTTGGGTGGGGCGCAAAGTCTCCAGAGGTTTCCGTTCAGGTTTCCCAAGTGGGACAGGGGCATTAGTTATTGACTGAGAAGCATTGTGGAGTACATGTTCTAATCAGCATCAATGGCGCCAAAGTGGAAATAGTTGAGATATGCAAGTTCCTTGGCATTAATATTACCACCGATGTGTCCAATCATATTAATGCAACAGTCAAGAATATGTGATGTGTCCAATCATATTGATGCGACAGTCAAGAAACTGAGGAAATTTTGCATGTCTCCAATGACTTACAAACTTCTATAGATGTGCCATAGAACGCATACTGTCATGCTGCATGGTTTGGGAACAGTTTGTCACCACGACCACAAGAAATTGCAGACAGTTGTTGATGTAGCCCAGTCCATCCCAGACGGGTTTTCCTACTATTGACTCCATCTATACTTCACAAGACTGCTGAAAGGCTGCCAACATAATCAAAGATGTCTCGCCCTGCTCATTCCTTCTTCTTCCTAATCCCATCAGGTGGAAGGTACAAAAGCTTGAAAGCATACACTACCAGATTCAGGAACAGCTTCTTCCCCACTATTATCAAGCTTCTGAATGCTCCTTCCATAGCTGGGGTTCTGTCCAATTCATGTGGACATTGGTCTTTGTCTATGGGACTGTTGCACTACATTGCTGCACTCTGTACACTCCTCTTTGCTCTAACTATTTTACTTGAGTTTGACTAAATTGGGTTTATGTACAGTATTATTTGATTTGTTCGGCTAGTTTGCAAAACAAAGCTTTTACTGTACCTGTAATTACACATGCCAAAAATAAACCTATACCTAAACCTAATGTTATACAAGTCATTGGTGGGGATTGAAAAAGCTGGAGTAACTCAGTGAGTCAGACATCTCTGGAGAAAAATAATAGGTGACGTTTTGGGTCGAGAAACCTCTTCAGACTGAGAGTCAGAGGAAAGGGAATCGAGAGATACAGTATATAGATGGTGATAGAGAGAGATATAGAATAAATGAAAGAAAGATATGCAAATAATCATAAAGGGAACAGGGCATTGTTTGCTGTGGCCTAGGCGAAAATGAGTTACAGACAATGAGACGCAACAAGACAGCTTTGAAGCTAGTGCAATGACTTTGATGGGGGGAGATGTGAAGCAAAACTATCACCTGGTCTACGTTTGGTCTAGGTGATCGTTTCACTGAACACCTCCACTCAGTCTTCCTGGGCCTACCTGATTCTCCCGGTTGCCAAACATTTTAATTCCCCTTCCCATTCCCATGCTCACCATTCTGTCCTGGACCTCTTCCATTGTCAGAGTGATGCCAAACGCAAATTTGAGGAACAGCGCCTCATATTTCGCTTGGGCAGCTTGCAACCCAGTTTTATGATCTTGATTTCTCTGACTTCAAGTAACCCATGCATCCCCTCCCCACCAAAGCTGTTGTACTTGCTTCAAAACCATCTTGTTGCATCTCATTGTCTGCAACTCATTTTCACCTAGGCCACAGCGAACAATGGCCTGTTCCCTTTATCATTGTTACTTTTTTTGCATACATTTTATTTGTTCTACTTCTCTCTGTATCACCGTCTATTTCTCTCGATTCCCTTTCCCCTGACTCTCAGTCTGAAGAAGGGTCTTGTCCTGAAAGGTCAGCTATACCTTTTCTTCAGAGATGCTGTCTGACCCGCTGAGTTACTTTAACTGTTTGCGTCTATCTTCAGTTTAAACCCGCAACTGCAGTTCCTTCCTACACATTGATGAAGATGCATAGTGCAAGAGTTTGAGCTACAGGGAGAGGTTGGGCAGGCTGGACATTATTCCTTGGAGTGCAGGAGGCTGAGTGGTGATCATATATAGGAGTATAAAATCCCAAGGGGAACCAAGTAGAATGGGAGCATTTATTAAGGCGAGAGGAGAAAGATTGAATGGGAAACAGAGGGGGCAACTTATTCACAGAGGGTGGTGGATATATTTTACGAGTTGTCAGAGGAAGTTGAAGTATGTACATTAACAAGACATTTGGACAAGTATATTGACGGGGAAGGTTTGGATGGATATGAGCCATACGTGAGTAAATTATATTAGCTTAGACAGGGCATCTTCGTTGGCATGGACAAGTTGGGCCAGAAGGCCTAATTGTATACTGTTTGACTCTATGACTCTCAGCTGAAGGGTCCCAATCCAAAACGCCTACTGTCCATTTCCCATTACAGTAGCCGTTCAATGCGCTGAGTTCCTCCAGCAGATTGATTGTGGTTCCGGATTCCAGCATCTGCAGTCTCTTGTCTGAACGGTACTACAATAGACCCAAATCTTATTTTGACCTTTGTAATCCACTCTCCGCCCTCTTGTTACTTTCGTATGTCCACCTTTATTTCTGTATACTTACGTATTTCCACCTTTCACATTGATGTTTCTCCTCATCTGTTCTCTCTGTCACTCTTGTTTAAACGTTCACTTCTCCTCTGATTCTTTATTCTAAGGATCTTGGTCATCGCTGGGTTTTGCACCCCTTGCGAAAAAAATACCCTTTTTGTTTTGCTTTATCTTCCTCTGTATCCATCCCATCCTTTCGTCATTTTCCCCAGAGCCCCTCGCCTGTTTGCAGTCGATGACTGCGGTCAGCAGTGACCAGGAGACTGCAGTAACTGGATCAAGGGCAGAGGTGGAGAGGATGGTCGGCTGGTGCAGGGGGAGACCAGAGCAGCATCTCCAATGAGTGGGAGCTCGGTTCAACGGCCTCTCCGCACGCAACATAAAACACACCGACCAAGATACCCCATCTCAGCGAGTTCACCCACTCCCGCGGCTCAAGGACGCACAAGGTCCCACTAAACCCACGCAACCCTGCCAGCGAGCCGTTCTATTCACGCCAACAGCGTCAGTTCAAAGGGAACACGACACTTACTTGGTTCGACCACCCCCTGAAAGGAGATGATCAGCAAGATCGCGGAGAGGGTCTGCTTGCCCAGTGGCCCGACCATCTCGGTCGAAGCGATGCGAGTCCAGCGATGCGCGTCCCTGCGGGCAGCTCCAGGCTGCTGCTGCTGCTGCTGCTGCTGCTGTGTCTCGGCATCGGACGCCAGCCCCTCCCTCCTTCCTCACCCTGTCCTCCAGATCACCATGAAGGTTAAAGAGCGCACCTATCACACACCCACAGTCTATTCAGAACAAATACAAATATTTATGCTTTTACATTTATTAAAAGGGTTAAAGCGCCAAATCATGTTCAAATAAAGTAAAATATTCGGAGTCAATGAAATGAGCAGAACAACATCCTGACCTGGCCCCACTCAGCATTATGGTTGTCAACCAATGTAACAGACTGCTCCACTACATTCCCCAAATACACCTGCGGAACAGCCCCTCCAGATGACTTTATCAATAAAGTCACAGAGTATTAACGAAGGGAATAGATGCACTGAATGTTTTGTTTTCCCCAAGGCAGGGGAATCATAAATTAGAGAGCATAGAAACACACAAACATAGAAAATAGGCGCAGGAGTAGGCCATTTGGCCCCTCAAGCCAGCACCGCCATTCAATATGATCATAGCTGATCATCTAAAATTAGTACGCTGTTCCTGCCTTCTCCCCATATCCCTTGATGTTGTTAGCCCTAAGAGCTCCTAAGAAGAGAGTGAAAAAAAAATCATAGGAACCTGAGGAACATAAAAGTTTCACTAGGAACCTGAAGTCGGTCGGTGGGGGCGCTGCAAGCCGGCAGCCCTGTCAGCAATGTGTTAGTCTTTTCAACTTTTTAATGTGTGTGTTTTAATGTGTGTTTTTTACGTATCTTTGTGTGTCTTGTGTGTGTGTGTGTGGGGGGGGAGGGGGGGGAGGGGGGGGGGGGGGTAAGGGGGAAACTGTTTTGGTCGCCTCCTCCACGAAGAGACAACTTTTTCCAGGTCGCCTCCCCCTTGGCCTAACATTGAGGATTGGGCGGCCTTTCCCGGGGCTTCAGTGGCGGGCACAGCGCGGACTCTCGGTGCGGAGGGGGTGAGCCCTCGCCGGGGCTCACCGGAGGGAAGCGCTCCGTTCGCTGGCCCGTGGCAGCCCGGCAGCCTGTAGAGTCTGCAGAGCTCCAGCTGGCAGCGTCCACAGCCTGGGATCCCTCGTGGGGGACCCGGGATGAGAAGAAGCTCTGACCGTCGGCCCGCGGCCTACTTCTACTGCGGGCCCGACGTGGACTTACCATCACCCCTGGAGGGGAGCTTCGACCACCGGCCTTGCGGCCTGCCATGCTTCTGGCTGCGGTGCGGTGGGGACTTTAAAACTTCGACCGCCGGCATGCGGCCTACACCAACCTGAAGCCGCGGTCTCCGGTGGGGAAGAGCCGACTCTGGGCTTACCTGGACTTTTACCTGTCTGTACATCTGGACGCCCGCAGTGACGCTGCGGAGGGTTGAGGACCCGACCACGGGAGAAAATGGAGGAGGACTGGCCAAATTTTGTGCCTTCCACAACAGAGATGAATGCTGTGGTGGATGTTTATGTTAACTTTTTAGTGTGTTTTGGGTGTTCTTTATCATTGTACCGCTGCTGGCAAATTAATTTCACTTGCATTTTATGTGCAATGTGAAGAATAAAACCGTATTGTATTGAAGGACGCAGCTTGTACTGGAGCCTACGAGAGCGAAAGCAATTCTGGATCTAGTGTTGTCTATTGAACTAGATTTAATAAAGGGAACGCAAGGCAAAGGAACCATGAGGAGGTAGTGACCATAACATGATAATTTTTAATAGTAAGATTAAATTTGAACTTACCAGTTTGAAGTTTGATCTTGATTTATGAGGAGTTACGTTGGTGATTACGTGAAGATGCCCGTCCAGGCCGCATGTGCGTCAATCTTCAAAGCAGCGGTACGAAATCACAAATAACAATTACCGAAGTGACATAGTAAGATGCGTGGCTCGAGAACTACCAGATGATCTTTATGAGAGAGGGTTGGGCATGGAGTTACGTAATCACCAACGTAACTCCTCATAAAATCAAGATCAAACTTCAAACTGGTAAGTTCTCATTTAATCTTACTATTTTACTTCGGAGTCACGTGAGTGATTCCGTGAAGAATTCGAAGCTTTGTGATTTCATGCCGCGAGAGCCCTTGTGGCTTCAGGGGGTATGGAGAGAAGTATGTGATTTCATGCCGCAGATCCAAATCTCGGCGTCTCACTGCATAGATTTACTCAGGATGAGTGAATAATCAAAAATGCATTAAGCATGACATTGATTAGAAACATAGAAACATAAAAAATAGGTGCAGGAGTAGGCCATTCGCCCCTTCGAGCCTGCACCGCCATTCAATATGATCATGGCTGATCATCCAACTCAGTATCCTGTAGCTGCCTTCTCTCCATACCCCCTGATCCCTTTAGCCACAAGGGCCACATCTAACTCCCTCTTAAATATAGCCAATGAACTGGCCTCAACTACCTTCTGTAGCAGAGAATTCCAGAGACTCACCACTCTGTGTGAAAAATGTTTTCCTCATCTCGGTCCTAAAGGAATTAACCTTTATCTTTAGACTGTGACCCCTTGTTCTGGACCTCCCCAACATCGGGAACAATCTTCCTGCATCTAGCCTGTCTAACCCCTTAAGAATTTTGTAAGTTTCTATAAGATCCCCCCTCAATCTTCTAAATTCTAGTGAGTTCAAATGTATTAATGGTTTACGTTAATAAAGAAATCAATAGCAACCCCTGTAATTCAGGAGAGGCTAAAGCGGACGCAAAACAGAATGGGCAAAACCCGGGTCAGTAACCGGCCTATGGTAAAAAAAATTAAATCAATTCTGTTCACCATCCTGCGGTCGCAAGGATATGGTCGATGGGCATGTCCATTGCCCTGGCCGCTGACGTTGATGCTGACCTGGTGGAATGAGACATACAATTGTCAGTGTTCATACCTGCATAACCCAGAATCTGCTGCAGCCACCTTGAAATAGTCTGAACCGACCTTCGCTTGTGTAGTTGTTTGTCGATTAATAAACAATGCTGATTCCACACTTCTTAGGATTCTGGTGGCCTTGATATAATATAGCAAGTCTGCCCTCCCACATAGACGTGAGACCGTGGGTTATCCGAAAAATGATCTTAAATCCTGCCACCCCTGGTCTGCTCTGCTTGTGTAGATCAGAATGTAAAATGTAACGGCACCTGCAGCCAATTCCATCCTATCTAGCTACAGCGTTTGCAATGTTTGCCGTCATTGTGCTGATATTAGTGTCATAACTAAGGATGTAGCTGGAACTCCTTGGTGAAGTAATATTAACACATTTTCAATATCCAACTGCATATTCTTGTGTCAAGATTTCTTTAACAACTCAATTTCCGGGTTGAACCCGACAGAGTGGTTCCCGTTTGTTGCAGCTGTAGTGTCTCTATAACTGAATTATTGTCAAATACCACTTAAGAATGAACTGGAAGATGTCAGTAATCTGTACCGTATTAAATGTAACATTAACATTTAAACAAATCACTTCCAATCCCCTCAATAAGAATGTACTGCTTTTTTGGGTGCTATCCCTGCACTTTGCAGTAAGCACATTCATGGCTTGATGTGACAACCTGAGCCATAAGTCAATCCATTCAAAATGAGTGTCAATAATTGTTTTATTATGCAAAGGCCGGTCTCCTGAACCACAGTTTGCACCAGCAAGTTTTCGTTTTTTGGAATAGCCGTATACCGTTGTATTATTATGCCTGATGAAGCAGGCAACATGGCTGCTTAGACAGTCCGACAGTACGAACTGTTTTAAGACCCGGCTAATGAGGCAAAAAATGGAGGAAGACATAAAATAACATTCCTCCTTTTGTAGCGAGAATGTATTTCTCCGCACTGTTGTGCCACGTATTTTTGCAATCAGTGAATAAACATGAACCAACATGTCAATATTCGATGTAGCATTGAACCATACTTTCATAATACTTTGAGATCCAATACCTATTCTGTGTTGTCATCGATCTGAACTGGATGATACACCAGTGGCAAAGGAGATTAGGTAATTATTACTGGATACTTTTACTTGATTGCCATGTGACTAACATATGTCACCATCGTAGTGTAGCGATTTGAACTTGAGTATGTAGAATATGTATATTCGCTCAATAGGCCCTTACCCACAGGGTGCATCTAGTGTATATATTTAGTTGATACCAACAAATGAAGAATTGGTAACTCATGCAAATCTCCAATACCTCCAACTAGAGATGGTATTTGGAACTTCTCACCTTAGAATCCTGACCATCAGTTTGTAATAACTGAATTCGGCCGACCAAACTACTGGAGCAAGTTCAAGTTCAAGTTCAAGTTCAAGTTCAAATGGGTTTATTGTCATGTTCAGCAATGCTGAATGCTGTTTTTTCATCATTGTGACTGAGGTAGCTTCAGCTGACAATAGCATAAGGTTGTTAACAATGGTTTACATGTCCTTTGAGAGGTTGCTACTTTAAAATACATTAAACCTTATTTATAAGAGAAAAACCCATGTAGCCCGACTCACCCGAGTCCAAATAGGGCTGAACAAGTCCTTTCTCCCCAATTTTATTCCATGCCTGGGGACCGACGTCTGTGAGCCGCTGACCACACTGTCAGCGACTCTGGCGTTATTTCCTTGCCATTCTAAGGCATCCCTGCAGGCTGGAAGCCGCTGACTGCCTTGTCAGCGGCTCCTTATCTCACAACCCAATCTTTTTGCCAATTATCCGCTTCTCCACACTCCATAACCGGTTCACTCGTCGGGCTGTGAAACTGGAAGGAAAACCTCTGTAAAGAGAGGCTCCTGCTCAAAAAAACCCCTGGTAAGTAAAAACGAACTTACCTTCTAGGTTTAACTTACCAGCCGGCAGTAGCTCTGCCCTGCCAGTTTGGTGCTTGTGCCAATGTGGCTGACATAAGTGATGCGCATGTGGCCTGGACGGACTTCTTCACGGAATCACTCACGTGACTCCGAAGTAAAATCTGCAATTTGAGAGGGAGAAGGTTAAATCAAAAGTGTCAGTGTTGCAGTTGAACAAAGGGGACTATGAAGGCATGAGAGGGGAGGTCGTCTGGAAAAGAATCCCTAGCAGGAATGATGGTGGAACAGCAATGGCAGGAATTTCTGGGCATAATCCAGAAGAGGCAGGATCATATAATTCCAAAGAGGAAGAAAGATTCTAAGGCGAGTAAGTGGCAACCGTGGCTGACAAGGGATGGAATAAAAGTAAAATAATAGGTGTATAACACAGCTAAGAGTAGCGGGAAGCCAGAGGTTTGCGAAACTTTCAAAGCACAACAGAAGGTAACAAAGAGAGCAATACGAGGATGAAGTACAAGGGTAAGCTGGCCAAGAATATAAAGGATAGTAAAAGCTTCTTTTGGTATGTTGACAGAAAAAGATTAGTAAAGACAAATGTGCGACCCTTGAAGGCAGAAACAGGTGAAAATATTATGGGGAACAAGAAATGGCAGAAGAGCAGGTATTTTGGTTCTGTCTTCACACAAACCATCTCCCAGATGTACTAGAGGACAGAAGATCCAGGGAGGAACTGAAATAAATTTGCAATAGGCGAGAAATAGTATTGCGCAGAGTTATGGAACTGAAGGCTGATAAATCCCCAGGCCCTGATGGTCTGCATCCCAGGGTCCTCAAGGAAGTGGCTCTGGAAATCGTGGACGTGTTGGTGATAATTTTCCAATGTTCTATAGATTCAGGATCAGTTCCTGTGGATTGGAGGGTAGCTAATGTTATCTCACTTTTCAAGAAAGAAGCGAGAGAGAAAATGGGGAATTATTGACCAGTTAGCCTGGTGGGGAAGATGCTGGAGTCAATTATTAAAGAAATACTGATGGCGCATTTGGAGAGCATAAAAAGGATTGGTCCAAGTCAGCATGGATTTATGAAAGGGAAATCCTGCTTGACTAATCTTCTGGAATGTTTTAACACGTCAAATGGATGAAGGAGAGCCAGTGGATGTAGTGCATCTGGACTTTCAGAAAGCATTTGATAAGGTTCCAAACAGGAGAATAGTGGGCAAAATTAGAGCACATGGTATTGGGGCAAGGGTATTGACATGGATAGAGAATTGGTTGGCAGACAGGAAACAAAGATTAGGAATAAACGGGTCTCTGTCAGAATGGCAGGCGGTGGCGAGTGGAGTGCCCCACGGCTCGGTGCTGGGGCTGTAAATAGCTTGTTCTAAGCTTATCCCCCCCCCCAGTCTAGTTTCAGTAAAAAAATCACTGAGTCAAGCACTTGCGCAACTAATCTTTACTTTGGCAAAACACGATTACAGTTCCCACTACTGTACCTAACCACCACGGGTTCGATCCTCATATCTGCCTGATCAAGAGCTCTTTTGCCTCGCTCAAGCAGAGACACTCCAGAAGGTCACTCAGTCCCACGCGTTCTCCCAGAAGATCGACACAGGACCTCGTGGGAGCGGACTTTTATAGGTCCCTGAACCTCGAGGGGCCAAACTACATGGGGGTGGTCTCTTTACTGTCCAATAACCGATATTGATTAACCAAGTACATGACAGACATTTCTCCGACCCAATAACATAATGACTAATACATTGTATTTAAAAGGTGCTTCTCAAAGGAAACAAAACAAGGATTACTTGTCTTAATGACTGCAGGCCTGTCGCACTGACCTCTGTAGTCATGAAGACACTCGAAAGGCTTGTGCTGGCCAAGCTGAAATATATCACACTCCCTGCTGGACCCTCTGAAGTTTGCATATCAGGCCAATAGATCTGTGGATGATGCAGTCAACCTGGGCCTGCACTTCATCCTACAGCACACAGACCGCCAGGGGACCTATACGAAGATCCTGTTTGTTGATTTTAGCTCTGCATTCAACACCATTGTGCCAGAGCTACTACACTCCAAACTTTCCGAGTTGACTGTGCCTGAACCCCTCTGTAAGTGGATCACCAATTTCCTGACAGACAGGAAGCAGCATGTGAGGCTGGGAAAGCACATCTCGGACCCGCAAACGCTCAGCATAGGAGCACCACAAGGCTGCGTACTCTCTCCTCTACTCTCGCTACACCAATGACTGCACCTCCACAGACACCTCTGTCAAGCTTCTCAAGTTTGTGGACGGCACGACCATGACTGGACTTATCCAGGATGGGGAGGAATCTGCCTACAGACAGGAAGTGTCACAGCTGGCGTCCTGGTGCCGTAGCAACAACCTAGAGCTCAATGCTCTTAAGACAGTGGAATTGATTGTAGACTTTAGGAGAGCTCCCCCTCCCCTCGCCCCGCTCACCATCAACAACACCACAGTCACATCTGTGGAGTCTTTTAAGTTCCTGGGAACCATCATCTCCAAGTACCTTAAGTGGGGGGCTACCATCGACTCCACAGTCAAAAATGCACAACAGAGGATGCAATTCTTGCGCAGCTGAGGAAGCACAATCTGCCACAGGCAATGATGGTCCAATTCTACACGGCCATTGTAGAGTCTGTTCTCACCTTCTCCATCATGGTCTGGTTTGGCTCAGCCACCAAGCACGACACCTGGAGGCTGCAGCGAATCGTCCGATCAGCAAAGAAGATCTTTGGCTGCAACCTTTCCTCCATTGGTGAACTGTACGCTGCACGGGCCAGGAAACAAGCGGGCAAGATCATTTCTGACCCCTCTCACTCTGGCCACAAACACTTTGAATCACTTCCCTCTGGAAGGCGACTCCAGACTGTCAAAGCTGCAACAGCCAGACATAAAAACAGTTTTTATCCATGAGTAGTTGCTCTACTCAACAGCCAAAAAATCAGTAGCCTCCCTTTGATCTGGTATTTTACTTCAGCGTCACGTGAGTGACTTCGTGAAGACCCCGCCAGCACGCATGCGCGACATATCGTCGACTGCATGCGAAGCGACAGGCAGGGAGGAGGGTCGCTCCTCTACTGCAACGGACCTGCAGGTAAGATAAATTAACCTGCGGTCGGTTTTTCTTCCAGGGACTCTGTGTAACAGAGTACTCCACGGGCCGCTTCGAGACTGAATGCGGACCGCGGGATGCAGGCAGTCAGCGGTGGCAGCAACAGACCGGAGTCGGGCGAGCCCGTTGACCCAGGAGGGTCCGGGCTCACAGACTCGCCATTCGCAGGTAGCGACGGCAGAGCGGCAGCCCGACTCAACACTGCAGCCCGCAGGATCACCGTGGACTGGCGGCTTCACTACACACCGGGTAGGTCGGGCAGCCCGTTGACCCAGGAGGGTCCGGGCTCACAGACTCGCCATTCGCGGGAGCGCCAGCCCGACTCAACACCGCTGCCCGCAGGACCACCGCGGACTGACGGCGTGAATTCACCAGGAAGTTGGGCAGCCCGTTGACCCGGCAGGGTCTGGGCTTACAGACTCACTGTTCACAGGTAGTGACGGCAGAGCGGCAGCCCGACTCAACACCGCAGCACGCGGGATCACCGCGGACTGACGGCAACGCTACCCGGAAGTCGGGCAAGCCCGTGACCCAGGAGAGTCCGGGCTCGGAGACTGCCAATCACGGGTAGCAAAGGCAGAGCAGGAGCTCCGACTCAACGCCACAGGCCGCAGGAATACCGCGGACTGACAGCAACGCTACTCGGTAGAGGTAGCGAAGACAGAGCCAGGGCCCCGACTCACAACATAGGCGGGAGACTTGCCGTTAGCGGCAGTATATATTCCCGCATGAGAGTCTGGTCATCATGGGAGCTGGGGGGGGGGGGGGGGGGGGGGGGGGGGGGGGGGGGGGGGGGGGGGGGGGGGGGGGGGGGGAGTGCGCTCCTCCACCAGCAGCTTCAAAAAGGCCCTCAGGTAAGTTATACTGACCTTGAGTTGCTTAGCTTATGTAGTAGACTTTGCTTACAGAAACGATGGACAGGGAGACCAGAATGAAGGAGCATGCCCCCAAGGGCCACGGGACTTTGGACGGGAGTCAGCGGTCAATCCTTGGAGCTGCCCGCAACACCGGCAGCACCCGCTCAGCGGGCCGGGATAAGAACGCGGAAGTTGGGGAACCCTGTTCAGTTGGCAGGGCCCGACTCTCCACCACAGCAGGCCAGGGAGCTGCACGTTGGTTGGAGCACCGCACGGGAGCAGGGTAGGCAAGACCCTGACTCCCTGCCGCTATTGCCCAAACATCACCTGGCCAGACCAGGGGGGAAAGCCGCACCGAGGTCGAGAAGCCTCGCTGCAGTGGCCGGCATCGACATGCCACCGGAGAAGTCTGCCAGCTCGCGGACCAGTGACGTACCTGCTGGGAAGTCGGGGAGCCCCGCAGGAGCAGGAGGTACCGGCTCACCACCGGGGCAGGCTGCCAGAGTGCAGGCCGGTGGCAGTGTATTTCGGTCGTGTGGCCCCGCTGAGGCGGCAGGCAGCGACTATGCACCGTCTCAGTCCCGTATAACCGGGACTGGCGGTAAGCCCGCGTGGTAAATGGTAGGGAATTGAGGAATGCTGTGGAACAGAGGGATCTAGGAATAACTGTGCATAGTTCCCTGAAGGTGGAATCGCATGTAGATAGGGTGGTAAAGAAAGCCTTTGGTGTGCTGGCCTTTATAAATCAGAGCATTGAATATAGGAGTAGGGAAGTAATGTTAAAATTGTACAAGGCATTGGTAAGACCAATTCTGGAGTATGGTGTACAATTTTGGTCGCCTAGTTATAGGAAGGATGTCAACAGAATAGAGAGAGTACAGAGGAGATTTACTAGAATGTTGCCAGGGTTCCAGCAACTATGTTACAGAGAAAGGTTGAACAAGTTAGGTCTTTATTCTTTGGAGCGCAGAAGGTTAAGGGGGGACTTGATTGAGGTATTTAAAATGATGAAAGGGATAGACAGAGTTGACGTGGATACGTTTTTCCCATTGAGGGTAGGGAAGATTCAAACAAGAGGGCATGACATGAGAATTAAGGGACAGAAGTTTCGGGCCAACGTGAGGGGGAACTTCTTTACTCAGAGGGTGGTGGCTGTGTGGAATCAGCTTCCAGCAGAAGTGGTGGAGGCAGGATCGATTTTAACATTTAAGAGTAAAGTGGATAGATATATGGACGTGAAGGGAATGGAGGGGTATGGTCTGAGTGCAGGTAGATGGGACTAGGGGAAAACAAATGGTCGGCACGGACTGGAAGGGCCGAGATGGCCTGTTTCCGTGCTGTAATTGTGATATGGTTATATGGTTATATGGTTTATATGGATGTCGGGGAGCCCCGCTGCGGCGGCTGGCACCGACTCGTCTCCGCTTCTGTCATTCCAGACAGGTGGACCGCTACAGTCCGGAAGACGGCGGACTAGCGGCATGTCCGTGCGGGAGTCGTGTAGCCCCGCAGGAGCGGCAGGCAGCGACTACCTGCCAACGTACCCTAGACATCACCTCGACGAGGTGCGGTCCGTTGGCAGAAGCCCCAGTGGTTCTGGAGAACCTGGGGGAAGTCGACTTGTCATCCGCAGATGCGGCGGCGGTCGCATGGCTTGTATGGAGCGAATGGGCGAGCAGCTGCTCGAACGGGACCTTCTCCATCAAGAGCGTGTGTCCCTAGGATCTAGGAGACACACAGCAGAACCACCAAATATCTCTCCCTTATCAAAAGGGAGTGCCAGAAGTCAGCCGTTAGGGGTTGGCGCAAGAACCAATGTTGTCATGATGTCTGAAGAGGAACTACTGGAAGGAGTGTCAAAATTCGCCCAATCAGCAATCAGGGCAACCTCTTCAGCCCAAACTAGCGGCCAGCATCAATTACTCAACCACACACCAGCTGCAGGAACAGGTGCTCACGGAGGCTATAAACAAGTACAAAGCTCCGGGTAATTGTGTGTCGCTCAATGTCCCGACCGACAACACACACATCTGGGGCAGTCCCGGGATCAGGGCTCAGGAATTAAAAATACAGAAAATCCTGAAATTGTTGACCTCAGGCATTACTGCCTTTGCCAGGTCCATAGACGGGACGGACATGACGGAGGAGCAGCAGGATGCACTAGCGTTGCTATGCAATACACATTAAGAAATAAGCTGCTTTCGCGAGAGCTCCATCCGCCCACTCACAGCGCCAAAATTTGCGGGTTTATGCAAAGCCTCTGCTACGCCGCCACCGAGACAACTGTTCAGTGAAAACCTGCCAAAACAGATAAAAGACCTGGACGAGGAGGCAAAAGCGGTCAGGTTGATGAAACCACCATCCTCGAGCAGGCCACCGGCGTATCGCAGACAGCATCCTTATGCTACATCTAACAGGCTTTGGATTCAACCCGACAGGGCAATCAGAACCTATCCACCGGTCGCACCCTATCAACAAAAGCCTTTTTTAGGACAGGGCCCACAGCGACCAGCGTGGAAGATGCGCCAACCCCACATCCCAGCAACACAACAAACACAAAAGCCCAGAGCATCAAGCATGCCGGTAACCACGGTAAGGGGGTCTGGTTCTCTTGGGAGTGCCGCATGTATAACCTCACAAGTAGGAGGGAGGTTGCGTACATTCTGGGATGCATGGGGTTTTGATTGTCACTATCCCAGGGAACAAGCAACAGGCATAATAGAGGCATGTAAAAGCCTTGCTTGTGCCAGGAAACCGACTATTAGACATGCTGCTAAGGTGATTGGGAAGCTTGTAGCTATATTCCAGCTGCACAATTTGGGCCGTTACACTATCAAAACTTGCAAAGAGCAAAATCTCAGCATTAAAAGTGAATGCTGGACATTTTGACAGGCCTATGCAGCTGCCAAACAAGGCAAAATTGAGCTACAATGGTGGATTAGCAATGTTTGTGATTGTTTTTAATCCCATCATTATATCAAAACGATCAACGACATCGAGTGGATGTTGAACCTCCAAATATTTGCTAAAATTATAGCCAAATATGGAACACCAGATATCGACCTTTTTTGCGTCCAGGTTGAACCATCAGATACCAACATATGTCTCCTGGGAACCAGGTCCTGGGGCAGTGGCGATGGACGCGTTCCCGCTACGTTGGGGGAAATGGGTTCTATGCTTTTCCCCCATTCTGCCTCATTAGTCGGGTATTGCAGAAAAATCAACTAGATTCTGCAACAGGTATGCTGATAATACTCGACTGGCCCATACAACCATGGTACCCGGTGGTCCTCAATATAAAGGCCACTACTGGAATTCGGGCTGTCATCAAAAACCATGGACATCATAACAGCATCGTGCATAGAGTCCACAAGGAAACAGTACCTCACCCACATAAGGAAATGAGAGGCCTTCTGTAGTCGGACGAAGACCACCTACAACTCTGCTACGATCTCCAATGTGCTGGAATTCCTCGCGGGCCTTCATTATGATGAGGCCCTCAGTTACAGTGCCATATACAGTGCCAGGAGTGCACTGTCATCCCATCTCAACATTGCAGTGGGATCTCACCAGCTGGTATCCAAACTATGAGGGGTATATTCAACTCCAACCCTCCCCGACCACGATATAATATTACCTGGGATATAGGGGTGGTGTTATAAACATAGAAACATAGAAAATAGGTGCAGGAGTAGGCCATTCGGCCCTTCGAGCCTGCACCGCCATTCAATATGATCATGGCTGATGATCCAACTAAGTATCCTGTACCTGCCTTCTCTCCATACCCCCTGATCCCTTTAGCCACAAGGGCCACATCTAACTCCCTCTTAAATATAGCCAATGAACTGGCCTCAACTACCTTCTGTGGCAGATAATTCCAGAGACTCACCACTCTGTGTGAAAAATGTTTTCCTCATCTCGGTCCTAAAGAAATTCCCCCTTACCCTTAGACTGTGACTCCTTGTTCTGGACCTCCCCAACATCGGAAACAATCTTCCTGCATCTAGCCTATCCAACCCCTTAAGAATTTTGTAAGCTTCTATAAGATCCCCCCGTAGTCTTCTAAATTCTAGCGAGTACAAGCCAACTCTATCCAGTCTTTCCTCATATGAAAGTCCTGACGTCCCAAGAATTAGTCTGGTAAACCTTCTCTGTACCCCCTCTATGGCAAGAATGTATTTTCTCAGATTTGGAGACCAAAACTGTACACAATACTCCAGGTGTGGTCTCACCAAAACCCTGTACAAATGCAGAAGAACCTCCCTGCTCCTATACTCAAATCCTTTTGCTATGAATACTAACATACCATTTGCTTTCTTCCTGCTGCACCTGCATGCCTACTTTCAATGATTGGTGTACCATGACACCCAGGTCTCGTTGCATCTCCCCTTTTCCTAATTTGCCACCATTCAGATAATAGTCTACCCTCCTGTTTTTGCCACCAAAGTGGATAACCCCACATTTATCCACATTATACAGCATCTGCCATGCATTTGCCCACACACCCATCCTATCCAAGTCACCTTGCAGCCTCCTAGCACCCTCCACACACCTAGCACTACCCCCCAGCTTAGTGTCATCCATAAACTTGGAGATGTTGCATTCAATTCCCTCGTCCAAATCATTAATATATATTGTAAGTAGCTGGGGTCCCAGCACTGAGCCTTGCGGTACCCCACTAGTCACTACCTGCCATTCTGAAAAGGACCCGTTTACTCCTACCCTTTGCTTCCTGTCTGCCAGCCAGTTCTCTATCCACATCAATACTGAACCCCCAATACCGTGTGCTTTAAGTTTGTATACTAATCTCTTATGTGGGACCTTGTCGAAAGCCTTCTGAAAGTCTAGATATAACACATCCACTGGTTCTCCCTTATCCACTCTGCTAGTTACATCCTCGAAAAATTCTATAGGATTCGTCAGACATGATTTACCTTTCATAAATTCATGCTGACTTTGTCTAATGATTTCACCACTTTCCAAATGTACTGCTATCCCATCTTTAATAACTGACTCTAGCAGTGTCCCCACTACCGATGTTAACCTAACTGGTCTGTGATTCCCCGTTTTCTCTCTCCCACCTTTTTTTAAAAATGGGGTTACATTAGCTACCCTCCAATCCTCAGGAACTACTCCAGAATCTAAGGAGTTTTGAAAAATTATCACTAATGCATCCACTATTTCTGTGGCTACTTACTTGAGTACTCTGGGATGCAGAGTATCTGGCCCTGGAGATTTATCGGCCTTTAATCCATTCAATTTACCCAACACCATTTCCTGGCTAACCTGGATTTCACTCAGTTCCTCTACCTTATTTGACCCCAGGTCCCCTGCTATTTCCGGCAGATTATTTATGTCTTCCTTAGTGAAGACAGAACCAAAATAGTTATTCAATTGGTCTGCCATGTCCTTGTTCCCCATGATCAATTCACCCGTTTCTGACTGCAAGGAACCGACATTTGTTTTAACTAATCTCTTTATCTTCACATATCTATAAAAACGTTTGCAGTCAGTTTTTATGTTCCCTGCCAGTTTTCTTTCATAATCTATTTTCGCTTTCCTAATTAAGCCCTTTGTCCTCCTCTGCTGGACTCTGAATTTCTCCCAGTCCTCTGCTTGGCTGCTTTTTCTGGCAAATTTGTATGATTCATCTTTTGTTTTTATACTATCCCTGATTTCCCTTGTTATCCGTGGATGCACTACCTTCCCTGATTTATTCTTTTGCCAAACTGGGATGAATAATTGTTGTAGTTCATCCATGCAGTCTCTAAATACCTTCCATTGCACATCCACTGTCAACCCTTTAAGAATCACATGCCAGTCTATCATATAACCACAAAACAATTACAGCACGGAAACAGGCCCTCTTGTCCCTTCCAGTCCGTGCCGAACATTTGTTTTCCCCTAGTCCCATCTACCTGCACTCAGACATTACCCCTCCATTCCCTTCCCATCCATATACCTATCCACTTTACTTTTAAATGTTAAAATCGATCCTGCCTCCACCACTTCTGCTGGAAGCTCATTCCACACAGCCACCACCCTCTGAGTAAAGAAGTTCCCCCTCACGTTACTTGGGGGGAACCCAACTTCTGTCCCTTAATTCTCATGTCATGCCCTCTTGTTTGAATCTTCCCTACCCTCAATGGGAAAAGCTTATCCACGTCAACTCTGTCTATCCCTTTCATCATTTTAAAGACCTCAATCAAGTCCCCCCTTATCCTTCCAAAGACCTAACTTGTTCAACCTTTCTCTGTAACATAGTTGCTGGAATCCAGGCAACATTCTAGTAAATCTCCTCTGTACTCTCTCTATTTTGTTGACATCCTTCCTATAATTAGGCAACCAAAATTGTACACCATACTCCAGAATTGGTCTTATCAATGCCTTGTACAATTTTAACATTACTTCCCTACTCCTATATTCAATGCTCTGATTTATAAAGGCCAGCACACCAAAGGCTTTCTTTACCACCCTATCGACATGCGATTCCACCTTCAGGGAACTATGCACAGTTATTCCTAGATCCCTCTGTTCCACAGCATTCCTCAATTCTCTACCATTTACCATATACGTCCTATTTTGATTTGTCCTGCCAAGATGTAGCACTTCACACGTATCAGCATGACTCCATCTGCCATCTTTCAGCCCACTTTTCCAAATGGCCAAAATCTCTCTGTAGACTTTGAAAATCTTCTTCATTATCCACAACACCACCTATCTTAGTATCATCTGCATACTTACTTATCCAATTTTCCACCCCATCATCCAGATCATTGATGTACATGACAAACAACAGTGGACCCAACACAGATCCCTGAGGCACCCCACTGGTCACCGGCTTCCAACCTGACAAACAGCCATCCACCATTATTCTCTGACATCTCCCATTCAGCCACTGTTGAATCCATCTTGCTACTCCGCCATTAACACCCAAAGATTGAACCTTCTTAACCAACCTTCCATGGGGAACCTTGTCAAAGGCCTTACTGAAATCCATATAGACAACATCCACTGCTTTACCCTCATCAATTTCCCTAGTAACCGCTTCAAAAAATTCAAGAAGGTTTGTCAAACATGACCTTCCAGGCACAAATCCATGTTGGCTGTTCCTGATCAGACCCTGTTTATCCAGATGCTTATATATATTATCTCTAAGTATCCTTTCCATTAATTTGCCCACCACTGACGTCAAACTAACAGGTCTATAATTGCTAGGTTTATACTTTGAACCCTTTTTATACAATGGAACAATATGCGCAGTACGCCAATCCTCCGGCACTATTCCCGTTTCTAATGACATTTGAAATATTTCTGTCATAGCTCCTGCTATTTCTACACTAACTTCCCTCAATGTCCTAGGGAATATCCTGTCAGGACCTGGAGACTTATCCTCTTTTATATTTTTCAAAAGTGTCAGTATTTCCTCCTCTTTGAATCTCATAGTTTCCATAGCTACTCTACTTTTTTCCCTTACCTCACAGAGTTCAATATCCTTCTCCTTGGTGAATACCGAAGAAAAGAAATTGTTCAATATCTCCCCCATCTCTTTTGGCTCAGCAGATAGCTGTCCATTCTGGTTCTCTAATGGTCCAATTTTATCCCTCGTTATCCTTTTGCTATTAATATAGCTGTAGAAACCCTTTTGATTTACTTTCACCTTTCTTGCCAAAGCAACGTCATATCTTCTTTTAGCCTTCCTAATTTCTTTCTTAAGATTCTTTTTACATTCTTTATACTCCTCTAGCACCTCATTTACTCCATGCCTCCTATAGTTATTGTAGATATCTCTCTTTTTTCGAAACAAGTGTCCAATTTCCCTTGAAAACCATGGCTCTTTCCAATTTTTACTATTTCCTTTCAACCTAACAGGGACATAAAGATTCTGTACTCTTACAATTTCCCCTTTAAATGTCCTCCATTTCTCTTCTACATCCTTCCCATAAAACAAAGTGTCCCAATTCACTCCTTTTAAATCTTTACGCATTCCCTCAAAGTTACCCTTTCTCCAATCAAAAATCTCTACCCTAGGTCCAGTTCTGACTCCCTCCATAATTATATTGAAACTAATGGTATTGTGATCACTGGTCCCGAAGTGCTCACCAACGCATACCTCCGTCACCTGACCTACCTCATTTCCTAACAGGAGGTCCAGCACTGCCCCTTCTCTGGTCGATACCTCTATGTACTGCTGCAAAAAACTATCCTGCACACATTTTACAAACTCCAAAACATCCAGCCCATTTACAGAATGTGTTTCCCAGTCTATTTTTGGAAAATTGAAATCTCCCACAATCACTACCTTGTGCTTACTACTAATATCTGCTATCTCCTTGCATATTTGTTCTTCCAATTCTCGCTCCCCATTTGGCGATCTATAGTACTCCCGTAAAAGTGTTGCTACACCATTCCCACTTCTCAGTTCCATCCAAATAGCCTCCCTAGACGAGCCCTCTAATCTATCCTGCCAAAGCACTGCTGTAATATCCTCTCTGACAAGCAATGCAAAACCTCCACCTCTGGTCCCACCAATTCTATCACACCTGAAGCAACAAAATCCTGGAATATTTAGTTTCCAATCACAGCCCTCCTGCAACCATGTTTCACTGATTGCCACAACATCATATTTCCAGGTGTCAATCCAGGCTCTAAGTTCATCCACCTTTCTTACAATGCTCCTAGCATTAAAATATACACATTTTAGAAACCCACCATCCCTTTTTCTCTGTCTATTACCTTTTTTCCTCTTTACTCGCCTACATTTTGGGTCCGAGTGCTTCCCTTTCTCTGCCTCTTGCCCCACACCCTGACCCTAGCCCCCTCTACCCGAGTCCCTCCCCCCCAGCCTTTCTAGTTTAAAGTCTCCCCAGTAGCCTTTGCAAATCTCCCTGCCAGGATATTGGTCCCCCTCGGGTTCAAATGCAACCCGTCCTTTTTGTACAGATCATGCCTTCCCCAAAAGAGGTACCAGTGATCAAGAAACTTGAATCCCTGCCCACTGCACCAGTCCCTCAGCCACGCATTTATCCTCCACCTCATTCCATTCCTACTCTCACTGTCACGTGGCACAGGCAGTAATCCTGAAATTGTTACCCTTTTGGTCCTTCTCCTTAACTTTCCCCCCCAACTCCCTAAATTCTACCTTCAGGACCTCGTCTTTTTTTCTGCCTATGTCATTGGTATCTATGTGTACCACAACATCAGGCTCCTCTCCCTCCCTTTTCAGAATCCTTTGGACACATTCCGACACATGCGAGACCCTGGCACCAGGGAGGCAAACTACCATCCGGGTCTCCCGACTGCGTCCACAGAATCGCCCATCCGACCCCCTAACTATAGACCCCCTATTACAGTTGCCCTCCTTTTGCTACCCTTCTGAGCATCAGGGCCGGTCTCTGTGCTGGAGACCCGGCCGCTGTTGCTGCCCCCAGGTAGGCTGTCCCCTCCAATCGTACTCAAAGTCGAGAACCTATTTTCCAGGTGTACAGTCACAGGGGTACTCTCTAGCCCCTGCCTCTGCCCCTTGCCCTTCCTAACTGTGACCCACTTGTCTGCCTCCTGTGGTCTGGGAGTGACTACCTCCCTGTAGCTCCTCTCTATGACATCCTCACTCTCCCTGAACAGACGGAGGTCATTGAGCTGCTGCTCCAGGTTCCTAACACAGTCCTTTAGGAGCCCCATCTCGACACACCTGGAGCAGATGTGGTCGTCTGGAGGGCTATCAGATTCCTTGACCTCCCACATCTGACATCCACAACAATACACTGTCCTGGCCTTCATACTCCCCCCTTACACAGGATACAATATCAACACAATACAAAATCACTACAAACTGCTGGAATCTGACTGCCAATCAGCTGCTTATCCGAGTCCACTTCCCACCAATCAGCTGCTTACCTTAGTCCACTTCCCACCAATCAGCTGCTTACCTTAGTCCACTTCCCACCAATCAGCGGCTTCTTCGAAAAAACCACTTCTCCAAATGGAACGTTATGGATTTAGGTAAAAACAAGCCCAGCGCTTGATTTTAAACCTTACCGGTCGGGTGTCGCTCCTCCCCGTCCTTCTCTTCCAACGGCTCCTGTGGGCCTCTGAGAAAAACAAGCCCCGCGCTTGATTTTAAACCTTACCGGTCGGGTGTCGCTCCTCCCCCTCCTTCTCTTCCAACGGCTCCTGTGGGCTTTCCAATTTGAGAAAAAATATCTGATTATTCCAGTTTATTCCTGAAACTGGAATATAAGCAACCATAATATAGTTCCTGCGTAAATAGAAACATAGAAATTAGGTGCAGGAGCAGGCCATTCGGCCCTTCGAGCCTGCACCGCCATTCAATATGATCATGGCTGATCATCCAACTCAATATCCTCTCCATACCCTCTGATCCCTTCAGCCACAAGGGCCACATCCAACTCCCTCTTAAATATGGCCAACGAACTGGCCTCAACTACCTTCTGTGGCAGAGAATTCCACAGATTCACCACTCTCTGTGTGAAAAACGATTTTCTCATCTCGGTCCTAAAAGACCTCCCCCTTATCCTTAAACTGTGACCCCTTGTCCTGGACTTCCCCAACATCGGGAACAATCTTCCTGCATCTAGCCTGTCCAACCCCTTAAGAATTTTGTAAGTCTCTATGAGATCACCCCTCAATCTTCTAAATTCCAGCGAGTACAAGCCGAGTCTACCCAGTCTTTCCTCATATGGAAGTCGTGTCATCCCAGGAATCAGTCTGGTGAACCTTCTCTGTACTCCCTCTATGGCAAGAATGTCTTTCCTCAGATTAGGAGACCAAAAACTGTATGCAATACTCCAGGTGTGGCCTCACCAAGACCCTATACAACTGCAGTAGAACCTCCCTGCTCTTGTACTCAAATCCTTTTGCTATGAATGCCAACATATCCATTTCGCTTTCCCTTCACAGCCTGCTGCACCTGCATGCCTACTTTCAATGACTGGTGTACCATGACCACCCAGGTCTCGCTGCATCTCCCATTTTCCTAATCTCCCATCAAGAAATAGTCTACCTCCTGTTTTTGCCACCAAAGTGGATAACCTCACATTTATCCATATTATACTGCATCTGCCGTGCATTTGCCCACTCACCCAGTCTATCCAAGTCATCTTGCAGCCTCCTAGCATCCTCCTCACAGCTAACACTGCCCCCAGCTCCGTGTCATCCGCAAACTTCGAGATGTTGCATTTAATTCCTCGTCCAAATCATTAATGTATATTGTAAATAGCTGGGGGTCCCATCGAGCACTGACCTTGCGGCACCCCACTAGTCACTGTCTGCCATCCTGAAAAGGACCCGTTTCACTCCTACTCTTTGCTTCCTGTCTGCCAGCCATTCTCTAATCCACATCAATACTGAACCACCAATACCGTGTGCTTTAAGTTTGTATACCAATCTCTTGTGTGGGACCTTGTCGAAAGCCTTCTGAAAGTCCAGATATAACACATCCACTGGTTCTCCCTTATCCCACTCTGCTAGTTACATCCTCAAAAAAATTCAATAAGATTCGTCAGACATGATTTACCCTTCGTAAATCCATTGCTGACTTTGTCCAATGATTTCACCACTTTCCAAATGTGCTGCTATCCCATCTTTAAATAATTGACTCTAGCAGTTTCCCCACTACCGATGTTAGACTAACTGGTCTGTAATTCCCCGTTTTCTCTCTCCCTCCCTTTTTAAAAAGTGGGTTTACATTAGCTACCCTCCAATCCTCAGGAACTACTCCAGAACCTAAAGAGTTTTGAAAAATTATCACTAAGGCATCTGCTATTTCTAGGGCTACTTCTTTAAGTACCCTGGGATGCAGCCTATCTGGCCCTGGGATTTATCGGCCTTTAATAGTAAGATTAAACGAGAACTTACCAGTTTGAAGTTTGATCTTTATTTTATGAGGAGTGACGTTGAGGGATTACGTGAAAAAGGCCCGCCAGGCGCATGCGTGTCATACTTCAAAGCAGCGGCGTGAAAACACAGAAACAAATAGCCGAAGTAACATAGTAAGGCTCGTAGAAGACTAGAACTACCAGATGATCTCTTAGATTATGAGGGTGGGAGCAGGAGGGCACGTAATCCCTCAACGTCACTCCTCATAAAATAAAGATCAAACTTCAAACTGGTAAGTTCTTGTTTAATCTTACTATTTTACTTCGGAGTCACGTGAGTGACTACGTGAAGATTTCAAAGCTCTGTGTTTGCATGCCGCAGATGCACTCCATACGACAAGCTGCTTCGGTTGACACAGTAGTACAATAAAGAAGATATTGAATATTGCATGAATAATTCAATAACGATTTTAATAACAAACAGAGTAATGACCCCTCTGAACCCAGGGGAAATTACAAACTAATAAGCGATATATAAACAAAGCAATAAAATTAAAGGGAACCCAAAACAGCAAGACCCAAACCGTGGCTTTGCCTGAACTGGTTTATCGTAAAAACCGAGAAAAAGTTGCCTCTCTAGACCACCCTGCGGGCCGCGAGGATTTGATCTAGCGGCACGTCCTGAGCTTCGCCGCGGATGTAGACGTCGCCCTGGTGGAGTGAGATTTAAACACATCAGTGTCGATGCCCGCAGAACTGTGAGCACCTGTTTCAACCATCTAGAAATAGTTTGCACAGACACGTGCTGATATGGCTTTTTGTGACTAATGAGAAGTCCTAACTCCGAACCTCTCAGGCTCCTGGTTTAACGCAACATATTGGTTAAATGTTTAATGACACATAACAGTTGGTCACCAGGATATGCTTTAAACATCACCCTGATTCCAGACCTGCCTGGTCTACTTTGTTTGAGTAAATCACAGACATAAAATGTAACATCATCTTGAGAAAAATGCATATCATCTATTCTTAACAAGTGCAATGTTTGGACACGTTGTGCTGAAAACCAACGGCATTAACATAACCACTTTAAGAGTCAATTTTTGCAAAGATAATGACGCAATTGGAGCCCATTGCCGCAGCAGTGTGAGAACTATACTGACATCCCAGATCTGGGTTGAGGGGGTTTTTGTTAAAAATTCCTCTCATAAACCTGGACACCAATGGATGAGACCCAATAGGTTGTCGTGCTGAAGACTGCCCTAAATAAGAGGACAAAGCACTGCGAGCCAGTGTTAATAGCACTATAACTAAGGTGCTCATCAAAATGCAAAGTAGCAAGGAACTCCAACACATCCCTTATACTAGCAGTAGCATATGATATATTAGACTGTTACACAGAAGCATTCCCATTTCTTAATGTGCACGAGGTATTGCTTTTTAGTGCTAGTTCTCCACCCTGCAGTCATAACCTCCATGTCCTGTTCGATAATCCAAGGCCTTGAAATGGTAGCTGGTCAGAACCTGCAGACCAACAAATGATATGGTCCATGTAATGGGTGACTTTCTCCTGTAACCGGAGGCACCAACAAATGACTGCCGCTGGGAATGCGCATGAATGGCCGTGCATCATTCTCAGTTACCAAGGGGAACCATGATTGTGTTGGCCAATCTGGGACGCACCAAACCCATTGGCGGAGTCCCGCTCTATTTTAGTAAGACATTTCGGAATCAGGCAGAATGGAGGAACGCATAAAGAACGAATGTCCCAGTATAACGAGAACGCATCCACAGCTACTGCACCTGGATCTGGCTCCCAGGAGACATATTTAGGCAACTGGTGATTCAGTCTGGATGCAAAGAGGGTCAATATCTGGTAAACCAAATCTAGCAACAATGGTTTGAAATATGCTGACATTTCAACATCCATTCTATCTTGTCATTAACTTTCTCGACCTAAGGTCTGCTACCACATTATCTATCTCTGGTAGGTAGATGGCCGAAACCCAGATGTTGCGTGAAATACACCAATCCCAGATAGTATTTGCCAAACTATCACATAACACCGATCTTGCTCCTCCCATATGATTAATATATGCCACAGCTGTAGTGTTATCAATCTGGAGTTGAAACGTGGAAATCTGACATGGTTGGAGAAATAATGCTTTTAGCCCATAAAAAACACCCAATAACTCCAGGTAATTAATACCATGCTGTGTGAAGAAGCAAGTGCTCTTTCTCAGTCCATCACCCCCACAGCTAGACTCTGTGTCTGTAGCCCCCCATCCGAGAGCGCTAACATCAGTCTGTAAAAATCACTGAAGGTTCGTCCACCAAAATGTAATTGGTGGTTTGGCTAATATTAAAACCCACCACTGCAATTCTGCCAGAGCCGTGGTGGGTAACCTGCATAATAAGGCGATCAAAATGACCTGCATTCTGTTTCAATGCTTGTTCTCTTGCTCTTTGCAAATGTTGATAATGCAAAGGCCCGTAACTGTACTGCCGGAAAGGCTGCTACCAATTTCCCAATGAGCTTTGCAACGTCTCGGATGGAAGGGTAAAAGAGTTTGTGTAAGACGAATACAGACATTAACAATATCTAGTACCTTAGCAGCTGGTAAGCAAAACTGTCATATGAACTGAATCCAGAAGAACCCCAAATACTCAATCTGTTGGGTTGGCTGTAACCTGGACTTAAGTGGACTGGACCAAAAACCCCCATGATTCAAGAGATTCTTGGTTGCTGTAACAGAGGCTGCAGCTGATCTTGAGTGGTGCCCACAATTAAGATACTCATCTGAATAGGCCATGACAATGATTGTGGGCCCTCAATTGCCCTAGCACAGGTTTCACAATTTAATAAATAACCTAGGTGCAGAACTTAATATCCATTAGGCAATGCTCTATATTGCCACAGCTGTCCATCCAATTAAATTTCAAGTACCTCCGATAATCAACATGAATTGGCACCGAATAATAAGCATCTTGTAAATCAATGGAGGCCATGCTTTATAAACAACCCTGGGACATCAGAACTGCTTTGCAGTATATGAATGTGTCCATTTTAAATGCCTATAGAGAACTGAAGTATTCAATTGAGTGAGATCCAGAATTACTCGACAACCACCATCTTTTTTTGCGGTCTGGGGAAAAATTATTAGACACCAAATTGTTGAGGCATGATGCTATAAAATGCTCTTTTTCAATCACACCTTTACTGGTGATGGAACATAATTATGAATCTCCACATTGATTTGCTCAGTCTCCGGAACCGAAAACACAACACGTTTAATCTAGGCCTTATGCTTACTGGAAAGGTGGATCTAATCCCTGAGATAACAACTCAATGGTGGACCCTGTCCACACCCGTATTAGTATAAAGATATCAGACGTTTATACAAACACCATCTCGTTTATAAAAATAATTATAACCATACCCGCCAATAGGAGGTTTGCACACGCCGAATTTGTTTTACTACTTGAACACAAAGTCCCTGTACCTCTGTCGGTGTTTTGGAAACCTGTTGTCTGGCCGTGTTGGGAGTTCATAGGGAACCTGACGTGGTGGATACCCTCCGTTGCCACCTGGCCTCCTCTTGTTGCTGGGCCCAGCACCCGGATCGGACCAAGTTTGCGGTAAACGATCCCCGGCTTCCGAAGAGACGGACGAGATGCGGCCCACCCCATAGTTTCGTGCCTCCTCATCAATATCTCTAATTGCTTGACCAGATCGGGAGCAAACAGGATGTCCAGGCGCCTGGACGTTGGTCGTCGCCTTACAGAGCTGCAGCAAATTTTTTTGTTTTAAATTAGCCTGAATCGGCAATTTTACGAATCAGTTAATTTCGAAGAAGATGTTACAAATCATAGCTAACATATCTTTCTGTAATGGAGATACAAACACGGTCCCTCTGCATCTGCTTTTAGATTCCTCTTACCAAAGTGCCTGACCTTGTACTTTGATAGGACAATTTGATAGTGATAGGAGCAGAATTAGGTCATTTGGCCCATCACGTTATTCAAGTCACTCTGCCATTCAATCACAGCTGATCTATCTCTACCTCCTAACCCCATTGTCCTGCCTACTCCCCATAACCCCTGACACCCGTACATCAAGAATCTATCTATCGCTGCCTTAAAAATATCCATTGAATTGGCCTCCAAAGTCTTCTGTGGCAAAGAATTCACCACCCTCTGACTAAAGAAATTACTCCTCATCTCCTTCTTAAAGGAACGTCCTTTAATTCTGAGGCTATGACCTCTAGTCCTATGCTCACCCACAGGTGGAAACATTATCACCACTTCCACTCTATCCAAGACTTTTGGGGGTAGAGTGCTGACATGGATAGAAAATTGGTTGGCAGACAGGAGACAAAGAGTAGGGATTAACGGGTCCCTTTCAGAATGGCAGGCAGTGACTAGTGGGGTACCGCAAGGCTCGGTGCTGGAACCGCAGCTATTTACAATATACATCAATGATTTGGACGACGGGATTCAAAGTAACATTAGCAAATTTGCAGATGACACAAAGCTGGGTGGCAGTGTGAACTGTGAGGAGGATGCTGTGAGAATGCAGGGTGACTTGGACAGGTTGGGGGAGTGGACAGATGCATGGCAGATGAAGCTTAATGTGGATAAATGTGAGGTTATCCACTTTGGTAGCAAAAACAGGAAGGCAGATTACTATCTAAATGGTGTCAAGTTGGGAAAAGGTTAAGTACAACACAACGCGATCTGTGGGGACATATAATGCCTGAAGTGATTCATATTGCCCGAGTCAAGATCTAGTGAGGCAATATATGTCATCTCCCGAAAGAGGACAGTCAATATTGTTATTATACCTATCAGACATCTAGAGAAGAACATCTCAGCTCGCGGATACGTAAAATAACCAAAATGGACGCGGAGTGTCCTGTCTGCCGTTTGAATATAATTTCCCACGCAGCAATGCCAAACCATTCCCCGCTGTTTTAACAGTAAGTCAATAGAAAGGGGAATTAACGTAATACAATAAAAGATATGGGTTAATAATATATTTTATTGTCATTACATATAAGTGCAACGAGATTTGGTTTGCAACTTCCATCCGATGTCATGCAGGTACAGCAGGCCGTGAAGAAAGCGAATGGCATGTTTATTACAAGAGGAGTCAAGTATAGGAGCAAGGAGGTCCATCTGCAGTTGTACAGAGCCCTAATGAGACCACACCTGGAGTATTGTGCGCAGTTTTGGTCCCTTAATTTGAGGAAGGACATTCTTGCTATTGCGGGAGTGCAGCGTAGGTTTACAAGGTTAATTTCAGGTCTGGCGAGACTGTCATATGCTGAGAGAATGGAGCGGCTGGGCTTGTACACTTTGGAGTTTAGAAGGATTAGAGGGGATCTTATTGAAACATATAAGATTATTAAGGGTTTGGACACGCTAGAGGCAGGAAACATGTTCCCGATGTTGGGGGATTCCAGAACCAGGGGCCACAGTTTAAGAATCAGGGGTAAGCCATTTAGAACGGAGATGAGGAAACACTTTTTCTCACAGAGAGTTGAGAGTCTGTGGAATGCTCTGCCTCAGAGGGCAGTGGAGGCCGGTTCTCTGGATACTTTCAAGAGAGAGCTAGATAGGGCTCTTAAAGATAGTGGAGTCAGGGTATATGGAGAGAAAGCAGGAACGGGGTACTGATTGTGGATGATCTGACATGATCACATTGAATGGGCCAAATGGCCTACTCCTACACCTATTGTCTATTGTCTATTGACTATTCGCACTTTAGTGAAAAACATTACTCTACTGCGTCGGACTTTCCCAAGACACATTATACAAAAAATGAACTGATAAGATCAATTGAGGGTTAAAAACCCATACTTGCCCACGTTAATTCTTACTGAAAAACAAAACCGTTTATTCAATGTGACTTTAAACACCTCCTGATTATTATCAGCAACCACAATTGATATGGGATGCTCAACGACAGATGGCTCAATCGGACAGACAGACAGACAGACAGACAGATACAGACAGACAGACCAGACCAGACAGACAGACAGTCAGACATCTTCAGTCCGAAGAAGGGTCTCGACCCGAATGCCTGATTTCTTCACTCCATGTGCTAATATATGCCTGAGTTTCCCAACAGCTTGTTTTTTTGTCTACCTTCGATTTATCCAGCATCTGCAGTTCTTTTGTGTAAACACATGCCTTCAGACAGACATAAAATGCACAGAGTACAGATAAATTCTTAAATCATCAATCAAACCGAATATGATGAGAGAAAATTCCTCTTGGACAGTCATCTGCCCCCAAGCAAGTGTGATGGTGGAATCTTGTCTTGAGCACTAGGCATCTGTGTAAAATTACTTCAGGCTGTTGTATGCCTCAGAATGTTTAGGTGCTGGGACATAACTGTTTGTTTCTAATCCTGATGATTTGGATGAGAACATAACATGGCTTCTGTTTGTTAATTTTGCAGATGATGCAAAATGGCTGCTATTTAGATGGTGTGCTCTTATTTTGATCCCGGTTGGAAGATGGGGCTTTAGGTATGTTGATGGAATTCCCATGCAGGAAATGCTGCTACCAGTTAACAATAAACCTTTGCATTTCTGAGAGGGATGTTTGGAAGAACATACACAAAATATCTTAGGTCTTTGGGGAGTGTTGAGCAGAGGGATCAACGACTACACATAGTTCAACAGTGAGTTAATTAGTCAAACCCCAAATAGGTTAATTGCCTCTTTGGCTCAGCAGTATGGGACTTAATTGGATGAGTTGGGAGGTCAAGAAACCTGCACTTCTCAAATGTTTTAGATGCTGAAACATGATTTTTAGATGTTGATTCCTGATTAGGGTATTGGATGATTAAATTTGTCATCCAGCCATAAGGATGCTTTTGTGTCTATTGTGCTAAAGGTGCAGAGAAGATTTCAACAGATGTTGCCAGAGACTTGGGAGGGCCTGAACTGTAACCCATTTGGTAAAGATTGAGCAAGCACAACTGCTGTCCCAGAGGATAAATCTTCATAGAGGGGATAAAACATGAGTGTAGTTTGGTACTGAATAGTACGCACACTCTTCAGTTAAATCAATTGTAGAACCAAGAGATCATAATGTCTTGCAGAAATCTGAGATGTTTCCATTTTGAACACAAAAAGAGTGTTGTATATGGAATCGAGCAAATTTTTAAGGTAAGTCCGATGGAATATTCTGCAACCACCATCTTTTTTATTTCTTGGAAATATATTTGACACAAATTGATGTTCATAGGTTCCAACAGTTTTTGGGGGATTCTAAAACCCAGGCAAACTATTTGTGCAGATGCGTCATCGTTAGTGGGCCAAGTTGGGCTGCCTGTTTCCACACTGTTGACTTTATGGCAAATGAATGATGAAACCAAAGCAGGTTTTATTTTGGGTGTCAAGAGGTGAGTTTCTAAAAAAGTATCCTGAGCTGTTTGTAAAAATGGCTTTCATGCAGAGTCATGCATTTTGGTATCTCCTAAGATAGGCCACAGTTTTCTAAATAGAATTAATTTTTTTTGTACCTCTCCATGAAATCGTGGTGGTGGGAACATGGAGTGCTGGTGCAGGAGTCGATATAAGGAAGGCAATATTTTTTCTTCATACTCCTGCCTCTAGCATTTATTTCAAAGGACGAATACAAAAGACGAAAGATGTGGCTGTAATAGATTTAGCCTCTTCATCTCATTTCTCTTATTGTAGTTAGTGCTGGAGGTTTTCTCTAGGGAGTCTTGGAACACATTTGATCGACACAGACCTGCAAACCCTTGTGATGCAATATGGCCGAATCTAGCAATTTTCCTCCATTAATTTCTGAGGAAGGAATTGTGCTGGCTCTGGAGAGGTCCCAGATCCATTTGCCTTCCAAAAGCAGTAATGGCAGCAGAAATCAATATGAGGATTCTTTGACAGATTTATTTCTGTCCTCTCATCCTTACTGTCATGGCGTGCATTAGAACGGATTAACCGTATTACTTACAGAAACTGAAATTTTTCCGTGTTTCATAGATAGTGGATCTGGAAAGGATGTTTACCACTGGTGGGAGAATCCATATAATTAAATACTGGCACTCTGGGAAAGGAGGTTTTGAGGAGGTTTTCTTCCAAGCCTCATTCTAGTCAGGTATAATTAATCTGTGAACATCTCATTGCCACATCTGGCCTGTGGAGGTCTCAGTGGATTTTTTATTCGTGGTGAATAGCACTATAATCCACATTTGTCAAGGGTTAAGGAGAAGACAGAAAATGGGATTGATCAGCCCTGAAGTACACTTGGATATCCAAATGGACTAATTCCTCTCCTATTACTTGTAACTTGTGGGGTCCGGAGTTTCAAATTGCCAATTTGGCACATAGCCATATGGTCAGTATATTTCTAAACCCCTCAGGGATATCATATTTGGATATTTTGGGTACTGTTCAGTGTCACAAGGAATTATATCTTTGGAGCACTATTGGGCATTTTTAGTGCCATATGCTTTTTACCAGGAGGACTTCAGCTTACACAGAGTCATTGGATCAGGAACACCACGGCCTAGATTTACAAATGGGAACCAAATGATACTTTTTAATTGGTTATGCATAATTTCTAGGATGATTATAGCTCTCCACATCAGAACGGTGTGACTTATCAGAGGCTGGTCATGGGCACACTGCTTGCCTCCAGCATATCCGAGAACCATTTGCTTCCACCACAGATCTTTTTACCCATGAAAATGGAGACACCATTCTCCATTTATCTGGCCCTAATCAGTACGGCCACTGCTGGTGACTTGATTTAGACTTTTACTTTCTGACTTTCGTGCTGTTATATACGACAGCAGTAACGTGCTAATTCCATTTAGAGGTTTGCAGAGGACCGTTCCCCACTGTGTGGAAGGATCTGGAACATTGTTGCTAATGCGTAAATGATCGGTACCTTCAAGCTGCAAGAGCTGTTGCTCTGCAATCTTGCTCACTCCTGGACAACCACGTTGAAACCACGCCAGGCGGGGCTTCACGTAGTCACTCACATGTATAAAATATGATTTGATTTGACTGGATCACATATAAACAAAAGATTTTCACTGTATCTCAGTACACAAACATAGTCATATAGTGATACATCATGGAAACAGGTCCTTTGGCCCAACTTGCCCACACAGGCCAACACGTTCCAGCTACACTAGTCCCACCTGCCCACCGGTCCATATCCATCTAAACCTGTCCTATCCATGTACTTGTCTAACTGTTTTTTAAATGTTGGGATAGTCCCAGCCTCAACGACCTCCTCTGGCAGCTTGCTCCACACACACACCACCCTTTGTATATAAAGATTACCCCTCAGATTCCTATTAAATCTTTTCCCCTTCACCTTAACACGTGACAGGAGAAAACCATTACCAATGCAATATCAGAGTCGGGATTCAGTGCTTGGTTGATCTACCTCTCTAGTGAGAGTCATATTTCTGCACCCGGACTTTCATATTGAATGGCAAAGCTCTGAGGAGTCTTGTACAGCAGAGGGATCTAGGAGTGCAGGTACATAGTTCCTTGAAAGTGGCATCACAGGTAGATGGGGTTGTCAAGATGACCATTCCAAAATGGCCATCCGTCGTTTGCAAGTGAAGGGTGTGGGAAAACAACCTTTGCAACCAGTTGAGGAAAAGACCCGAAACGTCAATCCCTGACGGCTGTCTGATTCGCTGAGTTACTTCAGAAATTTGCGGGAATAACTAGTCTGAATTGGGCCTATATCTGAGGAAGGCTCTCTCTGGATGGGTGGAGGGGCCACATGTGCAGAGAAAGCAGGGACTTGACAGAATAACTTTAGACAGGGTAGGGAGAGTGGGCAGAGAAGTGGCAAATGGAATATAGTGCAGCAAAATGTGGAGTTTTCATGCATTTTGGAATGGCATGAGACTATTTTCTAAATGGGGACAGAATCCAGAAATCGGGGTTAACATGGGGTGGGAGTGCAAGAACTTCAAAAGAATAACCTCAGAGTCGGTTGGTGTGTGAATGCAAAGCAAGAGGGAATACAAAAACAGGGATGTAATTGCTGAGGTTCTATCAGTGTGTTGGTTAGGCCACATTTGGAAGGATTGTGAGCAATAGGTATTGGGCATCGTATCTGAGGAAGGATGTGCTGGCCCTGGAGAGGGTCCATGGTCTGTTTACAGGTGCAGGTATGATGGGTTATAACATACAGGTGGATTGCAAAAGTTTTCATACCCCTTGGAAGGGCAGAGAGGGCCTGTTTCCATGCTTGAGTTGTTATGTGGTTATATGGTTATATGATACAACCACAAACATAAATGTATTTTATTGGGATTTTATGTGATAGACCAACACAAAGTGGCGCATAATTGTGAAGTGGAAAGAAAAAATGATACATGGTTTTTCAAATTTTTTTTACAAATAAAAAACTGAAAAGTGTGGCGTGCAAAAGTATTCAGCCCCCTTTACTCTGATACCCCTAAATAAAATCCAGTGCAACCAATTGCCTTCAGAAGTCATCTAATTAGTAAATAGAGTCCATTTGTGTGTAATCTAATCTCAGTATAAATACAGCTGTTCTGTGAAGGCCACAGAGGTTTGTTAGAGAACATTAGAGAACAAACAGCATCATGAAGCCCAAGGAACACACCAGACAGGTCAGGGATAAAGTTGTGGAGAAGTTTAAAGCAGGGTTAGGTTATAAAAAATATCCCAAGCTTTGAACATCTCACGGAGCACTGTTCAATCCATCATCCGAAAATGGAAAGAGTATGGCACAACTGCAAACCTACCAAGACATGGCCGTCCACCTAAACTGACATGCCGGACAAGGAGAGCATTGATCAGAGAAGCAGCCAAGAGGCCTATGGTAACTCTGGAGGAGCTGCAGAGATCCACAGCTCAGGTGGGAGATTCTGTCCACAGGACAACTATCAGTCGTGCACTCCACAAATCGGGCCTTTATGCAAGAGTGGCAAAAAGAAAGCCATTGTTGAAACAAAGCCATAAGAAGTCCCGTTTGCAGTTTGCCACAAGCCATGTGGGGGACACAGCAAACATGTGGAGGAAGGTGCTCTGGTCTGATGAGACCAAAATTGAAGTTTTTGGCCTAAATGCAAAACGTTGTGTGTGGTGGAAAACAAACACTGCACATCACCCTGAACACACCATCCCCACTGTGAAACATGGTGGTGGCAGCATCATGCTGTGGGGATGCTTTTCTTCAGCAGGGACAGGGAAGGTGGTCAGAGTTGATGGGAAGATGGATGGAGCCAAATACAGGGTAATCTTGGAAGAAAACCTGTTAGAGTCTGCAAAAGACTTGAGACTGGGGCGGAGGTTCACCTTCCAGCAGGCCAACGACCCTAAACATACAGCCAGAGCTACAATGGAATGATTTAGATCAAAGCATATTCATGTGTTAGAATGGCCCAGTCAAAGCCCAGACCTAAATCCAATTGAGAATTGCTGTTGCTGTTCACAGATGCTCTCCATCCAATCTGACTGAGCTTGAGCTATTTTGCAAAGAAGAATGGGCAAAAATTTCAGTCTCTGGATGTGCAAAGCTGGTAAAGACATACCCCAAAAGACGCAGCTGTAATTGAGCGAAAGGTGGTTCTACAAAGTATTGACTCAGGGGGGCTGAATACTTCTGCACGCCACACTTTTCAGTGTTTTATTTGTAATAATATTTGGAAACCACATATCATTTTCCTTCCACTTCACAATTATGCACCACTTTGTGTTGGTCTATCACATAAAATCAAATAAAATACACGTTGACAAATGTGGAAAAGTTCAAGGGGTATGAAAACTTTTGCAAGCCACAGTATGTTGAGCACTTGATGCACTGGGCCTGTACTCACTGAAGTTTAGAAGAATGAGGAGGGACCTAATTGAAACATTCCAAATAGTTAGGAGGTAGAGATAGATCAGCCATGATTGAATGGCAGAGTGTCTTGAATGACTTGATGGGCCAAATGTCCTAATTCTGCTCCTATCTCTTATGACCTAAAGTACGTGGTCAGGCACTTTGAAAGGCTTAGATAGAGTGGATGTTGAGAGGATGTTTCCACTGGTGGGGAGAATCTAAGACTAGAGGTCATAGCATCAGAATTAAAGGACATTACTTTAGGAAAGAGATGAGAAGGAATGTCTTTAGTCAGAGGGTGTTGAGTCTTTGGAATTCTTTGCCAACGAGGGCTGTGGAGGCCAAGTCAATGGATATTTTTAAAGCAGAGATAGATAGATTCTTGATCAGTACGGGTGTCAGGGGTTATGGGGAGAAGGCTGGGGAAATGTGTTTGGAGGGAAAGATAGGCTCAGCCATGATTTAATATCAGAGTAGACGTGATGGGTGAAATGGCCTAATTTGGCTCCTATCACTTATGACCTTTCATACACCTCTTAAGATTTTATTTGATTAACATTTTATCTCTTTTGCTTTCACATGATAATGTGATGTCACCAGATTAAAAATATGTCCTGCTGCTGAGATAAAAGGCATTTTAAAAAGTTACCAACTTGGAGAAATTCGTTAATGTTGTCTCCCAATCGCAAATTTCTTGAATTCCGCGGTCTCCAGCGAGGGGGCGGCCGCTCCAGACTTTCCGGGCGTCTGGAGAGTGTTCACCCAACACCGGAGTTCCAGCTTCATGGCAAGAGGGCCTGAAAACATCGGACTGGCTGCAAGGCCACAGATGGGCCCCGACCTCGGGTGGTCACAGAGGAAGAGGACTAAACTTTCTGGTGCCTTTCCCCACAGTGGAAAATGTTGATTCTGTTGTGGGGGGACGTGTGTTGAACTCTATAATGTGTTGTGTCAGTTTTTCTTTTTTAAATCTTTTTCTATGGATGTACGGAAACTTATTATTTATTTTATGTAAAGCGCTTTGGTTTCAACGCGAAATGATTTAAAACGTGCTATTTAAATAAAACTTACTTACTTACTAACTTGGACCTCTAGATGGAGCTGTCTACTTCAGTAGTGAATAAATTGTCAAGAATCACGCGGCAAGCAGCAGTGTACTTCCATTGGCCAATAATGAGCTGTCATTAGGTTTGTGTAGTTTGTCAGCCCTACAAACATGGGCTGACAAAGTCTCAGTGTGGGAACAATGTTTACTGAGAAATGAAAGAAGGAGATGTAGCTCAAAATTATTCCCAGGAAGAAAGCATTGCATTTTTTGTAAGGAAGAAAATATTCTTCAAATAATTTGTGAAGAATATCCCTTCAAAAGCTCTTTAACCTTTTTTTCTAAATAATCGTGATTTTACTATAACATCCTTCACTGCCATAGAAAATATGAATGCAATATTAGCACAAAAATATGTTTCAACTGATCAGAACTACACCTTAGCTTATGTGAGGGCCATTTAATAATCTGATAACAGTGGGGGGGGAAATTGTTCCTGAATCTGTGGCACGTGCCTTCAAGCTTTTGTTTCGTCTGCCCAAAGGGATAACGGGAGAGGGAAGAAGAGGGAATGACCAAGGTGCAAATGGTCCATGACTATGTTGGCTGTTATCCTGAGAGAGAATGAAATGTACTGTAGATGGAGTTAATGGTGGGGAGTCTGGTTTGTGTGATGAACAGGGGCTACATCCACAATTCTCTGTAATTTTAGAGCTATTGCCAAACCAAGCTATGATGCATCCCGATAGGATGCTTTCTATGGTGCATCTGTGGAAGAGGTAAGCAGATTTTCCATCCTCGCAATTAAAAATGATAACTCATATCTTTTAAGTTCTCATGATATTCTAAATTGGTGCATGGGGTTAATGTTTCCTAGCGTGGTTGATGAGATGTATTGAGTAGTAGTGTCAGTACCATGAGAAGATAGTGATCTTTAAAGATAGCATGCACCCCTTAAATGGATTTTCATTGTGATTGTAAGAGAAGGTGTGAGTTCTTGCTAAAGTCAGCCTGTAATACTTTCTATGGTGCATCTTTATAACAAGAGGAATTGAATATAGGAGCAAAGAGGTCCTTCTGCAGTTGTACAGAGCCCTAGTGAGACCACACCTGGAGTATTAGGTGCAGTTTTCATCCCCTAATTTGAGGAAGGACATTCTTGCTATTGAGGGAGTGCAGCGTAGGTTTACAAGGTTAATTCCCGGGATGGCGGGACTGACATATGCTGAGAGAATGGAGCAGCTGGGCTTGTACACTCTGGAGTTTAGAAGGATGCGAGGGGATCGCATTGAAACATACAAGATTGTTAAGGGCTTGGACACGCTAGAGGCAGGAAACATGTTCCCGATGTTGGGGGAGTCCAGAACCAGGGGCCACATTTTAAGAATAAGGAGTAAGCCATTTAGAACAGAGACGAGGAAACACCTTTTCTCACAGAGAGTGGTGAGTCTGTGGAATTCTCTGCAGTGGAGGCAGGTTCTCTGGATGCTTTCAAGAGAGAGCTAGATAGGGCTCTTAAAAATAGCGGAGTCAGGGGATATGGGGAGAAGGCAGGAACGGGGTACTGATTGAGGATGATCAGCCATGATCACATTGAATTGCGGTGCTGGCTCGAAGGGCCGAATGGCCTACTCCTGCACCTATTGTCTATCGTCTATTGTCTTTTGTCTATTATCTGGACAAACACCGAACCTGTGAGGTAAAAATCATTAGGGTTTTAAGATGGCCCACTGAGAATAGAGCATCTCACAAGAGAGGACAGGCCTATGGTGGATCAATAGATGGGGTGTGGGGTTTTGCTCAGAGAAATCAATGGCAGTCAAGGGGCAATCATGAGAGCATTAAGAAAGATTTGATTAGTTTATTTTTGTATGATATTTTTAAATCTCATGATCAAATTCAATAAACTGCAGACTCTGTGCTTTTATATCACATTCTAACCAATTGGGTGATGGCAAAAGCTAGTCCCTTATACGGTCCAGAGGCATGAACACCGAGCATTCTGTCACAAATCCTGGTACATGCTCAGCTGAGTCCTGCTGTTCTCAAGTGGCAGAGGTATTATCTAAAAACGCCATTTGTGTGCTCCATTATGCTCCTCATGACAAGATGGCTCTAGGTGCAGTCTCACTGCACCTGGATGTGTGAGGCTTTTGGAACACAGTTGTAAGCTATAAGCCATGCACATTAAAAACCCTCCGCCTAATCTTTGGGCGGCATAGTGGTGCAGCGGCAGAGTAGCTGCCTTACAGCCCCAGAGATCCAGGTTCAATCCTGACCACTGCTGTCTGTACAGAATTTGTACGTTTTCCCTGTTACTGTGTGGGTTTTTCCTGGGCTGCTCCGGTTTCCTCCCACATTCCAAAGATGTACAGGTTTGTGGGTTAATTGGCTTTGGTAAAATTGTAAATTGTCCCTAGTGTGTAAGATAGTGCTAGTGTACAGGGAGATTGCTGGTTAACGTGGACTCAGTGGGCTGAAGGGCCTGTTTCCACCCTGTATCTCTAATGGCCATCCTTTGTACTGCTACAGTGGAACAAGTGCAAGTGATACAGGCAGCTGCTGCAGAACAAAAGAACCATGACTGTTGCCAGGTTAGCGGGAACTCACCTGCGTGATGAGCCACCACTGTTCTCATGCACACTGAGGGGATGACGTGCCTGGTTCACAGAAAATATTTGCATGGAATGCATACAAGGAAATCAATGGCAGTGAAGCTTCACATTCAAATTAATTCCTGTGCTTGCTCTAGTTATTTATCTTTGTAAAGAGGAAATAACATGAATATCCCTTTGTAGCTATTTACACCTTTATGCAACACAAGCAACACAATAGTCTTTGAGTATATAGGAAAAGTTTATGAGATTTAGGTGATTGGTGTTTTCTGCAATAAAGGAAACAGCTAACCTGCTTGAGTTGAAAGAAAATTCTTATTTACACTACATATCTTAAATTTAAGATGGTTAATAAAACACATTTTATCTGAAGAAGGGTCTCGACCCGAAACGTCACCCATTCATTCTCTCCAGAGATGCCGCCTGTTCTGCTGAATTACTCCAGCATTTTGTGTCTACCTTTGGTTCCTTCATACACAACATACATAATAACATTAATTTTGGGGTTTTATTACTTGAAATATTCTTTCCTTTCCTTACTTGAAATATTCCCTGGCATCACAGATGTATAGCGAGTCCTCGTACCTTTTGACTTCCCACTGACTGAAAAGTCTTGTCTTTGTGCCTGTTGATTAGCTAAGTTCCTGCAAATTCTCTCGACGCTTGAATGCTAGCTTATTTGTAAGAAATGGATGGTAATGAGGAAATCAAAATGTAATATTAGAATCCTAGAAACATACAGTATAGAAATGGGCCCATATGACCCACCTTGTCAATGCTGGGCGTGAAACCTATCTCTGCTAATCCTGTCTGCCCACATAAGGTCCTTAGCTCATCAGATCTCATCTGCCTGTACATTGTCCCTCTATTCCCTGCATTGCCATGTGCTTATCTCAAAGCCTCTTAAGCCACTATTGTATCTGCCTACATCACTACCCCTGGCAGTGTGTTCCAGGCCCCCACAATGTGTAAAATAAAATCTTGCCCTGCACATCTCCACTAAACATTCCTCCTTCACATTTTAGCTCTATCCTCTAGTGTTGGACATTTCAACCCTGGAAAAAAAGAGAAATAAGGAGAAGCTGAAGAAGACACCCTCGTATTAGGATTGTTCTGCAAGACTTGACAGGCCAGGTGGTTTTTTCCGTGCTGCGATAAGTAAATCCTGTGGATGACAATATATTGTGTTAATGGAAACAAACTATGTAACTTTCAAGCTCCATCTTCTTGCACTATGCTGTAAAAAACACATGATGCATTGAGAGACCAACAATGGACCTTACTTTATGTCACAACTGAAGTACATGGAACAGGGACAATTTCAGCACAGGAATAGGCCCTTTTGCTCACAACATCTGTACCAACCATGGTATCAAGTTAGTCTGTGCTTGCACATTATCCATATCCTTTCATTCTATGCATATACATGTGCTTATCTTAAAGCTTCTTAAATAGACAACACATAATAGACAGTAGACAATAGGTGCAGGAGTAGGCCATTCGGCCCTTTGAGCCAGCACCGCCATTCAATATGATCATGGCTGATCATCCACAATCACTACGCCGTTCCTGCCTTCTCGCCATATCCCCTGACTTCGCTTTCCTTAAGAGCTCTATCTAACTCTCGCTTGAAAGCATCCAGAGAATTGGCCTCCACTGCTTTCTGAGGCAGAGAATTCCACAGATTCACAACTCTCTGGGTGAATTTTTTTTTTCCTCATCTCAATTCTAAATGGCCTACCTCTTATCCTTAAACTGTGGACCCTGGTTCTGGACTCCCCCAACATCTGGAACATGTTTCCTGCCTCTAGCGTGTCCAATCCCTTAATAATCTTATATGTTTCAATATGATCCCCTCTCATCCTTCTAAATTCCAGAGTATACAAGCCCAGCCACTCCATTCTGTCAACATATGACAGACCCGCCATCCCGGAAATTAACCTCGTGAACCTACGCTGCACTCCCTCAATAGCAAGAATGTCCTTCCTCAAATTTGGAGACCAAAACTGCACACAATACTCCAGGTGTGGTCTCACTAGGGCCCTGTACAATTGCAGAAGGACCTCTCTGCTCTTATACTCAACTCCTCTTGTTATGAAGGCCAACATGCCATTTGCTTACTTCACTGCCTGCTCTACCTGCATGCTTACTTTCAGTGGCTGATGTACAAAGACCCCCCAGATCTCATTGTAATTCTCCTTTTCCCAACTTGACACCATTCAGATAATAATCTGCCTTCCTGTTTTTGCCACTGAAGTGAATAACCTCACATTTATCCACATTAAACTGCATCTGCCATGCATCTGCCCACTCACCCAACCTGTCCAAGTCACTGTGCATTCTCATAGCATCCTGCTCACAGTTCACACTGCCACCCAGATTTGTGTCAACTGGAAATTTGCTAATGTTACTTTTAATCCCTTCATCTAAATCATTAATGAATATTGTAAATAGCTGCGGTCCCAGCACCGAGCCTTGCGGTACCCCACTAGTCACTGCCTGCCATTCTGAAAGGAACCCATTAATCCCTACTCTTTGTTTCCTGTCTCCCAACCAATTTTCTATCCACGTCAGTACCCTACCCCCAATAGCATGAGCTCTAATTTTGCCCACTAATCTCCAATGTGAGACCTTATCAAATGTTTTCTGAAAGTCCAGGTACTATCCACTATCCACTATCATTTTCCTAGTTACAACCTCAAAAAATTCCAGAAGATCAGTCAAGCATGATTTCCCCTTTGTAAATCCACGCCGACTTGGACCGATTCTGTTACTGCTATCCAAATGTGCCATTATTTAATCTTTTATGATTGACTCCAGCAAATTCCCCACCACCATGTCAGGCTAACTGGTCTATAATTCCTTGTTTTCTCTCTCCTGCGTTTCTTTAAAAGTGCGATAACATTAGCTACCTTCCAATCCACAGGAACTGATCCTAAATCTATAGAACGTTGGAAAATTATCACCAATGCGTCCGTGATTTCTAGAGCCACTTCCTTAAGTACCCTGGGATGCAGACCATCAGACCCTGTGGATTTATCATCCTTCAGTCCCATCAATCTATCCAACACCATTTCCTGCCTAATGTGAATCTCCTTCAATTCCTCCGTCATCCTAGATCCTCTGGCCACTAGTACATCAGGGAGATTGTTTGTGTCTTCCTTAATGAAGACGGATCCAAAGTACCTATTGAACTCATCTGCCATTTCCTTGTTCACCATAATAAATTCACCTGCTTCAGTCTTCAAGGTCTTAACTAATTTTTCCCTCTTCACATACTTAAAGAAGCTTTTACTACCCTCCTTTACATTCTTGTCTAGCTTACCTTTGTACCTCATCTTTTCCCCCGTATTGCCACTATTGGATTTGCTTCTACCACGGACCCCTGGCAGTGCATTCCAGGCACCCACTCTTTGTGTAGAAACACTTACCTTACTCATCTCCTTTAACTTTGCCTCTCTCACTTTAAAGCTATATCCACTAGTCTTGGACATTTCCACCTTGGGGAAAAGAGGTTAGGACAGTCTATCCACATTTTTTGTTACATTACAGCCTTATTCTAAATGGATTAAATTCATTTTTTTTAAATCATCAATCTATACACATATTCCATAATAATAAAAAAACAAAAACAGGTGTTTAGACATTTTTGAAAAATAATTAAAAAAAAATTAAAAAAAAAAATAAAATAACTGGAATATCACATTTACGCAAGTATTCAGACCCTTTACCTCAGTACTTTTTTGAGGCACCTTTGGCTGCGATTATAGCCTCGAGTCTTCTTGGGTATGACGCTACAGGCTTGGCACACCTGTGTTGGGTAATTTCTCCCATTCTCTGCAGATCCTCTCAAGCTCTGTCAAGTTGGATGGGGAGCGTCGATGCACAGCTATTTTCAGGTCCCTCCAGAGACGTTCGATCGGGTTCAAGTCCGGGCTCTGGCTGGGCCACTCAAGGACATTCACAGACTTGTCACAAAGCCACTCCTGCATTGTCTTGGTTGTGTGCTTAGGGTCGTTGTCCCATTGGAAGGTAAACGTCTGCCCCAGTCTCAGGTCCTGAATGGTCTGGAGCAGGTTTTCATCAAGGATCTCTCTGGACTTTGCTCCGTTCATCTTTCCCTTGATCCTGACCAATGTCCCAGATCCTGCCGGTTCCTGCCAGGGTCCTGGTGGTTACAAAGTTTTCCATTTGAGAATGACGGAGGCCACTATGCTCTTCGGGACCTTGCAATGCTTCAAAAAATTGTTTTATACCCTTCCCCAGATCTGTGTCTCAACACAATCCTGACTCGGAGGTCTACTGACAATTCCTTTGGCTTCATGGCTTGGTTTTTGCTCTGACATACACTGTCAATTGTGGGACTTTTATATAGACAGTGGTGTGTGCCTTTCCAAATCATGTCCAATCAATTTAATTTACCACATGTGGACTCCAATCAGTTGTAGAAACATCTCAAGGATAATCAATGGAAACAGGATACACTGAAACTCAATTTTGAATGTTATAGCAAAGGGTCTGAATACTTATGTAAATGTGATATTTGTTATCTCTTTTTAATTACTTCGCAAAAATGTCTAAACACCTGTTTTCACTTTCTTATTATTAGGTATTGTGTGTAGATTGATGATGAAAGAAAATAATTTAATTCATTTTAGAATAAGGCTGAAACGTAACAAAATGTGGACACAGTGAAGGGGTCTGAATACTTTCTGAATGCACTGTATACTTCTCCTAATAGTATATAATTCTTGGCTTCCTGTGGATTTATCCACCAATGCTTTACAAGAGAATCAACACCTCTTGTTCTAAAACTGCCGTTAGAATTTTAGTATTCAAATGCTTTGTGTTCTCTCAAAGATAGTGAATTAAATAAATGTTCTAAACTTTTAAGGGCCTCCCAACTGGAAAGAAGTTGAATAGGCATGTGTTAGATGTTGGTGAAAGATTTTTGTGGCTTGGCATGTACTTTTCTGGAATATAGATTTAGAAAGCGTAGAGGAACCTTGATATTAATCTGTCGTGGCACAAATCAACAACTAAATGAATAAACAGGTGATTAAAACAGCAATTTGTGATAACCAAAATGACAACTACCAAACTTAGAAGCCTAATCTCACAGATTCATATATAAACACTTTCCCCACTTTCTTCTCTCTCTCTCTCTCTCTCTCTCTCTCTTATCTGTTTTGTATCTCCCCCTCTCTCCCCCCTCTCTCCCCCCTCTCTCTCCCCTCTCTCTCCCCCCCTCTCCCCCATCTCTCCCCCATCTCTCCCCCCATCTCTCCCCCCATCTCTCTCCCCCCATCTCTCCCCCCCATCTCTCCCCCCCCCCCCCCATCTCTCCCCCCTTTCTCCCCTCCTCTCCCCTGCCTCTCTCCCCTCTCTCTACCTCTTCTTAAAGGCGGCCAAATCAATATTTTATAAAGTAGCACCATAACTTTCCTGCTCTAATATTCTTGGCCCCAGCTAATGAATATAATGAATCCCATTTATCTTCTTCACCACTTGCCAGCTTCAGGCAACACGTACCTTCTGTTCTTAAATACTGATATACCTCACTTGACGCTACCCCACATTGCACTGTTTTGCTATAGCACTGTTACATTTGGGAGCCTTATTTTGCAGTCTGCGCCATGGCTTTAATTAATGCTGAGGCTGCCATAATAGAGGCACAATTGTGGGTCGGAGCTGCTGTGTCGGCTGTGCGGAGGTGTTTAAAAGGAGGGGGGGGGGGGAGGCTGAGTCTATGAGGTTGCAGGATCCTTCTGCTGGGTGATTTTCCCAGCCACCGGGAGACTGGAGGAATGCAAGGGGTGGATGTTCTGGTTTCTGCAAGGCTGGAGGCGCCTTGTTCCTGGTGAGTATGGGTGATTTCCCCGGGCAAGTGGGGAGTGAAAGGGGCAGGATTGGCTGGATTCTATGGATCCCCAGGCTCCTCTGCCTGCTCCACTGCTCCTGCTTTGCTCTCAATAAGATTATATCTGAGCTTCTCTTCAGCTCCATATTTCTATCCTCTCCACAGCTGATCCATTCAAATCCCTCCAAAGAACAGGTGGATATTTGATCTTTCTCTAATAGCATATAAATTATTATAATAAGAATAAAGAACTAGTATTAGACAAAGAGACTACAAAGTTACTGATACGTCATAGAAACTGAAAGGGATCATTAATGCCTTTGAAAGCATGTAAGTTGACATCCTCACCCATTGTTGGATATACAAGATTGATATCAAATAGCAAACTGGGTAACAAATCAGGATCTCATATTAATGTGGCAACTTTGTAAATTAAACCTCCCTTGGATTGGCGCCAATGCCCAACTGCTCATTTTTCACAAAGTCAAAGGAAATAAAGATAGAGCAGTGGAAAGCAGACCAAGGATCAGGATGTACCCCTTCATGTATAATGTGAGGGTCATTTGGTCAGTACCAGTATTGTTAGAGACTTGTTCATATCTTAATTCCATAAATTAACCTGCAATTTTGACCACATGCAGGTCCTGTTGTTGTTAAAATCAATGCACATTTGCTAATTCCGGTGGCGCTATGGAGGGCTAGAAAGCAACTCCAGCCAGCTCCGTGAAAAAAACGAGGAAGAACCGAGGAGAAAAGACCCACCTGCTGCCTGCTGGTTCTGCACTGGCTGCCGTGAGTGACGTCATCAGGCGCGCGACTCATAATGGCAACACAGCGCTGCCCACCCGCAGATAAAACAAAACTCCGGTATACAAGGAAAACGGCAGAACAAGAGCAAGGCCCGACGGAAGCCTTGGCCTCAGGTAGGACACTATCCCTAGAAGATGTGTTGAAAAAAACGAAGAAAAAATCGGAAATTGAAGAACTCAAAGTTTTTTTTGTACAAGAAATGGCTGAGTTGAAGTTGGAATTAAAGACTGAATTGGCAAAAATGAATATTAAGGAAGAAATAGAAAAAACCAAGGAGGAGATGAAGGAGTTAAAGTCTGAAATTAATACCTCGGCCATGGAATTATCTGACAAACTTCGAAAGGAAATTGCAGAAATATTGACGGATCAATCTGCAAGTATAGTAGAAGAGATGAATGAAAAAATCGAAAATAAGGTGGAAATAGAAATGGAACCTGTGGTGGAAGAAATTAAGGAACAGTTGACAGCCATAAAGAACCTTGAAGAACTAGTCGAAACAAGTACTCAGACTACGAAAACACTCCTCAAAGAAAATCAACGTTTATCTGACTTACTGGGCAAAATAACAGATAAGTGTACCGAGTTGGAAGGACGCCAGAGAAGACAGAACCTAAGGATCGTGGGTATTCGAGAAGGGAGAGAAAAGAATCAAGATACCCGAGAGTTTACTGCAAGCTTACTGCAAAAGGTTTTATCTCTGGAACAAAAGCCTTTACTCGCCCGAGCACACAGAGTCATGAGACGTTATACAAAGCAAGACGCCCCTCCAAGACAAATGATAGTAAAAGTCCAGTATGATCATGTCCTGGAGGAGATGATGAAGAAATTATAAAAAGTAGAAATCTTACATATGAAGAAGATTCGATCAGCATCTACCGAGACTATCCAGCAGAGGTCTCCAAGAAACGAAATGCGTTCAAGGAGACCAAAAGAATTTTGAGGGAAGTGAAGAATCTGAAGTACAGTCACCCTGAGAATTACCTACAACCAGGAAGAACATAATTTCAAAAAACCCAGCGGATGCTATGAGGTTTGCCCAAGGGATTAAGGAGCGAGAGGTAGACTGAATGAAAGCTTCAAAGATGAACTATAACAACAATTAAATTGTACTTTCAAGATTGGAATGGACTATGGACTTGTTTTCATCTAAAGAAGATGGAGAAGGATGCGGATGGGAGATTCGGGGAGACACGGATTGGAGACGCTCCTATGGATACTAATAATTAGAATAGTAAACACTACTATATAACCATATAACCATATAACAATTACAGCACGGAAACAGGCCCTCTCGGCCCTTCCAGTCAGTGCCGACCATTTGTTTTCCCCTAGTCCCATCTACCTGCACTCAAACCATACCCCTCCATTCCCTTCACGTCCATATACCTATCCACTTTACTCTTAAATGTTAAAATCGATCCTGCCTCCACCACTTCTGCTGGAAGCTGATTCCACACAGCCACCACCCTCTGAGTAAAGAAGTTCCCCCTCACGTTACCCCCGAAACCTCTGTCCCTTAATTCTCATGTCATGCCCTCTTGTTTGAATCTTCCCTACCCTCAATGGGAAAAACGTATCCACGTCAACTCTGTCTATCCCTTTCATCATTTTAAAGACCTCAATCAAGTCCCCCCTTAACCTTCTGCGCTCCAAAGAATAAAGACCTAACTTGTTCAACCTTTCTCTGTAACATAGTTGCTGGAACCCTGGCAACATTCTAGTAAATCTCCTCTGTACTCTCTCTATTTTGTTGACATCCTTCCTATAACTAGGCGACCAAAATTGTACACCATACTCCAGAATTGGTCTTACCATGCTTTGTACAATTTTAACATTACTTCCCTACTATATTCAATGCTCTGATTTATAAAGGCCAGCACACCAAAGACTTTTCTTTACCACCCTATCTACATGCGATTCCACCTTCAGGGAACTATGCACAGTTATTCCTAGATCCCTCTGTTCCACAGCATTCCTCAATTCCCTACCATTTACCATGTACGTCCTATTTTGATTTGTCCTGCCAAGATGTAGCACTTCACACTTATCAGCATTAAACTCCATCTGCCATCTTTCAGCCCACTTTTCCAAATGGCTCAAATCTCTCTGTAGACTTTGAAAATCTACTTCATTATCCTCAACACCACCTATCTTAGTATCATCTGCATACTTACTTATCCAATTTTCCACCCCATCATCCAGATCATTGATGTACATAACAAACAACAGTGGACCCAACACAGATCCCTGAGGCACCCCCACTGGTCACCGGCTTCCAACCTGACAAACAGCCATCCACCATTATTCTCTGACATCTCCCATTCAGCCACTGTTGAATCCATCTTGCTACTCCGCCATTAACACCCAAAGATTGAACCTTCTTAACCAACCTTCCATGGGGAACCTTGTCAAAGGCCTTACTGAAATCCATATAGACAACATCCACTGCTTTACCCTCATCAATTTCCCTAGTTACCGCTTCAAAAAATTCAAGAAGGTTTGTCAAACATGACCTTCCAGGCACAAATCCATGTTGACTGTTCCTGATCAGACCCTGTTTATCCAGATGCTTATATATATTATCTCTAAGTATCCTTTCCATTAATTTGCCGAATACTGATGTCAAACTAATAGGTCTATAATTGCTAGGTTTTATTCTTTGAACCCTTTTTAAACAATGGAACAACATGCGCAGTGCGCCAATCCTCCGGCACTATTCCCGTTTCTAATGACATTTGAAAATATTTCTGTCATAGCTCCTGCTATTTCTACACTAACTTCCCTCAATGTCCTAGGGGAATATCCTGTCAGGACCTGGAGACTTATCCACTTTTATATTTTTCAAAAGTGTCAGTACTTCCTCCTCTTTGAATCTCATAGTTTCCATAGCTACTCTACTTTTTCCCCTTAACTCACCGAGTTCAATATCCTTCTCCTTGGTGAATACCGAAGAAAAGAAATTGTTCAATATCTTCCCCATCTCTTTTGGCTCTGCAGATAGCTGTCCATTCTGGTTCTCTAATGGTCCAATTTTATCCCTCGTTATCCTTTTGCTATTAATACTATTTTGCTACTAATATCAATAACTAAACACATACTAAAATTAATACTGTGGTATTATTATTAATTAACACTAATAACTACAATTAATGATTAACAATTAACTATAGCTGATTTACTTAGGATTAAGTAAATAGTAAATATAAATACACAAAATATAAACTTTATTTATCCCCCCTGGTACTTTTTATTTTTTTTTACTTTTTCTATATTTTTCTTCCCTTTTTCTTATTTTTTATCATTACTTTATTTTTTATATTTTCTTATTATTATTGCTTTTAATAAGTATTAAGTATAGATATTATCAAATACTTGACTGATGGATTTTGTACACATAAGAGTTTAATACTCCCGGTTAAATATTTGTATGGAATAACAATTTTAATGAATCATGGAAATGGATGAGTTAGTAACATCGACTACGGAAGTCTATAGATTGCTAGCCATGGTAGTATGGCTAACACTAAACTACACCAATATTAGATGTAGTTTTTTCTTTCTTTGTGCACCCTACTAATCTCTTAATCTATCCTTTTTTTAAAATATTATCTCTTGTTATTATTATTTTACTTTTGAATGGAGTTATAAATCAATGCAAAGGAGGTATATGCGTGAGAGATACTCAAGGATCTTGAAATTCATCTATTTGGAGTTCGGGTGTAAAGTCGGGTATGTCGAGCTAAACCATTTGCCCTATTGTATATTCATTTAGATAAAAGATGCAAGACTTACAAATGAATATGGGGAATGGAGGAATAACGTTTTGTAGCTGGAATGTTAAAGGTATTAACAAACCAATTAAGAGAGGTAAAGTATTAGCACACTTAAAAGCCATAAAGCAGATGTGGAATTCATCCAAGAGACACATCTAAAAAAAGAGGCAGAACATAGATTAAAGGCTAAATGGATTGACAAAGTGTATCATGCTTCTTTCACACACAAATTTAGAGGTGTAGCAATATTAATTCGTAAAGGCACTTCATTTAAACACACTTCAACAATAACTGATAGTGATGGTAGATATATTATTGTAATAGGACAAATTATACACACAAAAAATGATTTTTGTCAATGTATACGGCCCAAATTTTGACAGCCCAATGTTTTTAAAAAAAATTTAATACTATTTCAGAATTATCGCAACACAACTTAATAAATTGGAGGAGATTTAAATTGTACACTAGATCCTTATTTGGACAGATCACAACGGAAACTTAAACAACGGAAACTTAAATCGCATTCCAATGATCTAATAAATGCATATATAGATACTAGTAATATTAAAGATGTTTGGAGAATGCAAAACCCAGCTGGACGGGAATACTAATTTTTACTCACCTGTGCATAAAACTTATTCAAGAATAGATTATTTTTTGGTAGATTTAAAACTTATCCCATTCACTTATAATTCAAAATATCATAATATTATAATTTCAGATCACGCACCTTTAACTTTTATGATGAATATAACTGGTAAAACGGAAAAACAGGGACATTTAACCCACAAATTTTAAAAGACAAAATAACTTAAGAATACATCACAAAACAGATCAAGATTTCCTTTGAAATAAATGATACGCCAGAAATATCTTCGTCCCTATTATGGGAAACTTTTAAAGCATATCTTCGGGGAATTATGATATCCTCTCAAGCATTTTATAATAAAGAGAATCGGAGGGAACAACAGGCATTGGAAAAGGGGATCAAACAATTAGATACAGAAAACGCTGTTAACCCAACCATAATAAAACATAATAAAATCTTTGCATTGAAATATAAATTAAATAAAATACAGTCAGACCAAGTTGTAAAACTATACCAATATACTAAACAAAAACAATTTGAATTTGGAGATAAACCACAAAAATTATTGGCTCGTCAATTACGAAAATTGGAAGGAGAAAAATCAATCCATAGGATTAAATCAGACAAAGGGAATTATTAGTACAAACTAAAGATATAAATGAGAGATTTTTGCAATATTATAAAAATTTATATTCAGCCAAAATGACAGAAAATCGAATAGGAGTAGAAACATTTTTAAAAATTTGTAATCTAAAAGGACTGGATTCAGAAAATAGAGAATCACTCAACGCTGAAATAACTACTAAAGAAATCGAAGAAGCTATTAGGTCATTAAAAAATGGTAAAACTCCAGGACTGGATGGTATTGGATCAGAATTTTATAAAACATTCTATGATATGATAGCTCCACGTTTGAAGACACTTTATGAACACATTTATGCACAACAGAAGTTACCAGAAACATTAAATGAATCTATTATAACACTTATACCTAAATTAGATAAAAATCTGGATGATCCAGAGTCATATAGAGCCATAGCTCTTTTAAATACTGATCAAAAAAATATTAACTAAAATACTAGCACAAAGACTAAATACAGTGATTAATAAAGTAATTCATTCAGACCAAACAGGATTTATACCAAAACGATACTCCTCAAACAACCTGAGAAGATTATTCAATATTATATACTCGAAAAGAAACATTAATAAAGATCTATCAATTATTTCGTTGGATGCAGAGAAAGCTTTCGATCAGATTGAATGGTCTTATTTATTTTCGGTTATGGAAACTTTTCAGTTGGGAGAGAAGTTTATAACATGGGTTAAGCAAGTATATACCAAGCCACCAGCTAGAATATTAACAACTAAATTTAATTTATTCCGTGGCTGTAGACAAGGTTGTCCTCTATCTCCACTACTGTTCGCACTGGCAATTGAACCATTAGCATAGTGCATCAGATTACATCCTGAAATACGTGGGTATGAAACCAAAGAAATGGATTAAAGGCTGATAAATCCCCAGGGCCAGATAGGCTGCATCCCAGGGTACTTAAGGAAGTAGCCCCAGAAATAGCAGATGCCTTAGTGATAATTTTTCAAAACTCTTTAGATTCTGGAGTAGTTCCTGAGGATTGGAGGGTAGCTAATGTAACCCCACTTTTTAAAAAGGGAGGGAAAGAGAAAACGGGGAACTACAGACCAGTTAGTCTAACATCGGTAGTGGGGAAACTGCTAGAGTCAATTATTAAAGATGGGATAGCAGCGTATTTGGAAAGTGGTGAAATCAATGGACAAAGTCAGCATGGATTTACGAAGGGTAAATCATGTCTGACGAATCTTATTGAATTTTTTGAGGATGTAACTAGTAGAGTGGATAAGGGAGAACCAGTGGATGTGTTATATCTGGACTTTCAGAAGGCTTTCGACAAGGTCCCACACAAGAGATTGGTATACAAACTTAAAGCTCACGGTATTGGTGGTTCAGTATTGATGTGGATAGAGAACTGGCTGGCAGACAGGAAGCAAAGAGTAGGAGTGAACGGGTCCTTTTCAGGATGGCAGTCAGTGACTAGTGGGGTGCCGCAAGGCTCAGTGCTGGGACCCCAGCTATTTACAATATACATTAATGATTTGGACGAGGGAATTAAATGCAACATCTCGAAGTTTGCGGATGACAGGAAACTGGGGGGCAGTGTTAGCTGTGAGGAGGATGCTAGGACGCTGCAGGATGACTTGGATAGACTGGGTGAGTGGGCAAATACATGGCAGATGCAGTATAATGTGGATAAATGTGAGGTTATCCACTTTGGTGGCAAAAACAGGAAGGTAGACTATTATTTGAATGGTGACCGATTAGGAAAAGGGGAGATGCAGCGAGACCTGGGTGTCATGGTACACCAGTCATTGAAAGTAGGCATGCAGGTGCAGCAGGCTGTGAAGAAAGCAAATGGTATGTTGGCATTCATAGCAAAAGGATTTGAGTACAAGAGCAGGGAAGTTCTACTGCAGTTGTACAGGGTCTTGGTGAGGCCACACCTGGAATATTGCGTACAGTTTTGGTCTCCTAATCTGAGGAAAGACATTCTTGCCATAGAGGGAGTACAGAGAAGGTTCACCAGACTGATTCCTGGGATGGCACGACTTCCATATGAAGAAAGACTGGATAGACTTGGCTTGTACTCGCTGGAATTTAGAAGGTTGAGGGGTGATCTCATAGAGACTTACAAAATTCTTAAGGGGTTGGACAGGCTATATGCAGGAAGATTGTTCCCGATGTTGGGGAAGTCCAGGACAAGGGGTCACAGTTTAAGGATAAGGGGGAAGTCTTCGAGATGAGAAAATCGTTTTTCACACAAAGAGTGGTGAATCTGTGGAATTCTCTGCCACAGAAGGTAGTTGAGGCCAGGTCGTGGGCCATATTTAAGAAGGAGTTGGATGTGACCCTTGTGGCTGAAGGGATCAGGGGGTATGGAGAGAAGGCAGGTACAGGATACTGAGTTGGATGATCAGCCATGATCATATTGAATGGCAGTGCAGGCTCGAAGGGCCGAATGGCCTGCTCCTGCATCTAATTTCTATGTTTCTATGAAACTGAAAATAAAATCTCTTTATACGCAGATGATGTATTACTTTATATTACAAAGCTGGAAGTTAGTATTCCTAACTTATTAGATTTATTAACTCAATTTGGATTGATTTCAGGGTACAGAATTGATTGGAATAAAAGTGAACTTATGCCAATAATGGGAAACAACTCACATATATTACAACAATATCCTTTTAAGATAGCAAATGAAAAAATCAAATATCTTGGAATTCATGTAGCAAAAAGAAATGATTCTTTATTTAAATCTAATTTCCCACCCCTATTGAATAAACTACTTAAGAACATCCTATATTGGAAAACATTACCTATTTCAATATTAGGTAAAATTAATGTGATAAAAATGATTTTTCTTCCGCAATTATTATACCTATTTCAACTGATCCCGATATATCTTCCTAAAAATTTTTTTTAACAAAGTGAACTCTATAGTTACTATAAGAGCCATAGAATAAATACAAAATATCTATGTAAATCAAAAATAAATGGAGGTTTTGCATTGCCTAATTTTATGTTTTATTATTGGGCAATTAATATTAAAAATATGAACTTTTGGTTGGAAGAAGTAGATAAACAACCAAACTGGTTAAAAATGGAAAAGGAAGATTGTTCACCTTTTGAAATTAGCTCGATTTTATTTGCTAATACTAAAATACTTTAAAAAAAATTATAGAGGAAATCTAATAATAGAAAGTGGCATACGTATTTGGAAACAATTAAAGAAAACATTAAAATTAGAAAGTATACCACTGGCTCTTCCCATTGCAAATAACATCACTTTTAAACCTTCAATGATGGATAAAGTTTTTTTTAAATGGAAGAACTATGGAATAAATAAGATGGGTGATCTCTATAGGGAAAGTTTATTCCTTTCATTTCAGGAATTACAACAAAATTATGGATTACACTCAAAAGAGTACTTCAGAGATTTACAAATTAGAGACTATGTTAAATCAAACACACAGGATTTTAGAAATAGAAAGACAGAAATTTTAGATGAATGTCTAAATAAATATCCGAATACAGAAAAATTATTATCATATATTTATAATATTTTATTGGAAAATGATTTACCAAACTCGGAAATATATAGGCAAGCATGGGAAAACGAATTAGGACAAACAATTAGTGTAGAAGTATGGAATGAAAGTTTACAACATATACACCACTGCTCATTAAATGCCAGACATTCCCTGATACAATTTAAAGTTTTACATAGATTACACTTTTCGAAATCCAAATTAAACAGAATTTTTTCAAATGTTTCTGCTATTTTCTTTCTGTTATGAAATAATAAAAAATATAGAAGTATAAATAAGAATGAGTGTAAACTTTAAAAATATTAAGAATGTATGTGACGAATAATATGTTTTTTCTTTGTTGATTTTATCTTATTCCCTCTTAATATGTATTTACTTCTAATAAAAATATTTTACAAAAAAAAATAAAAAATCGATGCACATTCAGTTCTCATATCCAGTCTTACTTAAGGGTCTCTCCCACTTTCACAACCTAATTCACGACCTCTGTCGAGTGTGCCCTTGACTCATACTCGCAACATGGTCGTCACAATGTCGTAGGAGGTCGTAGGTAGGTCGTAGCAGGCCGTGATGCTAGTCGTAGGTACTCGTGGCATCAAGTAGACATTTTTCTAGCATGATGAAAAATGTCCATGAGTAATAAAGATTGTGAATTAGGTTGTGAAAGTGGGACAGGCCCTTTGCTGTACATCAAGTATAATAAACGTGCTTTGGTTATAGTTCAACACTTCACCAAACAGCTCAATTATTTTGGTCCCTATTTACCTGTGTGGTTATACTGCTAAAATTATATGAGATGCTATCTCATTTATGATGGAAAATTATACTTTAATTATTTCAAATGTAGTACATAATCATAAATGAATGGAGAATCATTTTTGGACAAATTACCAGAATGCTTAAATTTTAAATTACAATTTACATAAAGCATATGTGTGAAGCCACACTATCACCTCAGTTAAAGATTTTTGCTCATGTGTGGTCAAATTGGCCATTTGTTTTTTCCTGTTTCATCTTTGCCTGTGCAGCACTTCCTGGGTGTACATTTTTTATATGGTTATCTTCATAAGTGATAGGAGAAGTATTAGGCCATTCAACCCATCAAATCTGCACCGCCATTCAATCATGGCTGTTCTATCTTTTCCTCTGAACCCCATTCTCCTGCCTTCTCCCCATAGCCTCTGACACCTCTGGCAGATTCACACAAGAACTTAACCAGTTCGTTCGCTCGTGTGTCACGATGTATAGCTCGTTGTTGGCTTCTGTTGTCGTCTAACATGTTCACAGAATTGGTCGCCTGACGAGCCACAGAGTGTATCGTGTCATCATTTCTGGGGATTGCCACGAGGAGGCTTCTGTCATGATCCCCACTTATCCAGTCACTTAGTGCAGTAATAAAGTTTATTTTAAAAATATAAACAAACAACAGTACCCCTCTATCCCAGGGCACTTTAAACATAACTTAAGATAGCATTGGCAAACAGCCTTGGATCGGCAATCGGCCGATGATAGAAATTCTGAAACATCAGCTCATTTGCCCATCCGGTGGCCGCCAAAATATGGTCGACGGGCATGTCCCTCACCTTGTCGCCGACATAGCTGCTGCCCTAGTGGAATGAGATGTAAACACACTATCTAAATGATACGCTGACGTTGATGCTGACCTGGTGGAATGAGACATGCAATCGTCAGTGTTAATACTTGTATAACCTAGAACCTGCTGCAGCCACCTTGAAATAGTCTGAACCAACCTTCCTTTGTGTAGTTGTTTGTTGACTAATAAACAATGCTGATTCCATACTTCTTAGCATTCTGGTGGCCTTGATAACATAGACGTGAGACCGTGGGGTATCCGAAATTATCTTAAATCATGCCACCCCTAGTCTATTCTGCCTGTGTAGACCAGAAGGTAAAATGTAATGGCACCTGCAGCCAATTCCATCCTATCTAGCCACAGCGTTTGCAATGTTTGCCGCCGTTGTGCTGATATAAATGTCATAACTAAGGATGTAGCTGGAACCCATTGGTGAAGTAATGTTCACACATTTTCAATAATCAACTGCATAATCTTGTAGTGGGAGAACTTGTGTCAAGATCTTTTAACAACTCGATATCCGGGTTGAACCCGACAACATAGTTCCCTTATGTTGCAGCTGTAGTGTCCCTATAACTGAATTATTGTCAAATACCATTTAAAATGAACTGGAAAATGTCAGTAATCTGTACCGTATTAAATGTAACATTAACATTTAACAAAACACTTCTGATCCCCTCAATAGGAGTGTACTGCTTTATTCGATGCTATCCCTGCATACTGCAGTGAGCACCTTCAAGGCTTGATGTGACAACCTGAGGCATAAGTCAATCCATTCAAAATGTGTAAGTCAATAATTGTTTTACTGTGTAAAAGTCGGTCTCCTGAACCACAGTTTGAAACAGCAAGTTCTTGTTTTTTTGGAATAACCATATACCGTTGTGCCATAATGCCTGATGAAGCAGGCAACATGGACATTTGGTCAGTCCGACAGTACGAACCCAAGCGAGATCTTGCTGACTGTTTTAAGACCTGGCTAATGAGGCAAAAAATTAGGAAGACTATTCCTCCTATTGAAGCAAGAATGTACTTCTCCGCACTGTTGTGCCACATATTTTTGCAATCAGTGAATAAACATGCACCAACATGTCGATATTCGATGTAGTATTGAACCATACTTTCATCATACTTTGAGATCCAACACTTATTCAGTGTCATTATCCATCTGAACTGGATGATGCACCAGTGGCAAAGGAGATTTAGGTAATTATTACAGGATACTTTTACTTGATTACCATGTGACTAATATATGTCACCATCGTAGAGCAGCAACTTGAATTTGAGCATGTAGAACATGTATATTCGCTCAATAGCCCCTTACCCTTGGGGTGCATCTAGTGTATATATTTAGTTGATATGAACAATTGAAGAATTGGTAACTCATGCAATCTCCAATACCTCCAAGTAGGTGATGGTATTCAGAACTTCTCATCTTAAGCATCAGTCTGAAGCATCAGTTTGTAATAACTGAATTCAACCGACCACACTACTGTAGCGTGTTTCAAGTTCAAGTTCAATGAGTTATTGTCATGTTCAGCAATGCTGAATACTGTTACTTCATCATTGTGGCTGAGGTAGCTTCAGCTGACAATAGTATAATGTTGTTAACAAAGGTCTAATTGCTACTTACAGGATATCAGTTCCTTGATTTGTTCGGCGATAACACAGCTGCTATATTGCCAATTACTCTTGATGAAAATAAAACAGTTTTGTAACAGATTGCTATAACTCCAATCTCTTGCTACAAGGCGGAGTCAAGGCTAATAATAATTAAAGGTTAATCCTAATGACCAACAAACAGTTTATCCCATACCCCAAAGCTTTACTGTTATAGTACAGTTATATTGTCTTTGATAACCTCTGTAATGGGATTTCCATAGCATCGATCTCTGACCCTTATGAATCTGTTGTTAGTCAGGAATATAAGTTTCATATTCAGAAAGTTCATATGCCCGACACTCTTCATTCTTCGTAATAACATGCCGCTCCTGCCTTATTCCATGTGTGGTTTGCATGAGAACTTTTGCCCAGTTTCCGAACCTTAATTTTTTTTAATAACCCTGGCCTTAATCCAACTTGCTTGGAATGCTCCAACTGTGCCTCAATCAAATATTTTTACCCTTTGTGTGTTGTACAAAACAAATGTAAATATTACAACTTGTGAACGGTGCACTACCCATATTTTGGAAGTGCTAGACCCATTTTGTTGAGTAGGATTGGTAAGGTGCATGGAATTTCTGAGCTATCATGCTGCTCCCAGCTCCAGTGAACTGCTAACTGCTGATGAACGCCTGTGGTGCGTTCTGAAACAATGACTTTTGCTCGCCGTAGGCCTAATTGATTCATCTGCCAAGCTTTCTTCCCCTGTTGAATAGGCCTACATGAATAACAGATTCAGCGGCTGGCTCTCACATCCCCCTGTTGGCGCTGTTCACTGCCAGCACATATGTGCTTAAGTATGTTTTATTGACTTCTTTAGAGCTTGGAGTCAGTTATATCTTGACCTTTTGCTGTTCCCTCCTCAGAGAGGGTGATTCGTATGCAACCCTAAACAGGCACTGCCGCAGGCCGCAGGATACCAATACTGATACGAACCCATTGGCCTTAACCCAAATAGAAATTCTGCTGGGATGGCAACTTTGTTGTCAGGAAAAATGTACCTCTGACACGTGCCCTTCATCCCTTGGGGTATGCCCCACTGCCATACCCTGAGACTCAGTGTCAGCAGGATACTGACCCATCTTGGTCTCTGCCTCCAAGAGGGAGACCTTTGTAGCACTGTATGCAACAGTTGCTGTATTTGGGATAGTCGTTTCATACGCACTATCCAGCCCCGCTGGAGAATCATCTCCCGACTCCTTGGGGGTAGCAGATTATGTGTGAACTTGAGCAACCCTGTCCCAGGCGTTGCTGGCGCCGCCTTTCGTAAAGGCCGGCGCTTTTTGACATGAAACAGCCCTGTACCAGGTGCTGCTAGCACGGCTCTCTCGTAGGCCAGTAATGTCACAAATGAAACAGCCCTGTATCAGGTGCTGCTGGCACGGCTCTCCCATAGGCCAGCACTTTCATACATGAAGCAGCCATGTCAGGCACTGCTGGTGGGTCCTGTCCCATAGGCCCGCACTATTACACATGAAGCAGCCCTATCCCAGGCACTGCTGGCACGGCCTGTCCCATAGACCCACGCTATTACAGTGTAAGCTCACTAATCAACATTTTTAGTGTACAGTTTTACCTGTAAAGGGTTAAAACAATTCACAGCAACTTCTGCTAAACAACAAGGATTACATTGTCAGAGACATGTAATAATAACTTTTTATGACTTTGCCTTCAGCTTTTAACTTTAAGAAAAACACTATAACATACATACATTTTATTATAAGGAGAACCCTTTGTTCTAGGAGTCCAAATAGGGCTGAATGAGTCTGGGGACCATCGTCTTTGAGCCACTGACCCCACTGTCAGTGACTCTAGAGTTATTTCCTTGCCGTTCCAACGGCATCCCCACAGGCTGGGAGCCGCTGTCTACACTGTCAGTGACTCAGTTTGAATTTCTTGCCGTTCCAACGGCATCCCCGCAGATTGGGAGCCACTGAGTACACTGTCAGTGACTCTGATTGAATTTCTTGCCTTTTTTACGGCATCCCCGCAGGCTGTGAGTCGCTGAGTGCACTGTTAGCGGCTCCTTATTTCACAACCCGATCTTTTGCCGGTTATCCGCTTCTGCGGTCGGACTGGGTTTCCCCACAATCCATAACCGGTACACATGTCGGGCTGCGAAACCGGGAGGAAAACCTCTGTGAAAAGAGGCTCCTGCCTGAAAAACCTTGGCAAATAAAAAATGAACTTATCTTCTAGGTTTAACTTACTGCTGGCAGGTGCTTTGTCCTGCCAGTCTGGTGCTTGCGCCAGTGCAGCTGACGTACTGGTGCGCATGCGGCCTGGCGGGTCTTCTTCACAGAATCACTCACGTGACTCCGAAGTAAAACCAAAGACAACCAATGTTTGTCATTGAGTTTTGCTTACATTTCCCTTGCATACTAAGCTCAAAGTCACGTTAGCTTGTTTGCTGAAGCAGAGAACAATAGCTGCCTGCAATCCTGCTCCCTATTGTATAACAGTGAACCCCCGCAATGATGGTCACAACAAAACCTGGAAATATACAAAGTTTATCTCCTTGAAGGTAGACATTGACATTCAACAACATCTTCTGTGCACCAGCACAACTTTGGCCTTCTACCAAGACCTCCAGCCCAGCAGACAGTTATATAGTCATAGGGTCACAGAGCTATAGAGCGCAGAAATAGACCCTTTGATCCTACTCCTTTATATCAACCAAGGTTATCATGCTCACTTCCACTAGGCCCATATGTTTCCAAACATTTCTTGTCCATATACCCCTCCACTTATCTTTTAAATATTATAATTTTACCCATTTCCTGTGTGTGTAAAGCCTTGCCCTTCTTGTCCATTTCAAATGTTTACTCTTCAGCTTAAACCTATTCCTTCTCCCTACCCTGAGGAGAAGATTGTGGTTCTTCACTTTATCTGTGGTCCGCATGATTTTATACACCCCTATAACTCACCCCTCAGCCTCCTACATTTCCAGGAGCCGACATCATGCTTTGTCATGGCGAAAGTATCGGCGTCACAGGAAGCCCCATTGCGTCATTTGAAAAAAAGTGCACCGCTCTGCCTGCCTTCAGTTCACGCTGTCAGGGTCGTAGCATGACGCGGGCTGATGTAGGTTGACTTCGGTTGTCATAGGCTGTCGTCTATATCGTCGTAGGCTGTCGTCGGTTGATGTCACGTGTCACAAAGAATTGGGACGCCGGTTGACGTAGCTTGTCGTGGCTTGATGTCGATTAGGTGGCAGCCTGTCGTAGACATTGTTGTAGGGGGCCGGTTTCTCGGCGTCACGCCACGACAGTGACTGTCGCCGGCTGACACCGAGAAAGTCGCCTAAGTAGGACAGGCTTTTAACATTTTTGGAGTGTGGGAGGAAACCGAACATCTCGGAGAAAACCCACGCAGTCACGGGGAGAACGTACAAACTCCATACAGACAACACCCATGGTCGTGATTGAATCCGGGTCTATAGCGCTGCAAGTGCTGTAATGCAGCAACTCTACTGCAGTGCTATTCTACCACTATCATCAGCCTTTTTACAAGATCATCATCATCAGCAACAAGGCTCTAACTGCACAGTGGCACAGCGGTAGAATTGCTGTCTCACTGCGCCGGAGACCCGGGTTCGATACTGTCTATGGGTGTCGACTGTACAGAGTTTGTACATTCCCCCTGTGATCACGAGGGCTTTCTCCCGGTGCTCTGGTTTCCTCCCACACTCCACACTTGAGGTGCTTGCAGTAGATAGGTTAATTGTAGGTTAATTGGCTTTTGTAAGTTGTAAATTGGCCCTAGTGTGTAGGATAGAACTCTTTGATGGGGCGACAGCTGGTCAGCGCAGTCTCAGTGGACCAAAGGGCAGCGCTGTATTTCTAAAGTCTGAAGTGTATGAGTGGCACAGAATTCTTTGTGTGAAACTGTCATATCTGGTCTTGTCATGTACTTGCTTTGTAACAGTGCAACAATCCAGCCTATCTTCAGTCCCGCTTAGGATCCAGAGGGTTATTTTTGTTTCCATTCTGAGCTACCTGTTTCCAGAACAGATTCACACTTCCTCCACCCAAACCAAATTAGTCTGTGAGGACATTTTAAAGTGATGCCAATCGGAGCAAAAGTAATTGGAGTAAAGGGTCGGTGGACTTCAGGGCCAATAAATGTACTAAGCTAAATTATGGTAATGAAAAAAATTATTCTCTCAACAGGCAAAACTAGAGTGATTAGAAGATGAATTGGAATTGGTGGCTGGCATTCACAAGGTCTTTAAGGATCCTTGTAAGAATAAAGTTTTTAAAAGGCTGAGTTGGTTCAGACAGGTACATGGATAGGACAGGTTTGGAGCAATCTCGGGATTACTTCCTGTGCCATGCGACAGTGAGAGAAGGAATGGAGCAAGGTGGAGGATAAATGCCTGGCTGAAGGACTGGTGCAGAGGGCAGGGATTCAAGTTTCTGGATCAATGGAACCTCATTTGGGGAAGGAATGACCTGTATAAAAAGGACGGGTTGCACTTGAACCCGAGGGGGACCAGTATCCTGGCAGGGAAATTTGCAAAGGCTACTGGGGGGACGTTAAACTAGAACGGTTGAGGGGAGGGACTCAAATAGAGAAAGTCAGCAGACAGGGTCTGAGGCAGGAGGCAGAGAAGGGAAGCACTCAGAGCCAACATGTAGGGGGGAAAGAAGAAAAAAATAATAAACAGAATAAGAGGTGGTGGGTTTCCAGCGCAAAAATCAAAAGGGGCTACTTGTCAACATAATTGTATAAGGAGTAAGAGTGTTGTAAAAAACAAGCCTAAAGTTGAGCCTAAAAATTATTCTCTCAACAGGCAAAACTAGAGTGATGGGTTTCCAGCGCAAAATGTCCTATCCATGTACCTGTCTGAACCAACTCAGCCTTTTAAAAACTTTATTCTACAAGGATCCTTAAAGACCTTGTGAATGCCAGCCACCAATTCCAATTCATCTTCTAATCACTCTAGTTTTGCCTGTTGAGAGAATAATTTTTTTTCATTACCATAATGTGTCTCAATGCAAGGAGCATTCGTAATAAGGTGGACGGGTTGAATGTGCAGATAGCTATTAATAACTATGCAAAAGTTGAGATCACGGAGACATGGCTCCAGGGGGACCAAGGCTGGGAGCTGAACATCCAGGGATATTCAATATTCAGGAGGGATAGACAGAAAGGAAAGGGAGGTGGGGTAGCGTTGATGGTGAGAGAGGAGATTAATGCAATAGAAAGGAAGGACATTAGCTTGGAGGATGTGGAATCGATATGGGTAGAGCTGCGAAGTTCTAAGGGGCAGAAAACGCTAGTGGGAGTTGTGTACAGGCCACCTAACAGTAGTAGTAGTTGGGGATGGCATCAATCAGGAAATTAGAAATGCGTGCAACAAGGGTAAAACAGTTATAATGGGTGACTTCAATCTACATATAGATTGGGTGAATCAAATGGGCAGGGGTGCTGAGGAAGAGGATTTCTTGGAATGTATGCGGTATAGTGTTCTAAACCCACATGTAGAGGAATCAACGGGAGAGCAGGCTATTCTAGACTGGGTATTGAGTAATGAGGAAGGGTTAGTTAGCAGTCTTGTTGTGCGTGGCCCCTTGGGCAAGAGTGACCATAATATGGTTGAGTTCTTCATTAGGATGGAGAGTGACATAATTAAGTCAGAAACAAGGGTTCTGAACTTAAACAAAGGTAACTTTGAAGGTATGAGACGTGAATTGGCCAAGATAGACTGGCAAGTGATTCTTAAAGGGTTGATAGTGGATATGCAATGGAAGGTATTTAAAGACTGCATGGATGAACTACAACAATTGTTCATGCCAGTTTGGCAAAACAATAAATCAGGGAAGGTAGTGCATCCATGGATAACAAGGGAAATCAGGGATAGTATAAAAACAAAGGATGAAGCATACAAATTAGCCAGAAAAAGCAGCCAACCAGAGGACTGGGAGAAATTCAGAGTCCAGCAGAGGAGGACAAAGGGCTTAACTAGGAAAGGGAAAATAGATTATGAAAGAAAACTGGCAGGGAACATAAAAACTGACTGCAAACGTTTTTATAGATATGTGAAGATAAAGAGATTAGTTAAAACAAATGTAGGTCCCTTGCAGTCAGAAACAGGTGAATTGATCATGGGGCATGGCAGACCAATTGAATAACAACAGGTGAATTTAATCAAGGACATGGCAGACCAATTGAATAACAACTTTGGTTCTGCCTTCACTAAGGAAGACATAAATAATCTGCCGGAAATAGCAGGGGACCGGGGGTCAAATAAGGTGGAGGAACTGAGTAAAATCCAGGTTAGCCGGGAAGTGGTGTTGGGTAAATTGAATGGATTAAAGGCCGATAAACCTCCAGGGCCAGATAGTCTGCATCCCAGAGTACTCAAGGAAGTAGCCACAGAAATAGTGGCTGCATGTTATTGATAATTTTTCAAAACTCCTTAGATTCTGGAGTAGTTCCTGAGGATTGGAGGGTAGCTAATGTAACCCCACTTTTTAAAAAAGGAGGGAGAGAGAAAACAGGGAATTACAGACCAGCTAGTCTAACATCGGTAGTGGGGAAACTGCTAGAGTCAGTTATTAAAGATGGGATAGCAGTACATTTGGAAAGTGGTGAAATCATTAGACAAATTCAGCATGGATTTATGAAAGGTAAATCATGTCTGACGAATCTTATAGAATTTATCGAGGATGTAACTAGCAGAGTGGATAAGGGAGAACCAGTGGATGTGTTATATCTAGACTTTCAGAAGGCTTTTGACAAGGTCCCACATAAGAGATTAGTATACAAACTTAAAGAACACGGTATTGGGGGTTCAGTATTGATGTGGATAGAGAACTAGCTGGCGGACAGGAAGCAAAGGGTAGGAGTAAACGGGTCCTTTTCAGAATGGCAGGCAGTGACTAGTGGGGTACCGCAAGGCTCAGTGCTGGGACCCCAGCTATTTACAATATATAATAATGATTTGGACGAGGGAATTGAATGTAACATCTCCAAGTTGGGGGGTAGTATTAAGATGATACTAAGCTGGAGGGTAGTGTTAGGTGTGAGGAGGATTCCAGGAGGCTGCAAGGTGACTTGGATAGGCTGGGTAAGTGGGCAAGTGCTTGGCAGATGCAGTATAATGTGGATAAATGTGGGGTTATCCACAGGAGGGTAGACTATTATCTAAATGGTGGCAAATTATGAAAAGGGGTGATGCAACGAGACCTGGGTGTCATGGTACACCAATCATTGAAAGTAGGCATGCAGGTGCAGCAGGCAGTGAAGAAAGCAAATGGTATGTTAGCATTCATAGCGAAAGGATTTGAGTATAGGAGCAGGGAGGTTCTACTGCAGTTGTACAGGGTTTTGGTGAGACAACACCTGGAGTATTGTGTACAGTTTTAGTCTCCAAATTTGAGAAAAGACATTCTTGCCATAGAGGGGGTACAGAGAAGGTTCACCAGACTGATTCCTGGGATGTCAGGACTTTCATATGAGGAAAGACTGGATAGATTTGGCATGTACTCGCTAGAATTTAGAAGACTGAGGGGGGATCTTATAGAAACTTACAAAATTCTTAAGGGGTTGGATAAGCTAGATACAGGAAGATTGTTCCCGATGTTGGGGAGGTCCAGAACAAGGGGTCAGGCCTTGTGGCTGAAGGGATCAGGGGGTATGGAGAGAAGGCAGGTACAGGATACTGAGTTGGATGATCAGCCATGATCATATTGAATGGCGGTGCAGGCTCGAAGGGCCGAATGGCCTACTCCTGCACCTATTTTCTATGTTTCTATGTTTCAATGAATATGGACCAAAGGCAAGCAGGCGGGATAAGTGTAGCTGGGACATGTTGGCCAGTGTGGGTAAGTTGGGATGAAGTGCCTGTTTCCAATCTGTAGCACTCTATGATTCGATGGTTTTATTTTGGAATTAGAGAATGAAAAATTTCAGATTTCATGCAAAATTTATGCAATATTGATTATTAGGACTGGATGTTACAATCCCTAAGATTTCACTACAATTGATATTCTTGGGTATGACCACCAGGTGAATTTTGCTAACAATCAGACACATCTTCAGTTGTGTACCTCAACGTCACTGGGTGTTTCGGCCTTTTATCACAAGACACCCTCAGTCGCGGCAGGCCCACCACAGGTTGGGCAGACCTGGGTGTGTGTCTTATTGCTAGCTTCTAGATGGTCACGTGGCAGCCCAGACAGCATCTTTCCTCTTCAGCCACAGCCAGTGACGGCTCCGTTCGGTGGCATTGGCAAGTTCTTTTATTGCCCTCCTTTGTGCCTGCCCTTTGACTCCTACTTCCCTCAGGAGCCTTGCGGTGGAACTGGCTACAAAGCCCCTGCACCCCACCTCCACTGGACACAACCTTACCCTCCAACCTCTCTCCTCTGCTGCAAGATTTGAATATCAAAGCTTTTTCCTTTCATAAGCCTCGTTCGCAGCCTCCTCCCATGGGGCCGTCAGCTCAATGATGAAAACACGCCGACAGGAGTTGGACCAGAGAACGAGGTCTGGTCACAGGTTGGTAACTGCGATTTCAACTGGGAACGAAAGCCTCTGGCCTAGGTCAACACGCATTTTCCAGTCCCTGGTTGCGTTCAGTGGGCATGAGTTGAGGCGAGGGGTTAGTCCTCCGTTTCTCTCCTTCCCGGATGAAGGATGGTATTTGCGGGAATGTTATCTGGGCATTGCTAGGCATGGTGTTGGTGGTAACTCTCTTGCACTCGAGTTCAGCTGCCAAGCACCTCAGCACCTGATTGTGTCGCCAGGTGTAACTGCCTTGTGTTAGGCTGGACTTACAACCGACCAGGATGTGCTTGAGGTTTGCTGGAACTGCACACAGGGGGCAGGCTGGATCCTCTCCCAGCCAAAGATTTCGGTTTGTGGGAGAGGGAAGGACGCCATTTGTGGCTCTGATAATGAAGCTCAACTTATTTGACTCCATGGTCCACAGCTCTCTCCATGTGATTTTCCTCCTCTCAACGCCATCCCACGTCATCCAGCGGCCTTGTTTGGCTTGGGATATGGCTTTGGCACATCTGGCTGCTTCTTCCTGGTGGCGCACCTCCTCCACCACCAGGTGCCGACGTTCAGCTGGAGTAGCCTTTTGCCAGGTAGGTTTCATTGCTCCCAGGCCAAAGCCCCCTCGGCCTTGTTGGACATGGCCCACTATGTCCCGGTGTTGGAGGGCAGAATTTACGCTTCCAGTACCACTGTTGCTGGAGTCCATTTCTTCCCTGTTGCTAGGGTTGGAGTGACACCTCTTATTATTGGGTCCCGGAATTCTGTTAGTGTCATGTTCAGCCTCACTTTGGCACATTTGCATTCCTCCACCAGGCTTGAGACTGGCAGTGAGAGGGCTCCGTTCCCATAGAGCCCTATGCTGCTGAGGCATCTCGGTAGCCCAAGCCACTTCCTCACTTGTGAGTTCACCAGTCTCTCCAGCTGGTTGACATGGGATAAAGTGACCTCGTAGATGGTAATTGGCCACATGAGTCAGTAGACCGAATTGCAGGCACCAAAGCTTCAGCTTCCCTGGGAGAGCAGTGTTGTTGATTTGCTTGAGGCCACTGATTGTATCCTGCCTGAGTTGTTCCACCTGCTCTGCATCCTTCAGGTATGCGGTGTACCATCGCCCGAGGCTTTTGACAGGCTTGCTCCAGGACAGTTGGTATTGTCTCGTTATTGATGCGGAACCTTTCATCAGTGAGCCGGCCTTTGACGATGGCAATGCTGCAGGATTGCTGGGTTTAATCGCCATTCGTGCCCATTTGATGTTTTCCTGGAGTTTATCCAGCAGAAGTTTGGTGCATGCTTTTGTTGTTGTTATTGTGGTCATGGCATCCATGTACGCCCTGCTTGGAGGAAGACGCAGCCCACTCTTCAAACGTTCCCCTCCGACCACCCATCGTGATGCTCGAATGATGAGCTCCATTGTCATGGTGAAAACCAGAGGAGAAATGGTACAGCCTGCCATTCCGCCTAAGAAGTTTTAAGAAGACATGTCATTTGGTGCAGACGCAAAATATCCCTGAGGCTGGAATGTGGAGCAAGTGTCAAACTGCTGGAGGAACCCAGTAGGTCAGGCAGCGTCGATGGATGGAAATGGTCAATCGATGTTTCGGATTGAGATCCTTCCTCTGGGCTAAGGAGTGAATGAGAAACAGCTGATATATAGAGGTAGAGGGATGTCAAGAGCTGGTAAATGTTGGGTGGATGCAGAAGAGGAAGGGTGTATTGGTGGACGGTGCAGGAAAGAGGGGTATGAACAGTTGGGGGGGGTGGGAGGGGGGATACCTAAAGCAGATTTGTCTAAAACTAGAGCTAACAGATTTAGGGTAAAAGCTTTAGAGGTGTCGGAGGGGAAACTTCTTCATGCAAAGGGTATTTGGAATCAAGAACACACTGCCTGAGAGAGTGATGGAGGCAGAAACTCTTGACAGAATTGAAAAGTATTTATGTGAGCAGAGGCAAAGAAAGCTTCAAACAAAGTGCTGATAATATTTGATACTTACTTAATGGTTACCAACTTGGGCAAAGGGGTTGTTTCTATCCTGTGTGAATTTCCTATTTACCTAGAGCATTTGTAATTTAATTGCATGATGTACTGTATACTTAGAGCAAAGGCTTGCATTCAGGCATTACCGAGAACAATATTACAAAGGTCAAATAAAAGAGCTCCAGGAAATATTCAAATTGTATTTCACATTGGAAGAAATAAGTAATAGGGGACAACTTCTCATGGCACAAAAATGTACCATCCATATGGAAGATTAGTTTAAAATACCTGGCAACTGACAAGAAAGGGTGCATGAAGAACTTGGAGTATGGAACTAAAAATGTAAAAGAACATAGTTAGGGTGACAATGCAAAGGTATGGTTCACTTCCACACTTAATTAGCCCATTTAGGCATGCCACAGATTGTCGCTCAGAAAAATATCCCTCCAGTTCTGTGTCACTTGAATCATTAGGTACAATTGAATGATTACAATGTAATTCTATATTCTAGAAAGGCATAATTGTCTTCTCTGGTTCACCAAATACATTCTGTTGCCTGCGAGTCAGAAGTTGTGGGTTCAAGTTTCACTTCAGAGATTAAGCACAAAATCTTTGGCTAGCACAAATATCTAGCCGTTACCTCCATCCAGATCGTCCACTGAACTGTCTCCTCACCCAGTCACCTCAGCCCTTGTGCCCTCAGAGTGCCTCCCACAGCTGATTTGAGAACACTCTTGGGACAAGTCCCATTAGATGAGTGTATATTTCGAGTTTTTACGTGGCTCATCCACAGTTGTCATTCCAGCGAGATTCCACAGGTCCAAGGGGGGCCGGTTCTAGGTGGTTGGGGGCTGGCTCGATCTATGATGTCTTAGAGCTGACTCGATCTTGGATGTCAGTATGAATAGGACTGCTCTTGTTGTTCACCAAGCATTGGAAGTCACCACCGTAAGGGTAACGTAACTGAGCTTTTACGTCGTCCGGCTAGTATGTTAGCCCGTAATTACGTCAACTGATGTGTTGTTATCTATTTATCTTTTTTTTTTTTTTTAATAAATTCTGGCAGCCTGCCAGTTATTGATCGTTGAAGATCCGCAATATGTCCAGTGTTAGGGCTATTGTCAGATCCGCCAAATTTTTCGAGAAGGATTTGTACCTTTCGATTTTGAGGTATTGCATTAGGGTGTCATTCAATTCATGCCATTTCCCTCGAGCACCCATCATGAATCCAAAAAATTGGACCGATGTCCCCTTGGTTATTTCAGCGATCTGTCCCCTCAGATGCTCATACTTCTTGGTCTTCTCCGTCCAAGCACGCTCCAGTTCCAAGTTGTTACTCTCGTATCGCACTGTCACATCGACCACAGCCACTTCCTGTCCTTTGACAAATATCAAATCGGGCTTCCACAGTCTTCCATCCTCCGTTCTAAACCTTGGTTCGATGTGGGCAGTCCATCCGTGCTTAACAACCTGCGCCTTCAGTTTGTCCATGATCTTGTTATGGCATTTAATGCGTGCGTTCTTAACCGCGGGACATTGTCCGGAGATGTGTGCCAATGTTTCATTAGCCATTGCACACCTTCTGCACTGTTTGGCCATGTTGGGGCGGCCATATTAAAGGGTACATCTAGTTGGATATAGATTGCACCTGAGTAATAGTCTCTTGATGAATAGTGATTGTTTCATTTTGTGATGTCCGTACAACCATGTGTTGGATGTCGGGTCGCTCTTGTAGTAGTGGATGCCGGGGCCCTGGAGTACCTAGGAGAGGGGATTTGTTTCTATTGTTTACAGGACAAAATACGTGAGCAGTATTTTGAGTAAAACGTGTTCAGTCATAATCCAAATCTTTTGTTCCTCACAAATGGCAGCCTTGTAATGTCTTCTGAAAATTACTGTGCAAAAAGGATATTCCTCTTTGAAATACTATTCTTTTTTCACATAAACAGTGGAGTTTGAGAGTCTGGAACTGCCTGCAGACATCACATTGTACTCTTAACATAAAGTACAATTCATCCATTGAGACCTGCCCATCTCTGCCTAATTAATTTTAATTTCTATCAAGTCAACTACATACTGTGTAAGCAGCTGATATCTAAAGTTGGTTACATTAAAAAGTTTATTAAGGATTGGAAAAAATAAAAAAATAAAAGACTGGAGAAATATTTCCTACCACTGAGCCTGAAAGAAATATTTAGCTCACGCCACACTAGTCTCTCTGCGCTCCATTAATTAGTTGGAGCATAGAGTCATCGAGTCATACAGTGTGGAAACAGGCCCTTCAGCCCAACTTGGCCACAATGACCAACATGTCCAATCTTGCCTGCGTTTGGCACATATCCCTCTAAACCTGTCATATCCATGTCACTGTCTAATTGCTTCTTAAATGTTGCGATAGTCCCTGCCTCAACAACCTCTTCTGGCAGCTCGCTACGCTGCTCTTTGTGTGAAAAAAGTACCCCTCAGATTCCTATAAAATCTTTCCCCCTTCACCTTAAACCTATTCCCTCTGGTCCTCGATTCACAATACTCTGAGCAAGAGACTCTGAGTGTCTACCCAATCTATTCCTCTCATGATTTTATACACCTCTATAAGAATCTCCACAGTGGAATTCATTGTGGAGTGAATGATGTGGAATTCTGAACCTTGGAACAATGTTACCATAATCTTAAGAGTAACTAAAGTTAAAATTTTATAAATCTGATAACAATATGGAGTTAAATGTTTGTGAACATCTTTTATGGCCAACAATGATGTTATATGCAAGATCCTTTATTCTAAACTAGAATTAAGATACATCAGATTTTATTTAACCTATTCAGTGCCACCTCCAAGTATACTTGGGTAGTGGCCAATAGTGAAAAAAAAAAGCTTGGCAGTGAACAGGTTAAATAAATGAGAAGAAAATCAAGTGGCTCAATTCCGGTAACTTTAACCCACCAACGTTTATCACAACTACTTCCTCCTGGTGATATAACACGGCTGGATAGAAATTTAGGAAAATTCCAACTAGCACTCAAATAATGTTCGAAAATTCTTTAATAATGTTATTTTAAAACCTCCCTGTCGTTTACATTCTTCAAAACAATTAACCTATTTTGTTGGCTGATACTAATTGCAAGCACCATTATTTTATTATTTGATACAGTATTTAATTTTCAATTACATTATGACTCATTAACATGTGGGTATTTATGGTAGATTCAGATCAGATTAGGTTGCCTTCTGAATGACGTACCCAGGGCTAAACTCAATAGAAGGTCTTCTCTGTTAGTTTTCCCCTTGTTGCCATGCATAAGGCCGGTCTGTAGTTATGTCCAGTCATGGTAACTTGATGTGGAAACATCCCAGGATTTTTAAAATGCAACTTTGACAGGTTTCACCATTCATCTTCAGGTTGAGCCATCCTCACCCTGGCAGTACAATCCTTTACTCTGATCGGAATATTACAGTTGACAATGCACAAATTATAATTCTTACTGTCCTGGGGAAATTGTGAAATTGTGTTAATCATTTCCCAGCAATAAAAAGGTCTACCTCCCACTGGTCCATAAATTTATTTTCTAGTTAAATGAAATACCTGTTCTGTTAATCAGACAGCAGTGCTGTGGAAGTGACTGGCTCCCTGCCAGCCTGCTAAAGAATGAGTATTGATCTTTCATGCAGATGCTTGGCCATCCCATTTTAAATGCCTGTTACCTGATACCAACTAAAAATTGATATTTTTCTGTACATTTTTAAGGTTTGAGTTTATTAATTGGTAATGTAATTAATTTACATGGTAAATGGTAGGGAATTGAGGAATGCTGTGGAACAGAGGGATCTAGGAATAACTGTGCATAGTTCCCTGAAGGTGGAATCGCATGTAGATAGGGTGGTAAAGAAAGCCTTTGGTGTGCTGGCCTTTATAAATCAGAGCATTGAATATAGGAGTAGGGAAGTAATGTTAAAATTGTACAAGGCATTGGTAAGACCAATTCTGGAGTATGGTGTACAATTTTGGTCGCCTAGTTATAGGAAGGATGTCAACAAAATAGAGAGAGTACAGAGGAGATTTACTAGAATGTTGCCAGGGTTCCAGCAACTATGTTACAGAGAAAGGTTGAACAAGTTAGGTCTTTATTCTTTGGAGCGCAGAAGGTTAAGGGGGGACTTGATTGAGGTCTTTAAATTGATGAAAGGGATAGACAGAGTTGACGTGGATACGTTTTTCCCATTGAGGGTAGGGAAGATTCAAACAAGAGGGCATGACATGAGAATTAAGGGACAGAGGTTTCGGGGTAACGTGAGGGGGAACTTCTTTACTCAGAGGGTGGTAGCTGTGTGGAATGAGCTTCCACACCTGTATAGCACCTCCAACTGTGGAGTGCGTAATTTAACCATATAACCATATAACAATTACAGCACGGAAACAGGCCCTCTCGGCACTTCCAGTCCGTGCCGACCATTTGTTTTCCCCTAGTCCCATCTGCCTGCACTCAGACCATACCCCTCCATTCCCTTCACGTCCATATACCTATCCACTTTACTTTTAAATGTTAAAATTGATCCTGCCTCCACCACTTCTGCTGGAAGCTCATTCCACACAGCCACCACCCTCTGAGTAAAGAAGTTCCCCCTCATGTTACCCCTAAACTTCTGTCCCTTAATTCTCATGTCATGCCCTCTTGTTTGAATCTTCCCTACCCTCAATGGAAAAAACTTATCCACGTCAACTCTGTCTAATCCTTTCATCATTTTAAAGACCTAACTTGTTCAACCTTTCTCTGTAACATAGTTGCTGGAACCCTGGCAACATTCTAGTAAATCTCCTCTGTACTCTCTCTACTTTGTTGACATCCTTCCTATAACTAGGCGACCAAAATTGTACACCATACTCCAGAATTGGTCTTACCAATGCCTTGTACAATTTTAACATTACTTCCCTACTCCTATATTCAATGCTCTGATTTATAAAGGCCAGCACACCAAAGGCTTTCTTTACCACCCTATCTACATGCGATTCCACCTTCAGGGAACTATGCACAGTTATTTCTAGATCCCTCTGTTCCACAGCATTCCTCAATTCCCTACCATTTACCATGTACGTCATATTTTGATTTGCCCTGCCAAGATGTAGCACTTAACAGCATTAAACTCCATCTGCCATCTTTCAGCCCACTTTTCCAAATGGCCCAAATTTCTCTGTAGACTTTGAAAATCTACTTCATTATCCACAACACCACCTATCTTAGTATCATCTGCATACTTACTTATCCAATTTTCCACCCCATCATCCAGATTATTGATGTACATGAAAAACAACAGTGGACCCAACACAGATCCCTGAGGCACCCCACTGGTCACCGGCTTCCAACTTGACAAACAGCCATCCACCATTACTCTCTGACATCTCCCATTCAGCCACTGTTGAATCCATCTTGCTACTCCGCCAATAACACCCAAAGATTGAACCTTCTTAACCAACCTTCCATGGGGAACCTTGTCAAAGGCCTTACTGAAATCCATATAGACAACATCCACTGCTTTACCCTCATCAATTTCCCTAGTTACCGCTTCAAAAAATTCAAGAAGGTTTGTCAAACATGACCTTCCAGGCACAAATCCATGTTGACTGTTCCTGATCAGACCCTGTTTATCCAGATGCTTATATATATTATCTCTAAGTATCCTTTCCATTAATTTGCCACCACTGACGTCAAACTAATAGGTCTATAATTGCTAGGTTTATTCTTTGAACCCTTTTTAAACAATGGAACAACATGTGCAGTTCGCCAATCCTCCGGCACTATTCCCGTTTCTAATGACATTTGAAATATTTCTGTCATAGCTCCTGCTATTTCTACACTAACTTCCCTCAATGTCCTAGGGAATATCCTGACAGGACCTGGAGACTTATCCACTTTTATATTTTTCAAAAGTGTCAGTACTTCCTCCTCTTTGAATCTCATAGTTTCCATAGCTACTTTACTTTTTCCCCTCAACTCACAGAGTTCAATATCCTGCTCCTTGGTGAATACCGAAGAAAAGAAATTGTTCAATATCTCCCCCATCTCTTTTGGCTCTGCAGATAGCTGTCCATTCTGGTTCTCTAATGGTCCAATTTTATCCCTCGTTATCCTTTTGCTATTAATATAGCTGTAGAAACCCTTTGGGTTTACTTTCACCTTTCTTGCCAAAGCAACCTCATATCTTCTTTTAGCCTTCCTAATTTCTTTCTTAAGATTCTTTTTACATTCTTTATACTCCTCTAGCACCTCTTTTACTCCATGCCTCCTATAATTATTGTAGATATCTCTCTTTTTTCGAAACAAGTGTCCAATTTCCCTTGAAAACCATGGCTCTTTCCAATTTTACTATTTCCTTTCAACCTAACAGGGACATAAACATTCTGTATTACAATTTCCCCTTTAAATGTCCTCCATTTCTCTTCTACATGAAACAAAGTGTCCCAATTCACTCCTTTAAAATCCTTACGCATTCCCTCAAAGTTAGCCTTTCTCCAATCAAAAATCTCCACCCTAGGTCCAGTTCTGACTCTCTCCATAATTATATTGAAACTAATGGTATTGTGATCACTGGTCCCGAAGTGCTCACCAACGCATACCTCCGTCACCTGACCTGCCTCATTTCCTAACAGGAGGTCCAGCACTGCCCCTTCTCTGGTCGATACCTCTATGTACTGCTGCAAAAAAACTATCCTGCACACATTTTACAAACTCCAAACCATCCAGCCCATTTACAGAATGTGTTTCCCAGTCTATTTTTGGAAAATTGAAATCTCCCACAATCACTACCTTGTGCTTACTACTAATATCTGCTATCTCCTTACATATTTGCTCTTCCAATTCACGCTCCCCATTTGGCGGTCTATAATACACCCCTAAAAGTGTTGCTACACCGTTCCCACTTCTCAGTTCCACCCAAATAGCCTCCCTAGACGAGCCCTCTAATCTATCCTGCCAAAGCACTGCTGTAATATCTTCTCTGACAAGCAATGCAACACCTCCCCCTCTGGTCCCTCCAATTCTATCACACCTGAAGCAACGAAATCCTGGAATATTTAGTTTCCAATCACAGCCCTCCTGCAACCATGTTTCACTGATTGCCACAACATCATATTTCCAGGTGTTAATCCAGGCTCTAAGTTCGTCCACCTTACTTACAATGCTCCTAGCATTAAAATATACACATTTTAGAAACCCACCATCCCTTATTCTCTGTCTATTATCTTTTTCATCTTTCTCGCCTACATTTTGGATCCGAGTGCTTCCCTTCTCTGCCTCTTGCCCCACACCCTGACCCTTAGCCCCCTCTACCCGAGTCCCTCCCCCCAGCCTTTCTAGTTTAAAGTCTCCCCAGTAGCCTTTGCAAATCTCCCTGCCAGGAGATTGGTCCCCCTCGGGCTCAAGTGCAACCCGTCCTTTGTGTACAGATCATGCCTTCCCCAAAAGAGGTCCCAGTGATCAAGAAACTTGAATCCGCTGCCCACTGCACCAGTCCCTCAGCCACGCATTTATCCTCCACCTCATTTCATTCCCACTATCACTGTCACGCGGCACAGGCAGTAATCCTGAAATTGTTACCCTTTTGGTCCTTCTCCTGTTCGATGCCTGTTTCCCAGGCCGCATTCGTTTTACCATAGATCTACATCTAGTTTAGTTTAGGTATACAGCGTGAAAACAGTCACTTCGGCCCACCGTGCCCACACTGACCAGCGAATCCCCACACATTAATACCATCCTACACACACTAGGGACAAATTACATTGAAAACAATCTAACTAACCTTACAACCCTGTACATCTTTGGAGTTTGGGAGGAAATCTATGATCTCGGAAAAAACCTGTGTGGTCATGGGGAGAACGTACAATAGACATTAGACAATAGGTGCAGGAGTAGGCCATTCGGCCCTTCGAGCCAGCACCGCCATTCAATGGTTGATCATCCCAAATCGGCACCCCGTTCCTGCCTTCTCCCCATATCCCCTGACTCCGCTATCTTTAAGAGCCCTATCTAGCTCTCTATTGAAAGTATCCAGAGAACCGGCCTCCACCGCCCTCTGAGGCAGAGAATTCCACAGACCCACAACCCTCTGTGAGAAAAAGTGTTTCATCATCTCCGCTCTAAATGGCTTACCCATTATTGTTAAACTCTGGCCCCTGGTTTTGGACTACCCTAACATTGGGAACATGTTTCTTGCCTCTAGCATGTCCAAACCCTTAACAACCTTATATGTTTCAATAAGATCCCCTCGCATCCTTCTAAACGCCAGAGTGTAGAGTTCAACTCCAGACAACACCCATAGTCAGGACCGAACCTGGGTCTCCGGTGCTGCAAGCGCTGTAAGGCAGCAACTCTTCTGCTGCGCGGCCCATTTTAGAAGTATTAGAAAATCAGATTGGCTCACAGAAGACAAAGGGTATTTTCTGCAGCTTTGGCTCAAGACTCTCTGCAACGTCCTAGAAATACCAAGTGATCAGAGCCACCATGATCCTGATGATTTATACAAAGGCATTTTTAAAGGTGTACTTTGGAAAAATAAATAACAAATAGACACCTTAACACTGAACTTTCTCATTTTTATGCCTTCTTGCCAAGATGCTTGAATTTCTTCAATTCACACAAAAATCAAGCAAAATTTATTTATCCTTTGCAGAAATTTTCCACAGGTCAATGCAGCGCGCAGAGTCTGAAATGTTTTCTAAATCTTCCTCTTGCTAGTGGTTATAGTATTCAAAATAATTAGTGGTTATAGTGTTCAAAATTGCATCCGATGGATGGCAGGTTGTACAAAGATGTACAAAGAATGCAGCCAGTTCCTATTCCGCAGCATCCTGGAATATATTTAAATGTACACTAATAATGAACACTAATAACCCCCAATAAGAGAAGAGTGGAGACTTATGGGCCTGTACCACTTAGGCGATTTTTCAGCGGACTGCCGGCGACTGTCAAGTTGCTGGCAGTCGCCTGAAAAGCCGGCAACTGGAACGGCGACTGTCACAGTAGAACACACACACACACACACACACACACACACACCCATCGCTTCCTTCACCAACCCATTATGCAGGCAGGGGACAGGGCAAGTGGAGGGAGCGCTGTCTAAAACATTCACACGGTACAAAGCCAAGGTGATACAGACACACGCCACGATGAACAGGAAGGTCGGCGCTCTAATTAAAACGGCTAGTATACGGTAAGTCCTTTAAAAGATGGGGGGAAGGGGGGGAGGGGGGAGAAGGAGTGGAGACAACTTTTAAGAAGCCAGAGATACACGGAGGACATTTAACATTACCGGTCGGTTATCCTTGGTTCTGAAAACTACTGCTTACCTTTTTTTCCCCCAATGAGCCAATGAAATTCACCGGTCAGCACCGGCTCCAGCCTTCGAGAACCTTCGACCACCTGGCAACCCACTAGGACCTCCTGGTGACCCACCTGCAGCACGTAAATTCACGTCATACTGCATGGCGGCTTCATTTTAGTCGCCGCTAATTTTTCAGCATGTTGAAACATTTGCGGCGACCATAATGAGGCCGTGACTAGTTCCCAGAATGCGGGAACTCCTCGCGACCATGAAGGCGACTCCCCGGCAACCATCCGCGAACATGCGGCGACCATGTGGCGACTGTACAGTCTCCTGCAGTCAACTAAAAAGTTGCCTAAGTGGGACAGGCCCATTAGCACAACTACAATGGACCAAATTGCACCCATCTATGTTATAAATGCTGTGTGTTCATGGCACTACATTCACTGCTGTACTCAGTACTGAGATTTTCTACAATGAGGGAGAAAAATATTGCAGTGCTTCGAGTCATGGTCTTTCCGTAAGTCATGTTTGTAAAAATAGATGATAGTGGGAATTTCTGGGAAATGTCTGATAGTTAATTAATTAATTCATTAATTGATCATTAAAAGATACAGCACGGAAAAAAGCCCTTTGTCCAAACGAGTCCACACCAATTTGCACTAGCTTCACATTATCCTATTTTCTCATCCATTCCCTACACACTGGAGGATATTAACAGCGGCAAACTCGCCAAGTGGGGCAGGCCCTTCATCTTTTCCACCATCTGCATAGGTGTTGGGCCTGTTCATATGAATGATATGTGCAACATGCCTGAGATAATGATACTTGTCGGCAATCTATCAGGTCTGTACAGTAATATGTTCTGGTAAGGTCCTGATATAGATCATTGTCTACATAGAATGCTAGACAAAATTGTTGGTGCAAATCCTTCAAGATGAAATATGTGGATTGAATCTATAATTTCCAAATACTGCTGCTCTTATCTTTCTTTGTGGAAGAAGCCACGGATGTAAGAGGTGCTGTCAGAATAAATTATGTGAGTTACTGCTATACATCTTAATATAATACAATACCATTTATTGTCATTTGAACCTCATTGAGGTTCAAACGAAATTTAGTTTCTGCAGTCATACAAACAAGAAAAGAACCAAGACACAACACAATTGACACAAACATCCATCACAGTGAATCTCCTCCTCACTGTGATGGAAGGCAAAGTCTTATCTCTCCCCTGCACTCCCCATTCTCCTCCCGATGTCAGAGTCAAAGCCCCCGGCGGGCGATGGTAAATAAGTCCCACGGCCATTAAGGCTGCGCCGGGCAATGCAAGGCCCCGCTCCGGGTCTTGATGTTGGAGCCCCCGGCGGGCGCTAGCAAGTCCTGCGGCCATTAAAGCCGCGCCGGGCGATGTAAGGCCCCGCTCCAGGTCATTTTTAACCCCGCATCTCGGGCGGGAGAAGTTGCCGCCGCGGGAGCTCCGAAAGGCTGTCTCCCACCAGGGACCCGCGAGCTCCCGGTGTTACCGTCCACCGGCCTGCAGCTGGAGCCTTGTAGATAGTCATAGAGCTATTGAGTCATACAGCACGGAACAGGGCCTTCAGCCCAACCCGGCCATGCCAACCAAGATGCCCCATCTAAGCCTATCCCGTTTACCCATATTTGGTCCATATGAAGGAGTGCGGAGAAATAACAAGGAAACCAACCTGCTGGAATTGTAAGACACAAAGTACGGTAATTTCTCGAGATCTGAGATAATGGCAAATACTGGGTCAAGTCAGGCATAATCCCCCCCCTCCTCCCCCTCCCCTCTCCCCCCCCTCCACCACCCTCTCCTCCCCCTCTGTCTCCCACCCCTCCCCCACCCCCCTCCCCCCTCTCTCCCCCCCTCCCCCTCCCCCCTCTCTCTCCCCCCTCTCTCCCCCTCTCTCCCCCCTCTCTCCCCCCTCTCTCCCCCCCTCTCCCCCTCTCTCCCCCCCTCTCCCCCCCTCTCTCCCCACCTCTCCCCCCACCTCTCCCCCCATCTCTCCCCCCACCTCTCCCCCCTCTTCAATATTAAAGGGGGTGGTTAGTGTGCGCGTGTGGGGGGTGGTTAGTGTGTGTGTGTGATGCCGCAGGCCGCCCTCCCCCCCCCCCGCAACCGTGTGTTGAGGGGAAGAGACCCAATGGGTCCCCATTGGTCTAGTAATCTCCAAAGAGAAAAAAATCTGAGTTACAACAGACTGACCAGGAATTCAAAAGAATTGCAGATGCTGCTAATCTAAAACTAAAAAGGCCCTGTGGAAAAAGAAACAGAGTTAATTCAGATGAAACCTCTGAACAAGGGTCTCGAAACATCACCCATTCTTTATCTCCAGAGATGCTGCCTGTCCCGCTGAGTGACTCCAGCATTTTGCGCCTATCTAGCATTAATTACCAGTTAATCTGACCCCTGCCTTTAGCACCAATTCTCACCTCCCTCTCCACAATTGCTCAAATGATCAAACAACAATGTTTCCTGGATCCCCTCCTTCATCTGTTTGACAAATGTGTAGTTATGACACATAGAAAAATGACATAAATAGAAATGCTGGCTATTATAAATCATTTAATTCAATATTGAGCCACGAAGATTGCCATGTGGCAAGACATAGTAAATGAGATTTGATCCTTGAGCTTGCATTCATCTTTTCTGGAAGAGTGTAAGAGGCCAAAGGCAATGATATCAGAGTGGGAGTGAGATGGTGAATAAGAGAGTTTGGTATTCTGAAAAACGCAAGGAATCATGGGATTTGTCAAAGGTTGAACGCTATTAAAAAAATCGAACAAAGCGCTTTAGATTCAGTGAGTATAGTTTGCATCCAACTTTTTGTCTTTTTTTAGTGAGAGCCTGGGATGGGGGGGGGGGGGAGATTGGGGGGGGGGGGTGGGGGGAGACTGGGCGGGAGGGGGGGTGGGGGGAGCCCGGGTGGGGGGGAGACCCGCAAGCGCTGCCGAACAGCCACTTGAGTGTGCCATCCCCTCGCAGGGGGCCGGTGGGAGACGTCCAGACCGACGGGACACTGGCCCCCAGGTCCACGTGGAGAAGCGCCAACACCCGCTCACCTCCACCTCTCCCACCGGGCCACCGACAGCCCGTACCGACACTACCAGCGGCCCCAGACCCCCGATGGGCCACTACGACGACAAGTGCCAGTTCGCCCACGGTCTCAGCCGCCACCCCAAGTACAAGCCGTACCTTGCACACCACCGGCTTCTTGCCTCTACGGTACCCGCTGCCATTTCATCCACAACCCCAAGGAGGAGCGAGGGGCCTGGCCTCGCCTGCACCAGAGCACCAGCCTCGCCTCTGCCTCGTCCGGCCCAGCGCTCGACTGGGCCGCGCTGCGGGCTGCCTTCAGCCCCGATCCGGAGTTGGAGCTGGCCCAGACTGTGGGCTTGGGGCTGGGGGAGGTGGAGAAGGTTGCTGCTGCCACCAGCACCACCATCACCAACAGTATCCGCAGCTCCAGCGGATGCTCGGCCTGCCCATGCCGGCAGGAGCCTGTCCACAGACTCTCTCTCCGACCAGGGCGATTCTAGCAGCAGCGGCTCCGAGTCGCCTGCCTTCAAAAAGGGCCGACGGCTGCCCATCCTTCAGCATGATCTCGGTGTCGGACTGAGGGGAGGGGAGGGGAGGGGTTGGAGGTGGAGGGGTGCCGGCCAACCTGGCGACTGCAGCGCCGGCTGCAAGTCGGGGGCTGCCCCGCCAGCCCAAGGCCACCCCGGACACCACCGGACAGGGACGAGACACCAGGAAGGGGACGGGGACGGCCCAACACCAACCCAACAGCACCCGCAGCGATGGAGAGCCAACCACAACCCTGACTACAGACAAAACGCAAGCCTGCACACAATGCAGCACCACCATTGCCAAGACTGTTTTATAGCCAGTGACCCATGACCTGGACGTGCGCAGTCGGAAAACAGAACTCGCTTTTTGGAATGGCAAGCAACTGGAAACCTGGACCCCTCTCTCAGAGTGACAGAGCACTCCCCCAATCTATAGATAGACACAAAATGCCAGAGTGGCTCAGCAGGTCAGGCAGAATCTCTGGAGAATGGTCCCGACCCGAAATGTCACCTATTGTTTTTTCCAGAGATGCTGCCTGACTTAATGTGTCTATCTTTTGTGTAAACCAGATTCTGTAGTTCCTTCCTACACATTCACCCAATCTATATATGGAACATAGAACAGTACAGCACAGGAATAGACCCTTCAGCTAACAGTCTATGCTGAACATGATGTTAAGATAAACTAATCTCCTCCCCCTGCACACGAATCATATCCCTCCATTCACTGCTTATTCATGTGCCAATCGAAAAGCCTCTTACATGCAATTGAGAGGAACAGGAATTTAAGTTGACACTTCAGCAAGCTCACAGAATGGCTGAATTTGAGAACAGATACTTCCTTCTTACCTTTTCCCATATGTAGCTTCTAATATGCAGGTCAAATGCAAAATTGCCGTCGGCTGAGTTGATTAGGTATTCGTGGTCTTGGCAAGCAAGATTTATAAGAAAGTAAATATGGTTGGGTTTGATAGGAAATTTAGCTCTTAAAAATTAAAGGTTATGCTCAATAAATTAAAGTTTATGTCATAAGAATTCAAGCTCTCACTGTTTCCAGTACCAAAATAAGACAATATATTTAAGACAATTGTCTGATATGTTTCTATTTAATTAAATAATTAGGGCTCTTCTGCACTGATGTTATGTGATATCATATTCCTGAAGCCGCCAAATTGCTTGAAAGTGAAATGCCCTGGAAGGTAAATGTCTGTAAATGACCAGTACTATTAAGTGCTCATCAGATTGAATTGAAACAATACACCATCATTTACGTTCATAGGAAACTCAATGGATTGAAAATTATCTGCACATTCATGCACATTGAATACCAGAGATTGAGAATAACCATGTTTCTAGTCTGTTGGTTATAATGCTATAATCATTTTTATAAGGTTACAATCTCTTTTTTTTTCATTTAATCCTGTGCAGGTAACACTATATTGTAGAAAAATATGGTCATATAATGATTTTATTTTGTTAAAGAAGGAACTGCAGATGCTGGAAAATCGAGGGTACACAAAAGGCTGGAGAAACTCAGCGGGTGCAGCAGCATCTAAGGAGCGAAGGAGATAGGCAACGTTTCGGGCCAAAACCCTTCTTCAGACTGATGGGAGGTGGGGGGTGGGGGCGAGGGGCGGGGAGAAGAAAGGAAAAAGGAGGAGGAGGAGCCCGAGGGCTGAGGGAGAGGTGGGAAGGGGAGGAGACAGCAAGGGTTAACAGAATTGAGAAAATTCAATGTTCAAGCCCAGAGGATGCAGACTCCCCAAGCGGAATATGAGGTGCTGTTCCTCCAACTTGCGGTGTTGCTCACTCTGGCCGTGGAGGAGGCCCAGGACAGAGAGGTCGGATACGGAATGGGAGGGAGAGTTGAAGTGCTGAGCCACCGGGAGGTTGGGTTGGTTATTGCAAACCGAGCGGAGGTGTTCGGCGAAACGATCGCCAAGCCTCCGCTTGGTCTCACCGATATAGATCAGCTGGCATCTGGAGCAGAGGATGCAGTAGATGATGTTGAAGGAGGTGCAGGTGAACCTCTGTCGGACCTGGAAGAGCTGCTTGGGTCCCTGAAAGGAGTGGAGGGGGAAGGTAAAGGGATAAGTGTAGCATCTCTTGCGGTTGCAAGGGAAAGTGCCCGGGGAAGGGGTGGAGCGGGAGGGAACGGAAGAATTGACAAGGGAGATGTGGAGGGAGCGGTCTTTGCGGAAGGCAGACAGGAGGGGAGATGGGAAGATGTGGCGAGTGGAGGGGTCACGTTGGAGGTGGCGAAACTGGCAGAGGACTATGTGTTGTATGTGCCGGCTGGTGGGGTGTAAGGTGAGGACCAGGGGGACTCTGCCCTTGTTGCGAGTGGGGGAATGGGGAGAGAGGGCAGTGTTGTGGGGTATGGAGGAGACTCTGGTGCGAGCCTCATCTATAGTGGGGAAGGGGAATCCCCGTTCTCTGAAGAATGAGGACATTTGTGATGACCTAGAACACCTCATCCTGGGAGCAGATGCGGCGTAGACGGAGGAATTGGGAATAGGGGATGGAGTCCTTATAGGAAGCAGGGTGGGAGGAAGAGTAGTCCAGGTAGCTGTGGGAGCCAGTTAGTTTGTAGTGGATGTCGGTCAAGAGTGTATCACCTGCAATGGAGATGGTGAGGTCAAGGAATGGTAGGGAAGTGTCGGAAATGGTCCAAGTGTATTTGAGTACCGGATGGAAGTTGGTGGTGAAATGGATGAAGTCAGTCAGTTGTGTGTGGGTGCAGGAGGTGATACCAAAGCAATCATCGATGTAACGGAGGTAGAGGTCGGGGATGGGGCCCTGGTACGCCGAGAACAAGGATTGTTCGACGTACCCGACAAAGAGGCAAGCGTAGCTGGGGCCCATGTGTGTGCCCAAAGCTATGCCTTGTATTTGGAGGAAATGGGAGGAATCAAAAGAGAAGTTATTGAGGGTAAGGACCAACTCCGCTAGGCGGAGGAGGGTGTCAGTGGACGAGTATGGGTTGCTCCTCTGGTCGAGGAAGAACCGGAGGGCTTTGAGACCATCCTGGTGGGGGATGGAGGTGTAGAGTGACTGGACGTCCATGGTGAAGATGAGAGGATGGGGGCCTGGAGAATGGAATGCGCGGAGCCGACTGAGGTGCCCACGAGAGTGTCTGAGGTGTCTTGAACATAGGTGGGGAGGGATTTAACCAAGGGGGATAGGATGGAGTCAAGGTATGTGGAATTGTGTTCGGTGGGGCATGAACAGGCAGAGACAATGGGTCTGCCGGGGCAGTCAGGTTTGTGGATTTTGGGGAGAAGGTAAAATCGGGCCGTGCGGGGCTGGGAAACGATGAGGTCGGAGGCTCGGGGAGGGGGGGGGGGGGTTAGGGAACAGGAGTTGATGAAGTCGGTTATGGTGCACGAGAGGGTGGCCTGGTGTTCGTCAGTGGGGTCATGGTCCAGGGGTAAGTAGGAGGAGGTGTCCGAGAGTTGGTGAGTGGCCTCCACTTTGTAGAGATCGACGCGCCAGACTACCACGGCACCTCCCTTGTCGGCGGGTTTGATAACCCAGTCTGGGTTGTTACGGAGTGAGTCGATGGCAGTACGTTCGGGGGGGGGGGAGAGATTGGAGTGAGACAGGGGAGTGGAGAAGTCGAGGCGGTTGATTTTCCGACGGCAGTTCTGGATAAAGAGTTCTAAAGCCGGAGGGCCATGAGGGGGGTCCACGAGGAGGGGGTTCGTTGGAGACAGGAAAAGGGATCATCAGTGGGGGGCGAGGACTTCTTCCCGTGGAAGAACGCTGTGAGGCGGAGGCGACGGTAGAAGAGCTCCAAGTCGTGGTGGGCGCGGAACTCATTGAGGTGGGGACGGAGGGGGACAAAGGTGAGACCTCTGCTGAGGACCGACCTTTCCGTGTCGGAGAGGGGGAGGTCCGGGGGAATGGTGAACACGCGGCAAGGATGGGGGTTGTGGCCGGAGGAAGGCAGGTGAGTGGACTGAGGATGAAGCGTTGTGTGGTGGGGGGGTGAAGGGTGGTCAGGGGGTGGGGGGGTATGGGGGCTGTGGTGTGGGTGGGGAAGAGCAGGGTTACATAGTAGGGGAGGAATGGGGAAGACCCATTGGAATAGCCACTGAGGTTACCAGAGCTGGCGAGACGGGCACTAGGACCCAGTGCCGTCAAAAACAGAGTGGTGGGAGTTAGCAACGTGGAGGCTTCAGGCCCGCTGCAGAGTCCAGTCTGCGGGTGAGGCGATGGCTGCGGGCTGCTGGAGGGCGGTGGAGTGTCGTGGGTCGGCGGACCCGAAGGTAGGAGTCCGCCGGCAGTAGAGTCGGGGTCGGCGAGCGATGCGTGGGAGGTCCCAGTGGGCGGATGGTCGGTGGGGCAGCGTAGTTCGGTCCGCCCGGTGAGGTGCGACAGCCATGTTCGGGGAGCCCCAGTCCGGCGGCGATGCTCTGTAGGCCCGGTCTGGCGGCGATGCAAGGTGAGGCGGGTGCGGCTGCGGTCTTCGGCAGGCCCAGTACAACAGCGATGCTGGTCGGGCCCGGTGCGGCGATGAGGTTAGGTGGTCCCGGGGGGCGGCGAGGTTCGGCGGTTCGTTGTGCTGGTGATGGGCGGTGGAATCGGGGTGGGGGAGATAAACAGAGTTACCAGGCAGGCAGCGAGGATTTTATATTGTTGAGAAATCTAGAAATAACAACCTATTGTGTAGGGTGATGCGGATTGAATACTGATTGCATACTTTACCCTATTACCTCAGTATGGTTTATTAAATTTGCGGATTTTTCTGGTAAAGTTGGTAATTATATGTATTAATTGAAGCAACAGAATTAGCTGTCAAGGTATAGATATACCCCTGTCATTATAAGTAGACTGTGAGTCTAATCTCATTGGAAGTGTTGTAAAACCATGCTGTTAATGACACTGAAGCTATCTGAGTTTGGATTCAATGCCACGGAAAATTAAATTTTCATTTTTAAATAGTATTTGTCTCCATCGTTTATTAATTTTCCAAACTTCATAGAACTAAAATCATTAGTGGCTGTTTACCTAATTTAATTTGTCAATCCAAAAGGAAAAATCTATCAAAATCATTTACATTGTTGAACCCTTGAGGGGTGTTTTGAGAGCTTTTAATTTTCTCTGTAATATTTTCTTGCAGATTACGAGGTGGTATACATAGCCTGAGAAGCGGACAAAGGACTGGATTTTGCAGTCAGCAGCAAACAAACAGAGGTCCCAGTTCATTGCACAGTAATTACCCAGTCAAAACAGCATGTCACCAATTACAGTGAATTTGGCAACTGTATGAACAATGGCTTGAAATTCTATCGTACCGATGGGATATTTTGTACACTGATAGCGCAGTTAATAAATTTGGATTTCATCCTTCATGAATCTGCACATCTATCCACAAACTCTTGTTGAATATGGGCAGTACTGTCAAAGAAGTGCAACATTTATTTTAATGTTATTTGTATAAAATATTACTGCACTTGTGGAGTGTGTAAATAATACCGTCTCCAGACACTGCAGCAAATTTAAACGTAAGGTAGAAGTCTATTTCAGCATTACTTAGCTGACCTCCATATTCTTTTTAGTTAGTTGTCTGCTTTAACTCTCCATTTTTCAGTTCTGACCATCTCTCTAATTTACCTACTATTGCCTTAATTTTACAATTATCGTGGGATTCTTTGCACTGCTGCAATCCTTCCCTGCTGGTGTTTCTGACAATCTCATATCTGTCTCACCGGCAATCTGGTTCCCAAATCATATTCTCTGTGAACTTCTCTGAGACATGGTTCTCAAAATATTGGAAACTATCTATGTTTACCTTGGTTTCAATGCGGATCTAGATTGTTGAGGGAAAATTATTGGTGAAGGATCATTCTCACCCATGTGATCAGTGCTGCCTTTACCAGAATGCTGCCTGGATTAGAGGGTATCAGCTACAAACAGAGGTTGGACAAACTATTGTTTTCACTGCAGTGTCAGAGGTTGCAGGCAGGCCTGATAGAAGTTCAGAGTCAGAATCAGTTTCGTTTATTGTCACGAGGTTCAGTGAAAATTTTTTGTGGCGTGCAATCCAGTCAGCAGAAAGACAATATGATTACAATAGAGCCAGTTACAGTGTATACATACATGATAATGGAATAACGTTTAGTGCAAGGTAAAGGCAGCAAAATCCGAGGGTCACCAAAGAGGTAGATAGTAGTTCAGCATTACTCTCTCATTGTGTTAGGATGATTCAGATGCCTGATAACAATTGGGAGGAAACTGTCCCTGAATCTGGAGGTATGCATTTTCACACTTCCATACCTTTTGCCTGATGGGAGACGAGGTAGTGGCCATGGTGTGACTATCCTTGGTTATGCTGCTGGCCTTGGCGAGGCAGGGCGAGGTGTAAATGGAGTCAATAGAAGGGAGGTTGGCTGGTGTGATGGTATGTGCTGCGTCCACAATTTGCTACAATATCTTGCCGTCTTGGATGGAGCCTTTCCCAAACCAAGCTGTGATGCATCCTGATTAAATGCTTTCTATGATGCATCTATAGAAGTTGGTGAGAGCTGTAGGGGACATGCCATACTTCCTAAGCCTTCTAAGGAAGTAGAGGCGTCGGTGTGCTTTCTTGGTCATTGCTTCAATATGGGTGGTCCAGGAGAAGTTGTTGGTGATATTGACTCTTAGGAATTTGAAGTTTTCAACCATTTCTACTTCGGCACTTTCAATGAAAGCTGGGGTATGTGTACAGCCTCACTTCCTGAAGTCGATCACTATCTCCTTTGTCTTGCTGACATTGAGAGAAAGGTTGTTGACTCGACACCAAGACATGAGATTCTCGATCTCCTTCCTATACTCTGTCTTATCATTATTTGATATCAGGCCCACAATGTTGGTGTCATCTTCAATTTTGAATATTTAATTAGATTTGTACATGGCTGCACGTTCAAGGAGTGACGAAGGGGGGCTGAGAATGCAACCTTGCTGAGCCCCTGTGTTGAAGACTATCGTGGAGGATGATTTGTCCACTATCCTTACTGATTTGGGTCTGTTGTTAAGGAAGTTGTGGATCCAGTTGCAGAGATGAGTGCTAACTCTAAGTTCTGTGAGTTTGGTGATGAGCTTGGATGGTATAATGGTATTTAAGGCAGAGCTGTATATAGGAGTCAGACGTAGGTGTCTCCCTTATCCAGGTGTTCTAAGGATGAGTGTAAGACTGTGGCGATGGTATCATCCGTGGACCGGTTGTGGTGGTAGGCGAACTGCAGTGGGTCAAGGCCGCTGGGTAGACTCAGCAAGGTTGCATTCTCAGCCCCCCTTCGTCACTCCTTGAATGTGTTCCATAACTAGCCTCTCAAAACATTTCATGATGGTAGATGTCAAGGCCAGTGGATGGTAGCCATTTAGGCATGTCTTGCTTTTCTTCGGCACCGGGATGATGGTGGTCTTCTTGAAGCAGGTGGGTACCTCAGAACGGATTAGGGAGAGAAAAAAGATGTCCACGAATAGCTAGCTGGTCCATGCAGCTACTAAGGACACAGCCAGGAACTCAGTCTGGGCCAGTTGCTTTTCGTGGGTTTACCCTCAGGAAGGCACGCTGGAGTCTGAAGGGCCAGGTGATACCGCCCTGTTGGCCTTGAAGTGAGCATAGAAAGCATTCAGTTTATCGGGTAGTGTCGCACTATCTCCAGTGATGTTGCCTGACCTTGCTTTGCAGCCAACATCTTATTCAGACCTTGCCACATTCTCCATGTGGAAGAATGATTATACTGGGACTCTTGTTTGTCTCTGTATTGTCTCTTGGCATCCTTGATGGCTAATTTCTAACATTATATGAGGCATAGATAGGGTGGACAGTCAGAACTTTATTCCTAGGTTGGAAATGTTAAAGACTAGAGGGTGTGGCTTTAAATTGAGTAGGGCAAAGTTTTCTCAGAAATGTGCAGGGCATGTTTTTTACACAGGTGCTTGGAATACACCAATATGGAGAGACACCATGGTAGCTTTTAAGAGACTTTTCGTATATGCACATGGATATGCAGTGGGATAGTCAAGATGAAGGCAGTTTAATTTCCTCCCTCCATCACAACTTCTGTTCATCAAGTACATTTGACAACTTTGCTTGGATTAACGTTTTGGATTTTTCTTGGCAGATGTGAAATCATTATGTTTGGCATAGACTAATTGTCTACTGAAGAATTCTGTTCCTGTGCTGTGTTGTTCAATGTTCTGCATTCTATTTTATTTTGTTTTGTTTACAACTGGAAACTTTGAAATAAAAATTGGAAATAATAAGCATAGGACAAAATTAAAATTATTGAAAAATGTTATAGAATCAGTGCTAACCAATGAAAATATACAGAAACATAGAAAATAAGTGCAGGAGGAGGCCATTTGGCCCTTCGAGCCAGCACCGCCATTCATTGTGATCATGGCTGATCATCCACAATCAGTAACCCGTGCCTGCCTTCTTCCCATATCCCTTGATTCTGCTAGCCCCAAGAGCTTTATCAAATTCTGTTTTAAATTCATCCAGTGAATTGCCCTCTACTGCCTTCTGTGGCAGAATTCCACAAATTCACAACTATCTGGGTGAAAAAGCTTTTTCTCATCTCAGTTTTAAATGGCCTCCCCTTTATTCTGAGACTGTGGCCCCTGGTTCTGGACATTTTTCCTGCATCTAGCTTGTCCTCTAATAATTTTATACGTTTCTATAGGATCCCCTCTCATCCTTCTAAATTCCAGTGAATACAAGCCCAGTCTTTCCAATCTTTCCTCATATGACAGTCCCGCCATCCCGGGGATTAACCTCGTGAACCTACGCTGCACTGCCTAAATAGTAAGGATGTCCTTCCTCAAATTAGGAGACCAGAACTGCACACAATACTCCAGATGTGGTCTCACCAGGGCCCTGTACAACTGCAGAAGGACCTCTTTACTCCTATACTCAAATCCTCTTGTTATGAAGGCCAGCATGCCATTAATTTCTTCTCTGCCTGCTGTACCTGCATGTTTACATTCAGTGACTGGTGTGCAAGGCCACCCAGGTCTCGTTGCACTTCCCTTTTTCCTAAAGGGCCTGTCCCACTTTGGCGACCTAATCTGCGAGTTTAGAAAAGTTTAGGGCCTGCCCCACTTGGGTGACCTAAACCACTAGGTCGCAGCTTTTTTTTCAATATGTTAAGAAATGCCCGCAAGTAAATAAAGGTCGCCATGGAAAAAAAATCAAATCTTTTTTTACTCATAGGTTTAGTCGTAGTAGTTCGGCATGTTAGTCGTAGGTAATCGAGGGTAATCGAAGGTAGTCAAAGGTAGTCGTAGATAGTCTTCATCATAGTCGAAGGGAGGTCGAAGGGAGGTCAAAGGAGATCGCAGGAGGTCGTCTTCACTCTCCACTATTCGGTGTCCAATTTTCCCGAAGTTAGTCGTAGCTAGTCGTAGCTAGTCGAAGCTGGTCTTCAACATAGTGGAAGGAGGTCGAAGGAGGTCTTCTACCTAGTCGAAGGAGGTCTTCAACATGTCATTTTTTCAAACTCTTTTAAACTCGCCAATTAGGTCGCCGTAGTGGGACAGCCCCTTTAGCCCTGGAATCATACTCGCAGCATGGTTGACACGAGGTCCTAGGAGGTCCTATGAGGTCGCTGGAACTCTCCTTCATGCTCGAGGGAAGTTCCCGCATACTCGCGGCCTCAGCTAGGTCGCGGAAAAATTTTCAGCATATTGAAAGATTTTCCCCGAGTAAAATTTGGTCGACATGGGTCTTTTTAACACATACTGCAGTGGAGTGGGGTCGCTATTTAGTTACAGCCAGTTGAGGGCAGCCATAGGCAATCTCCTTCGCTGACCGGGCATTTTGATTGGCTCATTGGAGTTTCAGGACCCAGGAAGACCTACCGGAAGGTAAAATGCCCGCTAAACTTTATTATACTTCTTAAAAGTGTCTCCACCCCTTTAGGTCACCCAAGTGTAACAGGCCTTTAATCTGACACCATTGAGGTAATAATCTGCCTCCTTGTTCTTCCTACCAAAATGGATAACCTCACATTTGAAGATGTGAAGGTTTAACCACATTATTGAAGATTAGTAGCCATTTGGAAATGTTATCAAGGCTGACCTTCCACTGTGTTAATAAATGGTTTGCCACATGCTTGCTGGGAGACTTTGTTACACATTTTATTTAAAATCCCTTTTGTGTTGATTCAGGTGATTTTTATTCAAAGAGAAATACAGAATACTCCCACCACAGCATTTCATATCTACAGGGTATTGCTGTTTCATTGCTAAAATAATTTTCTGCTGTGGAGAAAATTAGCTTGAACCCACACATTCAACGGTAAAATAATTCGCATTCACAAAGGTTTTCAGCTGCTTTGAAGCAATTCCGTGCAAAATGCATCTCTAAATTTGTCTCAATATCTCATTAATTTTTCAACATATGGTGTGAAGGAAGCAGTTCATGATGACACGGTGGATAATTAATATTCCAATCACAGCATTGGTCATAACTATCACTATTCGAAAATATTCGGATGGTGGCTGGTGTATGTGGAGATTTGGTTTCTATTTATAAAACACTGGTCATTCATTGTTCTTCTTGAGACAGTTGTGGTGAGCTGCCTTCTTGAACTGCAGTAGAAGTACTTGCTGTGAATTCCAGGATTGTGTCCCAATAACAAAGAATAAAAGCATTTTTCCGAGTGATATTTATACGTGCTTTGGAGATTGATATTGTCCCTAAGGCCCTACCACCAGAGGTAACAGAATTAACTGGCTGCCATAAAAGACGCCTTGGCGCATAGAGATGTAATATGCCAATAGAAAAATGAATAAATGCTTCAGATGGAACTTGCAGTCGGTTAGGTTTCTTGACTGTTGGTGGAGACACACACATTCAGCCAAGGGGAGATATCGAATACATTCCTGATACTACCGGGTACCTTCACAGAATGATGACAAACAGATTCTGGGGAGTATTGGGCGGCACAATGGCGCAGCAGTAGAGTTGCTGCCTTACAGCACCCGAGACCCAGGTTTGACCCAGACCTCGGATGCTGTCTGTACGGAGTTTGTGCGTTCTCCCAGTGACCACGTGGGTTTATTTCCTGCCGCTCCGGTTTCCTCCCACACTCGAAAGATGTCCAGGTTTGTAAGTTAATTGGCTTTGGTAATAACTGTAAATTGTCCCTGGTGTGTAGGGTTGTGCTAGTGAACAGGATGATCACTGGTCGCTGCAGGCTATATGGGCCAAAGGGCCTGTTTCCATGCTGTACCTCTAAAGTCTAAAGAGTCAGAACGTGAGACACTTGCCAAGAATATCCACCCCATTGCCTTCTTTTCTTGAATTTAAGTGAGGGGTCCAGGTAATCAATAGTTATCCCCTCAGGCTCTTGTTGTTGATGATGATGAATTAAACAGCAACAAAACATGGTTATATCATTTATTTTTCACGTTTGTTTAGTGGTGGTCAAAGCTTAGCAAATGTTATGTGTTACTTATTAGCCATTGCATGAATGTAGTTAAAGTATGTGTTGGCAAGGAATACTTCTTCTTTCGTGTGGCGTGCACAGCCTAAAGTTGTAGGACAACTTGTTCTGTTTGATCTTCTGTTTGTGCACGTCGAGTTGATTGCATGTCGAAACAGGGCGGACCACGTGAAGATTGCAATCTTCCACCCCGAATACTTCCTTGTTTGAGGCATTAGGAATAGAATTGAACATTGTACAGTCATCAGCAAATGCCCATCTTCTGACTCAGCGATGAAGGGCATTGATGAAGCAACTGAAGTTGACTGGGCCTCAGTCACTGTCCTGATGACACCTGCAGTGATGTCTGGGGGTTTGATTAATCACCCACCAAAAATGGCAACAAACTTTGTGCAAACTTTGACTCCGGCCCGTTGGGGTGGGAGAATGCAACCTTCACGTGGTCCGCCCTGTTTCCACAAATGCAATCAACCTGTGCACAGTCAAATAAGATCAAATAGAACAAGTTGTCCTACAACTTTAGGTTGTGCACGCCATATGCAAGAAGAAGACTCAGGCCTGTGAAGAGACTTCCCCATTGATTGCAAATTTAGTAGGAATTCTTATTTCCACGTTCAATTAAAGACTGCCTTGAACTCAAGGACAATCATTCTGACCTCTCCATTGAGCTTCAGTTCTTTTGTCTGTGTTTAGACAAGGCTGTAATGAAATCTGGAATTGACTAGTCATGATAGACGCTCTGAGCATCAGTAAGCAGGCCACTGGTGAATCAGTGCTACTTGATTACATTGACAGTGCCTTCCATCACTGACCTAATGAGTGAGTGTAGACTAACAAGGGCAGTAATTAGCCTGACTCAACTTGTCCTGCTTTCTGTGGACCGATCATACCTAAGCAATTTTGCCACTTAGTCATGTAAATGCCAGTTTTGTGGACCTACTAAAATAGTTTGGTTAGAGGTGTGACTATTTCAAGAGTCAAGCGTCAAGAGTATTTTATTGCAATCTTTTTCGCTCCTGGGCATTCAAGTTGCCGAACCAGGCCATGATGCAGCCAGTCAGTATGGTCTCTATTGTACACCTGTAGAAGTTCAAGAAAATCCTCTCTGACATACCGAATCTCTGTAATCTTCTCAGGATGTAGAGGCGTTGATGTGCTTTATTTATAATTGCATCTGTGTGCTGGGCCCAGGAAGGATCTTCAGAAATATGCACGCCCAGGAATTTGATGTTTTTGACTCTCTCCACCATCGTCCCATTGATATAAACAGGATTGTGGGTCCTCATCCTTCTGCTTCCAAAGTCCACAATCAGATCATTGGTTTTACTGATATTGAGAGCCAGGTTGTAGTGCTGGCACCATTTGGTCAATCGGTCAATCTCACTTCTATACTCTGACTCATCCCCATCTGTAATTTGCCCAACAACGATGTAGTATTTCTGTTGCGTATGTCTTTAGCACTACGGGTCACAGGGCTCATGGGATTTTTGATTGCAGCTTTGTCAGTCAATTCACCCCTTAATCTTTTAAATACAACCCCAGCCTCAGTAATAAGTATTATAAACACAGAAAAATGAATATATCCTACTTTAGGTGTGATGTTCAGAATTGTTCATAGAATGTATTGTGCAACTTTAACATAACATCCCAACTTCTACACTCAATACCCTTCTTCAGACTGATGTGGGGGTGGTGGTGGGGGGAGTGAAGAATAAAGGAAAAGGCAGAGACAGTGGGCAGTTCTTTCTTAAATAAATAAATAGATCAGATAGATCAGAATGATTCCCCAGCATTTTTGTCCTCTTTCTGATCTAAGTACTGCTACAGGGAAGATGGACGATGGGGAGATGCTTTACTGATTAAGGAGAACATCATGACAGTAGTCCCAGAGGACACTATTGAAGGATCCTCCAGTGAGGCTCACAACCATACAGGCAACATGTCGTGGGGTGACACCTGTTCATGTGGGGGGATGGCAGGTGTTCAGAGAGGAGGAGGACATGAGGACTATAGTATGGGTGGGGTGTGGTCGGGGTAACCTGTTTAAAAGAGAGGGAAGGGGAAGACCCATCACTACTGAGGTTAGTCTTCTTAATTTTGTGTTAGGTAGATAATGTTTCATGAATTGATTGAGTTTTTCTAAGAAATAGACAGGGATAGAATCATACTCATAGTCCAAATGGACTTCAGCAAGGTCTTTGAAATGTTCTGCAAGGTAGGCTGCTCTAAAAGGTTAAATTGCATGGAATCCAGGGACAGCTATCTAAATAGATATAGAAATGGCTTCATGATAGGAAGTAGGAGATGGTGGGGGAAGGTTGTTTTTTGAATTGGAGACCTGTGACTTCTCATGTGCCTCATCGATCAGTGTTGGGCCTGATGCTGTTAGTGTTTATCAATAATTTGGGTGAGCATGTACAATGCATAATTAGTAAGTTTGTAGATGACACTAAAATAGGTGCTGTGGTAGACAGTGAAGATGGTTATTAAGAATTACAGCAGGGTCATGATCAGTTGTGCAAATGGACTGATGAATGACTAATGGAGTTGATTCAGGTAATTGTGAGGCATTGCATTTTGGGAAGTTAAACCAGGGCAAGTCCTTCATAGTGAATGGCGTGGCCTTGGGAAGTGTTGTAGAACGGAGGGATCTAGGAGTACAGGTACATGCTTCTCTGAAAATGGTATCATAGGTAGATTTGACATGATGACCTTCATCAGTCAGGGAATTAGGTATAGACATTGGGACACTATGCTGTGCTTATACAAGGTATTGGTGAAGCCACTCTTGGAGTAATGTGTCCAGTTTTGGTCACCCTGCTGTTGGAAACATGCTTGAAAAGGTGTAGAGAATACTTACGAGGATGTTTCCAGGTGGGATTGAACTATAGGGGGAGGTTGGCCATTGAAGACTTTATTTCTTGGAGTGCAGGAGGCTGAAGGATCTTATAGAGGTGTATAACATCATGGGGGGAATAGATAAGATGAATGCACAGTCTTTTTTTTTCCCCAGGATAGGAGAATCAATAACTAAAGTGCATACGTTTAATACGAGAGGGGAAAGGTCAAATAGAAACCTGAGGGGCAACCTTTTCACACAGAGGGTGATGGGTAGATGGAATAAGCTGCCAAAGGAAGTAGAAGAGACAGATACAGTAACATTTAATAGACATTTGGACAAGTAAATGGATAGGAAAGTTTTAGAGAAATAAAGGTCAAATGCAGACAAATGGAACGAGCTTTATGTTTTTAGAGGAATCTTGGTCGGCATGGACGAGTTACTCTGAAGGACCTGTTTCCATACTGTACTATGCCTCTGAACTACAAAGGTGATTCCATGATAGTGAACAGAAAATGAATTTACATGAACAGAAAGTTACTAACCAGAAGCCCACAATTTCCTAAGGAGTCATCTATCTGAAAATTAATTTAGGCAGGGATTTTCTACACTAAATCTCATGTGCTTTTAATCTTCATAACATATACCGAATTCACTCGTATATTTTCAAAGAAAACAAAAGAACAACTTAAATGTGCTCATTAAAACCTTTAATATTTATATTATAATATGTAAATATCAGTTTACAGTTCACAATATCAGTTATCCTTATAAGTTAAACATTCTAAGTTTTGACAAGTTATGTATCCATATCCTTTTAACTATAAAACTCTGATCATGTGTGTGTGTGCATGCGTGTGTGTGTGTGTGTGTGTGTGTGTGTGTGTGTGTGTGTGTGTGTGTGTGTTTATTTGTTTGTGTGTGATCACAGCTACTCGAAGAAACGATGCACTAACGGGAAAATGTTTACATATTCCAGTTGAGATTTACCCCCTGGAGTCAAAAATCAGCTTACCAGAAAATTTCCTGCTATATTTCTTCAGTAATTAATAAAAATCTGATCCAAATTTCAATTCAAAACGCCTGTTTTTTTTGTTTTTTTCCGCTGACGACGTGACAATGGATCTTCCTGCCATCTGCTGGAGCTGCAACTGACCCCTCCCTCCTCCCCCCATTGTTCATAAGTCGCCCAGTCGACTGAAGACGTTCGCCCGCTCAAGCCTCGGCTCAGTCCCTGTACCCGAGAGCTCCCGAGAGCTTTGGTCGACGCATGCTGCCGCCCCCCCACTCCCCCGCTAGCTGCCGCCCCCCCCCCCCCCCCCCCAGGAGCTTCCAGCCCCCCCCCGCCGACCAAAGATCTTAGCTGAAGACTGCTTCGGCACAACTTTGGTCGACACTCACTTGCCCGCTTGCGCCTCGGCTCGGCTCTGACCATCTCCCCTCCCTCCCCTTCTCTCCCCCCCCCCCCTCCCCTCTCCTCTCTCTCTTTCTCCTCCTTTCTCTCCCCCTCGGCTTGGCCTGAGCCTCCCCACCCACCCTCTCTCTCTTCCCCCCTTGGCTCTGCCTGGGACTCTGCCCCTCTCTCTCCCCCCCTCTCTCCCCCCTCTCTCTCCCCCCCTTCTCTCTCTCTCCCACTCTCTCCCCCCCTGCGCCCACCCTCTCTCCCCCCCCTCTCTCCCCCCCCCCCCTCTCTCCCTTGCCCTCGCCCCACTCCCTCCTCTCTCCCCCCCCCCCTCTCCCCCCCCTCTCCCCCCCCCTCTCTCCCCTCCTCTCTCTCCCCTCTCTCTCTCCCCCTCCTCCCCTCCACTGTACCCTCCCCCCTCTCCACCACTCTCTGTCTCTGCCCCTCTCTCTGTGTCTCTGCCCCCTCTCTCTGCCCTCACTCGCTACCACCCCTCCCTCTCTAGACTCGCCTGCGAGTTGGTTGTGCGTCAGTGCATAGGGTGGGTATGGGGTAAAATGAGCCAATGAATAATATTAATATAATATCAAGGGGGTGATTAGTGTGTGTGGGCGGTGATTAGCATGTATGTGACGCCGCAGGCCGCTACCCCCCCCCCCCCCCCCCCCCCCCCCCCCCCCCCCCCGCAACCGAGGGGACGGGACCCAACGGGTCCTACTTCGTCTAGTACTATTTAATAGTGCAAATCTATTGGAGGAGATGGAATTGGGGAATATTTGTAGCTGTGATATATACATTGATGACCACAAGGAATGACCTGATAGTAATCATTAGTTTTACTAAGACTGAGAAGGAAATTAATATTTTTCACTTCCGTGCCATTTTCTTGCCTTTTCACCATTTTTATTGATCTCTGTTTTGAATAAACTCATGACTGAACTTCCATCGGCCGATAGAGTCCCAAAGATTCCTCAACTTCTCAGTGAAATATATCCTCATTTCAGTTCCAATGCCCTTCTTGAACACTGCCCACATTCCCAACCAATTTAGTATCATCTGAAAACTTTGAAATGTCACGTTTGTTCCCCTCAGCCAAATCAATGATACAGATTGTGAACAGTGGGAACATGAATGTCGATCACAGTGTATTCCATGTCACAACTTGGCTCCATGAGAAAGGCTAGTGTATTCTTACTCTCTTTTAGACAATAGACAATAGACAATAGATGCAGGAATAGGCCATAGGGCCAGTCAAGCCTGCAACGCCATTCAATATGATCATGGCTGATCGTCCACAATCAGTACCCCCGTTCCTGCCTTCTCTCCATATCCCCTGATTCCGCTATCTTCAAGAGCCCTATCGAGCTCTTTCTTAAAAGTTTCCAGAGAAACGGCTTCCACTGCCCTCTGAGCCAGAGAATTCCTCATCTCCGTTCTAAATGGATTACCCCTTATTCTTAAACTGTGGCCCCTGGTTCTGGACTCCCCCAACATCGGGAACATGTTTCCTGCCTCTAGCGCATCCAAACACTTAATAATCTTATGTTTCAATAAGATTCCCTCTCATCCTTCTAAATTCCAGTGTATACAAGCCCAGCCGCTCCATTCTCTCAGCATATGACAGTCCCGCCATCCCGGGAATTAACCTTGTGAACCTTCACTGCACTCTCTCAATAGCAAGAATGTCCTTCCTCAAATTTGGAGACCAAAGCTGCACACAATGCTCCAGGTGTGGTCTCACTAGGGCTCTGTACAGCTGCAGAAGGACCTCTTTTCCATCTTATCTGCACAGGCCTATAATCCCAAACTCCCATATGTTCTTATCTTGTTCACCATCTTCCTGCTAAAAGCTTTCTGACAATCCAAATGCACATCATCTGCATGTTCCCCATTATCTGGATTGCTAGATGCATCTTCAATGAATTTCAATAGATCAGATAAACATGAATACCCTTTCATATATCTATATTAATTTTGTTAAATCCTATTATTATTTTTATTTTCTATGTATCTAGATATCACATTCTTGATGATAGATGTTTCCAACTACCAAAGTCACAATTAACATTGGAATCTTTTTTCTCCTTATCTCCTTACATCAAGAAAGCATTTCGATTTCTCCAACTCTAAGTGGAAGCCCTGACGCCTTTCCACAGTGAAACCTATGGGCAGCACGATGGCACAGTGGTAGAGTTGCTGCCTTACAGCTCTTCCAGCAGTGGAGACCCAGGTTTGATCCTGACTACGGGTGCTGACTGTACGGAGTTTGTACCTTCACCCATGACCTGCGTGGGTCCAAAGACGTACAGATTTGTTGATAAATTGGCTTGGTATGAGTGTAAATTGTTCCTAGTGTGTGTAGGATAGTGTTAATGTGCAGGGATCGTAAATTTACACTTTATTGACTGCATGGCAGTGAGGTCACCTTCCTCCCATTGCTTGCTGAGAATCCGCAAACCTTGTCCTCTTCCCACACATTGTTCATCTTGCAAATGAGGTTTGCATGAATGCTCATTTTCTAGAAACATGCAGCACATAATGATGGAGGAAATAGTTATTCATTCAGGAAGCCCTCAAATGCTTGAATGCATCAATTCTGAAAAGCAGGTGATTGAAATGTCATGGGGTAAGAACTCTGTACGGATGCAGTGGTGAGTACGCTATTGCTATTCCAACCATCCTAAGCCCTCTTCCTGCTGGGTGGTTTACATTGAAATTTTGGTTTAAATTCCTATATGGGTCCTAAGAATAGAACCAAAATGTATTCAATTTTATACAATTATAAAAAATATATTTTTTACATATGATTTATTATATTAATTTTTTTTTCAGAAGTTCTACATTACTGAATCCAGTAATGGTCCTATTTTTCATGAACACTACAAATCTGATATAGCTATAACATAATGATGGAAACTGTATGTGACCTGTATGAATCTTAAAAGGATTGTTGTCGACTAGGAGTGAGAAATACTTTCAGATTAATCTGTCAACATTTTGAGTCATTCACTAAATCACAAGGTGTACCAGACAAATGGGTAGTGACCAAGAAGAAATTAAATGTCATGTAGGATTTGGCTTACATGTGCAACCAACCAAAACTGAAGCTACTGGTGGACCTAACATGATTATTTACATTTTTGCTTTAGTTTTGTCGTGGTTGATTCAGCATTGTGAGTCTTACATATATTTTTCAGCTATTAAATACCATTTAGAAAAGCAAATCTTCTACAACTAATATTTTAAAGTGTGGTACCGTTTACACAATCTGCTCGAGTCTTTGGTTCCGTTTTCATGAAAAACTAAATTAGTGGGACATTTCTTGATGTTATCACATTTCTGCCGAATAATCTGTATTTGTTTCAAATTATATTCCTTCTGACTAGGTTTTGGTCTGTTAGGCTGCTCTGTCTCTATGGAATCCTTGGAGGAATTCACACCCAGAACTTCTTTCTACTCGGTAGAAAGAGAACATTAATCAGTTTCAACATAGCAAATGGAAACTGGACTTGCAGCCAACAGTCACTGAATGCAGTCTAAACTGGTGAAACCTGATTTTATATAAACAGAAAATGCTGGAAACACTCGGCAACTCAGGCAGTATCTGTAAAAAGAGAAACAGTTCACATTCAGTTTATGTAGGAGAGAACTGCAGATGCTGGTTTAAATCGAAGGAAGACACAAAATGCTGGAGTAACTCAGCGGGACAGGCAGCATCCCTGGAGAGAAGGAATGGGTGACGTTTCGGGTCGAGACTCTGAAGAAGGGTCTCGACCCAAAACGCCACCTATTCCTTCACTCCAGAGCAGCTTCCTGTCCCACTGAGTTACTCCAGCATTTTATGTCTACCTTTACATTCAGTTTAGTTTAGTTTAGTTTATTGTCACGTGTAACGAGGTACAATTAAATGCTTTTTGTTGTGTGCTAACCAGTCAGCAGCAAGACTATACATGATAACAATTGAGCTTTCCACATTGTGCAATGGAATAATGTTTAGTGCCAGTAAAGTCTGATTAAAGATAGTCCAAGGGTCTTCAATAAGATAGATAGTAGCTCAGTACCGTTCTCCAGTTTTTGGTAGGATTGTTCAGTTGCCTGATAACAGCTGGGAACAAACTCTCACTGAATTTGGAGGTATGTGCTTTCAAAATTCTGTACCTATTGCCTGATGGAGGAGGAGAGAAGAGGGAATGACCAGGATGAGATTCATTCTTGATTAGACTGGTGGCCTTGCCGAGGCAGCATGAAAGGGCTCTTCCTTTCTTGTAGAAGGGTCTCGACCCGAAACGTTGCCTATTCCTTCTCTCCATATTTGCTGCCTCGCCCGCTGGGTTTTGTCTGCCTTCCTTTCTGGTAAAGTGTCTTTGACCTGATGTATTAGCTATTTCTTTCTTCCCCAAATGCTGCTTGACCTGTTGTACATTTCCATCATGTTCTCGTTTTGTTTCAGATTTCCAGTATCTGGATATTGTTTTTGTATTTTCAGAAACTTTTAACATATATGCTCACTGTTGCAAGTAATCTGCAGGCATCTTCATCAAGTCAGCTGCAAGCTGTGGCTAAATCCATGGTGGTCCTGGAACCTCGGTGCTTCTTACACCGCTGGTGCATGTCGTAAAATCTTGGTCAATACCCCCTCTCATTTTGTGCTTTTTTTCGCGCTGAGAAAAGAAAAAGAACCAAAAAATATCGAATAGTTCTTGGGAGGATAAATTGAGTTGTGAGTCTTGTGAATATAATGCATAGCTTGGCATAGCAGGAGGAAGAAAATGTGGGGAACAATAAATGGAAAATCAAGTGTGCGTGTAATATGAAGGGAAGAAGGGAGATTGGATGAAAGTCAATTTGTGACTTTCTATTGAGAATGGTTGTAATAAAAAGATTGCATGTGAAACATTGTGATATAGAGGGATGGATTTGAAGGTAATGTGAAGGGGGGATTAAAAGGATTCTGATGTGATAGCTGCAGAGCTGATAAGCCGTTCTCACCTTTGCAGTTCTTATGAGGCGCTCCTAATTTTTCTGACTGCTAACGTTGTGATGCTGCTTTGGTGCTGACCCTTTAGTCATTGTTGACTAGCCTGGTTCACAGTAGAAACAAGGAACTGCAGATGCTGGTTTACAGAAAAAGACACAAAATGCTGGAGTAAGCTCGAGATCCTTCTTTAGTAGGGTCTGAAGTAGGGTCTCGACCCGAAACATTCCTTCTCTCCAGAGATGTTGCCTGTCCCGCTGAGTTACTCCAGCATTTTGTGTCTATCTTCAGTTTAAACCAGCATCTGCAGTTCCTTCCTACATACATTTTGTTCCTTCCATGCCCCATCCTGCTTGTGTCGCAAAACCAAGCAGCAGGCTACAAGATGTCACAATATTTTCTGCAGTTCATCATAAATGATGACAGGACATGCAACATGACTTTAAGAGGCAAATCATCCTGTAAACAGCTCCCAGACAGACCACAAAATATTGGTCTTCAGCCTCATTCCCTGTTGGATCACCTCCAGCATTTACTGTTTTCCTTTGTTGATCTTCATTTGTAAATATGACCCCTGTTTTTCTTTAACACGTGGGATCAATCACTAATACATCTCTCCATTCCCTCCAATAATACAATATTTCTAAAATAGGGAGAACAAAGCCATGTCCAATGCCGACTGGTGCTTCCATAAAAGGAAAATGTTGTCTAAAAATGATCTCGGACAATGAGTCAAAGGTGTTGAAATTCCCTTAAAATATATGTTTTTATATTGCTTTGTTCCCTATGTGATTGATGACATACGGTCAATATGGGCATGGTGGGCTGAAGGGCTTCTTTCCATTCTGTGTGACTCTGTGGTTCTAATGCTAACAGTCACGTTACAGACCAAATGTGTTGGAGAAATAAAATTAACATTTCAAGTGAATGGGTTATTGACATTAAGAAATTAAATGTTTCTTTCATCACAAACATTTCCTGAGTTGGTGAACGTTTTGGGTTTTTTTCCCTATAATTTTAAGTATCTACGGGATTTTACTCTTGTTTTAAAATAATTTCACTGGATTTTCATGTTACCCTCTTTGTTATACATTACTGCATTCTGATTACCTTTACATGAGCCGGGAAAAAGTGCACTGATGGTTTACGAGATCAGTTCAAGAAAACCTCAACCTAAAATCAAAATTCTAACATACAAAATATTATCTTCTAGTCGTTCATTATACAGAAACAATAGGAACTTACAAAGTCAGCACAATTATAATTTGCCCTGGCAGACCCATTGTTCCTGCCTGCTCCTGACCCACATAACTCATCTCCAAATACCACAATTCCATCTTGTACCCCTGTCTACAATCCCATCCGACCTATATCAGTTACACCTCATACAGTCTTCAACACTTTCATTTCCAAGTCCCCCATTGCCTCATGGGCGTCCAGTCCCTTTACACCTCCATTCCCTACATGGAAGGTCTGACCGCCCTCCAGTTTTCCCTTGAACAGAGACTCAAACAGATCCCCCCACTAACCCTCGCCTCTGCCTGACAGAACATGTCCTCGCACTCAATAATATCTCTTTGGACTCCTTTCACTTTATTCAAGTTACAGGTGTAGCAATGGGCACTCGCATGGGCCCCACTATTTCTGCCCTAAGTTGAACAATCCTTGTTCCAAACGTACACTGGCACCATTTGCCGCCTCCTACTCCACTACCTTGATGAATGTATCAAGGTTGCCTCCTTCACCCATGCAAAACTCATTGATTTCATTACGTTTACCACCAACTTCCAGCCTGACCTCAAATTAGCTTGCAATATCTCTAGCATCTCTCTCCTCTTTCTTGATCTCTCTGTCTCCATCACAGGCGACAGACTATTGACTGATGCCGACTACAAACCTACTGAATCCCACAGTTATCTGGACTACACTTTCTCATACACTAGATCTTGCAAAGACAATGGGGTCTTTACCATCAATTTCTCTGTCTCAATTTCACAACTGGTCCCAAGATGAGACTTTCCACTCTAGAACATCTGAGATGTTCTCTTTCTTTAGTAAACCTGGTTGCCACACTGATGTAATAGATTGACCTCTCACCCACATATCCTTTGCATCCCACAGTTCAGCTCCCGCTCCCCTTCCACCCAGATGAAACAAGGATAGAGCTCCCCTGGTCCTTGCCGTTCAATTCACCAGATTCCGCATCCAACACATCATTCTCTGACACTTCCGGCATCTTTAATGTGATCCCGCTACTAGTCCCATCTTCCCATCTCCACCCCTTTCTGCCGGGATTGCACCTCCTTGGCTCACTCATCCCTTCCCACCCAAACCACCCCCTTCTAACGTACTTTCCTCTGCAACTGCAGGAGATGTAACACCTGTTCCTATATCTCTTCCCTCTCTTCCACTCGCGGACATCTCCTGACTTTCCTGGTGAGACAAAGGTTCACATGCACCTCCTCTAACCTCATCTATTGTATTTGGTGCATCCGATGTGGCCTCCCGTACGTTAGAGAAACCAAGCATAGACTAAGATCGTTAAGCCGAGCAATTGTGCTTGGTTGGTCAAGGCCTGCTGGATCATTAAGTTGCTAATCATTTTATACTCCCCTTTGCATTCCAATATTTACTTTTCTGTCACACGCAATGAAGTCACACGCAAATTCAAGGAACAGAACCTCATATTCGCTTGGGTAACTAACAACCCAATGGTATGAACATTGAACTCTCCAATTTTAAGTGACTAACCTCCATTATCCCTTTTCCCCTCTTTTTCACCTTTTCTTCCCAATGCACTTCCTGGAAATGCACACACTTCTCCCTTTCCCTTTCCACTGCTCCTCTCCCACCTATATTCTGTCCTCTGGCTTCACAATTCACTAGCGATACCCTAGAGCTCCGCAGAATCAGGCTAAGACATTGCAATTTACAAGGAGATTCACAAAATCATGCCATCAAATCTCCCGTCATCCCAGAGCACCAACTGCCATGAAACAGGACAAAATAACGGTTCCTACATCATCAACTCGCTAAATTTCAATAAACTTTGCTACCAATATTCCCTTTACCCAAGGACGATAAGGGAATGGAATATGTTACCACCCAAAACACGTGCTGCTCCTGATGTTAAGTCATTTAAAAAGGGGATTGAGAAAATAGATTTCCTCAACTTGGTCAAAAAGGCCCACTTCAAAATGTAATCACTATTCTACTCACTCCGACCTGAGTGAGATAACCACTTATGAGGTTTTTGCGCAGTAATCAACCAGAACCAGAACCAAATTATCTACTCTTATCACTTTATATTGCACTCTGTCTTTTCATCTTTGGCCTTTGTCCAAACCACCTGCCAATTAACCCCCCCCCCACACTCTCATCTTTATCCACCTGTCATTTGCCAGTCTTTGTCCTGCCCTCATCTCTCCTCCAGCTTTCTTCCCACTGCTACAATGAGTCTGAAGAAGCGTCCCAAACGGAATCATTGTCTATCCATGTTCTTGGGGCATGCTGCCTGACCTGCTGAGTTAACATTTTGTGTCCTATTATAATTTGATTTTGACTTCTTCCCCTCCATTAATTCATTTTCCAATTAAAATGATGTCCTCAACCCTTTTTGTAACTTTACTTTCATCAAATATTCTAGCCAAAAACTTGTATCAGTGTGTTCATTTTACACAGATGTTAATGTGGTGCCTTGGAGGCAATGACAATAAGATGGTTACTTCAAATTACTATTCTTAAAGCTGATGCAGAAATATCCTACCCATCATTATATTGCACACCATTAGATTGTCTTTATTGTAAAGAGCAATAAAATTTTTGTATGTGTGGCATGTGCAATATATGGCAGCGCATTAATGAAATTGTCACATCCAAATAATGGAGGAATAGTAAAAATAAAAGGTAAAGGCCAGCAGAATAAATAGCTGGGATTGATATTGATTTATTATTGTCACGTGTGCCAAGAAACAGTGAAAAAGTTTCATCTGGCAAGGAAACCAGACAGTCAAATCGAACAATGTGCTTTACAGAATCTTCAAGAAGATTCTCAGAACTATCAGGAAAAAGTTTAAAAACAAGTTGTTCCTCTGCTAATGTAAATTGATCCCCACTGTCCAGCACGCATAGAAATCCAAGTGAGGCATCGAAAACACAACTATCATTCTGTTAACATTCTTGGGAAATCAGGATAATTTAACTTCACAGGTAGTACTTCAGATACATAAATATTCACTACTGATTACGTATTGATCTTTTGCACCAAGGCCTGCACTTTAATCTGCCTCTTCAATGCACTTAGCAGACTTTGGAAATTGTACAATGATACACCTGCGGCACATGGACACTTCTGCCGGGTGCTTGCAGTTTTCTGTTCATAAGTGATAGGAGCAGAATTAGGCCATTCGTCCCATCAAATCTACACCAACATTCTATCTTGACTGATTTATCTTTCCCACCTAACACCATTCTCCAGCCTTCTCCCCATAACCCCTGACACCCGTACTAATCCAGAATCTGTCAATCTTCGCCTTAAAAATATACATTGACTTGCAACGAATTCCACAGATTTACCACCCTCCGGAGACATAGAGGGAAGCATGAAGTTAAAGTGTTTAGACATGTAATAGAAGAGTCAAGTCGAGTATATGCCCAGGTACGGTGGCGCAGCGTCATGGTGGCGCAGTGGTAGAACTGCTGCCTTACAGCACCTGAGACACGGGGTCGATCCTGACTATGGCTGCTGACTGTACGGAGTTTGTACGTTCACCCGCACCCTGCATTGGGTTTCTCCAAGATCTTGGGTTTCCTCTCACACTCCAAAGATTGTAGGTTAATTGGCTTGGTATCAGTGTAAATTGTCCCTAGTGTGTGCAGGATAGTGTTGATGTGCAGGGGTCGCTGGTTGGCGACGTCTCGGTAGGCTGAAGTTGCTGCACTGTATCTCTAAACTAAACTGAACTAAACTACGGAGATGTACTGTTCCAATAAAAATCTTGAGTCAATGAAGTCCAGAGCTACCAGCAGTTATTACATTCCAGAAATACCACCTCTCACTGCTACTCAGAAAAAGGAACAATAACCTCATCCACTGCACTCCAGAAATACGTTTTTACTGCCATCAAAAAATATCATCACTCACTGTTATCCAGCAATAGAACCAATTGCTGTGAATCACTACAATTCAAGTAGCAGTCATTCCACATGTGTTTGTTCCAGAAAACAAAGATTAATCTGCCTCGACCATCAAGATGAGCTGCAATAACCTATTAGTATCTTTGTTTAGAATCTTCAAATCATAGTTTATATCTGGAATTGGCATGAACTTGAGTTTTGTCTGTTGTGCTTCACTTCCTATGTATTGGAAAAATTGGGTTAAGTTATATGGCATGAATCTGATAGGGGAAAAAATGGATAAATGTCACATTTGATTCCAATAATCTTGATTCTGAATAAGCCTAATGCTGAGAGTTCTTGACATGATACTAAAATTACCTAAAAATAAAAATGTAAATATTATCACTGCTTGATTATAGGGTGTTAAAGTGATTAATGATGGCAGCAAAATGGTTGTTGTCGGAGAATGCTGTTCAAAAGATCTGAAAAGATGTGGTGTATTGCAGTAACATGAGACCAATCATCAGTGAGTGGTAATATATTTTGCCAAAATGAAAATGTTTTGAAATTTATAGTAGCAAACAATTTGCTTAGCTTTATCAGTACTTTGTAGGTTTACTAATGGTGACCAAACAATTATATTTCATTCACCAAAGGCACAGTAACAGCTCAGATGTTAATCTATTGTATAATTCTTAGCATAAAACAATTCTAGTCATTATCTATCAAGGGAGCAGGATATTTAACAGAAAAAGGCGATGTAAAATAGGACTCCTTTGGTAAGCAATGATTCCTAAATACTGTATGTAGTTATTTACAAAACATTTTATTTAATATGCCATAGTTTTTCATTGTACTTGTACCTCACCTTCCTTGTGCCATGATAATAAATTCAGCTTGACTTGACTCGACTGGAATAGAAACATAGAAATTGGAAAATTGATGCAGGAGTAGGCCTCTCAGCCCTTCGAGCCAACACCACCATTCAATATGAGTCAATTGAATTCCATTCAATTGAATAGTCAGTTGGAAACTGGCTCGCTAACATTGGATATGCATTTCATGCAATTATTATAGGTTTAGTTTTATTATTGTTATATGTTGCAAGGTACAGTGATCAATAAACGATCAATGGTCGGCACGGACTCGGTGGGCAGGTCTGCTAATGCTACACGGGAGGGTTTAAACTAGATTGCGAACTATAGTGGGAACTCCATCATCAAATTCGCCGACGACACCACTGTTGTGGGACGAATCACTGATGGTGACGGGTCAGAGTGTAGAAGTGAGATCGACCGTTTGACCAAATGGTGCCAGCACAACAACCTGGCTCTCAAAACCAGCAAAACCAAGGAACTGAGTGTGGAAAAGAAGGAACTGCAGATGCTGGAGAATCGAGGGTTACACAAAAAGCTGGAGAAACTCAGCGGGTGCAGCAGCATCTAAGGAGCGAAGGAGATAGGCGACGTTTCGGGTCGAGACCCTTCTTCAGACTGGTCAGGGATCAGGGAAACGAGAGATATAGACGGTGATGTGGAGAGATAAAGAACAATGAATGAAAGATATGCAAAAAAGTATCGATGATAAAGGGAACAAGCCATTGTAAGCTGTGTGTCCCAGCTCTCCCTCAGCCCTCGGGCCCTGGCATTCCCTCTATCTCTATCTCCCTCCCCCACCCTAGTCGCACTAGCTTCTCATTTTCACACCACAAACAGCTTACAATGGCTTGATCTCATACAGGACAGAGGCACGTGAGAGGCTAGTTGATATGGAGGGTGGTGTGGGAATGGTTAGTGGACAAAATAAGCAGTTGAAAGGCAGAGAGCGAGGGTTGGTTTAAACTGCACATATTTTAATGCAAGGGGCCTGACGGGTAAGGCAGATGAGCTTAGGGCATGGATAGGTACGAGCGACTGGGACTGGTTGAGGGAGGGGCAGGACTTGCAGCTTAATGTTCCGGGGTACCGGAGAGACAGGGGTGAGGGAAAAAGAGGAAGGGGGGGGGGGGGGGGGGGGGTTGCATTGTTCGTTAATGAGGAAGTCATGACAGTGATCAGAGGTGACATGATTGATATGGAGTGGAATATGGGTGGAGCTGAGGAACAAGGAAGGGATGGTCACCTTGTTGGGTGTGTACTACAGACCAACGAAAGGTCAACAGGAATTGGAAGAACAAATGTGCCGGAAGATTGCCGATAGCTGTAGGTCACATAAGGTTGTTGTGGAAGGGAATTTAAAATTTCCCAATATAGATTGCGAAAATCATAGCGTGAAGGGTTCAGATGGGGTGCAATTCCTCAAACGTGCTGAGGAGAGTTTTCTTAAGCAGTATGTGGAATACCCCACACGTGCGAGGGCAACGCTGGATCTAGTATTGGGAAATTAGGACGGGCAAGTTAATGAAGTGTTTGTGGAGGAGCCTTTTGGGACCAGCACTTCGATTAAGTTTAAGATAGTTATGGATAGGGATGGAGAGGGTCCACTTGTCAAAATGCTCAACTAGGAGTAAGGCAAACTGAGGGTATAAGAGAAGATCTCGCTCAAGTTGACTGGAGCAGGTTATTTGAGGGGAAAGGAACATCAGCCAAGTGGGATGTTTTTAAGAAGTGTACTGAAATGTATGCTGACGAAACCTCAGGACATGTACGTCCCCATTAGAGTGAAGGGCAAAGCAGGCAAACGCAAGGAAGCTTGGCTGACAAAGGACATGTAAGCATTGGCCAAAAGCAAGAAGCATGCATGGGATAGGGATAGGCAGCTGGAATCCAGTGCATCCCTGGAGGAGATTCTGGAGCTAAGGAGTAAATTGAGAAAGGAAATCAGAAGGTCAAAAAGTGTCCAGGAGATAACTCTGGCAGGTAGCATTAAGAACAATCTCAAAAGATTTTATAAATACACTAAGAGGGAAGGTCCCATTCTCACACGGAAGGCCTGGTCTCCTAACGCAATATTCCACCACTCACCCATAGCCGCAATTGCGCAGGCACGGCTGACTCACAGCTTTCTGGACTCGCTCACTGACTCACGGCTTTCTGGCCCGCTCACTGACTCACGGCTTTCTGGACTCACTCACTCATTGACTGACTGACTCATGGCTTTCTGGACACTCGGAATCACACGGGGTGCGTGGGGGAGGGGGGTGCGTGGGTACGTGGGGGGAGCATGAGGGGGGGGGGATGCGTGAGGGGAGTGGTGGTGCCTGGGGGGTGGGGGGTGCGTGAAGAGGGGGTGCGGAAAGGAGTGGAGGAGGGGGTGCGGGAGGAGGGGAGGAGTGGGTGCGTGGGGGGGGTTCGGGGGAGAGGAGGAGGGGTGCGTGGGAGGGGAGGAGGGGTCCGGGGGGTAGGGGTGTGGGGAGGAGGGGGTGTGGGGGAGGGGTGTGGGGGTAGTGGAGGAGGGTTGTGGGGGAGAGGGGAAGAGGGATGTGGAGGGGAGGGGAGTGTGTGGGAGGGGTGTGTGTGGGAGAGGGGAGGGGTGTGTGTGGGGGGGGGTGTGTTGATGCTGGCGGGGTGGGGTGTGTGTTGATGCTGGCGGGGGGGGGGGCGGTGTCATTCAGCGCCCCCGGCCGCACTCGCCTCTCGGCTCCCGGCCGCACTCGCTCCACGTCAGCGGGGCTCACTAAATCAACCCGCCTCCGGGGCTTTGTTCTGACAGCGGGTGCTAGAAGGGGTGTTGCCGTCCAGGCAATTGACAGGCGAGAAGACCAATCTGCTCATCTCACAATTTTTTAAACCTTCATAACTTTTGTAATACTCCACCGATTGGAACAAAACTTGGTGCGCTTGGAGCAGAGGAGAACGGTGAGTAAGGTGGTGGAACAATCCGACCGATATATAGGGTACCGTTTTTGCACGTTTAAATACAATGCAGACTGGAAGTGTTCAAGATGAGAGTTTTAATAATAGTATAGGACATTGCCACAGGAAATGGGCAATGTCCTCAATGACTATTTCTCCTATGTATTTACCGAGGAGAAAGACAGTAGGATGGAGGAACTTGGGGCAGTTATTTAGGGGATAGTTAGGCTGCTCTGAAACCAGAAGAGCCAAACAATGCGGTATTCCCTCCTCCACATCTCCCTCTTGGATATACTTAATCACAGTCTCTCCTCTCATTCAGTGGGAATGGAGAATTAATTCAGTGCTATGTTCCTGTATGTATTTGTTGTATTTCATCCCTGGAGCTTAAAGGGAAGATTTGCTCTTGCAATTTGTATTGCAAAATATGCTTATTATTTTGCGCTACATTTGAACAGTGAAAATGATTACTGTCATTTTAAGAAGGTATGTTTCATCCATGCTGCTCATAAAGGAACAGCTTTCATTGTTCTCCTCATAAACTTTTACAAGCACTTCACAATCAATTATGTTTCCCTTTCTTATACCTGCTCTCATTTGAAGTGTTCAGGTTGCAATGCAGAATGATGCTTTAGAAAATAAACAAGTGTTACATTTCCGTTTTTTTCCTTCTCAATTTGGTTTCTATCTGTGGGATGGTATCTCTCATACCCTGTGTGCCTCAGAAAAAGCAGCCAACATAATTAAGGAACATTTACACCCTGATCATTCTCTCGTCCCTTCTCCTATCGGGCGGAAGATATGTAAGCTTGAAAGCACATACCACCAGATTGTGGAACAGATTTTTCCCCCCTGTTATCAGACCACTGATTGATCCTCCCATATGGAAAGAGTGAAATCCCGATCCCCATCCTACCTCATTGTAGTCTTGAACATCATTTTATCTGCACTTTCTCTTTAGCTGCCGTGCTGTAAGACTGTAACACAATTTTCTGCAGTTGGTATTTTTCTTTTTGATCAATCTATAGTACTTGTGTGCGGCTTAATTGTGTTCATGTACAGCATGAATTTACTGATTTTTTTTTACTGTAACTTGGTAGCATACATAACAATAATATACCAATGAAAGGAAATTTAGTTCATTTTACTTTAAAGATACATGGAAATAGTCCCATAGGCCCAACATGACCAAGTCGACCATTGATCACCCGTTCACACTAGTTCTAAGTTACCTCACTTTCTCATTCATTCCCTACACATTAGGGGCATATTATCATGGCTGATTAACCTACAAACCCGCACATCTTTGGGACGTGAGAAGAAACCGGAGCACCAGGCCGAAATCCATGCGGTCACAAAGAGGACATGCAAACTCCACACAGACAACACCCGTTTCTGGGTTAGGTTTCTGACACCGTGAGACAGCATCTCAACTAGCTTCGCGTTGAGGCACAACGGTCCGGCAAAGGTCGTGCGCGATTTCATGCGTTCGCACAACCGTCTGGAGCGCGTGACGTCATTTGAAGATGGACATAAAAATGCTGGAGTAACTCAGTGGGACAGGCAGCATCTCTGGAGAGAAGAAATGGGTTTCATGTCGAGACTTCTTCAGACTGAAAGAAGGGTCTTGACCTGAAACGTCACCCATTGCTTCTCTCCTGAGTTGCTGCCAGTCCCGCTGAGGAACCGACAGCAACTCAGCATTTCACTCCAGCATTTTGTGTCTATCTTCAATTTTCTTGGCCCTGCTCCGGGAATAGAAGTGGGGGCGGATCTGGACCGCAACGGCCGTGAGCCCCAGTCCGAGTTCGGCGATCGTTGCCTGCTTCTGCTGCTGTTGGAGGTGAGACGTTGCATCGCGCCAGGGTCTTGGGCCTGTCCCACTTTGGCCGTCAGTTACGTGACAGGCCGTTGGCACGCAAAGATTTTGTTTGCTACAAAATGTTCGGAGCCCCGCGCGATGTTGCACACAACTACATACCCTTCCGAGCTTCTCAGTGGGACCAGCCCCGCACTGCCATATGATGCCCGTGCGCCTCAACGCGACGACGAGGTCGCGTAGTTTGCGTGCCAATGACACGTAAGTGGGACGGGCCCTATACGTTATCCACCAATGTGTCATCAAAGTGAGAATGGTTATAATTTACTAGCGAGCACAACATGAAGCTTTCTTTTCTGTCAGTTTTTCAAAATAACCAAAGAGATCTTTTCAATTCCACTTAACTGCAGCTACACCCTGTATAAGTGTTTGTGGGTGTGCCTTTAGGAACTGCATGTACCATGTAGTATGGCATTTGATGTATTTTTTAGCTTTAACTTTATTAAAGTTTTAACTGCTTTAATTAAAGGACATCAGTTTAATATCTTTTTCCTTTACATTTGCCTCAGTGGACAACATGTACAGGGCCTTGGTGAGACCACACCTGCAGTATTGTGTACAGTTTTGGTCTCCTAATCTGAGGCAATACATTCTTGCCATAGAGGGAGTACAAAGAAGGTTCACCAGACTGATTCCTGGGATGGCAGGACTTTCATATGAAGAAAGACTGGATATACTCGGCTTGTACTCACTAGAATTTAGAAGATTGAGGGGGGATCTTATAGAAACTTACAAAATTCTTAAGGGGTTGGACAGGCTAGATGCAGGAAGATTGTACCCGATGTTGGGGAAGTCCAGAACAAGGGGTCACAGTTTAAGGATAAGGGGGAAGTCTTTCAGGATCGAGATGAGAAAAACATTTTTTCACACAGAGAGTGGTGAATCTGTGGAATTCTCTGCCACAGAAGGTAGCTGAGGCCAGTTAATTGGCTATATTTAAGAGGGAGTTAGATGTGGCCCTTGTGGCTAAAGGGATCAGGGGGGATGGAGAGAAAGCAGGTACGGGATACTGAGTTGGATGATCAGCCATGATCATATTAAATGGCGGTGCAGGCTCGAAGGGCCGAATGGCCTACTCCTGCACCTATTTCCTATATTTCTATGTTAATACATTACATTACATAACATATGGGCGGGGGAGATATTTTGCATACATGAGAGATGGGAAAAACAAAATAAAATCATTAACACAGGAGATATGTTATGAGATAGCTTTTCTCAAACCAGATTTGTTTAATATTTTGGAACCAATAGTGAACAAAGAGAAATGATTTATAAGGCATTTAGAATTTTATTTTCTGAGGACAAATATATAATCCATTTTAGTCTCCATAGCAACGGTGGGTCCACTCCCAGTTACAGGAAAGAAAACATTCATATTTAATTCTGTATTTACAAATAGCAAATCCGGTAATATCAGTTATTACTGAAGATAGCACTCTCACATCCTCCTTATACTCATTTCAAATGTTCTCCTACTTCAACGTCATTGAACTGGCCAACATCATGCTCTTCTATAATATTTTGCATAAATACATTGAAATTTATTTATAAATGTTAGTGCTATTTCATAACACTATTCTATTCTAGTGCTAAATTTAAATTCTATTCAAATTCACAATTACGGGATTTTTATGAGACAAAACATTGGTATTTTGGGGTTTGACCATAGCTTTCTTATCTTTGTTATCATCGGCAATGATCTGGGACTTCATGACAAACACATCAAAATGATGCTTGAATTGCAATTCTACTCAGAGATGAAAACAAAAACTGTGGAAACAATGTGCCTCTCTCCTCAATGGTAATATTGTTGTGATTGCCACAACTTTTAAATTATGCTACAGTATCCAAAAACTACACAGGGTACTCTAACTGTGACCTAACCTATGATTCTCAGTGATCTATTGTTGTTTGCTACTATGTTGTTGACTATTAACAATCAATGGTTCTGAATTTGTTTTCGTGAAAACGTATGTCTAGACGCAATCAATAAAGGTATACCACACAGTCAGTCCTTGAGCCAGCATTCTTCAATACAAATACTAATGACTTCTCGCCAACAATGTCCACCATTTAGGATTTGCTAATGACCCAGTCTTGGCAGCGGAGAGTAAAATCCAGTCGGTATCAAACCATTACTCGATAAGGGTCTACATTCCATTGAGTCCTCTTTCCAAATCCAATTAAAGTCTTAATTTAGTTTAGAGATACAACGTGAAAACAGGCCCTTCGGCCCACCAAGTCCACACCGACCAATGATCCCTGCAAATTAACACCATCCTACACACATTAGGGACAATTTACACTTATAACAAGCCAATTAACCTACAAACCTGTACATCTTTGGATTGTGGGAGGAAACCGAAGATCTTGGAGAAAACCCATGTGGTCACGGGGAGAACGTACAAACTCCGTTCAGACAGCACCCATTGTTAGGATCAAATCCGTGTCTCTTGCACTGCAAGCTCTGTAAGCAGCAACTCTACCGCCACCGTGATGCCCCAAATGATCCAAAAGAATAATCTTACTCTTCCATTTGATCAATGCTAAAATCTGAGAAAATCTCATTATCAATTTTCCAGATGACTTTGAACTATCATCTAATCTCAGAATACCTAATGCAGTCACAGGTAATATGATACCTTGTTCAAACTGCAACACATCCAGTATACTGGAACAAAGGTAAAATCTGGAATGCCTTGTTTGAAAACTGGCAGGTGCATTATCATATAATATATCTAAAAGACTGGGTGTTCTTTTTTCTTGACAGCAGAGTACGTTGTTCAAGCTGGTTTTAGTGTTTCCACACAATTACAATGGATGTACAATGACAGAGAACCACTGGGACAGTTTGTGAATACTTTGATCATTCCGGCTTGTGCCTTCAATATTGTCACGCCTTCTAGCTTCCTGGCAGTCACCCCAAAGAAAATCTTGCATTAAGAGTATGATTGGGTGTGTGCAAATGGGGAACTTCCAGTTCAAATCTGCTGTATCATATTGTGGTCAATACTATTTAGATACATGATGACACAAGAAACTGCAGACGCTGGAATTTTGCATGGAACACAAAGTGCTGGAGTAATTCAGCAGGTCAGGCAGTATCTCTGCAGTACATGACATTTCAGAATGTGGCCCTTAAAATGTAGTCATGTACACACATGACTACATCTCCACCTGATCTATAACTCTTGGCTGAATGCCAAGGCCGCAATCCATAATCTGGTACTCGATCCAAGTGTTGACATTATTCCGTATGAGCATTAGAAATATTAGCCTGCCTTAAAGTTCCAGAGAATGATTCATGGGTGAAACTAGCAATTAGAGTGAAGAATACACAGCACAAAAACAGGCTCCTTTTGGCACACCTTGTCCATGCCAACCAAGAAGACAGTACTGGGCAAACACTGCCGGCAACACCAAAATTGCTGGAGTTGTGGACTGGGTGAAAGGCTATCAACGTTTTCTGTGGATTATGGATCAGCTACATAAATGGTTGGTGAAAAAACAGATGGAGTTTAATGTGTGTAAGTAGGAGGTATTTCAATTTGAGGGGTTGAATGGAACAGGAAAGTATCCAGTTAATGCCAAGACCCTTAACAGTGTTAATGTACAGAGGGATCTTGGGGTCCAAGTCCACAGCTCTGAAATGGCAATGCAAGTATACAGAGTGGTAAAGAAGGTGTATGATATGCTTCCCAACATTGGTCGGGGCATTGAGTATAAGAGTCAGGAAGTTATGCTGCAGCTTCATAAGACTTTGGTTAGGCCGCATTAGGAGTTTTGCATGCATTCTAGTCGCACCATGATGGAAAGGATTTGGAGGCTATGGAGATTTACCAGAATGCTGCCTGGGTTAGAGGAAGACAGGTGTGATAGTGGCATTTAAGAGGCTTTTGGATAGGCACATGGATATGCATGGATCGGAGGGCTATGGATCATGAGCAGTCCGATGAGATTAGTTTAATTTGGCATCATGTTCGGCACAGATGATATGGGCCAAAGGGCCTGTTCCAATGCTGTAATATCCTATTGATGAGCAGATAAAGCAAAAGCAACTGACCAAGGTCATGCAACATCTTTGGAGAAAATAAATAGGTGACGTTATGGATCGAGACCTTTCTTCTGTAATTTTCTATGTTTTTCTGGCAATTTATTCCAGATATGGATTACTCTCTGAGTGAAGAAGTTGCTACTAAGCTCACACTTAAATCTCTTCCCTCTCATAGAGTCATAGAGTCAAAGAGTGATACCATGTGGAAACAGGGCCTTCGGTCCAACTCGCCCACACCGGCCAACAATATCCCAGCTACACCAGTCCCACTTGCCTGCGCTTGGTCCATATCCTTCCAAACCTGTCCTATCCATGTACCTGTCTAACTTTTTCTTAAACGGTGGGATAGTCCCAGCCTCAGCTACCTCCTCTGGCAGCTAGTTCCATACACCCACCATTTTTTGTGTGAAAACATTACTCCTCAGATTCCTATTAAATCTTTTCCCCTTCACCTTGAATTTATGTCCTCTGTTCTCGATTCCCCTACTCTGGGCAAGAGACTGCATTTACCCAATCTATTCTCTCATGATTTTGTACACCTCTATAAGATCTCCCCTTATCCTCCCCGCTCCATGGAATAAAGACCCAGCCTACTCAACCTCACCCCATAGCTCACACACTCTAGTCCTGGCAACATCCTCGTTAATCTTTCCTGAGCCCTTTCAAGCTTGACTATATCTTTCCTATTACATGGTGCCCAAAACTGAACAAAATATTCAAAATGGGGTCTCACCAATGTCTTATACAACTGCAACATAACCTGCCAACTTCTATACTCAATGCTGATGAAGGCCAAAGTGCTGAAAATCTTTATGATCCCCTTATCTACCTGTGACTCGACCTTCAAGGAACCATGCATCTGTGCTCCTACATCCCTCTGCTCTACAACACTAACCAGAGGCCTACCATTTACTGTGTAGGTCCTGCCCTTGTTCGATATCCCAAAGTGCAACACCTCACACTTCTCTGTATTAAATTCCATCAACCATTCCTCCGCCCACCTGGCCAATAAATCCAGATCCTGCTGCAATTGTTCACAACCATCTTCACTATCTGCAAAATCACTCACTTTTGTATCATCAGCAATTTGCTAATCTTGCCCTGTATGTTCTCATCCAAATCATTGATGTAGATGACAAACAGCAACTGGCCCAGAACCAAACCCTGAGACACACCACTAGTCACAGGCATCCGGTCTGAGAAGCAACCTTCCACCATCACCCTCTGCTTCCTTCCATGGAGCCAATTTGTTACCCATTCAGCTATCTCTCCGTGGATCCCATGCGATCTAACCTCACAGAGCAGCCTAGCATGCGGAACCTTGTCAAACGCCTTACTGAAGCCCATGTACACAACATCTACAGCTCTGCCCTCATCAACCTTTTGGGTAATGTCTTCAAAAAAATCAATCAGATGGACAAGGGAGAGCCAGTGGACGTAGTGTACCTGGACTTTCAGAAAACATTTGATAAGGTCCCACATAGGAGATTAGTGGGCAAAATTAGGGCACATGGTATTGGGGGTAGGGTGCTGACATGGATAGAGAAGTGGTTGGCAGACAGGAAACAAAGAGTAAGGATTAACGGGTCCCTTTCAGAATGGCAGGCAGTGAGTAGTGGGGTACTGCAAGGCTCGGTGCTGGGACCGCAGTTATTTACAATTTACATCAATGATTTGGATGAAGGGATTCAAAGTAACATTAGCAAATTTTCAGATGACACAAAGCTGGTTGGCAGTGTGAACTGTGAGGAGGATGCCATGAGAATTCAGGGTGACTTGGACAGGTTGGGGGAGTGGGCAGATGCATGGCAGATAAAGTATAATGCGGATAAATGTGAGGTTATCCACTTTGGTAGCAAAAACAGGAAGGCAGATTTCTATCTAAATGGTGTCGTTGGGAAAAGGGGAAGTACAATGGGATCTGGGGGTCCTTGTTCATAAGTATATGAAAGTAAGCATGCAGGTACAGCAGGCAGTGAAGAAAGCGAATGGCATGTTGGCCTTTATAACAAGAGGAATCGAATATAGTAGCAAAGAGGTCCTTCTGCAGTTGTAAAGAGCCCGAGTGAGACCACACCTGGAGTATTGTGTGCAGTTTTGGTCCCCTAATTTGAGGAAGGACATCCTTGCTATTGAGGGAGTGCAGCGTAGGTTCACAAGGTTAATTCCCGGGATGGCGGGACCGTCATATGCTGAGAGAATGGAGCAGCTGGGCGTACACACTGGGGTTTAGAAGGATGAGGGGATATCTCATTGAAACATATAAGATTGTTAAAGGTTTGGACACGCTAGAGGCAGGAAACATGTTCCCGATGTTGGGGGAGTCCAGAACCAGGGGCCATAGTTTAAGAATAAGGAGTAGGCCATTTAGAACGGAGACGAGGAAACACTTTTTCTCACAGAGAGTGGTGAATCTGTGGAATTCTCTGCCTCAGAGGGCGGTGGAGGCAGGTTTTCTGGATGCCTTCAAAAGAGAGCTAGATAGTGCTCTTAAAAATAGCGGAGTCAGGGGATATGGGGAAAAGACAGGAACGGGGTACTGATTGGGGATGATCAGCCATGATCACATTGAATGGCGGTGCATGCTCGAGGGGCTGAATGGCCTAATACTGCACCTATTGTCTATTATGAGAGACGACATCCCATGTACAAAACCATGCTGATTATCCCTCATCGTTCCTTGCCCACCCAAATGATTGTATATGCTATCCCTCAGAATACTCTCCAGTAACTTACCAACTACAGAAGTTAAGCTCACCGGCCTACTAGTGCCCAGCATTTTCCCCACATTCCTTCTTGAAAAGAGGTACAATATTTGCCACCCTCCAGTCTTCCGGCACCTCTCCTATATTTAAGGACGACTCGTAAATTTCAACCAGGGCTCCCGCAATTTCCTCTCCAGTTTCCCATAACGTCCCCAGATATATCAGATCTGGCCCTGGAGATTTGTGTACCTTCAAACACAACAGTACCTTCCGTACTTCTTCAACAGTAGCCCTGACTGCCCTCAAGACACTTCCAGTGACTGCTCCAATTTCCTCCGTCCTTGGTAAATATAGAGACATAGAAACATAGAATTAGGTGCAGGAGTAGGCCATTCAGCCCTTCGAGCCTGCACCGCCATTCAATATGATCATGGCTGATCATCCAACTCAGTATCCCGTACCTGCCTTCTCTCCATACCCTCTGATCCCCTTAGCCACAAGGGCCACATCCAACTCACTCTTAATATAGCCAATGAACTGGCCTCAACTACCCTCTGTGGCAGAGAGTTGACTCACCACTCTCTGTGTGAAGAAAGTCTTTCTCATCTCGGTCTTAAAGGATTTCCCCCTTATCCTTAAGCTGTGACCCCTTGTCCTGGACTTCCCCAACATCGGGAACAATCTTCCTGCCTCTAGCTGTCCAACCCCTTAAGAATTTTGTAAGTTTCTATAAGATCCCCTCTTAATCTCCTAAATTACAGAGAGTATAAACCGAGTCTATCCAGTCTTTCTTCATAAGACAGTCCTGACATCCAGGAATCAGTCTGGTGAACCTTCTCTGCACTCCTCTATGGCAATAATGTCCTTCCTCAGATTTGGAGACCAAAACTGCACGCAATACTCCAGGTGTGGTCTCACCAAGACCCTGTACAACTGAAGTAGAACCTCCCTGCTCCTGTACTCAAATCCTTTTGCTATGAAAGCTAACATACCATTCGTTTTTTCACTGCTGCTGCACCTGCATGCCTACTTTCAATGACTGGTGTACCATGACACCCAGGTCTCGCTGCATCTCCCCTTCCTAATCGGCCACCATTTAAATAATAGTCAGCTTTCTGTTTTTGCCACCAAAGTGGATAACCTCACATTTATCCACATTATACTGCATCTGCCAAACATTTGCCCACTCACCCAGCCTATCCAAGTCACCTTGCAGTCTCCTAGCATCCTCCTCACAGCGAACACTCAGCTTAGTGTCATCCGCAAACTTGGAGATATTGCCTTCAATTCCCTCATCCAGATCATTAATATATATTGTAAATAGCTGGGTCCCAGCACTGAGCCCTGCGGTACCCCACTAGTTACTGCCTGCCATTGTGAAAAGGACCCGTTTACTCCTACTCTTTGCTTCCTTTGCCAGCCAGTTCTCTATCCAATCAATACTGAACCCCTAATACCGTATGCTTTAAGTTTGTATACTAATCTCTTATGTGGGACCTTGTCGAAAGCCTTCTGGAAGTCCAGATATACCACATCACTGGTTCTCCCTTATCCACGCTACTAGTTACATCCTCGAAAAATTCCACAAGATTCGTCAGACATGATTTACCTTTTGTAAATCCATGCTGACTTTGTCCAATGATTTCACCACTTTCCAAATGTGCTGCTATCCCATCTTTATAACTGACTCTAGCAGTTTCCCCACTACCGATGTTAGACTAACTGGTCTGTAATCCCCGTTTTCTCCCTCCCTCCCTTCTTAAAAAGAGGGGTTACATTTGCTACCCGCCAATCCTCAGGAACTACTCCAGAATCTAAGAGTTTTGAAAGATTATCACTAATGCATCCACTATTTCCTGAGCTACTTCCTTAAGTACTCTGGGATGCAGCCTATCTGGCCCTGGGGATTTATCGGCCTTTAATCTATTCAATTTACCCAACACCACTTCCCGACTGACCTGGATTTCACTCAATTCCTCCTTTGACCCACAGTCCCCTGCTATTTCAGGCAGATTATTTATGTCTTCCTTAGTGAAGACGGAACCAAAGTAGTTATTCAATTGGTCCGCCATATCCTTGTTCCCTATGATAATCACCTGTTTCTGACTGCAAGGGACCTACATTTGTTTTAACTAACCTCTTTCTCTTCACATATCTATAAAAACTTTTGCAGTCAGTTTTTATGTTCCCTGCCAGTTTTCTTTCATAATCTATTTTTCCTTTCCTAATTAAGCCCTTTGTCCTCCTCTGCTGGTCTCTGAATTTCTCCCAGTCCTCTGGTATGCTGCTTTTTCTGGCTACTTTGTACGCATCATCCTTTGCTTTGATACTATCCCTGATTTCCCTTGTTATCCACGGATGCACTACCTTCCCCGATTTATTCTTTTGCCAAACTGGGATGAACAATTTTTGTAGTTCATCCATGCAGTCTTTAAATGTCTTCCATTGTATATCCATCTTTAAATGTCTTCCATTGTATATATAATGGTAAATATGGTAAATATAGAGGAGAAATACTCATTTAGGACCTCCGCACAGAGTTGACCGCTTTGATTCCTGAGAGGTCCCATTCGCTCTCGTTACCCTTTTCCGCATTATGTATTTATAAAATATTTTGGGATTGTCCTTAATGCTACCTGCCAGAGCTATCTCCTGGCTCCTTTTTGCCCTTCTGATTTCCTTTTATTTTTTAATATAATATTTTTTATTAGAAGCATATACATATTATAATCAAAACCAAAGCACACTTTATCAATTACATGTTGTTAGTAGCTGGGGTCCCAGCTATCAAAATAGCTGGTGTCCTCATTTATCAATTACATATTAACACTGCTTCTAATTGTTTATTTGTATTTATAGATATAAAGATAGGGAAAAAAAGAATGAAAAAATAGAATAAATTACCAATAATACAGCTTAGGAGATAGGTCCGTAGGTTATAAAATGTAACTATTCATCTAATCCTGGATTCAGGTTTCAGGCTTCCGTGCTGGACCAACTTACCCTTTCAAATAATCTATAAATGGAGACCATATTCTAGCAAATAATTCTGGTTTGTCAATTAAGACAAGTCTAATTTTTTCCAAATGTAAGGTCTCCGACATCTCCATAATCCACATTTTAATTGTGGGGGTTATTGGGTTTTTCCAAAATTGTAATATTAATTTTTTTCCCGATTATTATAGGAAATGTCTTTGGCTTGTTGTGAGTTTTAGGCTTGGTTCTGATATTCCTAATATTATTAGTTTTGGGGTCCAATTGGATATTAACAACTTCAGAAATAATTTTAAAAATATCCGTCCATAAATTTTTAATTTTTATACAATTTATAAAAGTATGAGTTAAATTAGCCGCTGAATATTGACATTTGTCACAGATAGGGGAGATATTTGGAAAAAAATCGATGTAATTTTGTTTTAGAGTAATGCAGTCTAAGTAGCACTTCAAATTGTAGTAAAGAATGGCTGGCATTTAATGAGCATTGATGTATATTTGTAGACTTTCATCCCAAATATCTTTCATTATAGGTTGAGCTAATTCATTTTCCCATGCTTGTCTATATAATTCTGTCGACGGGACCTCACTATCTAAAAGAGCATTATAAATGTGAGATATTAATTTATCTGTATTAGGATATTTATTCAAATATTCACCAAGAGTCTCTGGCTCTCTAGTTCTGTATTCGTGTGATTTAACATAATCTCTAAGTTGTAAATATCTAAAAAAATTAATTGAATGTAGTCCATAATTCTGTTGTAACTCCTGAAATGAAAAAAAAAACCTTTTCTATAAAAATGTCCCACCTTTTTAATTCCATTCTCGCCAGTTTCCCACAACGTCCCCAGATATATCAGATCAGGCCCTGGAGATTTGTTTAGCTTCAAACACGACAGTACCTTCCGTACTTCTTCGACAGTAGCCCTGGCTGCTCTCAAGACACTTCCCGTGCTCCAATTTCCTCCGTCCTTGGTAAATACAGAGGAGAAATACTCATTTAGTACCTCCACACAGAGTTTACCGCTTTGATTCCTGAGAGGTCCCATTCTCGTTACCCTTTTCCCTCTAATGTATTTATAAAATCTTTTGGGATTGTCCTTAATGCTATCTGCCAGAGAGATCTCCTGGCCCCTTTTTGCCCTTCTGATTTCCTTTTATAGTTTACTCCTCAGTTCCCGAAACTCCTCCAGGGATACACTTGATCCCAGCTGCCTATACCTGTCCCACGCATCCTTCTTGTTTTTGACTAACGTCTCAATTACCCTCGTCTACCAAGTTTCCTTATGTTTGCCTGTTTTGCCCTTCACTCTAATGGGTATGTACGCATCCTGAGCTTTCTTCAGTACACTTTTAAAAACATCCCACTTGGCTGATGTTCCTTTCCACTCTAATAACCTGCTCCAGTGAACTTGAGCGAGATCTTCTCTCATACCCTCAAAGTTGGCCTTACCCCAGTTGAGCATTTTAACATGTGGACCCTCTCTGTCCCTAACAATAACTATCTGAAACCGAATCGAACTGTGGTCACTGGTCCAAAAAGGCTCCTCCACACACACTTGATTAACTTGCCTGTTCCAATTGTCCAATACAGCATGTGAGCCTTCATTAACTGCTGAAGAAAACTCTCCTGAACACTTTTGTGGGATTGCACCCCATCTGAACCCTTCTACTAGAACCTGCAGCTGAACCTCCTGGCACATTTGTTCTTCTAATTCTCGTTGATTAGTCAGGGGTCTGTAGTGCACCCCCAACAAGGTGATCATCCCTTTCTTGCTCCTCAGCTCCACCCATATAGCCTCACTAGACAAAACCACCCGTAATGTCACCTCTGAACACAGCCGTTACATCCTCCTTAACGACTAATGCAACCCCCCCCCCCCTTCCTCTTTTTCCTTCACCCCTGTCTCTCCTGAAGCTCCTGTACGCCGGAACATTGAGCTGGCAGTCCTGTCCCTCCTTTAACCAGGTTTCAGGCATGGCTGCAATTGTAATTATGCTCCGTAAAGCTTACCCTGTTAGTCTAGTTCAGTAAAACGCTGAGTCAAGCACTGGATCAACTAAACTCTTTATTCTCACTCACAAACGAACTTCCTATACGATACCTAACCAACAACGCAGGTCTGATCCTTGTTTCTACTCGTCCAAGCCCTTCAGCCTTGTGCGAATAGACACCTTCCAGATGGTCAACACAGTCCCAAATGCACCTCCAGAAATTCGACATCGATCCATGTGATGTCGCCTCTTTTATATCGTGGCGCGAAATACATGGTGGGGGCAACCCCTACAAGCCAATCACAAATAAAGGTCATACAATACATTTATTGACAGTTCCCTAACCCAATCACAAATTACCCCATTACATTGTTTCCACAGAAGGTTCTAGTCGGAAGACGGTTCACCAAAGTAAAGAAACATTTCCCCAGGTAATATAAACAATTTGAACAAGGCGCCATACTTTGACCAATCACAAGATAACAGTGCAAAGACTCTGGAACATAATTAACTATACTTTACAACACCCTCAATATATAACCAATCCTGATCATGCATTTGCAACCCAGATCAGCTCTTTGTGCAAAACCCTCATACATATTAACAATAGAGGGGACATCGGGACATCACCCTGTGCTTGACTTCTTCCCAGGGTCCAGACACCCTGGAGCCATGAGTCTCATGGCTTTGCAGCTTTTCACAGAAAGATAACAAGCAGGCTTTGCAAATACAGAGATCCTCCATTTTGTGAGATATTTATTTGGCCAATATTATCACAATGTCCCAGTCGCTCATACCTATCAATGCCCTAAGCTCATCTGCATTACCCATCAGGCCCCTTGCATGAAAATATGTGCAGTTTAAACCAACCCGCCTTCCTCGCTCTCTGCCTTTCACCTGCCTACTAACCTTTCCCACACCACCCTCCGTGTCAACTAGCCTCTCATGTGCCTCTGTCCTGCAAGAGATCCCACCCCACTGCTAGTCTAGTTTAAACCCTCCCGTGTAGCATTAGCAAACCTTCACACTAGGATGTTGGTCCCCCTCCAGTTTAGGTGCAACCCGTCCCTTTTATATAGGTCACCGCTGCCCTGGAAGAGATCGCAATTATCCAGAAATCTGAATCCCTGCCCCCTGCACCAACTCCTCAGCCACACATTCATTTCCTCTATCTTCCTATTTTTACCTTCACTTGCACGAGATACTGGAAGCAATCCTGAGATCACTACCCTGCAGGTCTTGCTTTTCAGTCTCCGTAAATTCTTGTTGCAGAACCTCCTTCCTCTTCCGAATGATATCATTTGTGCCAAAATGCACAACAACCTCCGGCTGCTCCCCTTCTTCTTCATCTTGCGAATGGCGTGCACAGCCTAAAGTTCCAAGACAACTTGTTCAGTTTGACCTTCTGTTTGTGCACGTCAGGTTGATTGCATTTGTCGAAACAGGGTGGACCACGTGAAGGATGCAATCTCCCACCCCAATGCTCCCCCTTCACTCTTGAGGATGCCGTGCAGCCACTCCAATACATCCTGGACCCTGGCACCAGGGAGGCAACACACCACCCTGGAGTCTCGCCTGCTGCCGAGAATCTCCTGTCCGCACCTCTGACGATGGAGTCTCCCACCACTAAGGCTGCGCCTGACGTCACTCTTACCCGTTGAGCCTCGGCACCAGGGTTGGTACCACAGCCCTGAGAACCACTCAATCTTGTCATGTCATCTGCTCCCAAGAGGGTGTACCTGTTTTCAGTAGACACAGCCACCGGAGTCTCCTGCACCACGTTTACTCCTCTTTCTCCCAGTCACCCACCTTCACTCTTCCTGTATCCTTGGTGTGACAATCTCACTGTAGGTCTTGGCCAGGAAACTCTAATTTTCCCGGATGGCCCTGAGGTCATCCAGCTGCTGCTCAAGCTCCCCAACACCCTTATTCAGGAGCTGCACCTGGACACAATTTCCGCAGGTGTAGTTTCCAGAAGGACCAGCGGTGACCCTGACATCCCACACCCTGCAGGAAACACACTGTACCAACTTGCCTGCCATTTTTCCAGTGGACAAAACAAATCACAAATTACAACCTCTAGTTTTAGAATCCTCTGTCCTGGGAAAAGGAGTGTGAACTTTTACTTTATCCGTGTCCCTCATGATCTTGTACTTTTCAATAATCTGAACCCTCAACCTCCTATGTTCCAAAGACAATAAATCCCAGTCTTTTCAACCAAACGCTGTAACTAAAGTCAGTCAGTAACATCCTGATAAATCTCTTCTGCACCTTTTCCAACTTAATGTCAATCAGAATTGCACACACCAAGTGTGATCTCACTAATGACTAGCACAGATGCATAATTGTGTCCTAACCTTTGTACACGACGCCCTTCCCAATGGAGGCAAGTGTGCCAAAGGCCTTCTTCACCAAGTGTCAGCGTGACTTGCCACTTTCAGGCAACAACGCACCTCTAGTTGCGACACAAGTCGAAATGATACATAGTTCCAGCTGTAAAAGACATGAACCTGACAATGTTTCATGTTGCGAATCCGTGTTCAAAACAGAGGCACAGAGTTCAATCTTTCAGGCTCATGTGAAGTCATTAAGAGTACGACCTGCCTAATGGCTCTAAACCTCTCCTCAAATTGCCATGTACAAGAAGGTTCCTTTATTACCCATGCAGACCATACGAGTGAAGTCCTGCCTGATTTCATAGGCTCGTTTACCATGTTATGTTTATGCAGAAGCCCAAATTATCTACTTTTTCTAATCATTTAACTAAGTAATGGTGCTAAGTAACGAAACAAATTTATTTTGCTTTTTCTACCCAGATACGATTTTCCACTTATTTTCTTATGCCCTATTCTTCCATTCCTCCTGCTTCATTAATCCTGTTCTTTCTCTTCAGCTGCAAAGCTAGAAATTGGGTCCTTTGGCCCAATGTGCCCACAACGGCCAACATGTCCCATCTACACTAGTCCAACCAGCCTGCATTTGCTCCATATCCCTCTGAACCTGTCCTATCCATGTACCTGTCTAAATGTCTAAACATTGTGATAGTACCTGCCTCAACTACCTCCTCTGGCACCTCGTTTCATACACACAACACCCCCTGCATCAAGAGTTACCCCTCAGATTCTTATTAAATCTTTCCAGCCTCACATTAAACCTACGTTCTCTGGTTTTCGATTCCCCTACTCTGGATAAGAGAATCTGTGCATCTATCTGATCTATTCCTCTAATGATTTTATACACCACTATAAGATCACCCCTCATCCTCCTGCACTCCAAGGAATAGAGTCTGATATTGCCCAATGTCTACCCATAGCACAGGCCCTCTAGTCTTGGCAACATTCTCATGTCTTCTCTGCACCCTTTCCAACTTTACATCATTTTACCTATAACATGGTTTCCAAAACTGAACACAATACTCAGAGTCTGAAGAAGGATCTCGACCCGAAATGTCACCTATCTCCTTCGCTCCTTAGATGCTGCTGCACCCGCTGAGTTTCTCCAGCCTTTTGTGTACCCTCGATTCTCCAGCATCTGCAGTTCCTTCTTTAACATAATACTCTAAATGTAGCCTCACTGATGTCCTCTCCAACTATAACAGGACCTCACAACTTCTATACTCAATGCTCTTATTTATGGCCAATGTGCCAAAAGCCTTTTTGACCACCCCATCTATGTGATGCCACTTTCAACGGTCAAAGGTACGTGTACTCCTGGATCTCTCTGCGCTATAACACACCCAAGAGCTCTGCCGTTCACTGTGTAGGAGCAATGCTCTCAAAATGTTAACTTCTCATTTATCTGATTTACATTCCATCAACCATACCTCAGCCCATCTGCCCAACCGATCAAGATCCTGCTGCAATTTTTGACAACCATCTTCACTATCTGCAATACCAACCATTTTTGTATCATCAGCAAACTTGCTAACCATGCCATGTATGTTCTCATCCAAATCATCTCATGTGCAAATTGTGCAGGGAAGTGATATTCCCATGGGTAGATCACACTAGCATCCAGTTTGATGTGAAATCGGGCTCATTGGGTCCATGCACAATACATCTCACATATCTCTGTGCAGTTGAAGGTTTCCCAGTCAGTTTGCAGTTAATACCGCCATGTCAGGCACCATGAATTTCCTCTGACTCTTTCCTGTGTCCCCCTTCCCTACTTCCTGGTGTGCACCCATTTCTCCCAACATCTGCCACCCCCCCCAGTCACCCTGCTGGGTTCCCCTCCTTCGTACACTCATCCCCCATCCCTGAATCCCTAATTTCCCTATAATCTCCCCTCTTTCCCCTCCCCCAATCGCCTTCCACCTATATCCCTCTCTATGGCTTTACTTTCACTCTTCTTCTCTCCTTATCTGACACAGTTTTCTTTCCTTATCACCCTCCAGCCTTTGTCACTTGCTCCACCCATCTGCCAGTAAACCTCCCTCACCTGTATCCACCAATCACTTTGTCCCAACCACCTCTCTTTTCCAGCTTCCCCTCCCCCACCCCCACCACAATCAGTCGGAAGAGGGGTCCCAACCCAAAACACCACCTGTCTGTTCCCTCCACAGATGCAACGTGTCACATTGAATTACTACAGCACATCATTGTTTGCTGAAGATTCCAGCATCTGTAATTTTTTTTTGTGTCACCACTCATTTCCCCCCTTACTTACCTAGACTGGAGCCTCTGGGTGCAACCGACAGGTTTCATTCACTATAGAAAACATAGAAACATAGAAACATAGAAATTAGGTGCAGGAGCAGGCCATTCAGCCCTGCGAGCCTTGCACCGCCATTCAATATGATCATGGCTGAATCACCAACTCAGTATCCGTACCTGCCTTCTCTCCATACCCTCTTGATCCCCTTAGCCACAAGGGCCACATCCAACTCACTCTTAAATATAGCCAATGCCTCAATCAAACTGGCACTTCAACTACCCTATGTGGCAGAGAGTTCCAGAGACTCACCACTCTCTGTGTGAAAAAAAAGTCTTTCTCATCTCGGTCTTAAAGGATTTCCCCCTGATCCTTAAGCTGTGACCCTTTGTCCTGGACCCATTCCCCAACATCGGGAACAATCTTCCTGCATCTAGCCTGTCCAACCCCTTAAGAATTTTGTTGTAAGTTTCTATAAGATCCCTCTTAATCTCCTAAATTCCAGAGAGTATAAACCGAGTCTATCAGTCTTTCTTCATAAGACAGTCCTGACATCCCATGGAATCAGTCTGGTGAACCTTCTCTGCACTCCCTCTATGGCAATAATGTCCTTCCTCAGATTTTGGAGACCAAAACTGCACGCAATACTCCAGGTGTGGTCTCACCAAGACCCTGTACAACTGAAGTAGAACCTCCCTGCTCCTGTACTCAAATCCTTTTGCTATGAAAGCTAACATACCATTCGCTTTTTTCACTGCCTGCTTCACCTGCATGCCCTACTTTCAATGACTGGTGTACCTGACACCCAGGTCTCGCTGCATCTCCCCTTTTCCTAATCGGCCACCATTTAAATAATAGTCTGCTTTCCTGTTTTTGCCACCAAAGTGGATAACCTCACATTTATCCACATTATACTGGCATCTGCCAAAATTTGCCCACTCACCCAGCCTTATCCAAGTCACCTTGCAGTCTCCTAGCATCCTCCCTCACAGCGAACACTGCCCCCCCAGCTTAGTGTCATCCGCAAACTTGGAGATATTTGCCTTCAATTCCCTCATCCAGATCATTAATATATATTGTAAATAGCTGGGGTCCCAGCACTGAGCCCTGCGGTACCACCACTAGTTACTGCCTGCCATTGTGAAAAGGACCCGTTTACTCCTACTCTTTGCTTCCTGTTTGCCAGCCAGTTCTCTATCCACATCAATACTGAACCCCTAATACCGTATGCTTTAAGTTTGTATACTAATCTCTTATGTGGGACCTTGTCGAAAGCCTTCTGGAAGTCCAGATATACCACATCCACTGGTTCTCCCTTATCCACGCTACTAGTTACATCCTCGAAAAAATTCCACAAGATTCGTCAGACATTGATTTACCTTTTGTAAATCCATGCTGACTTTGTCCAATGATGTCACCACTTTCCAAATGTGCTGCTATCCCATCTTTAATAACTGATTCTAGCAGTTTCCCCATACCGATGTTAGACTAACTGGTCTGTAATTCCCCGTTTTCTCTCTCCCTCCCTTCTTAAAAAGAGGGGTTACATTTGCTACCCGCCAATCCTCAGGAACTACTCCAGAATCTAAAGAGTTTTGAAAGATTATCACTAATGCATCCACTATTTCCTGAGCTACTTCCTTAAGTACTCTGGGATGCAGCCTATCTGTCCCTGGGGATTTATCGGCCTTTAATCTATTCAATTTTACCAACACACACTTCCCGACTGACTGGATTTCACTCAATTCCTCCTTTGACCCACAGTCCCCTGCTATTTCAGGCAGATTATTTATGTCTTCCTTAGTGAAGACGGAGAACCAAAGTAGTTATTCAATTGGTCCGCCATATCCTTGTTCCCCATGATCAACTCACCTGTTTCTGACTGCAAGGGACCTACATTTGTTTTTAACTAATCTCTTTCTCTTCACATGTCTTATGTTCCCTGCCAGTTTCTTTCATAATCTATTTTTCCTTTCCCAATTAAGCCCTTTGTCCTCCTCTGCTGGTCTCTGAATTTCTCCCCAGTCCTCTGGTATGCTGCTTTTTCTGGCTACTTTGTACGCATCATCCTTTGCTTTGATACTATCCTGATTTCCCTTGTTATCCACGGATGCACTACCTTCCCCGATTTATTCTTTTGCCAAACTGGGATGAACAATTTTTGTAGTTCATCCATGCAGTCTTTAAATGTCTTCCATTGTATATCCACCGTCAACCCTTTTTAGAATTAATTGCCAGTCAATCTTGGCAATTCACGTCTCATACCCTCAAAGTTACCTTCTTTAAGTTCAGAACCATTGTTTCTGAATTAACAATGTCACGCTCCATCCTAATGAAGAACTCAACCATATTATGGTCACTCTTGCCCAAGGGGGCACGTACAACAAGACGGCTAATTACCCTTCCTCATTACTCAAAACCCAGTCTAAAATAGCCTGCTCTCTCGTTGGTTCCTCTACATGTTGATTTAGATAACTATCCCGCATACATTCCAAAAGTCCTCTTCCTCAGCACCCCTGCCAATTTGATTAACCCAATCTATATGTAGATTGAAGTCACCATTATAAACTGTTTTGCCTTTGTCGCACGCATTTCTAATTTCCTGTTTGATACCATCCCCAACTTCTCTGCTACTGTTAGGTGGCCTGTACACAACACCCACCAGCTTTTTCTGCCCCTTAGTGTTTTGTGCTCTACCCATACCGATTCCACATCCTCCAAGCTAATGTCCTTCCTTTCATTGCTTTAATCTCCTCTCTAACCAGCAAACGCTACCCCACCTCCTTTTCCTTTCTCTCTATCCCTCTGAATATTGAATATCCCTGGATGTTCAGCTCCCAGCCTACGTCACCCTGGGAGCCATATGTCTCCGTGATCCAACTATATCATAATCATTAATATCTATCTGCATGTTTCAACTCGTCCACCTTATTACGAATACTCCTTGCATTGAGACACAAAGCCTTCAGCTTGTCTTTACAACGCATTTACCCCTTATACAATTTTGCTGAAAAGTGGCCCTTTTTGATTTTTGCCCTGGTTTTTGTCTGCCTGCCACTTTTACCTTTCACCTTGCTACCTAATGCTTCTACCCTCATTTTACACCCTCCTGCCTCTCTGCTCTTGTACCATCCCCCTGCCACATTAGTTTAAATCCTCCCGACAGCACTAGCAAACACTCCCCAAGAACATTGGTTCCATTCCATTCCAGGTGCAAACGTCCTGTTTGTACGGTCCCACCTCCCCAGAACTGGTCCAGTGCCCTAAAAAATTTGAAATCCCTCCCCCTTGCACCACTTTTCAAGCCACGTATTCATTTGCATTATCCTCCTATTTCTACTCTGACTTGTAAGAGTAAAAGAGACACAAGGCATCATCGTTTTGCTACTGTACAATGAGGAATGTGCTGTGCATTTGTGTGTATTCAAGGATACCAAGCATACATCAGGGAACGTGACTGGACACATTTAGTACTGCTGCGAACTAATTGAAGACCTTCCAAAACTCACAGAGTGTGCTGCAACTAACAGGAAGTGTGTTCAACATGCTCAATAGTGATATTACTGGCAATATTCCAGTAACAACCTTTATAGCCAGCGCGTGGCTTGGCCACTAGCAGTGCCAGCAGCTGCTGAACCACTGTGAATTATCTGTACATTACGAAGGATGCTTTTAATCCTATAAGGGGCACACTCCGAAGATGCTAATGAATTCAAAATCACATAACATGCTGAGAATCAAACCATACGAGCATTGATTTTAGAGTAAAATAGCGTAACCTTTGGGCAAATGATGCACGGTCTTTGTCTGTTACACTACTTTGTACACGGGTTTGATGTTGTTACGCCAAATTATATTGCCCCTCCTTCCCCCCTCCTTTCTTCTCCCTCTTTCCAAACCCCTAACTACGCTCCCCCCACCCCCTCCCCCACCACCCTCCCCTCCTCTTCCCCCCCCCCCCCACCCCCCCACCACCACCCATCCCCTCCTCTCCCCCACCCCCACAGCTGTAATCTGGTTGCCCCTTCACCTTTGATTCTAGACAGATGGCTTTCATGGCCCACTACTTGCTTTCACCAGAGATGGTCCTGATTCAGGCTCCTGCTCAGGGCCAATTGGGAAGCCAGCTGGTTGGCTGTTGGGTAAGGGTGAGGCATCCTGACTGAGTGTTTGTAGCGTTCCTGAGGTGGGACAACAATGTCTGAACCTGCGCATCAGGCAGCCAATCGAGGGACTATGCAAACAATGGACCAAAGATCTACTGAAGCTTAGAGTGCTTTGTATTCATTCAACCTCTAGACCTGCAGCAAACTCAGTTCACGAACCCCAAATCAAAAATGTCTTAAACTACTATCTATACCTTATATGCTATTACCAGGACTCTGTGATGAAAGGGTGTTGAATAGAGGAAGATGACGTCTTTGTTTGCAGAATGGAGATGAGTTCCTGTGAGGCTACTTCTTTGCTCAGTAAAAAAATGGTCTGCTTATATGCAGTATTTCGTTCTTCATGGAGATCAACTAGTTTCTGACATGCTGAATGTGTCCCTCACATGTTCTCCCCAGCTGAGTATAGAAACATAGAAACATAGAAATTAGGTGCTGCACCGCCATTCAATATGATCATGGCTGATCATCCAACTCAGTATCCTGTACCTGCCTTCTCTCCATACCCCCTGATATCTTCAGCCACAAGGGCCACATCCAACTCCCTCTTAAATATGGCCAAAGAACTGGCCTCAACTACCTTCTGTAGCAGAGAATTCCACAGATTCACCACTCTCTGTGTGAAAAACGATTTTCTCATCTCGGTCCTAAAAGACTTCCCCCTTATCCTTAAACTGTGACCCCTTGTCCTGGACTTCCACCAACATCGGGAACAATCTTCCTGCATTAGCCTGTCCAACCACTTAGAAGAATTTTGTAAGTCTCTATGAGATCACCCCTCAATCTTCTAAATTCCAGCGAGTATAAGCCAAGTCTATCCAGTTCTTTTTCATATGAAGTGGTACCATCCCAGGAATCAAATCTGGTGAACCTTCTCTGTACTCCCTCTATGGCAAGAATGTCTTCTCTCAGATTAGGAGACCAAAACTGTACGCAATACTCCAGGTGTGGCCTCACCAAGACCCTGTACAACTGCAGTAGAACCTCCCTGCTCTTGTACTCAAATCCTTTTGCTATGAATGCCAACATACCATTCGCTTTCTTCACAGCCTGCTGCACCTGCATGCCTACTTTCAATGACTGGTGTACCATGACACACCCAGGTCTCGCTGCATCTCCCCTTTTCCTAATTGGTCACCATTCAGGAATCATAGTCTACCTTCCTGTTTTTGCCAACAAAGTGGATAACCTCACATTTTATCCACATTATACAGCATCTGCCATTCGCATTTGCCCACTCACCCAGTCTATCCAAGTCACTCCTGCATCCTCCTAGCATCCTCCTCACAGCTAACACTGCCCCCCAGCTTCGTGTCATCCGCAAAACTTCGAGATGTTGCATTTATTTCGCTCGTCCAAATCATTAATGTAAATTGTAAATAGCTGGGGTCCCAGCACTGAGCCTTGCGGCACCCCACTAGTCACAGTCTTCTGCCATCCTGAAAAAGGGACCCGTTCACTCCTACTCTTTGCTTCCTGTCTGCCAGCCAGTTCTCTATCACATCAATACTGAACCAAACCGTGTGCTTTAATTTGCATACCAATCTCTTGTGTGGGACCTTGTCGAAAGCCTTCTGAAAGTCCAGATACAACACATCCACTGCTTCTCCCCTTAGCCACACTACTAGTTGTATCCTCAAAAAATTCAATAAGATTCATCAGACATGATTTACCCTTCGTAAATCCATGTCTGACTTTTGGCCCAATGATTTTCACCACTTTCAAATGCTTTGGCATTTGGACGGGAAGGGCTGATTTTGGGATAGTCAGCATGGTTTCCCCACTACCGATGTTTTAGACTAACTGGTCGGTAATTTCCCGTTTTCTCTCTCCCTCCCTTTTTAAAAAGTGGGGTTACATTAGCTACCCTCCAATCCTCAGGAACTACTCCAGAATCTAAAGAGTTTTGAAAAATTATCACTAAGGCATCTGCTATTTCTGGGGAGCCTACTTCCTTAAGTACCCTGGGATGCAACCTATCTGGCCCTGGGGATTTATCGACCTTTAATCCATTCAATTTACCCAACACCACTTTCCGGCTAACCTGGATTTAACTCATTTCCTCCATCTCGTTTGACCCACGATCCCCTGCTATTTCCGGCAAATTATTTATGTCTTCCTTAGTGAAGACAGAAACCAAAGTAGTTATTCAATTGGTCTGCCATGCCCTTGTTCCCCATGATCAATTGCACCCGTTTCTGACCTGCAAGGGACCTACATTTGTTTTATTTTAACTAATCTTTTGAGCTTCACATATCGCGATAAAAACTTTTGCAGTCAGTTTTTATGTTTCCTGCCAGTTTTCTTTCATACTCCATTTTCTCTTTCCTAATTAAGCCATTCGTCCTCCTCTGTTGGTCTCTGAATTTCTCCCAGGTCCCCTGGTAGGCTGCTTTTTCTGGCTAATTTGTACGCTTCATCTTTTTCTTTGATACTATCCCTGATTTCCCTCGTTATCACGGATGCGCCACCTTCCCTGATTTATTCTTTTGCCATACTGGGATGAACAATTTTGTAGTTCATCCATGCAGCGTTTAAATGCCTTTCATTGCATATCCACCGTCAACCCTTCGAGAATCAATTTGCCAGTCCATCTTGGCCAATTCACGTCTCGTACCCTCAAAGTTACCTTTCTTTAAGTTCAGGACCGTGTTTCTGAATTAACAATGTCACTCTCCATCCTAATGATGAACTCAACCATATTACTGGCACTCTTACCCAAGGGGCCACCTACAAAAGGCTGCTAACTAACCCTTCCTCATTAATCAATATCCACTGTCTAGAATAGCCTGCTCTCTCGTTGGTTCCTCCACATGTTGGTTTAGAAAACTATCCTGCATACATTCCAAGAAATCCTCTTCCTCAGCACCCCTGCAATTTGATTCTCACCCAAGTCTATATGTAAGATTAAAGTCACCCATTATAACGGTTTTTTACCTTCCTTGCAACCTTTTCTAATTTCCGTTGATGCCATCCCCCCACTCCACTACTACTGTTATAGTGGCCTGTACACAACTCCCACTACGTTTTCGACCCTAGTCTTTCAGCAGCTCCACCAATCGATTCCACAATCCTCCAAGCTAATGTCATCCTTGTCTATGCGTTAATCTCCTCTTCTAACCAGCAACGCTAGACCCACCTCATTTTCCTCTCTGTCTACTTCCTGAATATTGAATATCCCTGTGCAGATGATATGTTGTAACACCTATTAATTGATTGTAACGATGGTCCATGCTAACCACTTCCCCCCAACCATTTAGTATAATTGCAACCCACACATCCCAAGCTCGCTCTCTGGTGTTCGTGACAGACCACGTACAGCCAGGCTATGTATTGACCGTGTCTTAATAAAAGTACTGAAGACTTTAAGGTGTCCTTTGAGCCTTGTTTACAAGGTGTCAGAAGTGCTTCTTGCCTGCTCTCTGAATCATCGCATTTTATTTCTTAGTCCCAGTACCCCCTCCTGGTTTCCGTGATGGCTTCTGCCCCTGTCGTAAACCTGACATCCTAGTCCTTGATGCAGACATCACTCATCACTGAGTGTGTTCGCGACGGGACTTTTGAGCATATGTTGCAAATCGCCCCCCTGCATGTGCCCCCGCTGTCAAGGCTTCCCTTCTGCTCACCTGGCTGGTCCGAGTGTTCCGAGCGTTCGGCAGCCGTTCGTCTATGGGCATGTGAGAGTGTCCTGGACCACCGATTGCCTGATTGCTAAATTTACGGCGATGTGTGACCTTCCCACTACCACATCTTAGAGCGTTTTCAACTGTTCTCCCAGACGCCAGAAACCTGGGGGGTCATATTGACAATTTTTGTGGGCCGCGCGCGCCACTGGCTCGCTCGATGTAACCTGCATACCTACCCCCGATTACTTTGACGCGTGACATTTTAGTCTGTTGATCTGCGGGGATGATAAGCTGCGATCTGAGCTGCTGCGTAAGCTGATCTGAAATTCACTTGAGGCGCTGCAGCCTCATCGTTAGCTGAGGCTGTCTCCCCCGCTGTACCTGACCCTGTGGTCCACACAGCCATTCTTGCTGGTCCCCAGTACAATGCTCCCCCCGGCGACAGAGGCAAGACCACTGCAAGGCTCCAGACCGCCTCAACGATGTCCAAATTGTAACTTTGTCTCACACCGTTTTTAATGTGTGCCCGGCGTCGTGGGGAAACCTGTAACTTTTGCAACAAGCTCGGGCACTTTTTCGGCAGCATGCCGTTCCCGTGGGAACCCTGCACAAGCCCAGCAGAAACCGTCTCGCTACCTGTCATGTGATGACTCAACGTCTAGTTCCCATCTCCAGCATGTTGATCTTCCCCCGTCTGACCCTGACTCTTCTCAACAGCCGAGTGAGCTGGATGTGTTTTCCTTGCGAGGTTGCAGCTGGACTGATAACGGACCCGACCGTCCGAGTCACGGTGAATGCATGGCTTCTTCTCTGCTAAGGTCGACACGGGGGCTGCTGCCAATGTTATGTCAACAAGCCTGTTCAGGAAGATAAGAAATAATGAACCTGTTTCCACAGACAGTGGCTTGTTTTGCATGCCTATGGGGGTGGCGTGCTTATTCCTGTGGGGAAGTGCCACTCTCCACTGCAAGGTTCGGTCGACCACGTCGGCCCCTCTCTTTCTTCCTGCTGGACAGTAAACTATGTGACCCCTGCTCGGCGTGGGAGGCCTGCCAGGACCTCGGGTTGGTGAGCTTCCACAGCGATGTCCACCTGGTAAGGCACCCCTGAACCCGCTGGCCGAATTTTCCCCCCCCCCCCCCCCCCCCCCCCCCCCCCCCCCCCCCCCCCCCCCCCACCCCGACCGTTCGACCGAAGCAGGGGAAGTTGCCCTGCAGCTACAAGATTGCCCTCAATCCCGACATCACGCCGGTCCGTCGACCGTCCCCCGCAAACCGCGTGTCCTTTGCCATGAGGGGCAAGGTCGAGTCTGCTCTTCGCGAGATGGTGGCCACGGGCATCCTGGCGCCAGTCACGGACTCCACCCAGTGGGTTTCTACTATGGTTGTCGCTGCGAAGAAAGACAAGAGCGAAATACGGATCTGCATCAACCCCAAGGACTTGAACTGGCCATCAGCGCGCCCGCTACTATCCCCTTGCGGACGGTGGAGGATGTGCTGCACAGGTCGGCCCTGCACACCGTGTTCTCGGTTCTGATGCCAAGAGTTTCGTTCTGGCAGATACCTCTAGACGAGCGGTCCTCGCACCTGACAACCTCAGCACGCCCTTCGGCAGGTATCCGCTTAGCCTCCGCATGCAGTTTGGGATCAACCTCTGCCAGCGAGGTGTTCCAGAGGTACCCATGGAACAACTGTTTGCTGGACGTTCCGTGTGCCATCATTGTCGACGACATCCTGGTCTATGGGGAGAATGTCGCTGATCACGACCACCACCTTCGCCAGGTGCTGCAGCGGGCGCGGGAGGTCAACCTGAAACTCAACCCAAAAAAGTAACCGATTCCGGGTCCCTGAGGTCACCTACGTGGGTCATGTTTTTCACGGCATCGGGCTGAAGCCCGACCCGCAGAAGACGGCCGCAATATCCGAGATGCCTGCACCTGCTGACGTGGCCTGGCCTGCAGCGCTTCTTGGGCATGGTCAACTACCTGGAAAGTTCATCCCCGACCTGAGTGAACTGAGTGCCCCTCTGCGGGATCTGGTGAAAAAGGACACTGCCTGGGCGTGGTTCCCGCAAACCCAGCGTGCATTTGACACCCTCAAATCTAAGCTGGTCAGCATGCCAACGCTGAAGTACTTCGACCATCCAGCGCCCCGTCGTTCTCCACGTGTGATGCCTCTAAGTTTGGCCTCGGGGCCGCCTGCCTGCAGATCCATGACGGGGTGCAACTGCCTGTATCCTACGCGTCCCACACAATGACGTCCGCTGAACAACACTATGCCCAGATTGAGAAAGAACTGCTGGCAGTTGTCCTTTGCCTGCTCCAAATTCAAGGACTATATCCTGGGCAACCGCTTCACTGTCGAGACGGACCACCAGCCTCTGGTCACCATCCTCAACAAGCCAATACACATGGCCTCCTCCAGGCTCCAGCGCATGATGCTCCAGCTACAAACGCTTCACTTTCACAGTGGTTTATCGCAAGGGCAAGACATGGGTTTGTTGGCGGACAGCTGTCTCGGGCGCCTCTCTCATCCACAACCCAGCATCCGTACGAGACGTCCGATCAGATAGTCCTGGGCGTGAACTTCGTGCCCTCCGGTCAGTTGAAGTCCCTGGCCGAGCATACGGCGGCAGACGCTTCGCTACAGCAGCTGGCCGCGATCATCAGGCAGGTTGGCCAGACCGCCGTTCTTCCCTGCCGGCCGCAGCGGTGCCTTACTTCTTGGTTCGTGACGAGTTGGTGCTGCGTGGTGGTGTGATTGTGAAGGGCACAAGGTGGTGGTGCCCAGGAAGCACTGAAGGGAACAATAACTTCGAGACAGCTCATCGTGGCCTCCCGGGGCCGAGGCGACCCTTTCTGTCGCTCAGAGCCATTTTTCTGGCCCGACATGCCTCGCTACTTCCGGGATAGGGTCCTCCGCGTGCCCTACCTGCAACAGCCTCGCTCCACAGCAAACAGCGGCAGCCGCTCCTGCAGCAGCCAGCTGCTGACCTGCCATGGTCTGCGCTAGCAACCGACATCTTCGGAGTGGCACGGAAAAACACCATCCTGGTGCTTGTCGACTCTTACTCCAGCTGGTTTGAAGTTGACCAGCTCCACCTCCCTCTTCCTTCCTCCGCAGTCATCGACAAGTTGCGCCGCCACTTTGCCACCTTCGGGTCCCCCGTCAGCCTGCAGTCGGACAACGGCAGCCAGTTCACCAGTGCCCGAGTTCCGCGATTTTGCTGAATGATGGAACTTTCGTCATTACACCAGCAGCCCGGAATACCCACAGAGCAATGGACTGGCCGAGCGCGCGTCCGCAGTGCTAAAGGATTGTTGGAACGTTGCCTGCCTATCCCGCTCCGACATCTACCTGGCCCTGCTGAACCTCCGCAACATCTCCCGCGAACCATGCCCTGGGCTCCCTGGCTCAGCGACTCATGTCCCGAGTCACGAGGCCCACGGTCCCCCGGTGTCTCAGCAGTCCCTGTCCCCTTCCATCTGTAAACCTGCCTTGGTCCGGGAACGCATTACCGAAAGACACAGTATCCAGAAGCGTTCCCACGACAGGTCCTGCCGTGTCCTCTGCCCTCTTCTCCCCGGCCAGGTCGTCCGTCATGTGGTCCTCTTCTGGCCGTTCCAGGCTGGCCGTGGTCGTCGGCTCTGCCGGTTCCCCTAGTTCATACCTTGTCAACCGCGACGGAAGGGTGTACCGCCGGTCCCACCAGCATCTCCGGCTCGTGAACGAGCCTCTCCCACCCCGGCGGCTCCGTATGCCCCCCCGCTGCCCCTGTCGCGGCCCTGTGCTTTGCCCATTCCTCTGGGGCCGGCCTCCCCTCGTCCTCCTCCGGAGCGCCTCCCGGCTGCGGTTCCGCTTTTCTCCCGGCTTCCGCTGCCCTTCTCTTCGCCTCCCTCCCCGCTGCCTTCGTCGCCAAGGAGTTCTCCTGTCCGTAGCCCCTACCATGACCCGGCGTCCCCCGCTTGTTCCTGTCGGGGAAGGAGGAGTGATGGCGAGGTTGCGGACCCGGTCTGGTCGCCTGGTCAGGCCGCCGGTCCGTTACGGCGATTACGTGTGATCCTGTATCCCTGTGCTTTACTGTTTGCACTCACCCTGGCGCATGAGACGTGGTCGCCCTGTCACTCACTGTTTGTTTTGGTAAAGGATGTAGATGATATGTGTGTACACCTTTAATTGATAGTAACGATGTCCATGCTAACCACTCCCCCCACCATTTAGTATAATTGCAACCCACACGCCCCTAGCTCGCTCTCTGGTGTTCGTGACAGACCACGTACAGCCAGGGCTATGTATGACGTGTGCTTAATAAAAGTACTGAAGACTTTAAGGTATCTTTGAGCCTTGTTTACACCCTGGATGTTCAGCTCCCAGCCTTGGTCACCCTGGAGCCATGTCTCCGTGATCCCAACTATATCATAATTATTAATAGCTATCTGCACATTCAACTCATCCACCTTATTACGAATGCTCCTCGCATTGAGACACAAAGCCTTCAGGCTTGTTTTTACAACACTCTTGGCCCTTTTACAATTATGTTGAAAAGTGGCCCTTATAGATTTTTGCCCTGGATTTGTTTTCCTGCCACTTTTCACCTCGCTACCTATTGCTCCGATCCTCATTTTACACCCCTCTGTCTCTCTGCTCACACATTTAAGAAACCCTCCACTTCTTATTCTCCGTTTGTTATTTTTTTCTTCTTTCCTCCCTACGTGTTGCGTCTGACTGCTTCTCTTTTCTGCCTCCTGCCTCACAAACGGACCACTTGCCTTCTCTATTTGAGTCCCTCCCCCAACCTTCAATTGTATCAAACTTCAATTGATGCTCAGTGAAGAAAAAATAATGCTTCCTGGTGGTGTTTAGCTGTTCCTACAGAATGTTTTCCTGTTCATACAGAAACTGTACCGTATCTTAAGCTAGAAGCTTAAGCTAGAAATCCAAAGCTAGAAACCATCCGTCCTGCACTACCTATCACTGGACACAGGAATTTAGAAGGATGGGAGGGGATCTTATAGAAACATATAAAATTCTTAAAGGATTGGCTAGATACAGGAAAAAATGTTCCCGATTTTGGGGGTGTCCAGAACCAGGGGTCACAGTTTAAGAATAAGGGGTAGGCCATGTAGGACTGAGATGAGGAAAAACGTTTTCACCCAGAGAGTTGTGAATCTGTAGAATTTGCCACAGAAGGCAGTGGAAGCCAATTCACTTGATGTTTTCAAGAGAAATTTAGATTTAGCTCTTAGGGCTAAAGGAATCAAGGGATATGGGGAAAAAGCAGGGTGCTGATTTTAAATGATCATGTTGAATTGCGGTGCTGGCTCGAAGAGTCAAATGGCCTACTCCTGCACCTTTTGTTCTATGTTTCTAACATGTATTTCATTTATTTGCACTACTTCTGCTATTTTTTTCCAACACATAGACAGAAAATTTGTCAGAGCTCCTGTCATGTGAGAATGTGAGTAGGAGGACTTCAAAGAGAAAAACATATATTCTATGATAAACTTTGGTAAAACATTCAGTGTATTTCAAGAAATGATTCATAAAATAGGCAATGTTAATAACTTCATTGTTAATAATGCTTATGCTGTCATACGTTTTCTCACTTTGTATAAAATGATAAATTAATGAAAGTAAATAACCAATATATTTGTCTGTAACAGAATATCTCACTCTCAACTGCATTTCTCCAGTCTCACTCGGGTAAACTTGCTCCAGTAAAGTGCGAGCAACTGGTTTTAGGCATTTGAAGACGTGATTTTGCTCCAGAGCAGTACAATATATACTTTTAAATCATTTAAATGCAACACTGGAGTTAACCAAGTTTAAAAGCTAATTAGATCTCCTTGAGGACTCCTCCTTGTATAAATCAGCTGAGCCTTTTAAATTATTAAGTAAAAGATAAATGTCTAGAAATTGATTCCCAACTGGTAGCGATATAGTCGAGTCAGACATTGTATCTCCAAAATTCTTTGCATTCAACTGACTAGGAATGAAGTTCCAGATGTTCACGTTGAAGTTGAAGTGCAGTGGAATTTGACTGACCATGCAGCCATGCAATCAGAAGAGCACAACACACAGTAGAATACAACATGAACATCCACCACAGTGGAATCAGCATTCTTCACTGTGGTGGAAGGCAAAAACGTTCAGTCAGTCCCCCTCCTTTGTTCATCCGTGGTTGGGGCCATGAACCCTCCACAGTCGCCACTACGGACGGCCAATGTTCAGGCCCTCTCATCGGGATGATCGAAACTCCAACGCCGGACGGATGGACACTCCGCAGTTTGAAGGTCCTGAATCGGCCGCTTCCAACCGGAGACCGCGGCTTCACGATGTTATAGGCCGCAGGCCGGCGGTCGGAGCTCTTATCCGGCGATCACCGGCAAGGGATCCCAGGCTCCGCGATGGAAAGTCCACGCCGCGCCCGCGGCTAGAAGTTCTGCAGATCGCGGCTTCAGGATGTTGTAGTCCGCGAGCCAGCGATCGGAGCACTTCTTCTGGCGACCCCCGGCAAGGGATCACCCGGCTCCGCGATGGAAAGTCCGTGCTGTGCCCGCTGCTGAAGATTTGGGCCCGACTCCAGGAGAGGCTGCACCAATCCAAGCTGTTAGGCCGCAAGGGAGGGCGAAAATGCGACGAGGAGAAAAGTTGCATTCCTCCAGGATAAGTGACTGAAAAAGTTTCCCCCTTCCCTGCCCCCTCCCCCCCCATACTAAAACATACTAAAACACACTTTTAGATATACTAAAAACAAGAGAATGTTGATAGCACGAACAGCTGCTGGCGAGGCTGCCAACTCGTGGCGCCACCCGTAGGGCTTCTTTAATTGTTGCAGATGGATGCCATAATTAATATCACAAACAGCACTTATTTTGTTGAACACAGAAAGAGGTCCATCAATCCACTATGTCCATGACTATCATTAGGCATCCATCTGCAATAACCCTACACAAAAATCTAATTTTTATTCTAAATTTCCCCATCAACTCTACCTGTATGCTCATGACAATAAACTAAACTAAACTAAACAGGAGTCACACAAGCTAATAACCAACACATCTTTGTAATGTTGGGGGAAATTGGAGCACCTTGCAAAGGAATCTACAGATTAATTGAGAGAACATACAAATTCCACAAAATCAACATCAAAGTTGAAGTGACAAGTAGATGACTGCTAAGATGCTGGGAAGTATTTTTTGCTTGTCAGCTGTCAGTAAAGGTGAGTTCCACTTTAACAGGGAGTTATGGGAGTTAACAAAATAAATTAGGTCCAGTTCCCCCTTCTACTTTCAGTCTGAAGAAGGGTTCCGACCTGAAACGTCACCCATTCTTTCTTTACAGATATGCTGTCTGACCCGCTAAGTTACTCAAGCATTTTGTGTATATATTCAGCATCTGCAGTTTCTTCCAACACACAAGATTAGGTCTGTGGTGAGTTATGAAGGTCACTTCTCTCTGTTGGTTTTAAATGACACAAAACGGCTGTTGACATAATAAAAGTATTTGGTGGCGCTATGGAGAACTATGGAGAACTAGAGAACAGCGCCAGTCAGCTCCGCGAAAAAATCGGAAAAAAACGGGGGATTAAAGGACTTACCCGCTGCCTGCTGCTGACTGCTTGCCGTTTCTGCACCGACTGTGCCGAGTGACGTCATCAGGCGCGCGACTAACTATGTCAACAGCACGGAGCCCTACCGACAAGGGGAAAGGTCGACAAACCCGGCAGAGACCGGGAGAAGGCCTAACTGAAGCCTCGGACTTGAGTAGGACCCGATCCCTGGAAGATGTATCAAAAAAAACAGGGACAAAAATGGAAGGTGAGGAGTTGAAAACTTTCATTTCTCAACAGATGGCTGGCTTAAAGGAAGAAATAAAGGAAGAAATAAAGGATATAAAGGAAGAAATAAACCAGATGAATAGCCAGATGGATACTCAGATGAATCAGATGAAAAATCAACTGCAGCAATTCCAACAAGAAACAAAGTCAAATATTGAAAAGAAGGTCTAAAAATTATCGGAAGATTTGAAGAATGAACTCACTGAAATGTTTTATGAAATGGAAAAGAAGATGGACAAAAAACTTGAAAAGGTTAAAAAAGACTTTCATAATAGGATTAATTCTATTGTGGATGTACAGGAACAACAGATGGCTGGTATAAAGAACCTTGAACAAAAAGCTGAGACGAGTGCTTTGACTACAGCAAAGCTGATTACAGAAAATGAACGTCTAATGAGCCTGCTGACTAAAACAACAGAGAAATGCACTGAGCTAGAAGGACATCAGAGAAGACAAAATCTTCGAATTGCAGGGATTCCTGAAGGTCGAGAGAAAAACGACGGTCCTCGAGAATTCACTGCTAAATTACTTAAAGAGGTTCTATCTCTGGAAGAAATGCCTTTACTAGCTCGTGCCCATAGAGTCAACAGACGTCAGACCAGACCAAACGCCCCTCCAAGACAAATGATTATAAAGGTACAATATGACTTTGTTCTGGATGAGATTTTCCGAAAAGCTTCAAGAATCAAAGACCTGACATTTGAAGGACAAAGGATTAGTATCTATCGAGACTACCCACCAGAGGTCGCTAGGAAACGGAAAGCATTTAATGAAGCCAAAAGTCTTATGAGGGGAGTAGAAAACCTGAGATACGGTTTGAATTATCCAGCTATTTTAAGAGTTACTTATAACAACGCGGAACACTTTTTTAAAACTCCAGCAGCAGCATTGGAATGTGCCCAGCAGTTCAAGACCTGAAAAGTATCTACAAGTAAATATACTGACTCTTACTACTTTTAGAGATCCAACACAGACTTTTAACATCCTGTGAGATCCTACAAGATAATATTGGACTAGATGGAATGGACAATGTCGAACGGAATGGACAGGAATAAAACTGGATTGGAAAGCGTTAACTGGATATTGATAATTAGTCCTAACATATAACTAACATAAATAAATAACATACACATTAAAATCACAACGCGGTTTTATTATTAGTATTATTTTTATCAATTAAGATTGTTCATTATTGTTAATCACTATTACTAATAATTAACAACTAATGTTTTTTATTGAATAGTTAATTGTATACCATTTTTCTTTTTTATATAGCCTTTATATCTTTTATGTTTAATATTACTTAGATTTCTAAATTATCTCTAGATATAGATACGTTTATATGATAAATCCTACTCCTTTCCCCTTTTTTTTCCCTTTCTATTATCTCCCCTTTTTCTTTTTCCCTTAATATTATACCCCCGCTAAAATATTACTATGGAATAATAATTCCCTAAATCTTGGAGCTGACCGAGTTAATAACATCAATGACGGAAGTCATTAGATGGATAGCCATGTTAGTATGGCTAGCACAAACTACATCTACTCTAGATATAGTTCTTTCCACCTTTAAACACAACACTAATTTCTTGAACTATTCTTTATTCTTCTTTTATACCTATTGTATTTTTCAGTTTGAATGGAGTAACACATTGGACAAATGGAGATATATTCGTGAGGGACACAAACGAGATTTAAAATTTATCTATTCAGAGTTCGGGTGTAAGGTTGGGTCTGGCGCGCTGATCCTTAGACTCTATTGTAGATCTCTACAAACTTAAAATGTAAGACTTAAAAAGAAATACGGGGAATGAGGGATTAACGTTTTGTAGTTGGAATGTTAAAGGCATTAACGAACCGATAAAAAGAGGAAAAGTATTGGCACATTTAAAGGCAAGCAAAGCTGATGTAATCTACATTCAAGAAACTCACTTAAAAAAAGACGCGGAAAACAGGTTGAAAGCTAAATGGATAGATAAAATATATCATTCTTCTTTTACGCATAAATCAAGAGGTGTAGCAATATTATTTCGTAAAGGTACTTTATTTAAACATACATCAACCATAGCTGATAAAGAGGGCAGATTACATCATTGTCATAGGAGAATTAAATACAGAAAAAAATGATTTTTGTTAACATATATGGACCAAATTTTGATAGCCCATTGTTTTTTAAGAAAGTATTTAACAATATTCCTGAATTAACACAATATAATTTGATAATAGGAGGAGATTTTAACTGTACACTAGACCCCTACTTAGACAGATCTACAAAACAAAGAAAAACTAAATCACATTCTAGAGATTTATTAAACGCATATATACAAACGACTAATATTAAAGATGTTTGGAGAACAGAAAACCCTACGGGACGAGAATACTCTTTTTACTCGCCAGTACATAAAACTTATTCAAGAATAGATTATTTCTTGGTGGATGCAAAACTCATATCACTTACTTATAAATCTAAATATCATAACATTATAATCTCAGATCATGCGCCATTAACATTTAAAATTAAAATAAATGGCAAAACAGAAAATTCAGGACAGTGGAAACTTAACCCACAAATTTAAAAAAATAAAACCACTAAGGAATATATCATAACTCAAATTAAGATTTTCTTTGAAATAAATGATCAACCAGAAATATCTCGCTCCTTATTATGGGAAACATTTAAAGCATATCTTCGGGGACTCATGATTTCTTCACAAGCATTCCATAACAAAAAGATTCGGAAAGAACAACAAGATTTGGAAAGGGAGATTAAACAATTAGATATACAGAATGCAACAAAACCAGATATAATATTACATAATAAAATTGTAGCATTGAAATATAAATTAAATAAAATATACACAGAGCAAATTATAAAATTTTATCAACATACTAAACAATTACAGTTTGAATTTGGGGACAAACCCCAAAAATTATTGGCTCGACAATTAAGGAAAATTGAAGCGGAAAAAATCATACATAGGATCAAATCACAAAACGGTGAATTATTAATACAACCTAAAGATATTAATGAAAGATTTATGCAATATTATAAAAACTTATACACTGCTAAAGCAACAGTAAATAAAACAGAAATAGATGCATTCTTAAAAAAATGTAACCTGAAAGGATTGGATTTACAAAATAGAGAATTATTAAATGCTGATATTTCAATAAAAGAAATCCAAGAATCTATTAGATCATTAAAAAATGGTAAAACACCGGGACCCGATGGTATAGGTTCAGAATTTTATAAAATGTTTCATGACTATATGGTTCCGCGTCTGAAATCATTATATGAACAGATATATACACAACAGAAATTACCAGATACGTTGAATGAATCTATTGTAACACTTATACCTAAAATAAATAAAGACTTGGATGAACCAGGATCATATAGAGCAATAGCTCTATTAAATACAGATCAAAAGATACTAACAAAAATATTAGCACAAAGACTGAGTTCAGTCGTTAACGAATTAATCCACCCCGATCAAACAGATTTATACCAAAAAGATATTCTTCATACAATCTAAGACGGTTATTCAATATTATATATTCGAAAAGAAGTGATAAAAAAGATTTAGTAGTCATTTCGCTTGATGCAGAAAAAGCTTTTGACCAAGTGGAATGGCCTTATCTATTTTCGGTGATGGAAGCTTTTAAAACTGGGAGAGAAATTTACTAATTGGATTAAATTGCTATATGCAAATCCAATAGCTAGAATAACAACAAACCGAATGTTATCAACTAAATTTAGTTTATCTAGAGGTTGTAGACAAGGTTGTCCTCTATCACCTTTATTGTTTGCGTTAGCAATAGAACCTCTTGCCCAGAGGGTGAGATTACACCCGGAAATACATGGATATGATACTAGAGATACTAAGAATAAAATCTCCTTATATGCGGATGATGTATTACTTTACATCACTGAGCCAGAAATAAGTATCCGAAATTTGTTAAAACTAATAACGGAATTTGGATCACTCTCAGGATACAGTATCAATTGGAATAAAAGTGAACTTATGCCAATAACGCTGAATATTTTACATATATTACAACAATTCCCTTTCAAGATAACAAATGAAAATATTAAATATCTTGGGATTTTTGTTACAAAAAGATTTGATTCTTTATTTAAATTTAATTTCCCTCCATTACTGAATAAATTAAATAAGAATATTATATATTGGAAAAGCTTACCTATTTCAATGATAGGTAAAATGAATGCAATAAAAATGATTTTTCTCCCACAATTATTATACTTATTTCAATTAATTTCGATATATCTTCCTAAAATTTTTTTTTAAAAAGTAGATTCTCTAATTACTAACTTTATCTGGGATTATAAGAGCCATAGAATAAGTAAAACACATTTATGTAAACCCAAAATAAATGGAGGATTAGCATTACCAAATCTTATGTTCTATTACTGGGCAGTTAATATTAAAAATATGAATTTTTGGTTAGAAGAAATAGATAATAAACCAAATTGGTTAAATATGGAAAAAGAAGGCTGTTCTCCATTTGAAATTAGCTCTATAATATTTGCTAACACTAACGTAGCTAAGAAAGTTTATAGTGAAAATCCGATAATAGAAAATGGAATCCGCATCTGGAAACAAATAAAGAAAACACTAAAACTAAAATTCATACCACTAGGTCTTACCATTGCCAATAATTTTTACGTTTAAAACCTTCAATGTTGGATAAAGCTTTTTTACAATGGAAAAATAAAGGAATTTCTAAGATAGGTGATCTTTATAAGGAAAACTCTTTTCTTTCATTTCAAGAGTTACAACAAACTTATGGACTACATAATAAAGAATATTTTAGATATTTACAAATTAGAAACTATGTTTCTGCAAATACACAAGAATTTAGAAATAGAAAGACAGAAATTTTAGATGAATGCTTGAATAAACATCCAAATACGGAAAAAATGATATCATATATATACAAATATTTTATTGGAAAGTGATATCCCATTAACAGAAACATATAGAGAGTCTTGGGAAAATGAATTAGGCCAAATTTATAAGACCAGAAATATGGGGTGAAAGTCTACAACATATACATCATTGCTCGTTAAATGCTAAACATTCCCTTATACAATTTAAAATATTACATAGATTACATTACTCTAAATCTAAATTACATAATATTTTCCCAAAAATATCTCCTACATGTGATAAATGCCAAATCTCAGAAGCAAATTTGTCACATTCATTTACTAACTGTATAAAAATTGTAGAATATTGGAACGAAATATTTAAGATAATTTTGAATGTTGTCAATATAAGTATGACTCCTGATCCAAAGTTAATAATACTTGGAATACATGAAACTGACCAACTAATAACAATGAACCAAAGAATTTTTATCGACTATTGTCTAATAATTGGGAAAAAATTAATATTAAAATTTTGGAAAGGCCCTGCATTCCCAACAATCAAAATGTGGAATACAGAAATGTCGGAGACACTCCATTTGGAGAGACTGAGGCTCGTCCTTATGGATAGGTTAAGACTTCTTCAAAGGGATTTGGTCTCCATATATTAAATATTTACAGGGTCATAACGGCGCGAGGACCTGACTGAGGCCTGAATATTTGAATGGATGAAGAAATATATATAATAAATCATGAATATATCTCCAAGTACGGACTAATGAGGAATATTTTACTCTCCATCAAACTTCTCTCACTCTTTACTCTATTTTCTATTTTCTTATATCTATATAAAAAATTAGAAAATAGTATAGAAACACATTATCTTAAATTCTTAATATCAGTATGAATATAAATATCATTAACTTCATGAAAATATTATTAGTATCTTATATTTTCAATTATATAAAACTGTGTATTTTCAATTATATAATAATTTTAAATTTAAAATCAATGATAATACAAATATTGTTAACATAATGAAAATATAATAAATATTATAAAAGTTTTACTAGTATTATGTATTATTAATTACATAAAATTTGGTCTTATATATAAAAATCTGAGATAATACAAATATTATTAACAGTATGAGTATACTGCTAATACTATAAATGCATTATTAGTACCATGTATTCTGAATTATATAAAATATATAACTTTGAAATTTATAATTAATAATAATACAAATAATATTAATAGTATGAATTTATCACTATTATCACGTACTTTCATTATAGTAAAATAATGTACTCTGTTATTATTTTGTTTCTATTATAAATAAAATGTAAAAAAAAATAATAATAATGATAAAAGTATACACTACGGATAATAGCAAATTGCATAGAATAATTAAACTGTATATTATGTAAGGATGGACTGGTGATGCATCATGGCTACTGCATGAAGCTCCTAGTGCAATCCAGAGCAGACATGATTACTGTAATTTAGATGAGCTAACAACCAGAATATTCTTGCTCAGAGCCACTGAGCTGGAGACCAGGGTGAAAGCTCTGCACCATATCAGAGAGGAACAGAGTTACTTTGATGCTTTATACTGTGGATCGCAGCCTGTTAGGATGGTGGTCAGGAATGGGGGAATGTGACAGTAAGCGAACAAGTGAGGAAACCCCTAAGGGTATGAGTGCAGAACATTGGCCTTTGTAGAACTCAATGGATGTAAGCTCAAACAGTCGCTGCCTCACTGCTACAAAGACAAAGGTTCAATCCTGATGTTAGGTATCGTCTCTGTGAAGTTTGCACATTTTCCTTGGGGACTTCCTTCAGGTGCTCGAAGTTCCTCACACGTCCCAAAGATGCATGAGGTGGTAGGTTAATTGTCCACTGTAAATTATCTTCGGTGTGTAGGTCAATAGTGGAATCTGGGGGAGTTGATGAGAATATTGGCAGAATAAAAACAAAATGATTAACGTAGAATTAATGTGGTTGACAGTCTTGGTGGAACAAATGGTCTGTTTCCATGCTGTAACTCTCTATAAATCTAAGACCCTAACTGACCATGAGAACATGACAATAGACAATAGGTGCAGGAGTAGGCCATTCGACCCTTCGAGCCAGCACCGCCATTCAATGTGATCATGGCTGATCATCCCCAATCAGTACCCCATTCCTGCCTTCTCCCCATATCCCCTGACTCCACTATTTTTAAGAGCCCTATCTAGCTCTCTCTAGAGAGCATTCAGGGAAGCTGCCTGAGGCAGAGAATTCCACAGACTCACCACTCTCTGTGAGAAAAAGTGTTTCCTCGTCTCCGTTCTAAATGGCTTACTCCTTATTCTTAAACTATGGCCCCTGGTTCTGTACTCCCCCAACATCGGGAACTTGTTTCCTGCCTCGAGCGTGTCCAGACCCTTAACAATCTTATATGTTTCAATGAGATCCCCTCTCATCATTCTAAACTCCAGAGTGTACAAGCCCAGCTGCTCCATTCTGTTAGCATTTGACAGTCCCGCCATCCCGGGAATTGACCTTGTAAACCTATGCTGCACTTCCTCAATAGCAAGAATGTCCTTCCTCAAGTTAAGGGACCAAAACTGCACACAATACTCCAGGTGTGGTCTCACTAGGGCTCTGTACAACTGCAGAAGGACCTCCTTGCTCCTATATTCGATTCCTCTTGTTATAAAGGCCAATATGCCTTTCGCTTTCTTCACTGACTGCTGTAACTGCATGCTTACTTTCTTAGACTGATGTACAAGGACCCCCAGATCCCATTGTACTTCCCCTTTTCCCAACTTGACGCCATTTAGATAGTAATTAGCCTTCCTGTTTTTGCTACCAAAGTGGATAACCTCACATTTATCCGCATTAAACTTCATCTGCCATGCATCTGCCCACTCCCCCAAACTGTCCAAGTCACCCTGCATTCTCATAGCATCCTCCTCACAGTTCACACTGCCACCCAGCTTTGTGCCATCTGCAAATTTGCTAATGTTACTTTGAATCCCTTCTTCCAAATCATTGATGTATATTGTAAATAGCTGCGATTCCAGCACCGAGCCTTGCGGTACCCCACTAGTCACTGACTACCATTCTGAAATGGACCCGTTTATCCCTACGCTTTGTTTTGCCAACCACTTCTCTATCCATGTCAACACTCTACCCCCACTACCATGTGCCCTAATGTTGCCCACTAATCTCCTATGTGGGAACTTATCAAATGCTTTCTGAAAGTCCAGGTACACTCCATCCACTGGCTCTCCCTTGTCCATTTTCCTAGTTACATCTTCAAAAAATTCCAGAAGATTAGTCAAGCATGATTTCCCCTTTGTAAATATGGTACAGGAGATCATTCAAATAGTGGGGAGCATTCAGGAATGTGGTAGTCCAGTGATTTACATGCAAAAGCATTGCATCAGTGATCAATGGGTTGCATAATTAGGAAATCAGAAAGGGTTTTAAGCTAAATGGTTGTCAAAAATAAAAGCTACAAAGATATGTTTAAAAAAAGAGAAAGGGAAACGATAAACAGCCTGTGACAAGGACAGAGAATGAAAATCAAAAAGGTTGAAGATGACAATTAAAATGATGAAAAGGCAAAATGAGAAGCTCTATATCTAAATGTGCCCAACATACAACATATAAAACAAAGTTAGGAAGAGTTGCAGGAATGTTAATTAATATTAATTCATTATGTTCTTGGAGAGAAGGAATGATTTGAGCTCAGGAACCGAGTGAGAGGCGCTTGGGTGGAGGTAAGAAGTGATAAAGACAAAAGGTCACTTACGGGAGCAGTTTAGAGACCCTCCGACTGTAACCACATGGTAACACAGAGTTTTAAGGAGAAAATAATGGGATTTGTCAGAAATGGACCGCAATGATGTGGATAGGTATATGGACGGGAAGGGAATGGAGGGGTATGGTCTGAGTGCAGGTAGATGGGACTAGGGGAAAACAAATGGTCGGCACGGACTGGAAGGGCCGAGAGGGCCTGTTTCCGTGCTGTAATTGTTATATGGTTATATAATCATGAGGTGTTTCTATGTGTATTATGGAAAAATCAGATGGGTAAAGTAGCCAAAATGAAGAGCTTACATGGTGTGTAGGGACTAGTTTCTCAGTATAGCACTTTCTGGAACTAACTATAGTCGTTGAGGTTAGGGCTACATTAGATCTGGCATTGTGTAATGAGATAGGAATAATTATTGGCCTCATCATGTCGCTACTCCTATTTCATCAGCATTAAAGTATGATTGAATTTGACATTCAGTTTGATAGAGAGAAGAGTGAGTTCAAGATTTGTACTTTACATTTAAATAAGGGCAACCATGAGGGCATGAAAGTAGAGCGAGCCAAAGTGAACTGGCAAATTAGCTTAAGGAATCTATCAGTCAGTCAAGATGCAGTGGCAGAAGGAATCTTTCACAATGCACCAAATGATGCATTCCAAAGATAAAGAAAAACTCCAAGGGGAGGCCATGATGTGTAGTTAATTAAAAACATTAAAGATTGTATCAAACTTAAGGAAAAGGCATAGAATTGTGCAAAGGTAGGAGGCAAGTGAATAGATCAAGTTCTATAAAAATGATTCAGATGCAAAGATAGCACTAAATAAAGAAACATAGAAAATAGAAACATAGAAAATAGGTGCATGAGGAGATCATTTGGCCCTTCGAGCCAGCATCTGCCCTTCGAGAGTTAGAAACATAAAATAAAGATGGTAAGAATTTTAACAGATGTTTAAAGAAACATTAGCAATATGAGTGTTGGTCCTAGGGAAAGTGAGGTTGGGGAAATAACTTGAAAACATGGAGATGACAGGTGGCAAATATTTAGCAAGTGTTTATTTTAGAGAATACTAGTAACAACCTGCAAATTAGGAATTAAAAAGGTGGGAGGAACTAAGGAATATTACTGTTCCACAGAAGGCTATGGAGGCCAAGTCAGTGGATATATTTAAGGCAGAGATTGATAGGTTCTTGATTAGTACGGGTGCCAGAGGTTATGCGGAGAAGGCAGGAGAATGGGGTTAGGAGGAAGATATGGATCAGCCATGATTGAATGGTGGAGTAGACTTGATGGACTGAATGGCCTAATTCTGCTCCTATCACATGATCTTATGACTACAATCACTGTGAGATGGTACTGATGTCAATTGATCTGAAGAGCTTTCTAACGTGTTTAAATGTCATGTGTATTGACACTGGAACAATGAAATTCTTACTTACAGGAGCATAACAGACGTGCAGCACAATACTCTGCTGACATTCGTCTCTGACCCTGATGAACTTTGGAAGAATAGCTGATGAACAGAAAGCATGCTTAAATATAGTGTTTGTTGGTCAGTGTTGGTCAACTCCAGTGTTGCATTTAAATGTAACAAGTGATATGCTACACAATTTTGTGCTCTTGCCTCCGCATTTTACAATTTTGATAAATGACTTGGAAAAGGACTCCAAAGGTATTTGCACAGCACAAAAATTGGCAAGAAAATAATTTGTTAAGAGGGCATAACAAAGCTGTAAAGGGATATAGATGTTTAAGTGATATGGTGAACACATGGCAAATGGAGTATTAAAAAAAGCATAATTTTCTAAATGGCAAGAGATTGCAGAGCTCTGAGGCACAGAAGTGTCCTAGCACATCATTTGCACAGGAGACTACTATTGTGGTTCTGCAACTAATTCTGAAAACTAACAGAGTGTTATACTTTCTTGTGAGTGGAATTGTTCTCTTAGGAAGGCCATGCTTCTTTTGTATTGGATATTCATAAAATTGTATTTGGAAAATTGAATCCTACATTTAACTATTTAAGGAAGGAAGTTAATACGTTGGAAGCAGTTCAGAGGAAGGTTTACTGGGTTAATACCAAGAATGTCGTAAAAAGGAAAAATTAGGGCTTGTATCTACTGGAATTTAAAAGTAATGAGTGGGCACTTGATGGAAACATAGGAAATCCTCTTTGGTTTAAATCAGATGAAAGAGAGAGAGATGGGTCCTTTTGTGGGGGAATCTAAAACTTAGAAACACTGTTCAGAAATAAGTGGTCGCCCATTTAAGATAGAGATGCTCAACCTACTAATTACTCCAGCAATATTTTGGCTCCAGATTCCGGCATCTGCAGTCACTTTTAACTCCGTGAGGCTATTATTTTTTTCCCTCAAAGGGTCTTGAGTCACAGAGTCATAGAGACATATGGTCATACAGAGTGGAAACAAGCCCTTCGGCCCAAATTGCCCACACCGACCAACATGCCCCATCTACACTACTCCCATCTGCCTGCGTTTGGCTCATATCCTTCTAAACCTATCCTATCCATGTAACTGTACAAATGTATTTTAAACGTTGTGAGAGCACCTGCCTCAACTACCTCCACCAGCAGCTCAATCCATATGCCCACCACCCTTTGTGTAAAAAAGTTGCCTCTCAGGTCCCTATTAAATCTTTCCCCCCCCTCACCGTAATCCCATGTCCTCTAAATACTGTAACTCTGTATTTATCCTATCTATCCTCTCATGATCTTATACACCTCTATATGATCACCCCTCATCCTCCTGCACTCCAAACAATAAAGTCCTAGCCTGCTCATCCATTCACCAGAGCTTAGGCTCTCAAGTCCTGGCAACATGCTTGTAAACCTTCTCTGCATTCTTTCTGGGTTAACACAATCTTTCCTGCAACAGGGTGACCAAAATTGAATACAATACTCTAAATGTAACCTCACCAATGTCTTGTACAACTGTAACATGACCTCCCAACATCGATACTCAAAACTGATGAAGGCCAATGTGCAGAAAGCCTTCTTGACCAGCCTATGTACCTGTGCCACTGTCAAAGAGCAATGCACTTGCACTCCTAGATCCCTCAGTGCTATAACGCTCCCCAAAGTTCCTTCGCTCACTGTTAGACTTCCCAAAATGCAATATCTCGCACTTCTTGGTATTAAATTCTATTAACCATTCCTCTTATTATTCTATTAACCAGCCCACCTGCCAAACCATTCAAGATCCTGCTGCAATTTTTGACAACCATATTCACGATCTACAATGTCTATTTCACAATGGGCAGTGGGAGGGAGTCTGAATATTTTCAGCTGACAAGTAAATAAGCAAGTGTGTGACAGTTCATGGTGCAAAAATGGGTTTGAATTTATGACCAGATCAGCCACAATCTTATCAAATGATGAAGCAGCCTCATGAGGCCAAACAACCTAGTTTAGTTCCTAATATGCCTGTGTACAAGTTTGTATGAAATGAAGGAACAGCAGAGATTTTTCAGAGATGCAAAATGGAAACAGGCCCTTCGGTCCACCGTCCATTCCAATTGTCCATCACCCATTCACACAAGTTATGTTATTCCACTTTTCGCATCCACTCCCTGCACATATGGAGCCGTTTGCTGAACTAATTTACCTACAAACCTACACTTCTTTGGGATGTGGGAAGAAATTGGAGCACCCGGACGAAATTCTCACGGTCTCAGGGAGAACATACAAACTCCATACAGTCAACACCCAAGGGTCAGGATCGAACCCAGGTCTCTGCCACTGTGAGACAGCAGCTCTACCAGCTGCATCACACCACTCTGCTAATAATGCAGGCCAAAATACTATGAGAGGCAGGAAGAGGAGGGAAAAAGTATTCTGGTTAGAAATATTTATCTGGATTTCTGGACCAGCATCAACATTAGAGGGGACACAACTTCTCTAAGGAAATCCATGTGAAGATCTGTCATCCGTACAACCACCATTTGTGAGACTGCAGCTTGTTTGAAAAAGCAATAATATTTCAACTACATGTAGCATTGCGATTCTGTTATAACTGTTCACTGGGAAAGTGCAGGCTATACTGACATATCATTTGTTTTATAGCTGATACATTGGTTTCCACGGGAAATTGCCCCTTCTGTATACTAGAAGAAACAGAAGCAAAATCTGATAAACTGAAAAGCTGAGTAAATATCCACAGCAACTTGTGCTGGGCCACATATCAAAGCAATGGCCAAGACAGCACACCGACGCCTCTACTTCCTTAGAATGCTTAGGAAGTTTGGCATGTCCCCAACAACTCTTACCAACTTCCACAGCATTTTATCGGGATGCATTAAAACATTGTTTGGGAACAGCTCCTTCCAAGACCACAAGAAATTGCATGGAATTGTGGATGCAGCCCAGACCATCACACAACCAACCTTCCTTCCATTGACACCATTTACACTTCACGCTGCCTCAGCAAGGCCATTAGCATAAATCAAGGATGAGTCTCATCCCGGTCACTCACTGGAGACCTCACTGGAGACCTTTGGACTTTATTTAATTGGACTTTACCAGACTTTATCATGCACTAAATGTTATTCCCTTGATAATAAGCTAAACTAAACCAAACTAAACTAAAGTGGGATTTGAAGTGGATGCATGACCTTTAAATAGAACAGGGAAGGGAAGTTAGCAGAGTATTGAGATTGGTGAAAAAGTCAACATTACAGCAGAAGGAGAACTTCTTGGAGTCTAATTAATTGGCAGCTCTCTATTCCAGTTTAAGCACGTGCTTACGTTGAAGGGCTGAACTTCTGAATGCAAAAGCTAGTGAGAGCCAATGGATACGGCAATACGGCTGGCACATTTAAAGAAGATCTGCCTCGTTATCCTTGCTTTCAATCACATCTTCACCTCTCCTAGTTCAGCATCTGGGTCAGAGACATCCAGCATCTTAATCTTAGAATTCAATATTACTTTTGGTATATGTAAGAGCCATTCTTGCTTAGGCTAGTTACTGTTAGCATATTTTATTATTTTGTCGAGATATTTCTTGCAATATTATTTAGTATGCTTGGGGGTGGGCTTTTGATATGTAGATGGGGGTGACATACATCGGATTAGGCTAGTGGAACCACAGGGAGTGGTCAGATCGACTGGAGCCGGCAGGGGAGAAGGAATACCGTTTTTTACCAGCAGATAGGAAGAACGGAAAGCTGCAATTTGTATAAGAATAACGAGGATTTGGTATGTTTACTTTTTTGTCCGTACAACTACTACGATGAAAATCAATGAAACTGGAAAGAACGACTGGAGGATTTGTTTTTATTATCGACTGCCTGTGCAGTAACGGCTATAAAAACAAAGCTTTATTGGAAAGGCTTGAAATTACCATTATATTAAAGTAAAAAAACTGTTCTCTTTGAGTGGAATTGAAGCCAAAACTGGAACAAAGAATCTGCCTGACGTCGTCAACTCAACAAGGTCACCACCTGCGCTTAGCTGAATACGAAGATTGGAAACTTCGAAAGCCAGCGCAGGGAATCGTGAGTAAACGAACAGCTACTGCATTAAGATTTACTGGAAAGCTGCATTATGCTGTATTGGAAAAGCTAAAAAGCTTTACTTGGAACAGCTTCGATTGGAGATGCTGTATTTGGAACGGCCAAGAAAGCTGTATTTAAAAGGCCGCAAGCTGCATTGAAACGGCTAAAAGCTTTATTGAAAAGCTGCAAGATGCAGACTTAAAAATGGCTGTTACTAGGAAACACTATGTGACCTTGAGAGTCTCTATGTTATCTGATGTTTTGAATTCCCACTGATTGTTTTAAATTCCAGCCTTATAAGCATACGGCTTTACGTCAACACGTCATTACATCATCACGTCTTAAAGGGATAGCCACCAGTATGTTTAAATCTCAGCCACAAGAGGGCGAAGTGGAACAGAATTCTGGAAAATGTGAAAAAAGTACCATTAAATTCACCGACAATGACCATGCATTGTTCTTGGAAAGACACCAGAAGTCAAGCAACACGTTATGTAAACAAGCTAATAAGTTAATTGAAAAGCTGAAGGTACTCATAAAATTAAATGAGAATGTGAAGGAAGTACAATCTAACCTGGTTCCATTAATCAAACTCTGCAAAGAATTCAGAGGAAACCATAAGTCATTGCTAGAAATACCACTGACTGAAGAGGAGCATGAAAGGCAAAATCAGTGGTTCCAAGTAAGAATTGAATTTTTTGATGGTTTCATGGAAGATGTAAATAGATGGTTTTCTGAAATTGGACAACAAATTACGCACTCCTCAGTTGGAGGTACTATACAACAAAGTGTTGTAGCCACAGGAGATATTATACTGGAAGAGAGTATTTCAAATGTCTCAAGACGAAGATCATCACAAATTTGGTTCTGCATCATGTGCATTTTCAAGGGTCTCGGCTCGCAGTGAAATTCAAGCAGATTGGGCTGCTTTCTTGGAACAGGCTGCCCTCATACAAAAAGGCATGAGCTAGAGGCACAAAAGGAGCAATGGAAACCAAAAGAAACCTGGCAGAAACCAAAGCCAAGCTTGAGCATGAGGCACAAGAAGAACAGAGATGGAGCTGTCGAAAACGGAGGCAAGGATCAATATACTTGAGGGCAAGGGTTCCAGAAAAGGTATGAGAGTATTTCATGGGATGAGCTCTTTTATGGAAGACGGAGCTGCTAAAGAAAGAGACTAAAACAAACAAATCATGAACCACTCATCTAACTCAGTACTCTTTTCAGAGGTCAAACGTACATACTCATATGAGTAACGGTGCGCAGAGACCTGATAACACTATTTCCTCTGTGCAGAATGATGGATACCAATGTGAATTCTGCAACTTACTGAAGAAGCAGAATGAAATTACTGCTCTTCTAACTCAACAAAATCTCTCTTCTACCTTAACTTCAAGTGACATTCTTGTTTATGATGGTGACCCTTTGCAGTATGTAGATTTCATTACGGCATTTGAGAAAGGTGTGGAAAGAAAAACTACTGATAGCAGTGATTGCTTGCATTTTCTAGAGCAATACACAAGAGGGCATCCAAGGGAGCTAGTCCGCAGTTGCCGACATTTGCCTCCAGCTGGTGGCTATCAAAAGGCAAAAGCTCTGCTTAAAAAATATTTTGCTAATGAACACAAGATGGCCTTCGCTTGGACAGTTATCAAGGCAGAGGATGTGAAGGCATTGCATGCGTTTTCATTGTTTCTTAGAGGTTGTTGCAATGCAATGGAACATCTCACTTATATGCAGGAAATGAATGTTGCTACCAATATGAAGACTATCCTTCTAAAATTGCCTTACAGGCTTAGAGGCAAGTGGAGGGATAGTGCATGTCAGATACAGAAAACGCATGGATGCCGAGCTAAGTTTCCTGATCTGGTGGATTTCTTGGAGTGGCAAGTGGAGATAATGTCAGATCGGCTTTGTGGAAGCATTCAGGATCCTAGACCAATAGTAACAGTCAAAGGTTCTACTTTTGCGAAAACAAGAGAAAGATCAGGACCAAAGGAAAGCAGTTTTGCAACCGCTGTAATACCTGTAGAAACAGCAGTGAAAGGAAATCCGACAACAGGTGGAATGAAAACAGATGCGTCTACCATTAACACTCAAGGATCTTGTTTGTTCTGCAATAAAATTGGTCACACATCAACGCGGTGTCAACTGATCAAGCAGACGTGGGCATAAAGAAAAGATGGACTTCTTAAAGGAGAAGTGTGCTTTGGATGTTTGAAGAAAGGACACATGGCCAAAGACTGCAAGAGTTGTAGAAAATGCACAACTCCAGATTCAGGGACAGTTTTTTCCCAGCTGTTATTAGACAACTGAACCATCCTACCAACATCTAGAGAACAGTCCTGAGCTACTATCTATCTAATTGAAGAACGTCAGACTATATTTAATCAGACTTTACTGGACTTTATCTTGCATTGAACATTATTTCCTTTATTATGGATCTGTACACTGTGGACAGCTCGATTGTGATCATGTGTAGTCTTTCCGCTGACTGGTTAGCATGCAACAAAAAACCTCGGTATATGTGACAATAAACTAAGCTAAACTAAATATAGTGCACAAATCCATGATGTAGTCTTTTCAATCTGTAAATTCTGCTCTCTATTTATTTTCTCTTTTGCACTCCCTACAGAATTGCACTGATGTTTGGGATGACCTGCCTAGTTGGTATGCAAAGCAACGTTTCTAATGTTTTCATAAGCAAAATGTGAAGTGTGCCACTTCTCAAGTATCCATTTATCTGCCTATCCCATCAGCCCCTCCTGCCCCTCAAGGAGTAGCCTGGGGTTCCTCAATAGGCTTCCTCAAAGTCCATAAAGCAAGAAACAGTCTACCTTTGGCAGCACAAAGCAGTTCAGACAAGCCCTTGCAACAGCAACAGAAGGCAAGCAGGAAGGTGAGTAAAACATGAACTAGCATTTGGCCCAGGTAGTTCCACCCAAATAATCCTCAGCCCTTCAATCTAGTTCTCTTCGTTCTTTGGTTGGTTCCTTTCAAGACTTACCAATATATTGTGAAAATTAACTGACAACTGAATAAAAAATCTGCAAACCAGTAAACAGGGAAGATAAAATAATAACTAGCTTGCATTTCTTTTGTTCTGTACTTCAATAATCCTGAAAGTGCCTTATAGATGAATAAGAACATTTACAATGACATCATAATTGCTGTGCAGGGAAATATGATATACATGTTTAACAATAAAACATAACAGCTGTTGCCAAAAAGTTTACAGTTCATAATTGGTGTCTCCCACTTCAGGATGGGTTCAGGAGAGAGAGAGTGAGAGTGAGAGTGAGTGTGAGAGAGTGAGTGAGTGAGAGAGTGAGAGAGTGAGAGAGAGAGAGATCTTATGCTATTGAATCTTCTCCACCATTCAACATGATCATGTCTTATCTTCTAGCTTAACACTATGTTCCTGCCCTATCCCCATATTCAATGATTCTTCTAATGTCTTGAAAACAATCAATATCTGTATTCATAACCATACAGATTGAGAATGTCAAATATTAACACCTTCCAAAAGTAGAGTATCTCATTGATTCAGTTCTTAATGGCCAGGCTCTTAATTTGCATCTATATTAGGGTCATAGTCATTGAGTGATACAGTGTGGAAACAAGTCCTTGGCCCAATTTGCCCACACCGGCCAACAATGTCCCAGCTACACCAGACCCACTTGCCTATGCTTGGTCTATACCCCTCCAAACCTATCCTATCCATGTACCTGTCTAACTGTTTCTTAAATGATGGGATAGTCCCAGCTTCAACTACCTCCTCTGGCAGCTTGCTCCATACACCCACCACCCTTTGTGTGAAAAAGTTACCCCTCGGATTTCTATTAAATCTTTTCCCTTTCAAATTGAACCTATGTCCTCTGGTCCTACTCTGCGCATGTTTGCAGAAGAGATTTATTTACTTGCCAATATGTTCAGCATGGACATAGTGGGCCAAAAGGCCTGCTCTATGTTCTAGGCTTTATGTTTCTACTTCCAGCATTTGCAGATATTTTGATTTGCTGAAATCGGTTTGATTGATGGCTTGCCATGACAGCTGGAAAGAGTAAGATGTTAAACATGTTCTAAGATCCAAAAAGCGACGAATTAAAAAGAGTGTGAAAACCAATGTCTTGGATTAGTAGGGGACAAGAAAAAAATAAATGGCAGAAGGGGTGCCAAAGCTGGATGGCAGAGTATTATAAGATGAGTAAGAAAAGATAGACCAAGTGCAGATAATTCATTGTTTTGCTGAACAGTCTGCCTTGGCCCACGTGATCTTCCGGTTGTCAAACTTTTTAACTCCTCTTCCCATTCCAGTTCTGACCTTTCTTTTCTGGCCTCGTCCACTGTAAGAGTGAGGCCACACACAAATTGGAGGAACAGCATCTCATTGGACGGTCTACAACTCAGCATGAATGTTGATTTTGCTCATTTCAAGTAACCTCTTATATTCCTTCTTCCCCCTCTCCCTCCTGCATGTTAATTGGCCTCTGCAAAATTGGCCTTACATATAGGGAGTGGATGAGAAAGTGGGATAGCACAGAACCAGTGTGAGCAAGGGATTGTGAATCTGAGTGGACACAGTGGCTGAAGAGGATAAACCTGCCATCCCAGGAATTAACCACAGTTCCCTGTGCCAAATCGACGTTAGAAAACCTGATATGCTCACGAAATTCTAAACTTGGTCTCAGCAGGGCTCCATAAAACTGGAGCAGGATATGTATTTTTTGCAACTTGTTTAAGTATCGGTTCATTATTGTCACGTATACCAAGGTACAATGAAAAGTTTTGTTATCTATGCTATCCAAACAGATCAGATATACCATACATAAATACAAACAAGTCAAACTTAAGTACACCAGATAGAGCAATGGGGAAGAAACAGAGTGCAGAATATAGTTCTCAGCGTTATGGTGCATCAGTCACATCAACAAAATCTAATGTCCGCAATGGTATAGTGGTGAATTGGAGAGTGCCATAGCTTATGGAATGACCATTCAGAAGCATGATAACAGAGAGGAAAAAGCTCCCCTTTAGCGAGGACTTTCAAACTTCTGTAGCCTCTGTTGGATAGGAGCAGGGAGACAAAATAATGACCAGGGTGGGACATGTTCTCGATTATGTTGACTGCTTTTGCGAGGCAGCATGAAATGTAGATGGTGTCTACGGTGGGAGGTTTGGACTGTGCAATGGACAGGCTACATCTACAACTCTCTGCAATTTTTTTCGATTTTGGAATAAGGTGCTCCTTTTCTTTCTTTGTTGTTTTTTGGTATGTTTGTATTAGTATATCTTTAGCTTTGTATTATGTGGGGGGGGGGGGGGGGGGGGGGGGGGGGGGGGGGGGGGGGGGGGGGTAGGGGGGATTGGGGAAAAACTTTTTAAAATCTCTTGCCTCGACGGAGGTGCGATTTTTTTTCCCGTATCGTATCTCCTTCTAAGCTGCGGCCTAACATCGAGGAGCTGGCGGCCTCTTGTTGGGGATCGACCTTAGTAGCTCTAAGCGCGGGAGCCTGCGTACTTAACATTGTGGAGCTCACGAAACCCTTGTTAGGGACCGACTTCGGGAGCTCCTAGCTGCAGGAGCTTCGGCCCTCCCGATCGCTGAAGCTTCGAACGCTCCGACGCGGGAGCTTCGATTGCTGGCTGTGGGAGCTTCGATCACCCCGACTGTGGATGGTTCGGCTGCCCCTCCTATGGGAGCAAAGGAGGAAAGAAGATAAGACTTTATTGCCTTCCATGAGGAATGTGGGGGAGCCACTGTGGTGGATGTTTATGTTAACTTTTATGTAGTTGTATGTCTTGTTGCTTTTTTTGGTATGAGTATGGCAAATCAAATTCCTTGTATGTTTTTTACATACTTGGCTAATAAATTAATTATAATTACAATTTATATGGCTGGTATAATTGTGTTTCTGATTTACAGAAACCCTCACAGAATATTGAAGGTGGTGGTCTCAGCAGTGGTATTCTCTCTTGAACTTCTTCAGTTGTACAGAAGGGAGCTTACTAACTGGATGTATCACAGTCTGGTTCAGCAACTCAAACACCCAGGAACAAAAGAGGTTACAAAGAGTGGTAACAAGGCCCCCTCCATCACAGGTACTGACTGCACCATCAAGGAATGGATCTATAGGAGGTGCTGCTTGAAAAATGCAGCCAATATCATCAAAGACCTACCTCATACTGACCACACTCTTGTTTTACTCCTACCATTGGGAAGAAGGTATAAGAGTAAAAAAACATAACACCAACAAGAATAGCTACTGTACCGCCTCACAACCTTTTAACACCATGCAACACTAACATCAACTATGAATTTATATGGACTGTCTTTGGTTGCACCGAGGACTATGGGTAATTTGCACGAGTATTGTGATTATTTTTCGCTGTTTATTATATATTATCTGTGTGCATTGCACTTACAGGTCTGTTATGCCTCTGCAAGTAAGAATTTAATTGTTCCGTTGTTGTAACATCTGACATTTAAACACTCTAGACTCTTTGTCATTGAATGTCAAAGGTAAGTGGTTTGGAGTTCATCTTGCTGGAGATGATCACTGTATGCCACTTCCGTTGTGTGCATATTTCTTGCTATTTAGCACCTACTGTATGCTTCAACATTGTACAGATCTTGTTGTATGTAAGCCTAAACGGTTTCATTTGCTGATGAGCTACAAATGGAATTTGTCACACTTGCCACATGTCCAGACACTTGAGACTCTTTCCAGACTTCACCCCTGAGCTATTGGGAGTTACACCTGCATTTAACCTGCTCCCCTAATCTATCACATGGTATAAATACCTGAGATCTTCACCAATTGGATGCGTATTAATCAGTTATGCATTCTGTCGGTTCGATAACAGTTCTGAGTTCTGTCGGTTCCAGGTCTATACCTTTTGGTTCCATTCGAGTTTGGATGTTGGGTTTTCTTCAGTACTTCTCAGTGAGCCTGCGTATGAATTGTTTCCATTTCTGAGCCGCCTGGCCGATTAGTCGGACAGTATGGATTCGACAGGCAATCCTGGTCAGCTTGATTCCAGGACTGAGATATTGGCTCATCTTTACAAGGCTGTTCAACACCAAAGCTCCACTCTCAGCACCCATGAGGTTCGAATAGACCAACTTACTGGTTGAAGAGACCGACTTACATATATTGTTGAGCAGTCAACAACCAGGGTCAACCAGCTCCTGGTACACCTCGCACCACCACCAATTCCTCTTGTCACTGCTGATGCCTCTCTGCATTTGTCTACTTCCAGCTGTATCCAGCCCATTCTGGAACCAGTTCGTCTCACCCCGGAGAGGTACCATGGTGAACCTTCTACCTGCAGGTCATTCCTATACCAGTGCTCCTTGGTTTTTGAGCTACACCATCCTGATTCAGTACAGAATGCCCCAAACTAGTAAGATTAAATGAGAACTTACCAGTTTGAAGTTTGATCTTTATTTTATGAGGAGTTACGATGAGCGATTAGGTGAAGAAGGCCGTCAGTCCGCATGCGCGTCAATCTTTAAAGCAGCGGTGTGAAAACACAGATAATAATGGTTGAACTGAACATAGTAAGATTAGAGAAGAGTAGAACTACCAGATGACCTTTATAATACGAGGGTTGGGAGTGGTGGGCACATAATCGTTCATCGTAACTCCTCATAAAATAAAGATCAAACTTTAAACTGGTAAGTTCTCGTTTAATCTTACTATTTTACTTCGGAGTCATGTGAGTGACTACATGAAGATTTCAAAGCTCTGTGATTTCATGCCGGAAATGAGTCCATGCGTTACACACTGCATGAAGTGACCATCGATGAGTGAAAAAGATTAATGCATTCAGACATGATTTAGTTTGTTAAAATGCTGATGCTTTAATCATCAAAGGAAAATAATAGTGACCCCTCTCATCCAGGGGGAAACTATAAAACAGAATCTAAAATGGAGTTGGCAAATACCCCCGATTTGGCAATGGGTTATGATAAAATGTTGGGAAAGTATGTTCGTTTGACCATCCTGCAACTGCTAGGATGTGGTCGAGTGGAACGTACATAATCCTTGGAGCTGATGTAGTAGCAGCCCTGGTGGAGTGAGTGTTGAAAATATTAGTATCGACTCATGCATTAGCCAAAACCCAGTTTTAACACCTGGAGATGGTAGAACTAATACCTTCTTATGAAGTTTTTGTAACTGACAAACATTGCTAGTTTGGAGCCTTTAAGGCTTTAGGTGACCTAGACGTATTGTTGTAAATGTGTGACCACACATTACCGCAGGTCCATGGGGTATGCCATGAAAACTAGTTTGAGACCTATCGCCCCTGGTTTGGTCTGGTTAATTAAATCAAAAACATAAAATATTATGTTATTAGCAGATGTAACCATCCTGTACAGTCGCAATTTATGTAGTGACTGGACCCGTTGCACCGAGACCAGTGCCATGAGGATAACTGCCTTTTGAGAGCCGGCTAAAGATAAGGATGTAGCTGGAGCCCCCTGGTGAAGTAGTGTTAACATAACGTCAATGTCCCATACTTCCGTGTAACTGGGCCTGGGAGAACTTGTGTTAAAGATATCCTATATAATTCTGGATATCAGAGGGTGAGACCCGACAGTGTGGGTCCCACTTGCTGCAGCAAATATGATGAGAAGGCACGTTAATGCCACTGTAACTTAATTATTTTCAAAGACCCATTTGAAAATGAACTCTAAGACGTCAGTTATCCGTGCTGTATAGTATGTAATATGTGTATTCAAACAAAAACGCTTCCCATCTGCTGAAGAGGAAATGTCCTGCCTTTTGGTGCTATCCCTGCACTCTGCAGTGAGCACTACATGGATCGGTCTGACAGCCCGAGCAGCAGGAATAGTCGTCTCAGAGTCTGCAAGTCAATGAATTGATTTATCATGCAGAGGCTGGTTTCTGAGTCACAGGCTGAAACAGCAAAGTTTTATGTTTTGAATAACCATATAAGGTTCTATATTATTCCCAACATTAGCGGGAACCATGGCTGTGTATGCCAGTCTGCCAGTTCGAAAAGCCTGAGGCGGCATCTTGCTGGATTTATTGCAAGACCTGACTGATGAGGCAGAATGGAGGAAAGACATGCAAGAACATTCCTCCCCAGTGTGGCGATAATGTATCTCTCGCCACTGTATGCCACATATTTTGCAACTGGTAAATGAGCCTGGATGTAAACATATCGATATTCGGTGTTCCATCGAGCCATAATGACATTAAATACTTTGTGATCCAACATCCATTCTGTGTTTCACGTGATGATACAATAGCGTCAAATGAGGTTATGTAAATATCACAGGATTTTTTTAATTTATTGAACCCATGTGACTAACATATGCCACCACCATAGTGTATCAACTTGGAGTTGAGCATGCAGATTATGCATATTCTCACAATAACCTTAAACCTATAGAATGCACATAGTGTTTATAGGTAGTTGATACCAATAACTGAAAAATTGGTAACTCATGCAAAACGCATCCGCCTCGATAACTGGAGATGGCATTTGTAATTTCTCATCTTTGAGCACGAGCATCAGTTTGTAATTACTGAAGATTACTGACCAAAATTACTGGAGCAATGCTGAATACTGCCACCATTGTGACTTTGGTAGCTTCAGCTGGTAATAGCATAGGTCTGTTGATAATGACCTATATGGTACTTGAGAGGTTAATTCTTTGCACGTTGTAAGTTCTGATAATGCAAAGGCCCAATTTGCACCGCTGAAACACAGCTGCTATATTGCAAATTACACTTGATGAATAGAAGGCTGCTTCATAACAACAAGGTTGTTACAGGCTTCTGTTAATTCCATCTCTTGCCACAGGGCAGAGTCCCTGTTAAGTTGATAGTTAAATGTAAATCCCAATAATCAATAGTCCTGATTGGTATCAACTTAAATTTAACTGGATGGATGAGGAACCCCAATTTCTCAAATATAGTTTAGGACTGCAACAGAATGCAACATTTTAGTAAAATACAGCGTTTAAAACATCATCCAGATAGGCGATAACAAATGTTCTTGAGCTCTGAGCAGCCCAAGCACTGGTTTTAGTAATTTGGTAAATAAACCTGGGAGCTGAAGTTAGCCCATTTTGCAATTCTTTAACTGTTATCATTGACCCATATAGCCATATAACCATATAACAATTACAGCACGGAAACATCCAGTCTGTGCCGACCATTTGTTTTCCCCTAGTCCCATCTACCTGCACTTAGACCATACCCCTCCATTCTCTTCACGTCCATATACCTATCCACTTTACTCTTAAATGTTAAAATCGATCCTGCCTCCACCACTTCTGCTGGAAGCTCATTCCACACAGCCACCACCCTCTGAGTAAAGAAGTGCCCCCTCACTTACCCCGAAACCTCTGTCCCTTAATTCTCATGTCATGCCCTCTTGTTTGAATCTTCCCTACCCTCAATGGGAAAAACGTATCCACGTCAACTCTGTCTATCCCTTTCATCATTTTAAAGACCTCAATCAAGTCCCCCCTTAACCTTCTGCGCTCCAAAGAATAAAGACCTAACTTGTTCAACCTTTCTCTGTAACATAGTTGCTGGAACCCTGGCAACATTCTAGTAAATCTCCTCTGTACTCTCTCTATTTTGTTGACATCCTTCCTATAACTAGGCAACCAAAATTGTACACCATACTCCAGAATTGGTCTACCAATGCCTTGTACAATTTTAACATTACTTCCCTACTCCTATATTCAATGCTCTGATTTATAAAGGCCAGCACACCAAAGGCTTTCTTTACCACCTTATCTACATGCGAGTCCACCTTCAGGGAACTATGCACAGTTATTCCTAGATCCCTCTGTTCCACAGCATTCCTCAATTCCCTACCATTTACCATGTACCTCAATTCCCTACCATTTACCATGTACCCATCCAGATAAATGTCAAATATCTCCGGTTATCCCTGTGAATGGGAACTGAATAGCGTGCATCTTTGAGATCGATGCTTGCCATATAGCTCCTATATAAATTAATTGTTAAACAGTAACAAAGTTTCCTATTCTGAAAGTCTATACTGCACATTCGAGTTAAATCTGGATGAAGTGACAACCTCCATCTTTCACCCTGTCCTGAAAGGCAATCCTGGCCATAATACTGGGCCTGCCTCGAAAGACAACTCCGGCCCCAATTCCAAGCCTGCTTGGAACCTATGTAGATTGTGCAGTATAAAGTAATCACATGTTATCATCAGTTTTTTTTAAAACAGATCTGAATCTCATGTAATCATTGTCACTTGTACAAAACCACAAGTGTAAATATTACCAACATGTAAATGGTCCACAACCCCATGTTTCGGAAGAACCAGACCCACCTACCTCCATGGCTACCGGTGGTCTTATGGTAAGCCCAAAGGCCGCTGATGCAGGTTCTTTTTTCCCCTCCTTGATTGGAGAGTAGGACTGGTAAGGGGCGTGGATTCCATATTTTCCCCGAGACCGGCTTGGGCCTTGGTCTGAAACCTCATCATACTGAGCCTGCCTCGAAAGACAACTCTGGCCATATTTCCATGCACAGCTTTCAAGCTGCCACCGGCTTCAGTGAACCGCTTACCCCCGATGGAGGCGTGGGGTGTGTCGTCGCCTACCGATGAAGCTTTGGTTGTCGTCGGTACCTTGATTAATCCAACAGCTTTTTGCTTCCTCATCCTGGTCTTACCTGTGGGATAAGTCTTACCTGAAGAGAGGATTCGGCGGCTGGTTTCATTTCCTGGATTTCATGCCCTCCGATGTCACCCGGATTGCGCTGTTCACTGCCGGCACTTGTAGCATGAGGGAACTCTGGCCCCTTGCGGGTATTCTGCCAATGGCTGGAGATCAACTCTTCCAGCAGCAACACCTTCGTTTGCGAGTATCTCTTGAAGCCATATGCATGTGCTCCAGTATGTTCCACGGACATACTTTCAATTTTGAAGTCAGTTACACACTGACCACTCGCACTCCCCTCCACAGCGAGGGAGATTTGTAGGCAGCCCTGAAAACAGGTGCTGCCGCAGGCCCCTGAGGATACCTGCACTGACATGGCCCCTCCTACGGACCTATATCCGTTTTTTTGCTCTGTCAGACAGGAATTGACCCTGAATGCTCCCCTCCTCAGAGAGGGAGACATTGTGCAGCCCTGAAACAGGTGCCGCTGCCGCGGGCCCCCGAGGAGACCCGTGGTGATAACTCCCTCCTTTGGAGTTTCATTGTGGAGCAACCTCTCCATCAGGTGCTCCATGTGGGTTTAGACGTCCGCAGACGCTACCCATTGAAGGAGGGAAACCCTCCTGGCCTGACTCCCCTAGTCCACAGGCCTGACCGTCTTCCTTTTGGTTTTACCCCATTTCTGGGGACCCACAGCAGTCTGGAAGCAGCTGACCGCTATATGTTGGAGGGGTCCCTCCTGGCCTGACCTCCACAGGCCTACCCGGCTTGCTGTTGGTTTTACCCCCTTCCTGGGGTACCCTCCTGGCCTGACTGCACAGACCTTGCTGGCTTGTGGTTTGTTTTACCGCCCTCCTGGGAACCACAGCTGGTCTAGAAGCCACTGACTGTGTTTGTCAGTGATTTGGGTGGCGAACCCGACGGCCGCCGGCTACCGGCTACCCACACCCCCGTGGTCTCTGTAGCCGGTTCCCCGTGGTCCCGGTTTCTGTGGTCTGAGACCGGGATTCCCCGCGGTCCATGGCCGAGCGGTTTCGCGGCCCGTATGGACTTCGCCCCAATTATTCCAGCAGGTATATCTCTGTACAGAGATTCCTGCAGAAAAAGAAAACACAAAACCTGGGAATAAGGTGAAACTTACCTTCAGGTTTAACTTACCGCTGGACAGAGCAACGCTTCCGCCAGTCGGCTCGTTGCGCAAAGCGAGTCAACCTAATGACGCGCATGCGGGCTGATGGCCTTCTTCACGTAGTCACTCGCGTGACTCTGAAGTAAAATAGCCTATGCCATCTCCCTGCTGTCAGGATGTGCTTCAGCCAGGGGTACAGCTGCCTGGGAGGGAGAGCTGGACTTCTGCCAGGACTTTGCCCATTTTTCGGCAGAGCTGAGAAAGATTTTCGACCACCCTTTGGTCGGAAGAGAGGCAGCCCAGAGGATGCTGCATCTCCACCAGAGGGTACGCTCTGTTGCTGAATACACTATTAATTTTTGAACCACTGCTTTAGAGAGCAGTTGGTGTGATACCGCAGGCTCAGTATCTTCATCCATGGCCTCAACGAGAACCTGACGGATGAGTTGGCCTCTCGGGACCTTTCCTCGGATTTGGATGCGCTGGTTGATTTAACCATCTGGATAGATAACTGGCTCCGAGAGCGAAAGGGAACCAAGCTATCAGCAGCTCTCAAACAGTGTCCTTACCCATCACACCCCTCTCGTCATAGTGAGCCAATTGTCTCACTTCCCTCGGGAGGATGAAATCCCACGCATCCCAGTCCTGATCCAGTGGAGGGGGAGCCTATGCAGATTGGCCGCACCAGGTCTGAGCGAGGCCGAGCGCCAGAGATGCATACGGGAGTGGTGTTGTGTCTACTGTGGAGGTCTCGGACATGTTATCGCTGCTTGCCTGGTAAAAACCAATGCTCCACAGCAAGAGAGGGATTATGGGCGAGTAAGGTTTTTTTCCCTCCTATTTCCACCAGACTCACTCTGATTACTGTATGCTCTGGAGACACGCTATTGAAACTGAATGCTCGGATTGACTCAGGGGCAGATGAGAGCCTCATTGATATCGCTGTTGCTTGGAGATTTCTGATTCCCACCGTTAAAGTAGAAGAGCCCCGCCAAGCCAGTGCACTTGAAGGAAGAATAATTTGGATGGCTTCACTCTCTACTTTGGTATGTTACAATACCTACCTTTAGCGGCGACAGTTCTGCCACTGGTCGTGTGCGCGACTTTGTCGTCTTTGGGTGGGGGGGGGGGGGGGGGGGGGGGGGCAGGCTTAAAATGCCGTTTTCTCCTGCCTGTCCGAGACATCAGCATGCTAGCTGATGCTGAAAAATTGTTCCGACTTGCGTTCTCGGAAGTTTTTAAAGAAAAATCGCGGGACAATTTAATCGCTGAAGTAAAATAAAAAAGCGACTTCTAATGCCATCAACGCCGACAACGGGACGGATCTCACGTAGGGGACAAAACATAAGGTAAGTCGTCTATTTTACATGTAAACTTGCTTCTTCGGATGACTTTAATCAAAATTTCATTGGCGAAAATGTGATAATGGCCCCATACGAACTGGCAGTGTTTTTCCTGCCGATATGGGGCTCAAATTCACCGCAAACCACAACGTTCCAATCGATCGTGTTCCACAAAAACCCACTCGCAAGATGATTTAAATGGCCATTACTTTACGGGATTTAAACATTAAATTCCTTCCATTTGGCCTATAAATACATGACAATGAGAGTTAAAAATCATGTTCTATTGTGAGTTCTTGTGTGAATGTTATTTGGACACTTAGGCTATTTAAAAATGTTAATCTTTTCCTAATGTGGATAGATGTTTAGATCTAGTAATTGAATTTTGTAATTAGCTACAATTAGGTAACTAACTAATTATATGCTTTAATTTCAGGTCATCCAAGTAAGATTGTTTCATATTTGTTTCAGAATGCTTCAATCTATAATAACTGAAAATGTTTTAAGAAAGCTATGGGCTTTTGACTGTCCTCGATCACAGCCTTTGTGTTAAGTCAATGGAAAAGCCATAGGAAACAAGATGCTAATTTCCGAGTATGAAAATGGCCATAATCTTTTTAATACTGAAGATATGAAAGTGAATTAGGTGTCAAATTAAACTTCTTTTTATGCTTTATCTGATAGGATAAATTGCAGACTTGATTTTAAAAATCTCAACATTTTGTAACATTGCTACTCTACTCTCCCTCGAGAACATTGCGTTAATGGAAACCACTGGGACAGAATTAGTTGCTCCTGCTCCCTGTCATTCTGGGTCGGCCTTGGCTGACTACTCACAAAAGCACTTTTAACCGGTCCACTGGCAGGGTCTCCACTTGGGGGGAGAATTGTCACGCTAATTGTCTTCGCTCCGCTAGTCTTCCCCTCACCTCTGTGTCTGTCGCTCCTAGTGACAATCCTGACCTGTCCCAAGTACCATCCGAGTATCATGATGTGAAAGAGGTCTTCTGCAAGTTCCGAGCTAATTCCTCACCGCCTTCAAGATTGTGCCATTGACTTATTATCTGGTACTTCTCCACCCCACGGTCTTCTGTACTCGCTCCCTGCTCCTGAGACCAACGCCACGGAGAGATACATTTCAGAGTCTCTGGCAGCTGGTTTAATTCGTCCATCCTCCTCTCTCGCTGGGGCGGGATATTTTTTGTGAGTAAGAAGGATGGTGACCTTCGCCCTTACATTGACTATCGAGGCCTGAATTACATCACTGTCAAAAACCGTTGCCCCTTGCCACTCATCTCCTCTGTATTCAACTGCCTGCCGCATGTCACCATGTTTACCCAGCTGGATCTACGCAATGCCTACCATTTGGTTTGCATCAAGGAAGGAGATGAGTGGAAAACAGCCTTCAACACACCCAGAGGGCATTATGAGTACCTCATAATGCCCTTCAGCCTGACCAAAACCCCAACTGTCTTCCAGGCTCTGGTCAATGATGTGCTCCGGGACATGCTGAACTGGTTTGTCTTCTCATCTACTCGTCTACTCTGGCTCTGCATCAGAACATACCTGCCATGTCCGTCTCGTCCTGCAGTGGCTATGGGAGAACCAGCTGTTCATCAAGGCGGAGAAGTGTGAGTTCCAGCAGCCCACAGTGTCCTTCCTGGGATACATCCTCTCTGCTGGCCACGTCAAGTTGGATCCAGGAAAGGTGAGAGCAGTGGTTGGTTGGCCCGAGCCTATCAGTCGGAGAGAGCTACAATGCTTCCTCAGCTTCGCCAATTTTTCCTGCCACTTTATCCATAACTACAGCATCCTGGCTGCTCCTCTCTCTGCTCTCACATCTACTTCCTTCACGTTTGCCTGGTCCCCTGCTGCTGAGGGGGCATTCCAGGACCTTAAGCAACGTTTCACTACCACCCCCACCTTGGAGCATCCTGACCCATCCCGTCAGTTTGTGGTCGAGGATGACGCCTCTGATGTTGGAATTGGGGCGTTGCTTTCCCAATGCTCCTCCAAGGACCAGAAGATGCCACCTTGTGCTTTCTTCTCTCGGCGCCTATCCCCATTTGAGAGGAATGATGATATCGGCAACAAAGAGCTGCTGGCAGTGAAGCTGGCATTGGAGAAGTGGAGGCATTAGTTAGAGGGCACTGAGCAGCCATTCCTAGTCTGGACGTGTTAATCCTGGCCAAATTGGAGAGGCCAGGACTTGAAATGGGGTAAAAGCTTCAGGGTTGCTGGGAGATTTGGTTAATTTGGAATGCTCTCTGCAGAACTGGGACAAGCTGTGCAGTAGTGCCAGTGTGTCTAGAGCCTAGATCCAAGTTGCAAGAAAAGATTAAGAACATTTGCAGGCCCTGTCAATTGGGAGCAAAATGCATAGAATGGATTGGATAGCTGCAAACAAGACATACACCTTGTAAATAATTGTAAATAATGTTGCAGAGTTCTACTTTGCTGAGTGTTGATTGGATGAGGTATTGAGCCTTGTCTGGGTTTCTTGCAAATCAGGGTAAATGTTTTTAAATTGGCATCCTTCAGAAGTCCTGTTTGAATACAATGTATTAAGGTGCTGTATTATTGGGTTAGAGAAATGTCTGTTATGTATGGGGTTAATCGATATCTGTAATTGGAATTGTTCAGAGACCACCCCCATGTGGTTCGGCCCTCGAGGTCCTGGGATCTATAAAAATCCACTGCCACGAGGTCCAGTGTCGATCTTCTGGGAGAGCGCTTGGGACTGCGTGACCTTCTGGAGTGTCTCTGTTGAGCGAGGCCTAGAGGGCTTGATCAGGCAGATACGAGGATCGAACCCGCGGTGGGATAGGTACAGTAGTAGAACTGTAATTGTGTTTTGTCAAAATAAAGATTAGTTGTTCAAGTGTTTGATTCAGTGATTTTTGACCGAAACGAGACTGGAGGGAAGCTTAGAATGAGTAATTTACAGACGGACCACAAAAACCAGTAGTACCTGTGTTCGGCGAAGCGGCTCAGCCCCCATCAAGCCCGGTGGGCAGTGTTTTTCACCCGGTTTAACTTCACCTTGTCATATCGTTCCTGGGTCCAGGAATGTCAAGCCCGACTCTCTCTCCCGCCAGTTCTGTACCAACCAGGACAAACATTCCCACAAACCCATTCTGCCTCCCACCAGCCTGGTGGGCTCCATCACCTAGGAGATCAAGACCACAGTGTTTAACAAGGAACTGCAGATGCTGGAAAATCGAAGGTAGACATAAGTGCTGGAGAAACTCAGCGGGTGCAGCAGCGTCTGAGGAGTGAAGGAAATGGGCAATGTTTTGGGCCGAAACCCTTCTTCAGACTGATGTAGGGGGGGGGGGGGGGGGGGGGTGGGGGGGGGAATGGGGAGGAGAAAGGAAAAAGGAAGAGGAGGAGCCCGAGGGCTGAGGGAGAGCTAAGAAGGGGAGGAGACAGCAAGGGCTACCGGAAAGTGGTGAATTCAATGTTTATGCCACTAGGGTGCAGACTGCCCAAGCAGAATATGAGGTGCTGTTCCTCCAATTTCCGGTGGTACTCACTCTGGCCATGAAGGAGACCCAGGACAGAGAGGTCAGATTTGGAATGGGAGGGGGAGTTGAAGTACTGAGCCACCGGGAGATCAGGTTGGTTAATGCGGACCGATTGGAGGTGTTCGGCGAAACGATCGCCAAGCCTGCGCTTGGTCTCACCAGTGTAGATCACCTGACATCTAGAGCAGCGGATGCAATAGATGAGGTTGGAGGAAATGCAGGTGAACCTCTGTCGCACCTGGAACGACTGCTTGGGCCCTTGAATGGAGTCGAGGGGGGAAGGTAAAGTGACAGGTGTAGCACATCTTGCGGTTGCAAGGGAAAGTGCCCGGGGAGGGGGTGGTGCGGGAGGGAAGGGAAGAATTGACCAAGGAGTTACGGAGGGAGCGGTCTTTGTGGAAAGCAGACGGGGGGGGGAGATGGGAAGATGTGACGAGTGGTGGGGTCACGTTGGAGATGGCGAAAATGACGGAGGACTATTAGTTGTCTGTGACGGCTAGTGGGGTGAAAGGTGAGGACTAGGGGGACTCTGCCCTTGTTACGAGTGGGGGGATGGGGAGAGAGGGCAGTGTTGCAGGGTATGGAGAGCCTCATCTATGGTGTGGGAGGGGAAACCCCGTTCCCTGAAGAACGAGGACATTTCGGATGCCCTGGTGTGGAACACTTCATCCTGGGAGCAGATGTGGTGTAGACGGAGGAATTGGGAGTTGGGGATGGAGCCGTTACAGGAAGCAGGATGGGAAGAAGAGTAGTCTAGATAACCATGGGAGTCAGTGGGTTTATAGTGCATGTCGGTCAGAAGTCTATCACCTGCGATGGAGATAGTGAGGTCAAGACCACAGTTCACGACGCCCAGCGTCATCACCCCGATCCTGGTTCTGGATCCCCCAATGTTGTTCCGGTCTCCGCTCTGAAATACTCCAGTGGGCCCATTCGTAAAACTCGCCTGTCATCCTGGCATTGGCCACACTCTCTACCTGCTGCGCCAGCGGTTCTGCAGGCCCACCGTGGAGGCCCACCCGGCCTTTTGTCTCTGACTGTGCACAGAATAAGATGTCCTGTCAGCCTCCCTCTGGTCTCCTTCATCCCCTGCCTGTTCCCTACCGCCCCTGGTCCCACATCGCTCTGGATTTCATCACCGGCTTGCCTCCGCCCAAGGTTAATACGGTTATTCTTACCACCTGGTCTAGCAAATTGGTATGGATCGAATATGCCCACAATTCTCTGCCCAGGTCTGCCACCGGTCAGTCTGCATTCCACTGCTCCCTTGGTCATCAGACACCTCTGTTCCCAGACCAAGAGGAGAAGGTCTCCCTGCCCTCTGCCCAGGAGTTTGTGTGCTGCGGTCGTCGGACCTGGAAGGAGGCCCATTCTGCCCTGTGCCGCACCGCTTCCAGGTACAGACAACAGACGGATCTTCACCGGACCCCTGCTCCTACTATTGCGCTGGTCAGAGGGTATGGCTGTCCACCCGAGATCTACCCTCCGCGTGGAGTCCCGTAAGATGGCACCCTGGTTTATTGGCCCTTTCTTGATTCTCAAGATCATTAACCGCTCTACTGCCTGCCTTAGACTGCCCCGGTCTATGCGGATTCACCCCACCTTCCACGTACGCCGGGTTAAGCTTGTCCTCCAGCTCCCTGGCTCCCGCTCTTATGCTCCCTCTGCTATCCCGCATCATTGACGGTGGTCTGGTGTACACTGTGGAGCAACTGCTGAAGTCCCGGCGGCTGGATTCCTGCCCGTGACATCCTGTACCCCTCCCTGATCCGTGGCTTTCATCAGCAATATCCGGACCAGCCAAAGAGGACGCCAGGAGCGATCCGTGGGAGGGGGGCACCTGTCACACTTGGCACGCCTCCAGACACTTGAGACTCTTTCCCCACTCCTCTCTTGAGCTATTCGGAGTTACACCGGCATTTAATCTGCTCCTGTAATCTATCACTTAGGATAAATACCTGAGATCATCACCAATTGGGTGCTGACTGATCAGTTCTGCATTCTGTCGGTTCGATAGCAGTTCTGAGTCCTGTCGGTTCCAGGTCTATATCTATCAGTTCCATTTGAGTTTGGATTTTGGGTTTTCTTAAAGTACTTCTCGAAGAGCTTGCATTCGAGTTATTTCCATTTCTGAGCCTTCTGATAGGAAGTAAACATAATACAATCTCACTTATGACCTGATGCAGGTAATTGATGGAAACAACAGGAGATAGTTGTGCCCTGCAGTGATGTTCAGGGAATGGGATGTCTGACCTTCAACAACCACAATTATATTTTTTACAGATCGTACACTTTTATTTCTATTTTTATTATTGGATATACTAAAGATGTGGAGGATAAGGAGTCGGGGAAGGGGTCGGCTAATATTCAGGAACATATCTTTGTCGGGAAGGAGGAAGTGCGAGATATATCTTATGCTCCTTTACATGAATAAAGTGGATGACAAGATGTAATACAGAATTGGAATGTCATGTTGCTGCTGTACAAAACATTGGTCAGGCTGCACTTGGAGTATTGTGTATAGTTCTCATCATCACACTAGTGGAAGGATGTGGTGGCATTATAAAGAAGCGATTCATCAGGGTCTTGCCTTGTCTGGAACTCTACTTCTACTGGCAGTCCTTGGGTTATGAAATGACTCTGCCCCTGGGAACTGTTTGTAACCTGATTTTTTTTTTGTAAGTCAGAAATGAAGTAGTAATGGGAATAAAGAAATAGTGGACACATTGTAGAGCAGAGGGATCTAGGAGGGTAGGTGCATGGTTCATTGAAGTTATAGTTGCAGATAAATAGGGTGGTCAAAAAGGCTTTTGCCACATGGGCCTTCATCTGTCAGAGTATTGAGTATAGAAGTTGGGAGGTCATGTTGTAGTATAAGAAGTTGGAGAGGCCGCATTTAGAATATTGTGTTAAGTTTTGGACACCATTTTATAGAAAAGATATTGTCAAGCTGGAAAGGGTACAGAGAAGATTTATGAGGATGTTGCCAGGATAGAGGGTCTGAGCTATAGGGAGAGGTTGAGTAGGGTGGAACTCTAATCGCTGGAGTGCCGGAGGATGTACAAAGTCATGGGAGGAATAGATCAAATAGATGCACAGAGCCTCTTGCCCAGAGTAGACTGAATCGAGGACCAGCGGTTGAAGGCGAAGGGGAAAGATTTAATAGGAATCTGAGGGGTAACTTTTTCACACAATGTATGGTGGGTGTATGGAACAAGCTGTCAGAGGAGGTAATTGAGGCAGGGACTATTGCAACATTTAAGGGACATTTAGACAGGTACATAGGCGGACAGGTTTGGAGGGATATGAGCCAAAAGCAGCAGATGGGACTAGTGTGGCTGGGACATGTTGGCCAGTGTGGTCAACTTGGGCCAAAGGACCTGTGTCCATGATGTCTCACTCTATGACTCTACAATTGAATAGATTTTTTGTGTTAGTCTTTACAGCTGAAGACACCAAAAACATGCCAGGAATTCATGGGAGCGCAGAAGTTAGTGGAGCTACTGTTACTAAATAGAAGGTGCTTGGCAAGTTGAAAGATCTGATGGTGGATAAGTCATCTGGACCAGATGGACGACAGCCCAAGGTTCTGAAAAAGGTGGCTTTAGAGATTGTAGAGGCATTATTTGTGATCTTTTAAGAATCACTAGAGTCAGGAGTGGTCCTAGAGGACTGGAAAATTGCAAATGTAATGGGCCTTTCCCACTTAGGCAATTTTTTGGGTGACTACAGGCGACTTCCGCAACAGTCGGCAACAATTTTTGCTGTTGTACGTTATCGTAGGTTGATGTGGGTGTTGTCGTTGGTTGCCGCCAGGTGTCGTAGGTGAATTCCATTAAAAGTAGCCCCTGGCAGTCGCCTAAAGAGTCGCCTGAGTGGGACAGGCCCATTACTCTGCTGTTCAAGAGGAAGTAAAACAAAAGAGGCTATAGGCTGGTCAGCCAGACTTTAGTGGTTGGTAAGATTTAAGAGCCCATTATTAAGGATTAGGTTTCTGAATACCTAGAAGTACATGTTCAAATAGGCTGGAAGTTACCATGGTTTTATGAAGGGGAGATCTTGCCCGACAAAGATGTTGGAATTCTTTGAGAACAGAAATAGCAGGATAGAAAAAGGTGAGTCAGTGCATGTTCTTTTTTTGATTTTTAGGTCTATGAAAAGGTACCGCACATGAGGCTGCTAAACAAGTTGATAGCCCATGGTATTGAAGGGAGGATATTAGCATGGATAGAAGGTTGGCTGAATGGTAGAAGGCAAAGAGTGCGAATAAAGGGAGCTTTTTCTTGTTGGCTGCCAGTGATTAGTGGTATTCCACAGAGGGTCGGTGCTGGGGCCGCTACTCTTCACGTTGTTTTTCAGATAATACAAAGATAGGTGGAGGGGTGGGTTGTGTTGAGGAAATAGGGAAGCTGCAGAAAGAATTGTTCAGGTTGGGAGAATGGGCAGAGAAGTTGCAGATGGAATACAGCATTGCAAAGAGTGCAGTAATGTACTTAGGTAGCAGGAATAAAGACGCATATTTTCTAAACGAGGAGTGGATTCGGAAATCAGAGGTGCAAAAGGACTGGTGCACGATTCGCAAAAGATTAATTTGCAGGTTGAATCGGTAATAAGGAAGGAAATACAATACACAATAGACAATAGACAATAGGTGCAGGAGGAGGCCATTTGGCCCTTCGAGCCAGCACCGCCATTCAATGTGATCATGGCTGATCATCCCCAATCAGTACCCTGTTCCTGCCTTCTCCCCATATCACCTGACTCCGCTATTTTTAAGAGCACATCTAGCTCTCTCTTGAAAGCATCCAGAGAACCCGCCTCCTACGCCCTCTGAAGCAATGTTAGCATTTGTTTAGAGTGGGCTAGAATATAAAAGGAGGGATGTAATGCCGAAAGTTTATAAGGTGCTGGTCAGACCGCATTAGGAGTATTGTGAGCAGTTTTGGGCCCCATATCTGAGGAGGAATGTGCTGGCTTTGGAGAGGGTGTAGAGGCGCTTTATGAGAATGAACCCAGGGAAGATTGGATTAATGTATGATGAGGGTTTGAAGGCACTGGGTACGCACTCTCTGGGGTTTAGAAAGGTGAGGGGAATCTTATTGAAACTTGCTGGAGTTTAGAAAGGTGAGGGGGATCTCATTGAAACTTACCAAATAGTGAAAGGCCTGGATAGAGTAGATATGGAGATGATGTTCCTACTAGCAGGATAGTCTAGACCCAGGGGCCACAGCCTCAGAATAAAAGGATGTACCTTTAGAAAGGAGATGGGGATGTATTTTGATAGCCAGACGTTGGTGAATCTGTGGAATTCATTGCTATAGGCAGCTGTGGAGGCCAAGTCCTTGGGTATTTTTAAAGCGGAGATTGATAGGTTCTTGATTAGTGATGGGGACAAGACAAGAGAATAGGGATGAGAGGGAAAGTGAGATCAGCCATGATTGAATGGTGGAGTAGACGCAATGGGCTGAATGGCCTAATTCCACTCCTTGACTTATGAACATGAAGAGAACACAAACAGTCTGGGATAAGAACACATGAATAGCTGTGACTGGAGAATGAGCAGACAGTGGAAGAGCAGACCACTCAGTGAGAGAGTCTGGTCATGTCTAGGCAGAGGTCCCAGCTCTGCTTGTTGCAACACATTCATACATACACAAGTCCATAAGTCAGATGTTTGTAACCCAGGGAGTGCCTGCAAGGAGAGATCAGATAAGCTGGGTTTATTCTCACTGGATCGTTGGAGGCTGAGGGTGACTTTATAGAGATATATACAATTACAGTCAAAGTCAAACAAGGTGGAAACAAGCCCTTCAACCAAACATGTTCATGCTGACCAAAGTGTGCCATCTAAGCGAGTCTATTTGCCTACGTTTGGCCCATATCCTTCTAAACATTACTTATCCATGTTCCTGCCCAGATATCTTTAATGCTATTGTACCTGCCTCAACTACCTTCTCTGGCAACTTATACCATGGCAACTCCGAGTGAAACGTTGCCCCTCAGTTTCATTAACTCTGTCCCCTCTCGCCTTAAACCTATGTCTGCTGGTTTTTGATACCCCTAGTCTGGATAAGAGACTGTGCATTTACTCTATTTAGTACAATCATGGAGTATTTACAAGGATGTTGCCAGGACTAGGGGGTCTGAGCTATAGGGAGAGGTTGAGCAGGCTGGGACTCTATTCCTTAGAGTGCAGGAGGATGAGGGGTGATCTTATAGAGGTGTAAAAAATAATGAGAGGAATAGATCGGGTAGATACAGTCTCCTGCCCAGAGTAGGTAATCAAGGACCTGAGGACATAGGTTTGAGGTGAAGGGAGAAAGATTTAATAGGAATCTGAGGAGTAATGTTTTCACACAAAGTGTAGGGGCTGTATGGAACAAATTGCCAGAGGGGGTAGTTGAGGCTGGTACAATCCCAACGTTTAAGAAGCATTTGGACAGGTACATGGATAGCACATGTTTGGAGGGATATGGACCAAACAGGCATTTGCAGGTATGGGCAAGTTAGGTCAACGGGCCTATTTCCACACTGTATCAGTCTATGACTTAATCCACCTCCATAAGAACACCTGGCCTGCCCAACCTTTCCCAAAACTCAGGCCGTTTAAAATTATCTCTGGCAATATCCTCAAAAATTATCTTTAATGCACTCTTTCCAGCTTAACATTTTTTCTTATAAACTGGGAATACAATACTGCACTCTCACCAACCTCTTTTGCAACTGCATCATCATTTCTTTTTACTCAGTACCTTAATTCAGGCCAATGTACCAAAGGCCTTTTTTACCATCCTATCTATCTATGATACCACTTTCAGTGAACTATGCACGTGCATCCCCAGATCCCACTGCTCCACCTCAATCTCCAGGACCCCGTTATTCATTGCGAAGGTCCTGCCCTGGTTTGGCTTCCTAAAATACAGCACCTTGCACTTACCTGCATTAAACTCCATCATCCATTGCTCGGCCCACTTGCCCAGCCGATCAAGATCCTGTTGTTATTTTTGATAATCACCTTCACCATCTGTGATACCAGCTACATTAGTGTCATCAGCAAACTTACCTGGCATGCCTTTTACATTCTCATCCAAATCATTGATATAAATCACCAGCATAGGGCCCAGCACCAATCCCTGAGGTACGTCACTAGTCTCAAGGCTCCAGTTTGAAAAAAACATCTTCCACCATCACCCTCTGCTTCCTTCCATGAAACCAATTAGGTATCCTGTTATGTGGATCATTGGTAAGGTAGAGGAATAAAGTATTTTCCCCTGGGTATGGAGTCTAAAACTGGAGGACAATGATTTAAGGTGATGGGGGTGAAATTTAAAGGAGATATGAGAGTCAGGTTTTTCACACTTTAGAAGTAAGTAAGTAAGTAAGTTTATTGGCCAAGTATTCACATGCAAGGAATTTGCCTTGGTGCTCCGCACCAAGATGGTTAACCCAGATGGTTAACATAACCAAGATGGTTATGTGGAACGAGCAGCCACAGGAAGTGACAGAGGCAGATAAAATCACAATGTCTAAAGGGCATTTGGACAGGTGCATGGATATAAGATGATTATGGGCCTAATGCAGGCAAACAGGATTAACATAGACCAGCATTACGAACAGCATGAAGGAGTTGGGCCGAAGGTTCTTTCCGTGTTGCACCATTCTATAACGACAACTCTATTGATTTATCTTCCTCACATTCAGCTTTTAGTTTTGTCTTTGTATCAATTTTCTCTGTTTGATTCACTGTTTGGTTTAGAAGATTAGGGTTTCATTCATTGAGTAAATTTAAATATGTATTCAGTAAGCCACTGCCAAGTTTTCAATCAAGTCTGGGCAGGCAGCAACATTTTACAAAGACCCTGCTTGCAATTCTTTGCAAGGAATAGTTTTACATATCTAATAGTTGTGCCTAGCACTGTGGCTGCAAGGAGAAAGACTCTCATGGTGACGTTGCTCTCCTTATTTTGAACATCCAATGATATGTGCTAGCATTTATTTCGAGAGGGCTTGTATCCCAACATTTAAGAAGCATTTGGACAGGTACACGGATAGGACTTATACCAATGACCCTCCGAGTGAAAAAGTTGTCCCTCAGTTTCACTAACTCTTTCCCCTCTCGCCTTAAACCTATGTCCGCTGGTTTTTGATTCCCCTAGTCTGGATAAGAGACTGCATTTACTCTATTTAGTCCAATCATGGAGTATTTACAAGGATGTTGCCAGGACTAGAGGGTCTGAGCTATAGGGAGAGGTTGAGCAGGCTGGGACTTCTATTCCTTGGAGTGCAAGAGGGTGAGGGGTGATCTTATAGAGGTGTATAAAATCATGAGATGTAGTGCCGAGGCTCTATAAAGCGCCGCATATGGAATATTGTGCGCAGTTTTGGGCACCATATCTGAGGAAGGATGTGCTGGTGGCTCTGGAGATGGTCCAAAGGAGGTTTACAAGTATGATCCCTGGAATGAGTAGGTTAACATATGATGAGGATTTAACAGCACTGGGCCTGTACACGACGGAGTTTAGAAGAATGAGGGGGAACCTCATTGAAACGTATAAGATAGTGAACGGCTTGGATAGAGTGGACGAGGAGAGGATGTTTCCACTAGTGGGAGTCTAGGACTAGAGGTTATAACCTCAGAATTAAAGGACGTTCTTTTAGGAAGGCGATGAGGAGGAACTTCTTTAGTCAGAGGGAGGTGAATCTGTGGAATTCTTTGCCACAGAAGGCTGTGGAGGCCAAGTCAATGGATATATTTAAGGCAGAGAGAGAGATAGATTCTTGATTTCTACAAGTGTCCGAGGTTATGCGGAGAAGGCAGGAGAATTGGGTTAGGAGGGACAAATAGATCAGCCATGATTGAATGGCGGAGTAGACTCAATGAGCCAAATAGCCTGATTCTGTTCCTATCACTTATGAACTAATGTGGCAATGGCCATGCTTGTTTTCACAAGCATCAGGACAACTACTTGTAATGCAGCAGTTGCTATACTATGGATATAAATGTAGTAGGTCAAGTCGGGTTTATTGCCACACAATTCAATTGACACTGAAAGGCTGAGATCCCTCGTTTCTGGAACCATATTGTTCTTTAGCAGATAGTGAGGGTTTATGTGGAGCAGAAGAAGGGTTGCCTTGCTGCTGATGCTCAAAATTTGTAGCATCATCACATTGACTGACCAAAATAGGAACCAGCAAACAACTCAAAACAAAATATCAATCTGCAAGATGTGGCTCCTTTGACAACCTTTTAGACTCTATTAAATTGTGAGCATTTATCATCTACTGGAGATAGTGTTCCAAAGTTCACTGTGCAGAATTATTTTCGAGATACAATGTGGAAACAAGCTCTTTGGCCCACCAAGTCTATATCAACCAGCGATTACCTGTACACTAGGTCTATCCTACATATTAGGGACTATTTACAGAAGCCAATTAAACTACAAACCTGCATGTTTTTGTAATGTTGGAGGAAACTGGCACAGCCACCGTGAGAACGTACAAACTCTGTACTGACAGCACCCATGGTCCAGATCGAACCAGTGTCTGGCGCTGTAAGGCAGCAACTCTACTTGGTGATACAATTAATAGACCTGGTGCGCAAGGTCAACTTTGCCCGTCTCTTCATCCTTGAGCATCTGTAACAAGGCGTAGCTTGATCTTCTGCTCCACATAAACCCTCATTGTTGTCCAAAGAACAATACCAAACAATATGGTTCCAGACTACAAGGTAGCTGAACATTTTAATAATACTAACAAATGGAAAGCATCTCAATGGATGTAGTATTGTCATGTACCACCTTCCAGGCTGACTCTCAATCCATATCCAATTACATTTGCCCTGTCTGTGAGTCCCACATGGGGCTCATTGGTTACTTTAGAAGCCACAGTACTGGAATGGAACATTTCATTCTCAACCCCAAGGGACTGTTTATGCACTGTTTATTGTAGGTCTCCATTAATTCTATGTAGACTAATATGTTGCCACTCGCTATATTAAATTCCACAACACCTGCTCAAAACAACAGTCCCAGATACATTGGAAACTGGGCGCAGATGGGAGTATAATAAGGTTTAAACCCATGAAATAAATGGATATTCCACAAGTTACGACTGTAGATCCTCGATGCTTTTGCATCTGTTTGTTGCACACATTTGCTTACCAGTCATTGTAGATTTTGAATTAGAAACATAGAAAAATAGGTGCAGGAGTAGGCCATTCGGCCCCTCAAGCCAGCACCGCCATTCAATATGATCATGGCTGATCATCTAAAATCAGTACCCCATTCCTACTTTTTCCACATCCCTTGATTCCTTTAGACCAAAGAGCAAAATCTAACTCTCTCTTGAAAACATCCAGTGAATTGGCCTCTGCCTTCTGTGGCTGAGAATTCCACAGATTCACAACTCTGTGGTGAAGAAGATTTTCCTCACCTCAGAACTAAATGGCCTACTTAAACTGTAAACTTCTTAAACTGTTACCCCTGGTCTGGACTCCCCCAACATTGGGAACATTTATTCCTGCATCTAGCCTGTCATTTTCCCTCAAGAATTTTATGTTGCACTATAAGATCCCCTCTCATCCTGAAAAATTCCAGTGTAAACAACCCCAGTTGGCCCATTCGTTTATTGTAAGTCAGTCCCGCCATCCCAGGAATTAACCTGGTGAACCTATGCTGCACTCCCTCAATAGCAATAATGTCCTTCCTCAAATTAGGAGACCAAAATTGTACACAATACTCCAAGTGTGGTATCACCAGGGCCCTGTACAACTGCAGTAGGACATCCTTACTCCTAAACTCAAATCCTCTCGCAATGAAGACCAACATCCCATTAGCTTTCTTCACTGCCTGCAGTAGCTGCATGCTTACTCTCAGTGACTGATGTACAAGCACACCCAGGTCTCGTTGCATCTCCCCTTTTCCTAATCTGACACCATTCAGATAATAATCTGCCTTCCTATTTTTGCCACCAAACCCTTATCCACAGTATACTGCATCTGCCATGTACCTGCCCATTCACCCATCCTATCCAAGTCACCATGCAGCCTCATAGCATCCTCATCACAGCTCACACTGCCATCCAACTTTAGTTATCCGCAAACCTGGAGATGGCACATCCCTCCTCCAAATCCTTAATATATTGTAAATAACTGGGGTCCCAGCACCGAGCCTTGCGGCACCCCACTAGTCACTGCCTGCCATTCTGAAAATGACCCCTTATTTCCTACTCTTTGCTTCCTGTCTGCCAGCTGGTTCTCTATCCATGTCAATACTTTACCCCCAATACCATGTGCTCTAATTTTGCCCACTAATCTCTTCTGTGGGACCTTGTCAGAGGTTTTTTGAAAGTCCAGATACACCACATCCACTGGCTCAAGCTTGATTTCCCCGTCATAAATCCATGCTTATTGACCAATTCTGTCACTGCTTTGAATTATTGAGAACAACGTATCTTTCTGTTAATAATTATCTGCCATCGCCTTGAATTAAAAACGAGGCAAGATTGATTAATTGTCAACAATATCTTGGAATTCAAACAGGAAAGAAGCAGAATTATGTTGATAACTGAATTGCTATATAAACAGTTTGTATATTTCCTAGAATAAAAGACCAATTTGAAGACAGCAATCGGATATTGCAGAATGCTGTCTCTTATACAATTTATTACACAGCCCCCACCCACCCCCAAAATAGGTGAAACAACAGTGACCACCGAGAGGGGAACGTGCGGAGGGGGGAGAACGTGAGAGAGGCTGGGGTTGACTCAATTCCCGGAAGCTTACTTTGAACCCCAACAATGTAGCTGTAAACGATCCGATCAGACCTGACCGTGAAATTGAACCCTGTAATGTTTACAACACTGCATTCAATTCAGTTCACGCAACAACAACAAAAATGAAAACCCTGACGAATGGAGGAGGGTGAACATAATGAGAATTAAACTGCAGGTCGCGCATTCAATTTCACAATGGTAATTCCCTGGGCAGGGAACCCGTCCCACGTGACTCCAGAAGCAGGATGTGGTTTTGAATGAATGCTTTTGTGCAACTGAAGTGAATCGTTCATTCGGAGCTTCATGTGATCCACCAGCGAAGAACAAGGCAGCCCGCTGGCGCTGCTCCTGCTCACAGCCCTAACAGGTCTTCCCAGCTATTTCCTGTATCAATGGCATCTCTGATAAGTCTATTATCGACCGCCTTTTAATTAACATCCTTGCACAGAATAGGCATTTCTGGATTTGGGTTGCCGATGAAATTCCCTCAAGGGAAAGAGGGTTAAAAAAAAATCCCATTACGTCAAATTTAAAGGCTGTTTAATGGATCACAGTGTTTACAGAATGCTTTCAATGAAGTGAAATACATTCTGCCACCTTGCTACGCGAATTGTATGTGGCTGCGCTGATGGTTTTAATGATTGCTTTCAGAATAGACAATAGAATAGAAATTGTGCAATTAATACGACGCGTTAATTGAATCAGACCACCCACTCTCACTCCCCTCCAGGCAAACCCCCTCTTCACCGATACCCCACCCTCTCGCTCTCCCACATACACACACAACCCCCGCAACTGTTATTTATTAGTCCCGAGTTCTGTCAGATCCGCGCTGGGCATCAGATGTCTTCGTAAGAGTGACGCTGTCACATTTCACCCCATGAACTGATGTGTGGCATCTTTTGAATTCCTACGTTCACTCCAACACTGGGTAAAAAATACCGTGCGGATTGCACACCCGCCTGGACCGACAGACTGCCCACGGGTCGGATGTTGCCGTCCTCTAAGGAAGAACTGAAGAAAATGCAGAAGGAGTAATTGATGAAGAAATCGGTTTGAAAAAAAAGGAAGCAGCAGTGGGCTGGCGTTTTTTTTTTGGTAGCTTTCGAAATCGCGAAGCTTTGTGGAGCAGGGTGTGTGCATGTGTGTGTGTGTGTGTGTGTGTGTATATATATATATGTATGTGTGTGTGTGGAGGCTGCGGCGCCCCGTAGCACACAGCACATCCCCAGTCGGAAGAGCAGCTGGATTGCTATTGTCATCTCGGACCAGCTGAGATAAAGCAGCTGCGGCATCGTCCCCGGGATAGAAGCAGCAGACCCGCGCCGAGCCGAGCCCATACAGCCACCCATCTCCCGGCCACAGCAACCCCTCACCGCCTCCCAGTCGCACCAAACTGGGGACTCTGACCTTGGGCTGGCAAGCGGATCGGTTCGCAGGTTTGCTTTTTACTGGAAAAGGGGCGACGACAAAAGGGAAGCCAAACATTTCTCTCTCTGTTTACACTTCATGGGGATGTGTTCAAGGCAGGAGCGGATACAGACAGACATAGACAGCGTACTCCAGAGGTGCAAGGCGGACAAGGACTGCCTTTTTTCCGGTAAGAATTGCTATGAATACAAATAAATGCATTCTAAATTATATTTTGCTGCGTTTTGTTAGTGTTAAAATGCCGACAGGAGCTGTCATTTCGATTTACACTGGGTGCATTGATATAACACCCGGGAAATGTAAAGTGAATTCTTCTGTTGTGCATTTATTGCATTAATTTACAGCATTTGGGATGGGGTTGAGACAATCGTGACTAGATATGTGAGCGCGACTGTAGGTGTTTTTTTTTCCCTGTTAATTTCCATTGATCTGTCCATTTGCATCGAAAATTTTGTTGTCGCTATGGAAACACTTGTTGCAGAAAAACGTACTGTGCTGTAAATGGCCCGCTCCGTGAAGTGCTCCCTTCGTAGACTCTCAAATGCAATGTGATTGTTTCGCTGAAACTAGATTATCTCATTAATCCACATTGGGCCGATTTCGCCTAACAGTATAAAATGCCCGGGTTCATTTGTTCATTTCATGTTGACGCTGATTCTGTTCTGCTCTTAGATTTCAGATATTCCGATTCCACGTTCACCTATACATATACAAGAGGCTCGAAGAGGTAGGGGCAGAACTTTTTATTTTACAGCCACTTTCCTCACTTAACCCCCCCCCCCCCCCCCCAACAAAACATCCGTTTTTGCGTGCGGTGTTATTAAAGTAGTTCCCCAAACTTGCACGGTAGCATCCCCAGGTATCCCCAGGCTATTTCTGTCAGTTAAGTTGAAGAACAATGAAAGGTGGATTGTGTTGGTCAATACATGTTCATGACAGCACAAGGCGTGTTCTGATTTGCAGAGACAGCCTTGCATTTAAATACATAAAAAATGAAAAACCGAAGGAAGTTTATGTGCATCTATTATGCAATATGTTATAAAAAATACCTATTACAGGCCTGTTATGTGCATCTATTATGGAATATGTTATAAAAATACCAGATTTACAGGCCTGTTATGCTGCTGCAAGTAAGAATTTCATTGTTCGGTACATGTGACAATTAAACACGGCAGCATGCGAGTCCAGAGCTCGCCATTCATCTTAATGATAAATCGATACAAATGCCAGCGCCAACAAGAACATTTTTGAAACCTGGGAAAACCTATGTTGTGATATTTGTACCTGGTTCCCCTCTACAACTTTTCAACATTGCATCAAAACAAAACAGAATTGCTGTAGATTTTTGAAAACTGGAAGCCCAGGGCTTGCAAGTCTTGCAGTTTTAACCAGCACTGCATGTCCTACGTTGGAGCCCGTCATTTACCTCTATAGTTGTTGTTATTGTGTGCCCGGAAGCCCAATATGTTGATCGAGCATAGTTCTCGTGATGGACGCTGGAACCAAAAGTTGGGAGAGAATGTGCTTAGCGTCGGGATTTCTTTTTGGTTTAATGTAGGATTAGAAGCTACGTTGCTGTTTAAAAGTGGATTCTTTGCGATTGGTTTTCGACTTCAAATTGTGCAACCGCGGAGAGGAAACCAGCTAAGGTCAACGCGCAATTAGGTTTTGAAACACCCACGTTTGAACACTGAATGGCTTTAGACAATCAGCCAGTAGCGTCAAAGGGCGCTCAATCAAAACGAAACAAGAATGTAGCAAAGAGCACCGAATCCTCGATCGTATTTGTTTATATCCGTGAAGGTAAATAAGCCATAAAGGCTTATTATAAGTAAGCCATAAAGGCTTATTTTAGTGAAGATGGTGCCAACCCTTCCAATGCATTGCGTCTTTTGGATAGACAATGGCTGATTGTCTAACCAAAAGACAATCTTCTCTTCCCCATCCGTCGGGATGACTACCAAGCTAAAAGACCCATTGAGCTCAGTCTTGAGAGTTTCAATTCCTCCAAAGCATTTTTAGGAGGGAGTTTCCAGAGCACACTCCTCTTGCCACCAAACATTGCTTCTCAATGCTGCTTCTAAATAATCGAATTCAATTTGGGATTCCCTCACCAGTGGAACTAATTTCTCTGCTTCCCTTTATTTTCAAGGCCTTGCTTATACCATTTTGTAAATTTAAAATAGGATAAACTTCACCACACTACATTTTCAGCCAAATTATCATTCAAATACATTTGCATCACAAAATAAGTATAATTTTTCCAAGAAGAGTCTAGATGTGAAACATCATCTATCCATGTTCTCCAGAAATGCTAGACACTAAAAACTGGAGTAATTCAGCAGGACAGGCAGCAAGCATCTCTGGAGAGAAGGAATGGGTGACTTTTCAGGTCGAGATCCTGCCTCCAGAGATGCTGCCTGAGCAGCTGAATTACTCCTGCACTGTGTCCTTTTATGTATTAATCAGCATCTGCAGTTCTTTGTTTCAACATCTCTAGTGGGATCAAAGTTGTGCTGTCTTTCTTGAAGTTGACCATTCAAAGCCCAATAGAAGTATATTCACTTTTCCTTTAATAGTCTTCTTAGGATAAAAGGAAACATTCCAATTAGAAAATTATATATAAACCTAATTTCTTGCCTCCTAGCTAATATCTTTACAATGTCCTTTTGTGTACAATGTTTTGAAATGCCTTCTGCTGGTAGATGTCGGGTAGGCAACACTCCAAACGTTTCACCAGCTATTAGGCTAGAGTATTGATCAAATTAAATTTTACCCTAATGTCTGTGCACAAATCCGTATCGACTTTGATCAGCTTTTGTTTCTGAAAGTCTGCAGGCATATACCTTTTCTTCAGCATTTTTCTCACAGTTTACGTTAAGCTGATCGGACTTGGTTTCTCACACAGGCTATTTTTAAGTTGCTGAGTGATATTTGTAATTTTAAACTCTAGTTGTAGATGTGGTGTTCTGCTCCTGGAAGGTAAAGACTGGTTGAAAATATAAAATTATGTGAACTTAATTTTGCTGCCTGTTGTGGTGTTACGCGCATGGCTTTAAAAGGCCCATTGCCTTTCTCATTCTAGATGTAGAGAGATAGAAAATGATGCTGCTTTGTACAGCCTAGAAACCCAGTGAGCTCAAAACTCCTTTGTAAAATAAATTGTTATTAGGATTAACTAATTTCAGCCTAAACGGGTATATATTGTCAATTGAATGTTTATTTAAAAAACATTTCAACAACTAAATAGAAACGATTCACATTCCAGGATTTTGCATTCTCCTTACTTGCAACTGATTAAAAATTTAATTATAACTGAATTGATAAAAGCAGTATCACAGGTCACAGAAGCAATTAAAGAAAAGCTGACATAGCCCTGGGATTTATTTCTGGGGGCAAAGGATATAGAATTCAAAAGTAATGAAGTTATGTTGCATTTACATAGGACATTGGCAAGGTGGTGATCAGAGTACTGTGCACAGTGTGGCCTATAATTTAAAAAAAAAGATGCTTGTGATAGAATCCAAAACCAATGGGTCCAATTGTTGCTCATAACCCAATAGGATATAAGGGAGAATAATTTTGTTTCACAATGATTATAATGCAGAACGCGGTACCACAAAAAATGGCTGAACAATATAGTTTAGATACTTAAAAAAAAAAATTGGTGTGTACACAATAGAACTAAAAATAGAAAGATAACCTGAAGGGGTAAATTTGTCCAAGAGAATGGGAGGAGACTTGCATTGATAATTAAATCTAGCACAGACCTTTAGAGCTGAATTACTTGTTTTTGTGCTGAATATTTAATGCAATGTATTATGCTGAAGATCACTTACCCAGTTCACTGTACAGCATAGAGTTCATTGTAACCTAAACTAGTGCCAGCTTTTCCACCTTTGCAGCACACTCATTTCTTCATTTAGAAGGTCCTAAAAATGTCCCTCCTTGGAGAGTGACATGTTATAGCAATTCTGAGGGAGTGTTGTATTGCCAAAGTTGATAATGAGTTGAAGATGCAAGGCCCTCTCTGTGCTCTGGGTAGATGTAAATGCTTATATGATTCCATTTCAAAGATGTGTAAAATTATCCTTTGTGCCCATTTAATTTTTTTTGTCAATTAGCATTGTTAAATCTAATATTCTATCATGAATCTCCCTCCCTGCTGTTTGTGGAAAGGGAGGCACCATGGTGCAGAGATTGAGCTGCTGCCTCACAGCATCAAAGACCCAGGTTAGATCCTGACCTTCAGTGCCGTCTGTTTGGAGTTAGCACATTCTCCCTGTGACTGCTTGGGGTTTCTTTGGGTGCTCCGGTTACTTCCCATATTCCAAAGACGTGCAGGTTTGTAGGTTGATTGGCACCTGTAAATTGTCCCGAGTGTGTAGGGTGTGAAAGTGGGATAACAGAATTAGCATGAAGGGTGATCATTTGCATGAAGCCTGAAGTTCTATAAAATGTTTTTTTCCCTTAAAGATTACATTAAGCTGCCAGTGTGAAATAGTGTGGATTTGCTCTGGAAATGCATGTGTTTGGCTTAATAATAGATAATCCAAATGGCTCTCAGGAGCAAGTTCAACATTTTAGGTTTTGGTGTAAAACCATGAAGAGAAAGTTAAAATCATATTTACACAATATATATTTTCATAGTGTGTTCAGTGTCAGCCAAAGAGTTGGAGGCAAAAATGGGCATATAATTCAGTTCTAACTAGCCAACTACACAGCAAAAAATATTTACATAGAGAAAATAAGGCCATTTAAAGAGCGGAGTGCAAAAAGCAAACCGGCCACTTTCTTTGTATGTGCTAATATATTTGCTCGAAGAGTGAAGTATTTTGCATCCTATGGATTTGGGTCCAAAGTATACATTTATTTGTAGCTTATCGGATTAAGGTGTAATTTAAGAATGCAGAAAACACTTATGAAGGAAATTATAGATTTAAGGTATTCTTGGGCAGAGTGTGGAGAGAATTTTATTATGTAGTGGAAACAGAAATGATTGTAAATGTTGTGCAGTGGAAGAAGATGGAACTAAAGTTTCTGGGTGAAGACTGTTTATCAGAACTGTGAAAGAAGGAAGTTTTATTTATTTTTTTTATCTGCATCTGACTTGGTTGATAAATACGTGGTGTGAAAATTAAAAAAAATATCGATTGCTCCAGTGCTGACAAATCAATGCAGACTAAATTTACAAAAAAACCCTCCATTTTCCTTTTGTGAAATGCAAAAATGATATTGAGTTGGCTTTTGTATGGGTTTTTGATTTACTCAATGGAAATGAAAATACTTTAACCTGTAAGTCACATTTTTCTTTTAAAATGTTTGTTATGAGGAGAAAATTACAGGACATGAGACTAAAACGACATTAGATTAAAATTACTTTGTAGTATAATGTCATTTGGTGCAACAGGCCTTTCTTGGCTCTTGCATTAAACTGGGGACACGCATTGCTTCATCAATCCCCACCCACTCTCCACTAGTCATTTGGTGCAACAGGCCTTTCTTGGCTCTTGCATTAAACTGGGGACACGCATTGCTTCATCAATCCCCACCCACTCTCCACTATTATATTATTTTATTTCATTCTCCATCTTTACTCATTTAACTACCCTTCAAGTACATTTATGCTATTTAACTATGCATTTCAACAGAAAAGGAGCAGTACTTGAACCATTACCATGAAGAGAGGGTGAGGTCACAGCTTTGGAATAATTTTGGGAATTACCCTAAGCAGTGCTTGGAAATCAGAAGTGTTTGTATTTTGGAGGGTGAGGTCAAAATAAGCTGTAGTACTCCTGATGTTAACTAGTGACAAAATCCTTTGGCCACGTTTGACCCCTAGACTAATCCCTTGATCTGAATGGATTTGGATAGTGCTGCTGTTGAGAATAAGCTGATGACCTCTGGCAGCATGTTTTCAATTTTAAATGGATTGGAATCCTTTTATGTTGTTCCACACAGATATTGCTAATAAAAGCTGGCTCACTTTATGGATCAAATGTATCTGGTTGTTATCAGGCAACCTGTGGGTGGGTTAGAAGCTTTCCCACCTCTGCGTTTATTGCGGATTGTGATTGTGGATTCTAGTTCACATCCAGAGACCTGAATGCCAAAGTCTGGACTGGCAGTTCAGTTGACTGGTGAATAAGTGCTACATTTGTACAGTCTGTGGGAGAGCTAAAGATCGCACATCACGGAGTTTGAAAGAGGTTTGGCAGACGGTGGATACTCGGGTGATTTATCTGACAAAATATTGTACATTTTAGTCTTGTTTCGTTCGGGTCAGATGGGAGTAAATGCAGCTCCAATACTTAAGTAGGGAGAGGAAAAAACAGGAACCTAGCAATATGTTAGCCTACCGTTAGTGGTGGTAAAATTGCCAGAAGCTGTAATGGAAATTGTAATAACTGAACGCATTGGTGGGGGTATAAAATAATTTCATGGAACCAATATGGACTCGTGACCAAAAAAATGTTTGAGAAGTCTGACGTTTCTTGAGAATACTAGACTAAATGAGGGGACATCAACAGATATCATGTATTTGAATTTTCAGAAGGCATTTGGTAAAGTCTGCACTGCAGGTTGGTCAACAAGGTCAGAGCTTGTGAAATTGGGGGTAATCTATCACATGGATTGATAATTGATTATTGGACAGAAAGCAAAGTGTGGGCATTAATCTATCTCTAGTTGATAGGCTATGACTAGGGGAATTCTGCAGGGATGGATTGCTGGGGCCCCAGCAATTCACAAACTATGTTGACTTTTTTGGCTGAGAGGAGCTTAATATTGTATTTTCGTATTTGATGACTATATTAAACTAGATGGGATTATGAATATGGAGGAGAATGTAAAAGGGGATTCAAGAAGAAATGGGCAAACTAAAAAAAGTCAGTGATATCAAGACAGTGTGGAAGAAGAAAAATATTCAGTTCAGGGCACATAATAGAAAAGCAGACTATTTGTTAAATGGTCAGATTGGGTATTGTTGATGATGTTAGGAACATGGGTATACTTAAAGTCATAGATAGAGTCGTAGAGTGATACAGCGTGGAAATGGGCCCTTCAGCCCAACTTGCCCATAGCGGCCAACGTCCCAGCTACACTAGTCCCACCTGCCTGCATTTGATCCATATCCCTCCAAACCTGTGCATGTATCTGTCTAACTGTTTCATAAATGTTGGGATAGTCCCAGACTCAACTATCTCCTCTGGCAGCTTGTTCCATACACTCATCACCCATTGCATGAAAATGTTACCCCACAGATTCCTATTGAATTGTTTCCCCTTCACCTTAAACCTATATCATCTAATCCTTGATTCACCTACTCTGTGCAACTATTTGATCTATTCCTCTCATGATTTTATACACCTCTATTAAATCACCCCTCATCCTCCTGTGCTCCAAGGAACAGAGTCCCAGCCAACTCAACCTCTCCCTATAGTTCAGTCCCTCTAGTCCTGGTAACATCCTCGTAAATCTTCTCTGTACCCTTTCCAGCTTGACAACATCTTTCATATAACATGGGGCCCAGAACTGAACACAATGCTCTAAATTCAGCCTCACTTTTACATTAACCTCTGAAGGCAAATGTGCAGATGGAGCAAATGGATACAAGAACATGTATACATGGATTAGCAAACATGCATGCACCTATTGGTGAATTGAATGAAGTTCTGGTCCTTTCTGAAGGAAACTATATACTTGTCAAATAAATAGTGCAGTGAAAATTCACCTGAATGGTTTCAAGGATGGCAGATTTTCCAAATGAAAAGAGATTGACTAGACTGGGACTGGAGTGTCTAGTGATTTGAAGAATAAAAGGATCTCATAGAAAATTCAAAATCCTTAAAGATCTTGACAGGATAAATGCTGAGAGGATATTTGTCTTGGCAGAACTGCTGAGGAAGATCCAGCACAATTTCGAAAGTTAGTGGTAGGCCATTTTGTGTCAATTCCAAAATGAGGATACTTTCTTATACTCAGTGGTAAGTCTTTGGAATTGTCCACACAGAGCATTGCGGAGACTCAGTAATTTTGTTCATTCAAAACGGTTCACTACATTTCTGCATATGAGAATCAAGAGTAATTTGGGTATTGCTGCAAACGGTAGCAAGATGGAATATCAACCACAATCTTAATGATTGGTGAAGCAGACTCGAAGACCCAGAGGACCAATTTCATGTTCATTCCGATGCTATTGAGAAGAAGAGTAGAGGAATTGTCATGGAAAAATGACTTTCTCCAAATCCCTATTTTTGAAACAGCAGTACTCTTTGAAGCAGCTTACCATGTAAATATTGGTTACATTTTTCCTTGCAGTACAGCAATGCACTTAATTGTTGATAAAGTATATTAAGGTATTATAAAAGGCAGTGTATAAATGCATGTCTTTCCGAAGCTGATTATCCTAAGCTTGTGGAAAATTAGTTAATTATTTATGTCCTTTCTGCATATGAATAGTAGAAATAACTTTGCGTAGTATGAGAAATCAAGCTGCCTTTTGAAAGTAGACAAAAATGCTGGAGAAACTCAGCGGGTGAGGCGGCATCTAGGGAACGAAGGAAATAGGCAATGTTTCTGGTCGAAACCCATCTTCAGACCTTCTGCCTTTTGAAAGTAGTCTTTTATAAAGTACAAAATAATAATCTTGCAGCAATTCTTGTGTTGAAGTCTGATAATGAAGAGTTCTTTGCTTGTTTTAGAGTAGCCTTCATTTTCCTGTCTTTTGGGGGAAGCCACACATCTTAGTTTTTAGTGAATACTTTTAGTTTAATTTAGGTTTACCGTTATGTGTACCATGGTACACTAAAACGCTTTGTTGTGCATACTATTCCATTGGATTAGACAATACAATCGAGTCAAACGAGTAACATACAAATAATAGTACAAATTGAAGTATTGTGGTAGTTTAGGTTAGGGATACAATGCAGAAAAGGGCCTTTTGAATCATCGAGTCTGTGCTAACCAGTGATCCCCGCACACTAACACTATCCTTCACTCACTGGGGACAATTTTAAGTTTATACCAAGCTCATTAACCTACAAACCAGTATGTCGTTGGAGTGTAGTTCATTTAAAAAAAAAAAATTTGTTCAGAACATTTTATTACAGACTAATCTACATGACACAATTTATCGTAGTTCTACACTGTCTCCCCCACCTTTTCTATTTTATTTTCAAAATTATTTATAAATAGTTTCTTATGAGCAAATTCTATTAAATTTCCTCATCTCAATTTGATACATTTGAGTTATCTTGGCCTCTCTTCATAATTATAGCTTCTCTCCCCTTGCCCTTCAAACTGAATCATCTCCGTGCGATACTTATTCGCCATGATTTCTCTTTCACTCTTCCAAAGAAGGACCTTCAACCTGAGACAATAACTGGTCTCTTTCCACAGATGCTGCTTGGTTGGCCCAGTTCGTCCAGCATTTGTGTTTGCTCCATGGCTTAAATGCACTTTCTATAATAGATCCCTCACAATTTGTACAGAATATATCGTGAAGAAATGTTTCATGAAAATAATTTGATGTTGTCTTTATTTCTGGACCCGGTAATAGTCTTTGACGTTCATTACGTTATTCCAGCAACATAAAATTTCCTAACTCTTGTTTACTCTTGTACATCAATTAATCGTCAACATATACAGTTACATTACATGCTTGAATTTTCTTTAAGGGTCTTTTGGGACACCTTATTGATTGTCTTGTGGAGTGCCCTATAAACCAGACTATATTTTCTTTATCCAATCAACCAGAATTCTAAATGCATTCTTATTTATTGTTTTGTTCTTTGTAATACTATACATCAATTCTGTTTTCTTCTATTCTAATTGACCCACATTACTTTTTAAATCCTTTTGGCATTTGGACTCTCTCAGTAATTTTAAGAAATTTAATATTGAAGATAGGATTTCCAATAATAGACATGTATCCATCCATGAACTGAAGAATAAAAATAAAGCTGGCTACATGTTTAAGACTTTGTTTATTTGGACCATGACATGCCGTTTTCCATCAAATCATGAATAACATGGCGTGGTATACACGACTGAACTTTATGTGAGCTTTCTGCATTTAATCTGAAGCCACCGTAAAATTATAAGTAGATTTTTATTTGCAGCATAACCTAGTCATGGTTATCATGTTATATTTCAGGTTTCTGGGTGTTTAAACTCTGCCTGAGAAACCTGCTCCACATTTTGTTTCCTTGAATGCATTGTCCCTACAAATGTCACATTCAAATTTGAGAAACAGTCGCTGATTGTAGGTTACTGAACGTTTCCGATGTATACAGGCAATGATGAAATGGATTGCAATTTTAATCGTTGTGTTTAAGGAAGAAGGCCTGGGTTAGTCAAAGCGAGTCACCTGAAGTTTCTAAAAAACCCTAGTTAGGCCACAAATGGAGGAGAACGTCCAGTTCTGGTCAACTAACTTTAGCAAAGATTTTCATGTATGATTCCAGGCTTGGGATATTTCAGCTGTAAATTTCAAATTGAGAAGTTGGAGTAAATTTCCAAATGGCAAAGAAAGATGAGTTAACAGGTGCACATGATCATGACTTGTTTAGACAGAGTAGATAGATGAAAGTCATAAAGAATGTTAGAGTAACTCAATGGGTCCAGCTTCATCTATACGGAGGAAATACATTGTTGCTGATTTGGGTCAAATGGGAGCTGTCTGCTTTATGTGTGGTTCAAGGGTTAGGAATACTTTTTAAATTTACTGGTAAAAGAAAGAAAGTTGCATGTAAGAAAAATGTTTTAATGTAAAGACTGATCATTATCATGAACTTGCATCCTGCAGGAGTGGTGGAAACAGAATGAAATGGGGTGTGGATAAGCACTTCAAGAATAATTTGCAAGGCTATAGAGAAATAGCAGGGTAAAAGGAACTATTGGAATTAGTCTATTTGAATCTAGTATGGAAGGTTGGCTAGATGTCCTCTCTACACAGTAAAATAAGCTAATAGAGTATAGAAACAGGCTGTTCATCCAACCATATGCCAACCAGTAGGCATGCATCCATATTAATCCCATCTACAAGCACTTAGCCCATAAGCTTCCCTGACTAGGTTATTTAAGAACTAGTCAGGACACTCAAATGCTGTCAGCCACTGCTCCCACCACTCTCTCAGGCAGCTTGTTCCCATGAGAAAGGTTGCCCTCAGATCCCATTTAAATCTCTTGCCCCTTGCTCCAAATCTATGTCCTCTAGTTTTATCCACTTCTGATTTGGAGAAATGTTCTACCAGACTAACCTATCTATATCCTTCATAATTTTATATACCTCTGACACCTCCACTGCAGAGAAAACAGATCTAGCCTTTTGGTTGCTTCATCTCTGGCAACATCCTGGTGAATCGCCTCTGCATCCTCTCCAGCACTGACAGTTTTCCCAGCAAAGTGACCCAGGACTGCATGAGCTGAGATCTGACCAATGTTTGATTAAGTTGGAGTATAAGTGCGGTGCAGTAGTAGAGCTCTGGTATTATGGGTGCTTTCTGTGCGTAGTTTGTACGTTCTCCCTGTGACTGTGGGTTTTCTCCAGCTGCTCTGGTTTCCCGCCACATTCCAAAGATATGCAGATTTGTAGGTTAATTGGTTTCTGTAAAATTATTCCAACTTGGTGTGTAGGATAGAACTAGAGTATGGGTGATCACTGGTCTGCGTGGACTTGGTGCGCCGAAGGACCCATATCCATGATGTATCTCTAAATTAAACCCCCCTTCCCTTATTCTGTGTCATGCAGGCCAGTATCCCATGTGCCTAATTTAGCCCATTACCTACAAGCACTGCCACCTGCAAGGATCTTTGATCTTGAACACCAAGATGTTCCTCAATACTCCTTATGATCCTACTATTCACGCATGGTGTGTTTCCTTGCCTCATTAGTACTTCCTTCTAGTACTGTTTATCTGGTTTAAACTCCATCTGACATTTCTTAGCCCATTTCATGATGCATTGATATCGCCTTGTAGGCGAAGACTATCCTCTAGATTATCAAGTCCACGAGTTTTAAAACAACTTTTTAATTCTACTGATTAAAGCGAAATCTTGTCTGATTTTTATCTTGACTGAATGCTTTGAGGTGACAGAAATTATTCATTGGGATACTGCTGTAAATTTTTAAACCATGTAACAGTTGCCTTAAGGATTTGCTGGGAAACACATGGAAGGCCTTGAAACGGAATAAGCCTAGTGTCAGGAAGCAGAAGCCAACAGTGTTTTTCAATGTTCTTCAACCTTGGTACAAGATTTATCAATTTTATTAAATTACCTGAAGATAGGCAGAGGAAGCAAGATTATAAAATTGCAGATGACACACAATCTGACTGACTTCACCACGCTTCTCAGTTTTATAAATAGTCACAGTTGACTTCAATGTGATGCAGATTGGATGTTGAAAAAAAGACAGAAGCTCGACTGAGTTTAATTTGAGGAATAGTGAAGCATTGCACATCGGGAACACTAAAAGAGATAATCGCTAAACCATAAATAGAATGATTATGAAAGGTGCAAAGGACCACTTTATTGGAATTCCAACAAAGTCCAATTTTTGGCAAGGCCCATTCTTTACCCCCTTTCTTTCCTGTGTCCCCATCCCAATCCACACCCATTGGCCCACCATCTTCCTACAAACCGTCTCCAACCCCCTCCCCCAATCCCCTTCAACCTACATTCCTCCCTCTGGATTTATATTTAACTCCTTGACACCTTTTTGTCTCCATTTCATCTCTCTAACCTTTGTTCACCCATATGCCAATTTAAAAAAACAAAACATACCGCACTGGCATCCACCGATCACTTGCCAGACTGTGTCCTGCCCCATCTCTTTTCCAGGTTTCTCCCCACATTACAATTAGTCTAAAGAAGGGTCCTGACCCAAGGCATCGCCTATCTATTCCCTCCACAGATGATGCCTGAACTGCTGAGTTACTCTGGCACTTTGTGTTTTACTCAAGATTCCAGCATCTGCAGTTCCTAGTGTCACCACAACATTCTTGATGGCCAAAGCACATATTTTAAGTTGATAAGATGGACTTAAAAGGACATTGTAAATCAATTGAGGTATTGGCGTTATAGACTGAAACATCATTATTTTCTAAATAATTGGTTAGACCCGAAATGGATGATTCCAGGCAATACACCAGCAAAAGTTGTGGAAGGTTAACCGGATGATTGGCAAAATCATCAGGAGATGTTGGATAGGCATGGACTTTCCTAGTTGGTGCGCAGGAGGTAGAGGGGTGATCTTATAAGATCATGACGAGAATAGATAGGGTGAATGTACAGTCTCCAATCTACAGTAGGAGAATCAAGAAACGGAGGACATGGGTTTAGGTGAGAGGGGAAATATTTAATACGATCCTGAAGGGCAACATTTTCACACAGAGGGTGGTGGATTTATGGAACGAGATGCCAAGTGTCCCGGATTCGCCGTATTTTGTCCCGGCGAAATAACCTTTTTACGGTGTTCCGGCAGCCAAACATGCTGTTACGGAACACCGCCGCGCCGGTGTTCCTCCCGTGGTGAACGCCGGCGCCATGTGTCCCCGGTTTGCCGGCCCGCGCGATCAGCGGCACTTTGCCGGGCCCTAGTGTCCGCGCCTGCGCAGTTGGGGAGGGTTGCCGGGCCCCAGTGGCCGCGCGTGCGCAGTGGGGGAGGGTTGCCGGGCCCCAGTGGCCGCGCGTGCGCAGTGGGGGAGGGTTGCCGGGCCCCAGTGGCCGCGCGTGCGCAGTGGGGGAGGGTTGCCGGGCCTGGCGCCATTTCGAGCCACGCCACGCCCGGCCCAGAGCCCGGGCGGCGCCGGCCCGCGCGATCAGCGGCACTTTCTTGCCGCCAGCCGGCCGCTCACGGCAGCCCCATCACCGGGCCTCCCCCCCACCCCCACCCAGTGCGCAGGCGCAGACCCGCCGGCAACCTTGCCAAGTGCGCATGTGCCGCACCCGCCCGCCGGCAGCCCGCTGATCTGCACCAGTGCGCAGGCGCATAGCCGCCGGCAACAACCCCAAGTGAGTACGTTACGGAGAGAAATGCATTTAACCCCATTTGTTACGGACAAATGGGTTGAATGTTACTGTGAACTAAATTTAGGGTTGGCATCTCACGAGATGGAACGAGATGCCTGATGTGGTTGAGACAAGTTCTATAAGAATATTTAAAAGGTATTTGAACAGGTACATGGATAGAATAAGTTTGGAGGGATATGGGTGAAACGAGGGGAAGTGGAACAAGTATAGATACGGCATATCGGATGGCATAGGAGTGACTGGTATGAAGATGAGCCAATTGGAATAGGAAATTGGAAACTATCAATGGCGGAGGGCATTCGCGGATTCATGGATGTAAATGGGAAGGGACTGAACTGAGTGGGATAAAATGGAGTTGAGATGGGAAGAAATAAGTTTGATGGGACACAGGCATGCTGAAACAATGGCTGTGCTTAGATGATCTAGGCTGGATGGATGCAGTAGATTGAGCATGTGCAAACGCGCACATGGGAATGGGTGCTTCTGAATTGGCAGTGAAATGGGCCCACTGACTGTGTGCACTTGCTTGGATAGGATAGAAGGGCTCTTGCTGGAATGGCTGTTCCAGAATGGACACATGTCGATATGTGGCATGCTGGCGCAACATTAAGTCAGTAAGTAAGTTTATTGGCCAAGTATTCACATACAAGGAATTTGCCTTTGTGCTCCACCCACAAGTAACAACATGACATACAGTGACAGTTATGAATGACTCAGAAAACACTAAACATTAATAATAATAAAACATTAATGATAAAACACTATTGATCAAGTATGTGAACCAACAAAATACCAGATCAAAGGGAGGCTACAGATTTTTGGCTGTTGAGTAGAGCAACTACTCATGGATAAAAACTGTTTTTATGTCTGGCTGTGGAAGCTTTGACAAGCTAAAGTCGCCTTCCAGAGGAAAGTGATTCAAAGAGTTTGTGGCCAGGGTGAGAGGGGTCGGAGATGATCTTGCCCTGGCCCTTGCAGTGTACAGTTCACCAATGGAGGGAAGGTTGCAGCCAATAACCTTCTCTGCTGATCGGACAATTCGCTGCAGCCTCCAGGTGTCGTGCTTGGTGGCTGAGCTAAACCAGACCATGATGGAGAAGGTAAGAACAGACTCGACGATGGCCGTGTAGAATTGGACCATCATTGCCTGTGGCAGATTGTGCTTCCTCAGCTGCCGCAGGAAGTACATCCTCTGTTGTGCCTTTTTGACTATGGAGTCGATGGATGCCCCCCATTTAAGGTCCTTGGAGATGATGGTTCCCAGGAACTTAAAAGACTCCACAGGTGTGACTGTGGTGTTGTTGATGGTGAGTGGGATGAGGGGGAGCTCTCCTAAAGCCTACAATCAATTCCACTCTAGGTTGTTCCTACGGCACCAGGACGCCAGCTGTGTCACTTCCTGTCTGTAGGCAGAGTCCTCCCCATCCTGGATCAGTCCAATCAGGGTTGTGTCGTCCGCAAACTTGAGAAGCTTGACAGAGGTGTCTGTGGAGGTGCAGTCGTTGGTGTAGAGAGAGTAGAGGAGAAGAGAGAGTATGCAGCCTTGCGGTGCTCCAAAGGTATTTGGACAAGTACATGGATAGAATAAGTTTGGAGGGATATGGGTGAAACGCAGGCAAGTGGGTCAAGTTGTCCTCTGAAAACCTCTCCACCTCCTCTATTTTTATTGTTGATATTGGATAAGTGATGTTGTGCAGCACGGAGGGTATGGGTGATTGGAGGGGGGTGGGTGTAGAAGGGCCCAGTCTTTGCTGAATGAGGTCAGGCTGTGAGTGGGTGTGAAGTGTTGGTTGGGGTGGGAAATGGTCCAGTCTTTTCATACTGGAGTCTTGCCTTGAGTAGGTGTGAAGGGGTGATTGGTAAGGAGAGTTCATTCTTTGTGGACTGGGGTCTGGCTCTGTTGGTTGGGGGAGGTGGTACCAGGGTTATGTTTTTGATTAGTGTTGCTGCCTTACAGCCCTTTCAGCACCAGAGTCACTGGTTCGATTCCGACTATGGATGTTGGCTGCATGGAGTTTGTACGTTCCCCTCATGACCGTGTGGGTTTTCTCTAAGAGTTTTGGTTTCCTCCCACACTCCAAAGATATACAGGTTTGTAAGTTAATTGTCCCTAGTGTGTGAGGCAGTGTAAATGTGTGGGGGTCTGTGGGGACTCGGTGGGCCAAAGGACCTGTTTCCGCTCTGTATCTCTAATCTAAATTAAACAATGACAAACTGGTATAAGTATACCAGAAGGAGCACAACAAATTGGGTGTCGCAGATGGACCAAGAGAATGGGGAAACGGGGATTAGTGCACTGAATTGATACATCAGCACGAGCGCATTAGAATGGGCATGCTTGAGTCGAACACTGGAAAGCATGCACAGAAATGGGTGCATGCTAATCATATTGCATCTGAGGATCTTATTTTGTGGTTACTTATGGAAAAATAGTTAGGTCAGATTTTGTGTAGTAAAACATCTACCCAATGTGATCCATGTGAGTCTCTACTATTACTTTAGGTGAGCTATAAGTTGCAAATATTCCCTGTATAGGAACGCAAATGCTTTCTTGGGACAAGCAAATAAGTCAAGATTTGTCTTTCCCAGGTTTCTTCTTTTCCATCACTCATTGAATTAATCAATGCTTGCCCTGGCCAAGTCTCAATCTAGTTTTGACTTGAAATGTGCATGACAGGGCCTCAAAAGTGAACTGAAAAGGAGACACCAATAAAATACAAGGGCACTGTGGACACATGACCATCAAACTCTTTGTCCCTGTGCATTTGTGTCCCCTTTTTGGATGAGATTGTGTGGGTCTGATTTCATCTTGAGGCTATTATCAAAGGATAGATGTTGTCAACATTGCTGATATTGATGCCTTAGCAGATGTATTTGTCATAACTTGCTGTCCATGTCTTTGAATTGGTATCAATGTAGATGAAAAATGTCCTAGGATGAAAGGACCATGGGAGACATTAGGGAGATATTTCAGGAATGGGTTGAGAAAAATGGCATCAGGAGAGAATTTAAATGGTGGAATGAGATTGTCAAAACTGGAGAGAAGGAAAAGTAACTCCAGAAATGAGACAGATCCCTGGATAGGGTTACATAGAGTACGATAGTCAAGGAGCCAAAGTCTTGTGTATGGATCTGGGTTTGGAAATCGGAGAAAATTATTTCACGTTGTTTTGAACTACAGTCGCTGTACAGTAGCAAGCAACTATAACAAACATTTTGTGCACTAGATATTAAGGAACAACAATTAAAAAAATAATAATAATTGGGTTATATGATATAATCTGAAATGCATACAGGATAAGAATCGCAAAGTTATCTTTTTGAATTTGAATTATCCCATTTGAACTGTAATATATGCCTGAATCGATACGAGGTTTCAATTCAAGAGTATTTGAGGAGCTCCTTCATGGTTGGCTGATCCAGAGGATTAAGATGCTTCGGATTCGTATGCAATTTGGTCGTTTCAATTTTGAATTGGTTAAACCATATAAGGCAGGGGGCATTGGTGGAAGAGTGGTGGTTGTTCTTGCTAGTGCTCTGTGACAGGTGGTCTTCTGCAGGGATCAGTACTGGGACTCAATTTGTAATACACAGTGGCTTGCAAAAGTTTTCATACCCCTTGAACTTTTCCACATTTTGTCACGTTACAACCACAAATGTAAATGTATTTTATTGGGATTTTATGTGATAGACCAACACAAAGTGGTTCATAATTGTGAAGTGGAAGGAAAATGATACATGGTTTTCAAATTTTTTTACAAATAAAAAACTGAAAAGTGTGGCATGCAAAAGTATTCAGCTCCCTTTACTCTGATATCCCTAAATAAAATCCAGTACAACCAATTGCCTTCAGAAGTCACCTAATTAGTAAATAGAGTCCACTTGTGTGTAATCTAATCTCAGTATAAATACAGCTGTTCTGAGAAGGCCTCAGAGGTTTGTTAGAGAACATTAGTGAACAAACAGCATTATGAAGCCCAAGGAACACACCAGACAGGTCAGGGATAAAGTTGTGGAGAAGTTTAAAGCAGGGTTAGGTTATAAAAAAATATCCCAAGCTTTGAACATCTCACGGAGCACTGTTCAATCCATCATCCGAAAATGGAAAGAGTATGGCACAACTGCAAACCTACCAAGACATGGCCGTCCACCTAAACTGACAGGCCGGGCAAGGAGAGCATTGATCAGAGAAGCAGCCAAGAGGCCCATGGTAACTCTGGAGGAGCTGCAGAGATCCACAGCTCAGGTGGGAGAATTTGTCCACAGGACAACTATTAGACGTGCATTCCACAAATCGGGCCTTTATGGAAGAGTGGCAAGAACAAAGCCATTGTTGAAACAAACCCATAAGAAGTCCCGTTTGCAGTTTGCCACAAGCCATATGTGGAGGAAGGTGCTCTGGTCTGATGAGACCAAAATTGAAGTTTTTGGCCTAAATGCAAAACGCTATGTGTGGCGGAAAACTAACACTGCACATCACCCTGAACACACCATCCCCACTGTGAAACATGATGGTGGCAGCCTCATGCTGTGGGGATGCTTTTCTTCAGCAGAGACAGGGAAGCTGGTCAGAGTTGATGGGAAGATGGATGGAGCCAAATACTTGGAAGAAGACCTGTTAGAGTCGGCAAAAGACTTGAGACTGGGGCGGAGGTTCATCTTCCAGCAGGAAAACAACCCTAAACATACAGCCAGAGCTAGAATGGAATGGTTTAGATCAAAGCATATTCATGTGTTAGAATGGCCCAGTCAAAGTCCAGACCTAAATCCAATTGAGAATCTCTAGCAAGACTTGGAAATTGCTGTTCACAGACGCTCTCCATCCAATCTGACTGAGCTTGAGCTATTTTGCAAAGAAGAATGGGCAAAAGTTTCAGTCTCTAGATGTGCAAAGCTGGTAGAGACATACCCCAAAAGACTTGCAGCTGTAATTGCAGCGAAAGGTGGTTCTACAAAGTATTGACTCAGGGGGGCTGAATACTTTTGCACGCCACACTTTTCAGTTTTTTATTTGTAATAAAATTTGGAAACCATGTATCATTTTCCTTCCACTTCACAATTATGCACCACTTTGTGTTGGTCTACCACATAAAATCCCAATAAAATACATTTACGTTTGTGATTGTAACGTGACAAAATGTGAAAAAGTTCAAGGGGTATGAAAACTTTTGCAAGCCACTGTATTTCAATGACTTGGACAAAAAGGTGGATGGATTGGTTGGTATGTTTACGGACAGTGAAGAGGGCTATCAAAGGATTGAATGTAGATGAGCTTCAGAGATATGGGTGGAAGATGGAGATTAATCTGCGCAAGTGTGAGGTTGAAGTAGCGACACAGGGAGATAGACATGAGTGGATAGAAAATGTCATCACTTTTATGGATAATCAAAACAATAAATCACCTGAATACTACTCTGCTCTTAGCGTTCTGGAGCTCACATGCTTTGATATTAATATTGCCTTCCCGAGTGAGATGTGATGGGCGGGAGAGGTCACTTTAAAGAGCGTGTCAATGGTCAAACTGCTTCTATAAAGCTCAAGCCAGAAGAGGAATTCTGTTTTCATAATGTCAGCTTTGCTATTCAAAATCAACTGGACTGGCTATCTCATTGACTCACTCTGAGGAATTAGTGAATGCTACGGTTATTAAAGGGAAAGAAGGCGTACAGATTGCTTGCCTTTAACATTGGGGGCATTGAGTATGAGTCATGAAATCAAATGCAGCTTTATAAAACTTTGGTTTGGTTGCTTTTGGAGTATTGTATGTGGTTCTGGCCACAATGTTTAAAAGACTTTGAAAGGCACACTTAAGGGCCTGTCCCACTTGCTGATTTTGTTCGGCGACTGCCGGCATCTTTGACTGACGTATCAAGTCACCGAAAAGTTTGCAGCTGTGATGCGGCGTGACGTGGCGTGATGACGTATGTGTTTTTTCAAGTGTTGCAATATTTTTTTTGTCACCGCTGAATTTTGAAATGTTCAAAATCTTTTGGCAACACTGATATGATGCTGGCAGTCGCCAAAAAAAATTGCCAAGTGGGGCAGGCCCTTTAGATACAGGGAATGAAAGGGTATAGATAAACTAATTCCTTCTACCTGCAGATTAACGTGGCATCGTATACAACACAGATATTATGAGCTAAAGGGCCAGTTACTCTGCTGCGGAGTTGTATGTTCTGTTCTATTGCAATAATTATCTGAAGCTTATTGGCTTGATAGGGAGGGTGAAGACATAGAGACACTCTTCAGTGTTGGTGAATAGTCAAGGTGGCATACAATGGGGGAATGTGAGTCAGTATAGCTCAAAGATGTGAGCACCTCTACAGTTAGCTGAATACTGAAATGTTAATTGTATGCTAGCCAACCACTAATTTTACAGGGAACAAAGATCCCAATGGATTGCTCTGCACAAGGAGCTGGCAAGGATTTGATGAGCAAATGGCCTCCTTCCACATGGGATGATGTATAAGGTAATTTATTAACTCGTAAAATTACAAACTCTTGACACACTTAGCTAGGTACAATGAAATTCCCTTTTTTCATACATTTCAGTAAAAACCTTACTATACGTAGGCACAATCATAGCTGTGTAAGAGCGGAGGGATAGTGGATTATACTGAGAAGGTCTACGAGAGTTTACATCAGATGCTAGACAATAGGTGCAGGAGTAGGCCATTCAGCCCTTCGAGCCAGCACCGCCATTCAATGTGATCATGGCTGATCATCCACAATCAGTACCCCATTCCTGTCTTCTCCCCATATCCCTTGACTCGGCTATCTTTACGAGCCCTATCAAGCTCTCTCTTGAAAGTATCCAGAGAACCGGCCTCCACCGCCCTCTGAAGGCGATTTTGGCGATTGGCACACTTGCCTTTTTTTTGGCGACTGCCGGCATCATTGACTGATGTATCAGGGTCACTTAAAAATATGCGGTGTGATGCGGCGTGATGACGTGGAACGCAGCGTGATGGTGTGACGCACGGTGTTTTTCAACTGTCGCAACATCTTTTTTATTGCCGCTGGATTTTGAAATGTTCAAAATCTTTTGGCGACACTGATATGACGCCGGCAAAATCGCCAAGTGGGACAGGCCCTTGAGGCAGAGAATTCCACCGTCTCACAACTCTGTGTGAAAAAGTGTTTCCTCATCTCCATTCCAAATGCCTTACCTCTTATTCTTAAACTGTGGCCGCTGGTTCTGAACTCCCCCAACATCGGGAACATGTTTCCTGCCTCAGGTGTGTCCAAACTCTTAATTATCTTATGTTTCAATAATATTGCCTCTCATCCTTCTAAATTCCAGAGTATACAAGCCCAGGCGCTCCATTCTCTCAGCATATGACAGTCCCGCCAGCCCGGGAATTAATCTTGTGAAACTACGCTGCACTCTCTCATAAGCAAGAATGTCCTTCCTCAAATTATGGGACCAAAACTGCACACAATGCTCCAGGTGTGGTCTTACTTGGGCCCTGTACCACTACAGAAGGGCCACTTTGCTCCTTTACTCAACTCCTCTTGTTATGAAAGCCAACATGCCATTCACATTCTTCACTGCCTGCTGTACCTGCATGCTTACTTTCATTGACTGATGAACAAGGACCCCCAGATCCAGTTGTATTTCCCCTTTTCTTAACTTGACACCATTTAGATAATAATCTGCCTTCCTGTTTTTGATACCAAAGTGGATAACCTCACATTTCTCCGCATGAAACTTAATCTGCCATGCATTGGCCCACTCACCCAACCTGTCCAAGTCACCCTGCATTCTCATAGCATCTCCCTCACAGTTCTGAAAATGAGCAATTCTGTCCCGAACCCAACGCCGTGTCAGCCTGAAATGACGAACATCCCTTTTTGCCTCCACAGATGCTGTCAGACCCACTGAATTCTTCCACTAGTTTTTTTTTGTGCTCATTGATAAGCTAAATAATTAGTTGCTGTATTTTAGAGGATCTTGCTTTGCACAAGTGGGTGTCTTGTTGGCCTGCAGCAAAGTAATTGCTGTAATTCACGTGAAATAATTTAGGATGTCTCAAGGGTTTAGGACAGGGTGAAGTTTTACAATAATTCATCTTTTATTTCCAGAGATGATACTTTATGGTTGTTTTTTGGAGCCATGGCTCACGATACCAATCTGAATTCATGTGAAAGATTGATCATTGTTTTGAGAGCAATTGGGCGCACAAGGATGGTCAAAAGCCAAGGTGCAGGAAAACTGAAATGTTGACTTAAATTGCTGCAAACACTCAGTAGGTCAGGCAGGTTCTGCAGAGAGAAGCAGACTTAACAATGGAGGTCAACAAGTTCAAACTAAAGAGTATGTGTACCAATATGTGCTTTTGCCTTGAGGGAGCACTGTATTTTGAATCTTCTACTTGCAGGATGACAGAAAGTACCACTTGAATTTGTTAATTGTTAATTGATTTTATTTCCACCCCCCTCCCCAAGTCCCCTTTTAAATAATATTTCTGCCTGTTATGATTAATACACTGAAAGGAGTACTGTTTTTTTTTTAACTGAGTAGCCCTCAATTTGCTGTGATGATAATTAGTTAGTTTATTTCCAGGATCCTTGAATATTGTGTTTACAAAAGTGGTACAATTGGATACACTGGTGTGCAATTGCCATAACGTGTTTATTCCCATCTGGGGCCCAATTAACAGACAGTTGATATTTTAATTAACATGCAACATTGAGAGCTAACCTTCAATTTACCCGAAGGATAGTTTAGTTTGGAAACACAGCAAGGATACAGGTCCTTTGGCCCACCGTTTCCACATTGACCAACGATCACCCATACCCAATTGGGTTCTATGTTATCCCAGTTTCATATCCTGCATACTAGGGGCAGTTCACAGAACCCAATTGCTTTATTTATTTGCTTAGAGTATGAGTACAGTTGGCAATACCAGCATTTGCTGATCATTACTCATTGAATCCCTAAAGGTACCATTGGCTAATTTCCTGCAACACTGTAGTGAAGATATTCCCGGTGTGCTGTCAGGAAAATGTCGTGATTTTGATGGAGTGGGAATGGAGGGGATGGTGGCATCATGTGCAGGCAGAGTAGATTTGGCATCATGTTTGGAACAGACATTATGGGCTGAAGGGCCTGTTCATGTTCAGTCATGTAAACTGTGGAGGCGGGTTCTCTGGATGCTTTCAAGACAGAGCTAGATGGGGCTCTTAAAAATAGCGGAGTCGGGGGATATGGGGAGAAGGCAGGAACGGGGTACTAATTGGGGATGATCAGCCATGATCACGTTGAATAGCGGTGCTGGCTCGAAGGGCCGAATGGCCTACTCCTGCACCTATTGTCTATTGTCTACAGTATTGTTCTGTTTTATGTTGTCAAAGAGTGATTCGTTTCCAAGGTAGGTTGGTGTCCAAATGGAAGCTTTTTGTTCCCATTTCCTTTTTCCTTCTGAGACGTTGTATGTTCGAAGGGTAGGCACGGTTGCTGAAACTTGGCATATGCAGAGTATGCCGCAGATGAAAGGATTGAATGCTTGGAGTGGTGGATGGGGTGCCATTCATTTAGTTCGGCTCTCTCATGGTTCATAGATCTTAACTTTGGTGGAAAAAACTAATAAAATTGTGCCCATGACAATTTGCTCAAACATACTGCATGGGCACCATATGCAGATTAGTTTTTTTTCAGATATGATAATGCTGTTTGAAACATGTGTAATGTTCCATATGTAAATATAGAAAATAGGTGCAGGAATAGGCCATTCGGCCCTTCGAGCCAGCACCGCCATTCAATGGTCATGGCTGATCATCCAAAATCAGTACCCTATTCCTGCTTTTTCCCCCATATTCTTTGATTCCATTAGCCCTAAGAGCTAAATCTAACTTTGAAAACATCCAATTAATTGGCCTCCATTGCCTTCTGTGGCAGAAAATTCCACAGATTCACAACTCTCTGGGTGAAGAAATTTTTCCTCATCTCAGTCCTAAATAGCCTACCCCTTATTCTTACATTTTTAATCCTGGTTCTGGACTCCCCCAACATCGGAAACATTTTTCCTGTATGTAGCCTGTCTAATCCTTTAAGAATTGTATATGTTTCTATAAAATCCCATCCTTCTAAATTCCAGTGAATACAAGCTCAGTCAACCCATTCTTTCATCATCTGTCAGTTCTGTTTTGACAAGAAAGCATCAATAATGAACTTGCAGCATCAAAATCACACACATTTAGTCAGAGGTTGATGAATCTGTGAAATTATTTGCCACAGAAGGCTGTGGAGGCCATCTGTGAATACTATTAAGGCATAGATAGATTCTTGATTAGTGTAGGTGTCAGAGGTTAAGGGGAGAAGGCAAGAGAATGGGGTTAGGAGGGAGGGATAGATCAGCCATGATTGGATGGCGGAGCAGACTTGATGGGCCAAATGGCCTAGTTCTATTCCTATTCCTAATGACCTTATTTACTACTGTATTGCTAGTATGTTAGCTTTTATTTAGAGTGGATTGAAGTAAAAGAGCAAAGATGTCTGTGCAATTTATAGAATCCTGGATTCGTTGTCAGAGTTGCACATAGAAATGGGCCCTTCAGTACACCAGGTTCACGCTGACGTTTTTCTCATCTACACTAGCCTCCATTCTCATCTAATGGAGGCTAATCCCATTAGCCTCCATTGGGACTATAATTCTTCAATTCCATGCCTCTTTGTTTCTATTTAGATATTTCCTAAGCATAATGATTGTATTTGAATCCCACTTCCTCTGGCAGTGCATTCTACATATCAACCACTCTTTGTTAAATTTTTTTTTAAGCTTTATCTTTCAGGTCCCCTTTAAAATTCTTTCATCTCACCTTAAACTGCCCTCTTGCATTTGATCAGCCCTTGGTGAAGCTAGCTGAAGTATTGTGCATAGTTGAGGTCTCCTTTGTGAAAAATTAGTACACTTGCCATAGAGCATGGCTGGCAACTCTCACGCATTGAGCGTGAGACTCACGCATTTGACGAAAGTCTCACGAAAGAACGAGCAACAACGATGGCTTAAGCCCATCGTACACTATTTAAAAAGGCAATGTAGACAAATGCTGGAGAAACTCAGCGGGTGAGGCAGCATCTATGTCTGAGTTTGACCCTTCTTCAGACTCAAGCATTTCCCCAGCATTTTGTCCACCGCTGTTCCATAGATGCTGCCTCACCTGCATTCACATTCCCCTGCAGATGGTGTGATAGGTGAACATGGCAGTGGTCCCAGCACCGCCCCCCCCCCCCCCCCCCTTGAGGCACCGCTCACACCTCCCATCCTCACCTCCGGCGGCTCTGTGTCTGGCAGCCGCGCTGTCCACACCGCATGGAGTTTTAATCCTGGCCCAGAGCCAGGAGCGGACCGGGTGAGTGGGAGCGTCGATGCCGCCTCCGGAGCCGCAGGGATGAATCTCGGGCTATAGCTCCGCTCCGATGCCCAACCCCCGGGTCACTGACCCTCACGTCCCCCAGACCCCAGCTGGACACAGAGCACCTGGGCCGGCCCGCATTCCCGGGGAGGGGGAGAGAGAGGGAAATGATCCCCAGACACCGCCAAGTCACCGCTCACTCCGGGTGTTGTCGCCGTTTCACTGACACACACTCACACACAACCTAACACACACCCTTCACACACAAGGTTTAAAGGGATATGAGCCAAATGCGGATAAATGGGACTAGTTTAGATGGGGCATCTTGATCTGCATGGACAAGTTGGGATGAAGGGCCTGTTTCCATGCTGTAAGACTGACACACTGTAGAAAGGGTGCAATTGCTCTGGAGATGATCCAGGGGCGATTTATGAACATATTGGCAGGGCTGAATTTTTTTTTTCACTTTGAAGATAGATTTGATAACTGGGATTGTATTCTCTGCAGCAACGGAGGTGAAGAAAAGACTTAGTTGAGGTGAATAATATTATGAGAATAGGACCTGTTTCACTTAACAAAGAGTGTAGGAATGAACTGCAGATGGTGGTTTAAACTGAAGATAGACACTAAAAGCTAGAATAACTCAGCAGGATGGGCAGCATCTCTGGAGAGAAAGAATAGGTGATGTTTCGGGTCGAGATCTTCAGACTGAAGAGGTTGAAAATCAACCATAAAACACAATGACTGGAGATGTGTGTTATCCAACTAAGGGCAGAAATAAGAATCATGTGTTCATCTTTATTGGCATGATACCATAATAAATATTTTACCATTTTTTTTTTTTAATGGGGTGGCACGATGCCGCAGCGGTAGAGTTGCTGCCTTGCAGCACCTCAGACCCAGGTTTGATCCTGACTACGGGTGCTGTCTGTACAGTATTTGTACATTCTCCTTATGACCACATGGTTTTCTCTGGATGTTCCGGTTTCTCCCACATCCGAAAGAAGTGCAGGTTTGTAGGTTAATTGGCTTCTGTAAATTGTCTCTGGCGTGTAGGATGCAACTGGTATATGGTAGATTGCTGGTCAGTGTGGACTAGGTGGGGTGAAGGGCCTGTTTCCGTATATATGTTTTACATATATATCTTAATTTCATTGAACCCTATATGGTTGAATATGTGGCATTATTTTTATCTTGTTTCTATAGTCAAAGGGTAAGGTTGATTGATTTATTTGTGCAGAACAGTGATGGAAGTCTGACTCCTCCTGCCTTGTTTCTATGTTTTCGTTTCTCTCTATATATGCAAAACAGCATGAATTATAATCTGATTTACATACATTAATATACTAAGGTCATTCATGTGCTGCACCTGTTGATCAGAGCCTGGCTCTACTGTAGAATGTAAGTAGGAACATAATTTGGCCAAACCTTATTCAAACCTAATCCAATTTGAAGCATAAATATTGCATTCAAGTGTAAGTTAAAATAGACCAGAATTAAGAGATCATACAACATGGATGCGGGCTATTCAGCCCAACTTGCCCACACAGACCAAGGTACCCATTTACACGTCCCATTTTCCCGCGTTTGGCCTATATTCCTCTAAACCTTTCCGATCTCTACTTGTCTTTTAATTGTTGTTATAGTACCTGCTGCACCTACCCCCTTTGCCTCAACAGCAAACCTGAGGCACTTTTTGTCCTACCTTGGGAATGGTAATGTTATTGCTTTCTCAAGAGAGAGTTAGATTTAGCTTTCAAGAGAGAGTTAGATTTCATTCGGGGGGCTAAAGGAATCGAGGGATATGGAAAAAAGCAGGAACAGGGTAATGATTTTAGATGATCAGCCATGAATGGCGGTGCTGGCTCAAAGGGCCAAAAGGCCAACTCTGCACCTATTTTTCTATGTCTCTGCTCCTTTGTCTAATATGTTATTTCTTGGCCCCAAATAAGTGCTATGATAATCTGAGGGATTGAGCATTCTCAAAATATTTGAATGAGTACTGACCTGGAAAATTACAGCTAGATCCCTGCTCTTTATGTCAGAAGTAATCAGTTTTCTGCCTTGTCACTATCAATCGGAAAATCATAGCTGTGTCTTGCACATATACGTACAGAATGTCGTACCGCACCAAGTGAACTGGTATCTTTTGAATGCCCAGACAGAGTATGTTATTCAAGGTATTACAGAACACATCCCCTGTAATCTTTTAATCATTTAGCTTGTTTGTTACAGACAGAGAGAACTGGAGTTCAGAGACTGAGCTTGCATGATACTAGAGCAAGGGCACTTACTGGCTGTGACAGTAAAAAAGAACAAATGGTATCGGCTGACAAAGAGGAATGGTTTCCTTTGGGCATAGACTTTCAACCAACCTGAAATAAAGATGTCACTGTTGTGGCCTGCATATGTCAACCTGCATCCAAAAACACCAAGCTGTTGATAGTTGATGTTTACACTAATAGCTGAAAAACTGAGCAGAACGAAAGAAAACTCTTGTGTATCGTAAGATGGGAATGGCGCATGTTCAATATTCTATTGGATGCCAGTGTGTGATTTTTGAAACTCTAATACAACTGTAGGATTTATTTTGTCGTGTGCTGTTGATCATGATTTAAAAACATTGAATCTAATGCCTAGATTATATCTTCTAGGCTCTCAGCTGTTCATTATTCTTTTTAAAACATAAACTTTAATACAATGAAAGACCTTGCAATCCCATATGCATTGTTTCCTGATTTATTTTTATTTTATATTCACGAGTGTAATATTTCTGCAGCAATATCGGTTTTACTATCCAGTCTCTGTTTATTGCTTTGTGGGACCTTGTTGATGTCTTTCTTCACGTCTGAGGCTATGCTTTGACTATAAATCCATTTTGTCTCCCTGAAGCACGGAGGTCCTTAGATTGTAAACTCAGTTTGTGAATGGGACTACGTAACCTCCACATGTATAAGATCATGAGAGGAATAGATCGGGTAGATGCAGAGAGTCTCTTTCCAAGAGTAGGTGAATCTTGGACCAGAGGACATAGGTTTAAGGTGAAGGGGAAAAGATTTAATAGGATTCTGAGGGGTAACATTTTCACACCAAAGGGTGGTGGATGTATGGAAAAAGCTGCCAGAGGTGGTAGTTAAGGCTGGGACTATCCCCATATTTAAGAAGCAGTTAGACAGGTACATGGATAGGACAGGTTTGGGGGGATATGGGTCAAATGGTGGAAGAATGGGATTAGTGTAACTCGGACATGTTGGCCCGTGTGGGCACGTTGGGCTGAAGGGCCTGTTTCCACACTGCATCACTCTATGACTGTAATCCAACATTCAATTGAGATTTTGAGGATTACCTTAAACAACGACCTGGATGTTCCACTATATTTGGAACTATGCAACCTCGGGATACTTTTTGAACTACTTTCTGTTCATGCAACGAATATTTTGAACATTTTGATCAACGTTAGTGGGAATCATTGAAGCAGTGGTATTGCTTTCTCACCCTTTTTTTGTCAATGGACACTAAGTGAATGGAATAGGTTATTTGGTGATGGCATCCTGTTGATGCATCACCAATGTGGCCTCCACCTTTTTGGGGCCCAAACATCTGCCTCCAATATTGCTGATAAAGGAGACACAAAATGTGCTTTTCTGGTATCTGCACAGCAGGGAGTCAGATCACGTCAAGATTATCGTCATATGCATAAGTACGGTTCAGGCAAAGGGTGGTTGGGTAAATGGAACAAACAGTCAGAGGAAGTAATTGAGTCGGGTACAATAACATTTAAAAGTCATTTGGGCAGGTACATAGATAGGAAATATTCAAGGGGATTGGGCAAAATGTAGGATAATGGGACTACATTAGGTGAGACATCTTAGTCGGCATGAATGAATTGGACCAGTTTCCGTGTATGACTCTGTAAGTATATTGAGATGACAAATGCAATGAACTTGGTCGTATAGTTCAAACCATAACGACCTACGGCATGCAAACAGGCCATCGAGTCTACATCAACCATCAAGCGCCCATTTTTCCTACCCTAACCAAATTTATTTTTCCATATTCCCTTAAATTTCTGCCTAAATTCCACCACTTATCTACACAGTTGGGGCAATTTGAAAAGTCTGATCTACAAACTGCTCATTTTGGGATGTGGCAGGAAACTGCAGCAGGTAAAGGAAATATATGTTACAGGGGGACCATGTGAATTCCGCACAGATCTCACTGGAGCTCTGGTTTGAAAATGAGTTGCTTTCACTGCGAGGCAGAAGCTCTCAGTGTACCACTGTTGTCGCTCATCATTTTCATTTCTTCTCATCTGAACAGAATGAAGCCCAAGTTGTCCTAATTCTCCATATGACTCAGCACCACATCTCAAAGTTTTACCTTTATATGGGTCGTCTTAGTCAGTCCTTCAGGATCAAGGGTGACCTTCCACAAGCAGGAGAGGTGCCGGAAGACTGGAGGGTGGCAAATGTTATGCCTCTTTTCAAGAAGGGTTGCAGGGAGAATGCTGGGACCACTAGGCTGGTGAGCTTAACATCTACACTGGAGAGTAGAGAGTATTCTGAGGGAAAGGTTATACAGGCATTTGGATGGGCAAGGGCTGATTAGGGATAGTCAACATTGTTTTGAACATGGGAGGTCGTGTCTTACAAATCTGACTTTTTTGAAGACGTGACCAAAAAGGCCGATGAGGTCAGAGCTGCAGATGTTGTGTACATGAATTTCAGTAAGGCATTCGATAAGTTGGATAATGGTCGGCTGCTCTGGAAGGTTAGATCGCATGGGATCCAAGAAAAGATAGCTGAATGGATAGCAAATTGGCTCCATGTAAGGAAGCAAAGGGTGATGGTGGAAGGTTGCTTCTCGGACTGAAGGCCTGTGACCAGTTGTGTGCCTCGGGGTTCGGTGCTGGGCCCGTTACTGTTTGTCATCTACATCAATGCTTTGCATAAGAACATACAGGGCAAGATTAGCAAGTTTGTGGATGATGCAAAAGTAGTTCTGCAGATAGTGAAGATGGTTGTGAAAGATTGCAGCAAGATCTGGATAGATTGGCCAGGTGGGCTGAGGAATGGTTGATGGGATTTAATGCAGATAAATGTGAGGTTTTGCATTTTGGGAGTCTAACAAAGTTGTGGAGCAGAGGGATTAAGCAGTGCAGGTGCATGGTTCCTTGAAGGTCGAGTCACAGGTAAATAAGGTGGTCAAAAAGGCTTTTGGCACTTTGGCCTTCATTAGTCACAGTATTGAGTATAGAAATAGGGAGTTCATGTTGCAGTTGTACAAGGCGTTGGTTTGACCGCATTTAGAATATTGTGTTCAATTCTGGGCACCATGTTATCGGAAAGATATTGTCAAGCTTGAAAGGGTTCCGAAAAAAAATTACGTGGGTGTTGCCAGGACTAAACGGCAAGCTATAGGGTGAGGTTGAGTAGGCTGGGTCTCTATTCCTTGGATGCAGGAGAATGAGGGGTGATCTTATGGAGGTGTACAAAATCATGTGAAGAATAGATTGGGTTGATGCACAGAGTCTCTTGCACAGAGTTGGGGAATCGAGGACATGGGTTCAAGGTGAAGGGGAAAATATTTAGTAGGAATCCGAGGGGGATAACCTTTTCACACGAGGGTGGTGAGTGTATGGAACAGAGATAGTTGAGGCTGGGACTATTCCATCGTTTAAGATATAGTTGGACAGGTGCATGGATAGGACAAATGTGGATGGACATGGACCAACGCAGGCAGATGAAACATGTTGGTCAATATGGGCAAGTTGGGCCGAAGGGCCTGTTTCCACACTGTATCACTCTGACTCAATGACTCTAAGCAGCTATTTGGCTGCTGAGGTGGCTGATGAGGCTACATCTTTCATAAACGCGGCAGGAGTTTCCTGATGAGGCAGACAAGTGACAGATGGTGCAGTAGTAGTGTTGCTGCCTTAAAGCACCAGAGACCCAGATTCAATCCTGACGATGAGTGCTGTCTGTACAGAGTTTATACATTCTCCCTGTGCCCCTGTTGGTTTTCCCCGGGTACTCCAGTTTCTTGCCACACAACAAAGATATACAGGTTTGTAGGTTAATTTGGCTTTGGTAAAAATTGTAAATTGGCCATAGTGCTAGTGTAAAGGGATCGCTGGTCGGCGCGGTCTCGGTGGGCCAAAGGGCCTGTTTCCACACTGTTTCTCTTAACTAAACTAAAGATAGTTTGCGATGTGGCTTGCTTCTGCTTCTCTCTGTACATGGCCTCCAGACTCTCAATACCACCCGAATGATCCTTCTCCACTTTTAGTGACTTTATGCCAGAGTTTTGCAGGAAGCAGTGGGGAAGTTGCATTTCTTCAGTGCAGCTTTGAGCACAACTTTTCCTATGCCTGACTGACAAGATGTAACTTGGAACAGACAGTTTATTTTGAAAATCTGGTAAAAGACATAACTCTCCAATGTAGCTGCCTGAGAGGTGGCACTGAAGAATATTTCATTATCCTTCCAGTGAACCTGGAGGCGTTTACATTGATAGTATTGGTAATATTTTTTCCATGTCTTGAGGTCTACTGTAAAGAATCCAGATCTTGAAAGCATATAGAAGGACATGAATCATTGTTGCGCAGCAGGACATTTAATTTTGTGTCAGGTCTGATGAGATCCTGATCTTCTTGTACATTTTTCCCCCATCAAAAAAGGCTGTGCTGATGAATTGAAGGGGTTGTGATTTTTTTTCATCGATGTCAACCTTTGCTGAGAAGTGGCTCCCAAGATGATAAATGGGCCCGGTTCCAGGTTTTCCAGTCTCATTTTGTGATTTTTATGACTAAAGGACTTTGTGCTGAAATAGGGCCAGGTTAATCAAACATAGAACTCTGAACAGAACAGGAACAGCCCCCTCCGTCCAGTGTCCGTGCCCAAACATGACTCCAAGCTAATCTCCTCAGCATGTCATCCCGATCTTTCTTTTCCCTGCATATCCATGAGCCTCTTGAACCTCTATTTAAATCTTATATC